>CM060364.1:40515305-41715305 GCA_030545235.1 Helianthus tuberosus | reverse complement strand
CAGCGCTAACTACAGTTTTGGAAAACGACAAACTAAACAAGTTAGCTCGGGTAAATAAGTTGTTTTTATCGGTTTGGCGGTTTACGGGTTTGAGATTGGCGGTTTGAACGAATTCTTAATAATTTTTAAGAGTCACTAGTTTAATTTAAAAAAGTGATAAAGATGGCTTATGATTATAATACATATACATAACATCGGATACGTCTGTTTTGTCGCCTTATAGTTGTTGTTGGGGTTTGTGATGTCTGTATGACATTTGTGGCCTATTCGTTACGACGACAACATTTTTATGCAAATAAAAGGTGAAAATACTATATTAATCTTCCATCACAATCAAGCACTAATAAATCCATTACCATCTTATAGTATCAGATTTAGTAGAAGGCTTAACCCATGTGTAAACAATCAAACATACACTTGTTGAGCTTTTCCTTAATGGTAAGAATTCATTTCAATATTTTTTTTTCAAAATAACTATAAATGTCATCTAAACACATATTTGATACAATAAAGATAGATTTAATATTTTAGTGGTGATTAATGATGCAATGTTGCTTTTGTCCTGGTGTTTCTTTGGTGTCATGTAGTCTCCCTTTTTAAATATGGACAAATACTTAAAATATAATTTTAATATTCATTAATAGAATCTTTATAAATTAGGAATTTATTGTAAATATTTATTATAGAATATCTCCTTCACAATAGGAGATTTGTTTTGTATCTTATATATTGTTTCTGTATCAATGAGAAAAGCATCGAGAAATCAATTCTTTCATGGTATCACATGCCATACGATCTTGCAACCTTCTTACCCTTCTCTCCTGCCTCGCCCCTCTGCTTCTTCTTCACTCATGGATACTAAATCCCACCCGGCACTTGCGGTCTCGAATATCAAGACTCATGTTCCGATCACATTCGAGAACGATTCGGCTCACTACACAACCTGGTCTGCACTATTCAAGGTTCAATGTCAGGTATTCGATGTTCTTGATCATCTCAGCCCTCGCCCGGAATCCACGACTTCCTCATCCACGGATTCAGCGAAAAAGGCCGCAGAATCAGCCGACGCAGCCCTTTGGCACCGCATCGATGCTGTAGTACTTCAATGGATTTGTGCAACTATCTCACCCGACCTTCTCCACATCATCCTCTCCCTTGGACAAACGGCTTACGAAGCCTGGACAGTCTTGAAGAACCAGTTCAATGACAACAAAACCACCCGGGCCGTCTTTCTCGGTCAGGAATTCGCTCACCTCTGTCTCGATGGGTTCTCCTCCATGTCGGAATATTGTCAACGGGCGAAACATCTCGCCGACCAACTGAAATCCGTTGGCTCGCTAGTTGATGACAGTATGTTGGTGATTAAAATTTTAACTGGGCTAACGGAACAATATGACAGTATTTCCACCGTGTTACAAAATCGCGACCCCCTTCCCGATTTTACTAAGGTACGTTCGCGCCTTATTATGGAAGAAGATAAAAAGAAGCGCCAAACAGCCCGCGCCGCTCAACAGTCCGCCACCGCCCTAACCGCTTCGGTGTCTGTCTCGTCCCCGGCTTCATCTCAATCGCCCTCCTACTTTAACACAACTGATCGTGGCCGTGGCCGCTCTCGCGGACGCGGTCGTGGTCGTGGCCGCAACTATAACAACAACAGGAACTACAACAATCGGGGCTCTCAACCGAACGCACCAACTCACCCGTACATTGTTTTTCTGAGCAACTGGACGGCGAACCAATGGGCGTTCCTCCGCTACGGGTCACTCATCTTCGGCCCATAACACACCTCCATGTCCCTATCCCTCCAAGCCGAATAACAATAACCAGAACTCACAAGGCATTCTCGGCCCTCGGCCCGATCAAACCACCTACACTCCTACGGATATCGAACAAGCCTTGTACACCATGGCTTTAAACCAACCGGAACACGGCTTCATGGACACTGGTGCAACTTCCCACTCCGCAAACGAACAAGGTATCTACTCTCCGTCTAATTTTAATAAGTGCACTGACAAAAAATATTATTGTTGGTAATGGCATGGCCATTCCCGTTTTGGCACAAGGCAACCAAACCTTACTTCCTCCTTTTCCACCTTTAAAATTAAACAATGTCCTTTTTGCCCCTCAAATCATTAAAAATTTAATTTCGGTTCGCTGACTTACTACTGACAATCTTGTTTCAATCGAGTTTGACCCTTTTGGTTTTCTTGTGAAGGATCTCAAAACTCGGGCGCCTATCCTTAGATGCAATAGCACCGGCGATCTTTACCCACTGACACAACCACTTTCCACCATCTCTCAACCTTCCGTTTTTGCTATTGTTACTCAAGATCGCTGGCACCAACGTCTCGGCCACCCGGGCGACAATCTATTGCATTCTTTAAAAGTTTCTTCTAGTATTTCTTTTGGCAAACAAAATAATAAATTATGTGAACCTTGCGTGTTTGGAAAAAGTGTCAAGTTACAATTTCATGATTCGGTTAATTGCACCTCTTTACCTTTTGATATTGTTCATAGCGACTTGTGGACCTCTCCTGTTCTAAGCACGGGGGGGGGGGGGCATCGATATTATGTCTTGTTTCTTGATGATTACACTAATTTTTTATGGACTTTTCCTCTTTCAACTAAGTCCCAAGTGTTTGCCACATTCACAAAATACTATAACCATATTACTACCCAATTTGAACGGAAAATTAAACAACTCCAATGTGACAACGGAAAGGAATATGCTAATAACAATTTTTTTAACTTTTGCAATAACCACGTTATGCATTTCCGTTTCTCTTGTCCTTACACTTCGTCTCAGAATGGTAAAGCGGAGCGCAAAATCCGCACCATCAACAACATGCTTCGCACACTCCTAGCCCAAGCTAACCTACCGCCGAATTTTTGGCATCACGCCCTCGAGACTGCCACATACCTCCTTAATATCCTACCAAACAAAAACCGTGATTTTTTGTCACCTACTACTCTTTTATATAAATGCCAACCCGAATATAAACATCTCCGTGTCTTCGGGTGTTTGTGTTACCCCATCCTACCCGCCACTACAATCAATAAACTTGCCAATCGATCTCAACCGTGTGCATTTCTTGGCTACCCCCCAAACCACCGTGGCTACAAATGTCTCGACCTCAACACTCACCAAATATTCACCTCTCGTCACGTTCACTTCGAAGAAACAATTATTCCTTTCAAATTTCAATCCCCCTCCACACCTCAATCCTATAACTTTCTTCACTCTCCACTATTTACTGTTTCCCCACCCCACATCGTTCCTCCTACCCCAGCCCAATCTATACCGCCTACGGCCCAATCCACCCCGGCCCACTCCACCTCTCCCTTCACCTCTCATTTCTCACCTTCCCATTCGTCCAACCCATCACAAGCGCCCCATACCGTCCAAACACCCAGCCCAGCCCAACCGAACAGCCCACCCTCTCCTATTTCCGCCGCCAACACTCCCCTTACCAGTCCTGTTTCCTACACTGTCCCTCCCAACCGGCCCACACATGTCGATCCTCCCACAACCGGCCCACACCCACCCCCTCCTTCAAGCCCAATCCAAGCCGCCACCTCAACTCACATCCCAACCTCCCTCAGCCACAGCCCAACGCCGCCCCACTCCACTCGAACCATTCGAACTCGCTCCATGAGCGGGATCGTTAAACCTAAACAATTATTTTCTCTCCATACCACCACCATTGCACCAATACCCCGAAATCCACAGGTTGCCTTGTCCATTCCCGAATGGAACCGTGCCATGACCGATGAGTTTAGTGCACTTCTTAAAAACAAGACCAGGGAGTTAGTGCCTCGGAAACCAAATATGAATATTATACGTAGCATGTGGCTGTTTAAACACAAATTCAATTCTGATGGAAGCTTGGCACGTTACAAGGCTCGTCTCGTGTGCGATGGTCGCCGTCAACAACCTGGTATCGACTGAGGGGAGACATTTAGCCCGGTTGTCAAACCGGCTACCATTCGGTTGGTCTTATCATTGGCATTGGCTCAATCCTGGATTATTAATCAGTTGGATGTCACTAATGCGTTTCTTCATGGAACGTTGAGCGAGACAGTTTACATGTATCAACCATTGGGATTTCGTAGTACTGATTATCCGGACCATGTTTGTCTTCTAAAGAAATCCTTATATGGCCTCAGACGGGCACCTCGGGCATGGTACCAACGCTTCACCGATTTTGTGGTTTTACAGGGGTTCACGCAGAGCAAGTCGGATAATTCCTTATTCGTCTATCGTTATGGTCGTGACATTGCCTAGTTGCTGATTTACGTGGACGATATTATTCTCACCACTTCATCGGATGGTCTTCGTCAACGCCTCATGCACTGTTTGGCTGGAGAGTTTGCCATGAAGGATTTGGGATCTTTATCATACTTTCTGGGTATTCAGGTGACACGAAACGGCAACAACATGTTTCTTTCTCAGTCATCCTATGCCAAAGACATCATTCATCACGCAGGTATGGATTCGTGCAGGCCCGTTGCCACGCCAGTTGATACACAATCCAAACTCAGTGCTGATTCTGGTCCTATACATGATGATCCTGCCACCTATCGTAGTCTCAAAGGTGCTCTTCAGTACTTGACTTTCACTCGTCCCGACATTTCCTATGCTGTTCAACAAATCTGCATGCATATGCACTCTCCTACAGCGGCACATTGGAATGCATTAAAGCGCATCATCCGTTATATACAGGGAACGGTTGACTTGGGACTTCATCTTGGTGCAACTGACACGTCTTCCTTGCGGGCTTACACTGATGCTGACTGGGCAGGTTGCCCAGACACTAGGCGATCTACATCTGGTTACTGTGTGTATCTTGGGGACAATCTGATTTCTTGGTCATCTAAACGGCAGTCTACTATCTCTCGTTCTAGTGCTGAAGCCGAGTATCACGGAGTCGCCAATGTAGTTGCTGAAATCTGCTGGCTTTGCAATCTTCTACTCGAGTTACATCATCCTCTATCACGCGCCACTTTGATCTACTGCGACAACGTTAGTGCTATCTATTTGCCCGGTAACCCCGTTCAGCATCAACGCACGAAGCACATCGAACTTGATATTCATTTTGTTCGTGAGCAAGTTCACAAGGGTAATGTTCCCGTGCTTCATGTCCCGTCTCGACATCAGATTGCAGATATTTTTACTAAAGGGCTGCCGCGTGTCTTGTTTGATGATTTCCGGTCCAGTCTCAGCATCCGGCCACCCTTCGCTTCGACTGCGGGGGTGTAATAGAATCTTTATAAATTAGGAATTTATTATAATTTGCATGCAACATTACAAAAACATATATACATTCTTCCCAACGAAAGTGCCTTATGCAAAATATGAAATAAGATTCCGTAGTCATAAATACAATTAAAACGAGAGTACACTACTAGAAAATAAAGTAGTATAAAACCTAGTTTTTTTAATAAGGTAGTATATACATATTTCATAAACGAGGGTATATATAAATAATAAAAGTTAACAAAGGGTTCAAAGTTCATGTTTCATACCACACTAAAGTTGATTGAATGATAAACGAAGAAAATTACCGGAAAATTCTTATAATCTGTCATCAAACTGATAACTAACAATAAAAAAAGTTATATTGTGACAACTAGTAAAAATCATGATTGTTGAATTAACTTTTTATTTCATATTTATTTTTTAATGTTACGTTATTTATTAAAAACAATCTGACACTTTAAAATAGTGTAAGAATTCAAATGTTGTTTGAAAATGATTTTCAAAATAACATGAAACTGAGTTAACATTTTAGAATACTAGTGGGAATGTTCATGCATTGCCACACATACTTATGTTTTTTGACGTACGTTGTATGACGGGTTTCATGTAAATTATTTTCAATACAAATTTGTTAAGACAAATAATATATCCATTCACAAAGAGCGATTGATCATAAACCAAAGAATTCACATAAAAACAAAAATATAAGAGATTGTAGACGATTTCTTAAAATGCAAGACCAGGGTTGTCCTTTATTATATTCTGAAGTTGAAAACACAATTTGTGAAAAACATGATACATGTGATTCATTATAGTAGTGCATTCCTTGATATAACCTCCTAAAATAGTATAAGGCTAAAGGGTGTGGGTAATGGTTGGGATATGATTCGGCATGTAGGAACATGAATGAAAGGCTACACATCCTTTTTGCATGATCCACCATGGTTTGCATGGATTAAACCATGACAAACATGGTCCTCATTTTCATTTTTCAAGAAATTATTTCCTTTTTCTTTAGACAAAGGTATATTAAAATAAATAAGAGGATAGTTGTTTGGGTCATGACCACACCCTTAGGGTATTGGTTTTGGATGGTGAATTAGAGGTGGGTGACATGACACTGACGTGGAGAGTCATGGTGGTCATGAGGGTCATGACCACACCCTATAGCCTAAGTGTGAGTATGTACAATATTGTTGGATCTGAGTGTATGTGTGTGTGTTTTATAAAACTTTTGAACAAATATGGAAACTCAATCAAACAGCTATAATAAACATAGCTAGATTTGGAAATGATTGCAGAATGATTTCATTAAATTCAAACTGTTGTAATACAATCAAATAATACAAGGTACCCCCCCCCCCCCTCACCAGGTGAACTCTCTCTCACATAATTCTTCTACCTTTTGGCTCTAAGTGTTAACTGTTACATTGACAGAGAATAACTATATATAGAGGAGTGAATTGTTGGAGATGTCACCATGAAAGCGACCCTAAACAACCTATTGAATAGTGTAATTGTCAGCAATTTGCAAAACTAGTGGACAGTTAGTTAAATCACTGTTACATTGTAACTACTGGCTAAACAAACAAAACAGTTGGATTCACAAAACTGCTAGAAGAATTCTAACACTTTTGGAATCCAGTACTTCTGGTCTTGTATTGACTTGTTGAAAACATTTATAAATTGGTATTTAAAAAACATCCAATTTAAAATCTTTAAAGTTTTTATTTAAAATGTATAAAAGAAATGAAATCTTATATAGTTTATGACATTTTGAAAATATAAGTTTCAAAGATTTTTACAAGCTAAGAAAGTAAAATTTTATTTACTTGAGTAAAGATATAAAAGAATAATACTTCATCAAATGTCACTCGTCCATTTTTTGTTGCAATTTCCATGACAAAAAGTTTCAAACAATCTTTTGTGGAAAATGAATTGGTATTGCAATTGAAACGACTAGGTGAGTTACATAGCCCTTTTTTTCTTAAACAAACTTGCCAACCCAGGTGAATTACATAGCCCCTTTATCTTAAACATTTGGGTGAAACATGTTACTTAGAATTTTCAATTACTTTTGTCATATTGTTATTTTTACGCTTCTTGTCTTAAAAGATACTTTAGGAGCTAACGTTAGATACATAGTACAATGATTAACTTCGATCAAGCAAGTGTAGTAGATTATATTGAAACAACATACATACAGACTTTTGGTTTTCAAATTGAATCAGTCACTTGGTTTGATTGTACACATCATTTGTTCCAAAGTGTTATTTTTTAAAAGATAGTTTTAGATAAACTTGACATGCTACTTACTTACCTAGTTTTGCAAACCTATGTATGCTCATCAACTTCTTGAAGTTGACCAACTATTTTCCACATGCTTACAAGATTTACTAATCACATAGAAAGCTTATCAGGACTCAGATAAATTCAATACGGATTATTTTGTATTACTTGTTTTCTTGATGTATTGTATGATTCAAATCAATTAATAAATATTTAAATTTTAGTTTCATGTGCTTTTGAACAATCTATCAAGGATGGCCCGATATTTCCGCCTTCAATCAGGGTGTTATACAAAGCCAAAAGGAGTTTATATTATAAACTAGTTGAAGATGCAAGTGAAGTAGGTGATGATAATGTTCAAGAAGAATATCATTTCTTTGAACTGAATGAAAGGTTAGTATATGTACAATAACTAAGAATTTGTCTATTTTACTCAGATTGGTTGCATATACAGTCCCACTCTAACTTGTAAGAACTTGTAAACTGTAATAAAACTATAAATGGATTGACGGACTTTAAATATGTTGTAACAAAGTTGTAAATGGGTCACAAATGATTACTGTAGTATACTTATAAATTATATATACTGGCAAGGTGTCGGCGTGATGCGACGGGGTTGACAATTTGCATTACGCTACTTGTTTCTGATAGTTTTCTTGTTTGTGTAATATTTATTGTAGCATCATTGTGGTGGATATATGTCATAAGCGACGTCATCGATAGTCCATTTCATTGTGGTGTGCATGGTTCTGTCGGTTCGGCTATTATCCTCAACCGAAGAAGAACCCGAACTTATCGGTAGTCTATTTTATTAAAGAGTCAGTTTTCGGTTAATCAGTTCGATGTATTCGGTTATATTGACGCTTTTTTTAGTTCTTTTAATTTTGGTTAATATCCAAAACAATACTTGGCTAAAACCTTTGCTTAAAAATACATGAAATTGACGTAAAAATACATGAAATGGATGTATAAGTATATGAAGTGGAATAATAAATACCTGAAATGGAAATATAAAATGTAAAATACATGACCTAGAGGTATAAATATATGATAATATGAAAGGTATAAATATAAAGGCTAGAAATATATGATAATATGAAAGGTTCAGTCCGGTGAGGTTAACTTAAGTTAAAAGTGGGTAGAAAAATCTGATAACTGGTTTTCGGTTAATTAGATTTTCGGTAACTCGGGTTTCAGTTAATTCAGCTTTTGGTTGATTTTGGTTTGGTTTCGTCTGTTTTCGGTTTGGTTTGGTTTCGGTTAACAATTCAGTTGGTACTCACTCCTAGACATTGTTAATCACGTTTCATATTAATTTTTTAATTAAAAAAACAGTATAGTTATACAACACTCAAATTAAAGAGAATAAAATGATTGTTTTTATGGTGTAATTTTTATTTTTAAATATTAACGTACGAAAAAGTTATGGTCATTTAAAAATCATGGGGCAACTACTTTTTAAAAAGGGGTTAAAACGTAACTGTTAACTAATTATCTATAACTTGGTTAAAGATGAGGGAGTTATAGTGTAATTGAGATGAGGGGAGTATGTGTAATTGCTTGAAAGACTAATTTACTCTCATTTTAATTTAAGGTTGTACATTATGCATTGAACTAAAAAAAAGTTCTTGACTTTTAGGTATCTTAAAATGCCATTCATGTGGAGGGTATAAATGAGAAGAAAATATTGTCTAAGAACAAAAAGAATAAGTTTAAACCAATAGAAATTCTGCATTTGTTATGTTTATTTAATGTTATTGTAAGGGCATATGAGTAAATTTATAAACTTTGTTAATTAATTGTATTCCTCTAAATTAGCTAACTAAGTTAAACTAATAACTGATTTATAAAGTATATATTCTTTCTAAACAAACCTAATTTTTGGTGAAAAATAATTTTAATATGTGTAGGATAAATTTCGATAAATGTAGGATATATGTAAGATAAGTTATGAAATATGTAAGATAAAATGGTTTTGTCTAACTAATTAGAGATAGAGATATAAATTAATGGAAGAAAGTATAAATCATTTAGTGTTTTACTATTACGTCGTACGTCCTTTTGTTCTTTCTCTTCTCAACTAAAGTTTCATAACTCTTTTTTTTCATTTGGTTCATCTTTATGGTATCATACTTAAGCATTTCAAGTCATTTGGGTTCATGCAAGTCTACAAAGAAGTGACACAAAGCAAGAACAGGTTCACATGGGTGGTTAAAGAAGTCAAAAGATCGAAGCAAAGACAGGCCAATTGCTTATGATATAAGCGGGTACAAGTGCAATACAACTTATACTTTTGTTATTATAATTATAACGTTTTTGATCAGTTTTAGTTATTTTACATGAGACAAGTTGTTGTAACTTAACTAGTTTTGTTTCTTCTTCGCCCACCTTTAAAGACCAAATTAGCAAATGGCCAGCAAAGTTCACTTATGTGATGTGGACGGCAGGAACGATCTAACCATTTCCCTAGCTTTTATTCTCTCAATTAATATATAATTTTTGAAAATCTTAAATGAAATAATATGTTAAAATAAATTTTGACCCTTCAAGAAAAATATAATTGTGTGTACTCTCTTTATAATTATCATTCCAGACCAACTGCAATCGTAAAGCTAAGGACGTCGTCATGTCAAACCTACCACAGAGGTTTCCTCGCGGACAATCCCCTCTCTCCCCAATCCACCCTCTACAATCACATTCAAAGTCCGTAGGTCTACACGGACCTACAACCAACTCTCTCTCCTTCTCCCACCCTCCCCCATCCCTATCCTCTCGGCCATGTCAACGTCCGTGAAGTGAAAAACCCAACGTTATGTGCTCTTATTTCAAAAACTTTCTTTAATTTTCCTTGATTTGTTTTATTATTTGTCCCTATACGTATCTATGGACATAGACGAGTCTAGCCGCACAATGCCACTCAAGACCATCTTAATAAAACTAGATTTATTAAACGAATTCGAGTTTCACCAATCGAATTTAGCTAGGCTTGAATATCTAAACGAACCTATTATTTATATCAATATAATAAGTTTATTAATTATTATTATATATAAAGTTTTAATAAAATACTATATATAATACCTAAAGAATATATTATTTGTATTTAATAATGAATAAGTCGAGCCCAAGCGAAGCTCCGAAATTTATCCACGGATCAAGTTATTGAGTATTAGACAAAGAGCTCGAAACAAATCAAGCTTAAGCTAAGTGTCTGTTAATTAAACTGAACAAACCAAGTTTGAGGTTAAACGAGTTTGAACTCGGCTCAGCTTGTTTATCACAAGTTTGTTTTCGATGCAATCATGTAGCCCAATGAAAATATCATTAAACTCTAGCATGTGTCATCATGGTTGTCAATCTAATGTTATATATAATTAAACTTGGTGGTCGGCATATATATAGTACCAGCCACCCAAGTTTCGTTTTATTATATATTAAAGTGCTGAAACGGGTTGAGTATTAAATAAAATGCACAACCTAGTTTTTAAGTGGATCGCTTATAAAGTTGGCGGTCCCAAGCTTGATCCTAGTGTGTGTGCCCTTTCCCCTCCTTTTTTCCAACAGTTAACCTCCCCCCCCCCCCCCCCCTCTTTTTTTTAAATATAAATTTATTTCTTTTTTTGAATAAACTACAATTTGAATCCCTAAGGTTGACACTGGATTGCACGTTGAGCCCCTTCTTTTCTTATTTAACAATCAAGTCGCCAACATTGCTCAATCGCAACAATTGAGTTCCTGATGTTAACATCTGGTACATGGCCATTTACTTTAATAATAGTAGCAAGGGCAGTGAGGTAATTTCACCCCAAACCTCACCCTAAATACAATTGTCATCCCCAATCTTCCCCCAAAAGCAACAAATCACTCCCTCCCCACCAAACCTCCAGCTGTCGTCGTCCTACTTCATCTCCAATGACCACGTTGAGCCGATCATGTTGCGAGTTCAAGCCATTATTGAAAATCAGCATGTTGCAAGTAAGACATAGTTATGTTAACATTATTAACATGAACATCAGCACATAAGGTTTGAAATTTGTTTGATTTTTAAAATTGAAATTGAGAATGTAGCCGAAATATTGCAAGTAAGACATGGTTATGTTAACATTATTAACATGAACATGTGCACATAAGGTTTGAAATTTGTTTTATTTTTAAAATTGAACTTGAGAATGTAGCCGAAATAAGGCTGCAAGCAACTGTACACTGACTGGTGGTCCACATTAGGGTGGTGCTCAGGTTTCTGAGCAATGCAAATGTGGACATAAGGTTTGATAGGGGCTGGGATGATCGAATAGATTAGGTTAGTTTATAATTGGTTTTGTATATATTCATGATGCATAACTAGAAGCTAACTAGAATAGTTCATGGGTTTTTATTATTGATCATATTTTGGCAGTAATTGTTAATGTGAAGTATATCCGTATATGTAATGGTTGATGATTATGTTATGGTTTGACTTCTGTTGAATGGTTGATGCTTGATGATTATGTTATGGTGTTTGAATGGTTGATGTTTGATGACTATGTTATGGTAATGACTTCTGTTTATAAGAGAAATGATAATGTTACAAGTTGATGTTTGATCATGGTTTACCTTTTGTTTGAAGATTAGTGTAGATTGATCATGTATAATGTAATGGTTGATGTTTAATGGGTGAATGATTGTAATAGTTTTGAACCTATGCAATTGATATGTTTGGTGATAGGTTGAAAGTGATAGTTAGTTAGTTGATCAAGTGATCTGTTTTGACCTTGATTTAGTTAGTTTGTTTATCCGGTGATTGGCAGTTGATCGAATTCCAGTTGATTAGTTGTGTTAGCAGTTAATTCCCCATTTGTTTAGAAGTCATTGTGTTAGCAGTTAATCATGTACATTAGTTAATCATGTGTTTAGAAGTTATAGTTAGGATTAGAGGTCGTTGTGTTAGCAGTTAATCATGTACATTAGTTTCAATACAGGTGTGTTAGTAATTAATTGTGTACATTTGTTTAGGAGTCATTGATTATGCAACTTAATCAACTGCTTATACAACTGATTTGTTTGACTAGAATGTTTAGAAGTATCATTAGCAACTGATCTGCTTTGCATGATCTATATCCTTAGCAGTATCATTAGTAGAATGCTTTGCATGATCTATATTATTAGCAGCATCATTAATTTGCATGATCTGTTTGATTACATTGAACTGTATCTTTACCAGTTGATTAGAAGTATCATTAGCAGCATCATTAGGTTGCAATATCTGTATCATTAGCAGTTGATCATTAGCGGTATCATTAGTATCGTTATTAGAAATTAATGATAAGGGTGGTTAGTTGAAACGTAAATGATTTGAATTTGGAAGGAATTTTTAAAGTTTACAAGCAAGGACTTGTTGGGTTATGGAGGCTAGATTGGTTTTGGGCAGGTTCTTCCTGTTTACTTTTATTTAGCCCGTTTATTATTTCTTGGGAAATAATCTTGAAACCCTAAACTTTATTATAAATATAGGTCTTGTACTTGTAATTCCCTATTACGAGTGGTGAGAGGCAGAAAACAATAAAAATCATGGTTGCAGCATGTAGACATGGGTCATGTTAGACCAAACCACGTAAATCCTTGTGATTGTTTAATTGATTAATCGTCTATGTATGTGCGTTGCTTCCTCGTGCATATACCATAACAAGTGGTATCAGAGCTTTGGCTCATTAACACACAAATCACACCGAATAGATGATTGTGGATGTGTTTATTAGATCTAGGGTTGTGGCCAACATCTCTAGCCGCCAAGTCCAGCGATCAATCGAATGTGAAGTTTAGTCGTTCCCATTTTGTTTGTTCGATCAAGTAAAAAAAGGATCCGTACCCTTTTTTTGTTGAACAAAAGGAACCTATAATATTCTTGTTTCTTGTGTCGATTTTTGAACAAATGGAAAAAGGACAGAAAACAATTTTGTGTTGTCGTATGTGGTTATTATTTCTTGCGTTAACCCCTTACACAAAAGAAAACATATAGCAATTGGTATTAAGTTGCTAGGACACACTATGAAATTATGGGAGAGAATAATTGAGACGAGAATGAGAAGAGAAACTCAAGTCACGGTAAACCAATTTGGTTTCATGCCAAGGCGATTGACTACGGATGCAATACATATTCTAAGGAGATTGATGGAGAATATAGGGAGAAGAAACGGGACCTACACATGGTGTTCATTGATCTTGAAAAGGCCTATAAGAGTGTGCCACGTAGACTGATTTGGGATAGTTTGGAGAGTAGAGGGGTTTCTGGGTAGTATATAGACTTAATTAGGGATATGTATGTTAGGACTGAGACTAGTGTCCGAGCGCCTGTAGGGGATACTGATTCTTTCCCGGTGGAGGTAGGACTTCACCAAGGATCTGCTTTGAGCCCTTTTCTATTTGCAGTTATCCTAGATGAGTTGACAAAGTTAATTTAGGAGGCTCTTCCGTGGTGCCTGCTTTTCGCAAATGATATTGTGTTAGTTGCTGATAGTAAACAAAGCCTGAATGCGAGGTTAGAAGAGTGGCGAGCAGCTTTAGAGGGCAGAGGTTTAAGGATTAGTCGATCTGAGACTGAGTACTTGTATTGTGACTTTAGTGGAGTAGACAACGATGAGGACATTCAGATCACCATTGACGGTCAAGTGGTTCCGCAGGTGACTAAGTTCAAGTATCTATGATCGTTTGTTCAGTGGGATGGGGAGATAGATAGTGACGTTGCCCACCGCATCCAGGTCGGATGGTGTAGGTGGAGAGCTGCCACTAGGGTATTGTGCGATAGGAGGTTCCCAACAAAATTGAAAGGGAAATTTTATAGGTTTCAATTAGACCTGCTATGTTATACGGAACCAACTATTGAGCCATTAAAGAAGTACAAGCACGCAAGATGGAGGTGGCAGAGATGAGAATGCTAAGATGGATGTGTGGGCACACAAGGTTAGACCGGATAAGAAATGATGTTTTTTAGGAGAGGTTAGAAGTAGCCAGTATATCTGGTAAGATAAAGGAGGGAAGATTGAGATGGTTTGGGCATGTGAAGAGAAGGCAGATGATAGAGCCAGTTAGAGTGGTTGAAACTCTCGAGGTGGAGGGGAGCAGGAGTAGAGGCAGACCCAAAATTACTTGGGATGAGCAGATTAAGCAGGATTTGCAAAGATTGCACCTCTCTGAGAACATGGTCCATGATATGGGCTCGTGGAGATGTAGGATTAAGGTTAAGGATTCTAGGAGAGGGTACAATTGTGTTTTTAGGTGTAGTGTATGGTCATAGATATGTATCAATGTGTATAGGTTGTTTGTGTTGTTATATTTGTCTTGTTTACCATGCACTCTTTCACCACTCATGTTATATTGGTAGTTTCATACACACACACACCTCATGTTCTATTTATTTCTTTCATGGGTGTTTTGGAGCTAAGGGTCTCACTGGAAGCAGCCTCTTTATCCCAAGGGGTAGAGGTAAGGTGAGTCTACATCCCAACCTCCCCAGACCCTACCAATAGCTTTGCTATTTGTGGGATTTTACTAGTTATGATTGATTATTGATTGATATTTTAATTGCTTTGTTTTCTAGAAGTAATAAGTTATGAAAAAAGTCATTATAATATTCTTTTGCGGAATTTTTGTTTGGGTTGACGAGAGATAAGGTTTGACCAAGGAGTTTTTAGCAAGGGTTTTAGTATTAGTTAGGTTGATATCAGTTTTTTAACCGATTAACCAGCAATGACATCAGAGAGTCGTTATTTTGAAGATCAAAGAAACAGAATCGTACGTGTAACACCCCGAAAATTCACGTCCTATAATGTATTGACACGTGTCATAAGCTTGAACGTGTGAAAGTATACTCTAGAGGAACTAAAGTTGACAAACATGGAAAGTATGTGAATATAAGGGTGCAAAATGTCAACAATGGATAAATATGCCTTACAATAACCCTACAAGATGTTTATACCTTCACACGAATAAATCATGGATCATACGAAGCTGAAAACGAAAGAAAGTGAGGAATTTCAAACTACAGGGGTTAAATGTGTCAACATGTTTAAAGTATACCTCTGATTGACCTTTTAGCAAACCCGAAGCTTTGTAATGATAAATTATACTCACTAGAATAAGTGATAAAAATTTCATAAAGTTTCGTTGTCGTATGAGAAAGTTATGATCAAATTCGTATGCGAGGGGTTAAAGCGTCAACGTTGAAAATTATGACTTTTCGGGTAATAACAAAGTGGCCAAGGACTTAACAAAGGAGGTATAAGTCTTGAAGCCCTTATAGGTAAATTTAGAGGGCTCAAAATGCAATATATAAAGTTTGGTTGACCTTTGGAAAGACCAAGAGCCAAGATGCAAAAGTTGGAAAATTTTTGGCCCAGATGAGTGGCTTACGGACCGTAAAGTTCTGCCCTTACGGTCCGTAAGGGGTCCCCAGATGCAGAAACTCAGGCAGTTGGCTGTTTTGAGCGTTTAACTGACTTATGAAGATATTTTCTCATCCATGGGCGACCCATAACAGTTCCTAGGCCTTAGGGACACATGTAAATGATCTGGGAACATTGCTAGCCTTGTGTGTCATGATCTAATGAGATCAAAATCACTATAAAAGGCCTCTTGTTGCAACCATCTTGATCAATCATTCCTTCTGCATTTCTGGAGCTTCCTGGAGCTTAAGATCAGACCCTAAGCCTTCCTAATCGTGCATAGGACTTCTGTAAGTATGCTTAACCTTTCTTAGTTGAGTTTTTACTTAGTTTTAGCTTAAAAGTCAAACCGTCGTAATTAACGGTTGACTTAGCGATTAATCATTAATGGTCCAGTGATTAGTCGAATTGAAGGTAGTTATAAGTTGGTAATTATGTGGGAATTAAACCCTTAAAAGGGCACCCACTGATTCCCATCCTAACTAGGACATTTGCCGGGTCAAAGTTGTCTAGAAAAAGTCAACAGAAGCCTAAATTGCAAATTAACATGTAATTAACAATGTAGAAGGCATGTAACCTATTTTATCACTCTTATAACTTGGTAATAAGTATAATAACTGGTCTAAGCTTGTTTGATCCGACAATTTTCTGTTTAGACCCGGTTCGGAACCGAAAGTCGCAAAACTTTGACTTTTGCTTTAACTTCAGTTCTGACCCGATTTAGGTGGGTTTGTTTATGCCTTAGAGCTTCCTTAGGACCAGGCTACATGTTAGTATAACCCTCTGGGGTTGGTTCGTTGATTACCCGAGTCGTTTACACGTTTCCGTTAAATGCTTAAAGTTGACCATAATGCCCTTTTGACCATAAAACGAGAATTTAAGAAATGTGAAAGGACAATAATCTTTGCTACTGATTTATAAACATGTCCCTAAAATTTCACATCAGTTGGAGGTCTAGATTAGGAGTTATGCTCATTAGCGTAATTATAACGCCTTTTAGTAATTAAACGGCGCAATTAGCGTAAAGCCTATCTAAACCCAATTTTTGACACCAAAACTTTTACCCACTGATGTAATATAATATTTTGGGATTTTTAAAGATTTTTAATTATTTTTAACCTGCTCATAACCTATGGTTATGACCTTAATTCGGTAAATACCGATTATACCCTTTTCGGTCTTAAAATGAGTTTTACATAGTATTTTGACACCAATCCAATTGCTACTGATTTTATATAATAAATAAAGTATTTTGAACTTTATAACCTGATTAGAAAACTCAGATTTCCTGTATAACCCGGAAATCGCTTAAAATGGTTTTTAAAGCGTATTAAACGCATAGTTTGAGTTTAAAACCATTTTGTCATATAAGACCTATTACTAACTGATATGACCTAATAAAATAAGTTATTTTACTGATGTATTCGGACCCGAATCTCAGAATCTCAATTAACCTCTTTTATAATCTTTAAAATGACCAAAATACCCCTACGGGGCTTATTTTGAGATTAAACTCGTTTTGGGCATAATGGAAGGTATCCTACTGATATCACAACATATTTAAGGCATATTAACTTAGGAAACCTGTATATGACCCTTATGGATACCCATTATGCTTCTTGCGCGTTCGGTTTGGTTTATATAACTAGTTTGCATAAATTAGCCGAAACGGGTCAAACCTTATCGTTTTTACCTCAAAATCCAGAATGTGTTTAGATTACCCATATAAGACAAGTCTTCAAACTTGTCGGGTCTAAATCACGTTCTATTCCAGTCTTCGCCTTATCATGCGTTTGAACCGTATCTTCCTTTTGAAAACTAACCGGTCTAAGTCAAGACTTAATTAAAGACCCGTTAGGATTCTAATAGGTTATTAAAAACCTTTGTTCCAGATTAGGAGCCCAGTAAAAGATATCTGTACTTGCTGAATTGATATACGGCTGGGATTAAATTTATATTTAGCTCAGGTAAATACTCTTAACTTATTTTCCCTATACGGGCTTGGGATACGGTACTATAAAAGTATCGCTTGGTCGGGTATGTAGTCATTTAAATCGGATTGTGATTAATGTATTTACATAACTCGCTTTATTCTGTAGTATTTGGTGTATGGCCCTTGGGGGTTAAATGACCATGTCCCGGATATCCTTGGCATCATTTTACGAAATGGTCACGACCTAAGCACGGGGTGTAGGCGTACACCTGACAGATGCATTATGTAAAAACTGGTAATCCACTAAAGGAATCAACCTTGTGGGCAGTATACCTGTGGCGTGTCAGTTAACTTAAGTCCGGCCCTACAAACCGGCCCTAATGGACGACAAATAAGTAAAACTGTATACAAGATTATCTACAAATAATTGTCCCAAGTTATAAAAGATATTTTGTGCCGAAGTGCATTCAAATCAATTTTCAAACTCTTTTCTAAATGAGTCAGTTGAGTTGTATTTACCAGTGTAAACTGACGTATTTTCCAAAAAGACTAAGTGCAGGTACTAGACGAAATAGGCTGGCTACTCCCGGCATCATTACTCAAGTTTCGCAAGCTCTAGATGTCAAAGTCTGTTGAACAAGTTTTCCTTTTTATTTTGATCCGCCTGTGGATCCTTACTTTCTGTTGTAATACTGGATATTACTTTATATTCGGATCGTAATATATTTATCTTTTGCTTCCGTTGTGCATTTATATATTGTGTTGTTTGACTATGATGATATCAACTACGTCACGATACTCCCCCACCGGTCATACGTGGAAATATCGGGGTGTGACAGTACGTCAGTGATCAAGTGTTATTTGTTTCAGTTGTTTCAATGCTGATTTTCTGTTTGTTTTTTTATTTCAGTTTCGTTTAGTCGTATTGTGTTATAATGACTGAAAACGAAAATGTGCAAATTGAAAAGTTTAATGGCACTGATATTAGTTGTTATTAGAAGTATCACTAGGAGTTTGATTACAATGAACTATATCATTACCAATTAATTAGAAGTATCATTAGTATCGTTATTAGCAGTTAATGATTACGGTGGTTAGTTAAAAATGTAAAAGATTTGAATTTGGAAGGAATATTTAAATTTTACAGGCAGTGACTTGTTGGGTTATGGAGGCTAGATGGGTTTTGGGCAGGTTCGGCCGGAAAATCTAGAAACCCCAATAGTTATTAAATATATATGTCTTGTACTTGTGTAACACCCCGAAAACGGGTTTGGTAATCAAACGCCGTTAATACTAAAAGACGGGTAAAGTACCGTTAGTGGTAAAAGTAACCCGGTAAATATTAGGATTTAAATAAATAATCCTAATATTAACTACAACGTGAATAAAAGCTTTTAAGGAAATGAGTTTATAAGAGGCCCGAATTAACGGGACTTAAATTAGATCAAGTCATAATTTTCCCGAATTCACCAAGTAGCTAGGAATATTAACCTAGTTAAAAAGGTGTCTTAAAACAATGAAGAAAACATGGGTAATAATCCTTTTTATAAAGTTACAAACTAGAGGGGCTAAAAATGGAAGATTCGAAACTTATTTATTAAAAACAAAACACTACACACACACTAGTGTGTGTGTGTATACGATCAGGAGCAGAGCTCCCCATGGAGCAAACCCTAGTTCATCAGAAAATCAACAAATTGAAGCTCAATTCAAACCCCAAATCAATGCATGAACACATATAAATGATCACCTAGTCGTGGGGATCACAAGGTATGTTGAATTTTATGATTTGGTGATACTTTGAGATTATGATGAACAATCATAATCGAAATTGTGGAATGAATGTTGAATCTATGAGTGTTATTGTGATGAAAATTTCGTTTAGAAACAAAGCCTAGTTGATAACTTGATGAATTGTTGTCAAAACTAGGGATTTGATAATTACCCTATTATGTGTTAAGTGGGTTTTATGATAATATGATGAACACTCAGATTAAAATGTTAAATTGATGAATGTTGATGTTATGATATAAGTTCTAGATATAGTTCATGAACACTAGAGATAGAGGTTTGATTTTTGATATAAATCTTGGTGAAAATAACTAGTTATGAACTAGTTAGTAAATATGTAAAATTATGCACATTAGGTGTTTGTTAAAATGCCTAAATGAGAACTAAAATGTTGAAATTTGGGGTGAAACGCGCATTTGAATGATATGGCAACTGTGCGTAATATGAAGTGAAAAGGGTAAAAATGGAAATTAGTCAAGTGTTGACTAATGTAAATCAAAGTTAAAAGGATACCCATGGCATAAGCCGAAATGGGTTGAATTTGTGAGAAAAGGATTTAAGAGAGAAAGGATTTGGTAATAAAATCCGGGATGGGATGGATGTATGAATTGGAAATCAAAATCCATGTTTTTGATTAAATAGGTAACGTTCGGCATATAGACCAAACGGGTCGAATGATGGTGATAACACCATTTGGCAATATCGACTAATGTGGTTGTCAAGTCTTATGTTAACAGGAGCGATTAGCAAATCGGATAATTGTGTCGCCATAGATTGTGTGATAATTAAAGCGAGGTATAAATCGGGTCTATTTGTTGACCCGGGCCAGGTACGCTTATATGACTTTATAGTTAAAAGTGCAAGTAAGGTCGAATATTTAGTGAAGTCTTTCATCGCAAAAATGAAGGATTAAAAATGACCATAAAGCCCTTAATGGGTAAACCGGGTAAAACAACCTTTAGAGGTTGTTTAGAAATTATTATTATTATTTTATAATCCTTAGATGCATATAAAATTTGAATGCATAAACTTTCAAGGGTTGAATGCCCTAAATGTGTCTTGCCGTAAAACAACACATTTGAGAGGTAAAAACTTGGAATAAATAGTCTATTACTTTAAATCCACCACAATCTTAGTTGTGGTGGAAGACCAATCAATATGAATGGTTGAAATTATGAGGCATACGAGAAATGGGTGTGATTTATGCTTAAAAGGACATAAATCCCCTTAATGGGTCAAAGTAAGATTATAATTAAAATGGGTAAATAATGCGTACGAACCCATGACTGGAACCTTATATGGTAGACAATGTTGGAGATAAAGGGTTCGTGAAAAATGAGGGTCGAACAAACATGTTTGTTTGATAAAGACATAGACGGGTCAAAATTTAGTAAAAAGATAATAAGTCGAAGGATTAAAAATCTCAAATTTATTTAATCCGGATGTCGGATTTTAACTCCATGTGATGGAGAATTAAATTACGATCACGTAGGAAAAAGAATCGTGTAAATCGGATCAATAACGAAAGAGTTATGGTCGTTTTCGTAAAATCAAGCTTGGCTGGGAATATGCAGCAACTGATGCAAACATTCTGTCAAAATGAGGCCGTGGCGTCGCGCCATGGCCAGAAGGGTTTGCCGTCTCGCGCGGCGACGGACTAAATTCTTGAAATTCTTGTTTATTTTGATTATTTGACCCAATTACCTTATAGTACTTGTTATTTAACTATCAAAACTGAATTCTAAGTTGTTTTGATCATAGGTGAATGTCGAGAGTCCCGGGTGAAGATCAAGCGACGAGCAAGAACCGAACACACGTTAAATGAAGCTTCCGCGTCAAATCTTGATTTGTTTAGTTATAAGTGAATTATGTAAACACTTATAAATATGTTTTTGTAATGTTGTAAACATATGGGAATGTTAGTATGACAAGTTTTTGTAAAGTCACATTTTAGCATTAAAATGTGTATTTTATTTTTAAAATCTTGATTAATTGAGACGGTCGGTACAAGTTGGTATCAGAGCTCATGGTCAAAGAATAAAGTGTGTTCGGTTCGAGGCTTGATCGCAAATCCGGTAAGTACATGTATATCAATGGTTTAGTATGATTAAAGTGTTGAGAACAACACATATGGTTATCGTGTAATACACGTTACACCAATAAAAATGATATAGAATAGATATAGTCAACGAAATTACACGCGTTGATGCGTATAGTAGAAAAAGCCTTGTATTATAATACGGGCATCCATTAATGTCGAAATTACTAACTGTTGTAAATGTTTTAGTAGAAGGACACTCGCATATGAAGATAGAGAGAGTTTAACAAATCGCGGATTTGACAGAGGAACGGTCCAAAGAGTATGCTCATCAAGGACATAAATCGCATAGCGATCGCGAGCAAGGTTAATGGCAAGAGAAGCCCGTTAGGGTAAGCATTACCAGGTGCACATTTTAAATTTAATTGCACAAATAGTAATATGCAACAAATACGTAGAGATTGAAAGTTGCATATGTAGATTAAAAACTTGGAAAAACCCGAATAGAAAATCTATCCGGGATATTGTTTCCAAGAGTAACAAATAGAGGCATTACTTACATGGAGTGTAATGTGAAAATTATCAAAAGGTCATGTATACCAGGTATTGATCGCTTACTCTAGCCAAGTAAGTGGTGAGCAAGTGGTACCATGAACTTTTTATGATGGACATGCTTACATCAGATGTAGTAAGGACGGGGTGAGTGGGAAAAATTAAAAAGTACCCAAATGAATCAAATGAGCAAGATAATTGATAATAATGTAAACGCACAGCCGGGTGATGGAAGCGTATTACATTAGGATAATGAGCCCGAGTGAAGAGACAAAGATTAATGTAAAATGATTATGATATGCATTGGGAGGGGTGTACTTACACTCGAACCCGGAGAATGCAAACATGTAAAATGATTAAGATATGCATTGGGAGGGGGTGTACTTACACTCAAACCCGGAGAATGCAAATATGTCTCTTAACGGGCCGTTTTTGTAAAACGTCAAACTTGAGGACAAAGTCGGAATATAAAACTGAAGCAAAGTCTTAATGCATACCGGAAGGGTTGCAATAATAACGACTTCGGTAAAGCACCCGGTTGATGGGTAAGGATTAAACACATGCGTAGCCCGAGAAACGGTAACTCGGATGGAAAGTTAAAAGACTCGGGTTTTGAGTCATGACTAAAAGACGACAAGATGATGTAAATAGAAATTTCGATAAATTATGTTCAACTATTTTAAAGTTGAACGGGTCGAAACAAAGAATGGAGTTTGACATCCATAAATGATTTTGAACATAAAAAGGGTGCCTGTGACACCTGGGTCACTGCGACCATCAAACAAATACCAAACCAATGAAATATTGTGTTTCATACTTGGGATTTGTACAAATATGTGTATCATTTGCACATATCAAGTCTGGTTCGATTTCGGGCTCTAAATCGCTTTCTGGAAGGTTATACGCGCACTGATGCGTTAATATAACCAGTTTAATGCAACGAACACTCCGGAATAGTGAAATAGGCTTCACATACCTTAAATAACCTTTACATAACTTAGAAATAAGTTTTGAAGGCTGTGGTATGACAAAATCAAGTTAAATCGCTTACAGGGACTAAATTCGACAAACTGCGAAAGTATACCGATTTGAACTGTAACAGACATTCTGGAACATGACCATGAGTTAAACATACCATAAATATCCTTTACATATCTTAGAAATAGGCTTTGAGAGGTTCGGTGTGCTAAAATAAACTTTGGGACATTCAGGGACTAAAAGCGTCAAAAAAGTGCACAAGTTTGCACTTTCGCGCATAACTTACGTTCTGAATACATCCGGACATCCAAAAATTTAGGTAAGCACTAAAATATTTTATTTTAGTGTTTGGCATGAGAAAAATCCATTCGTCGCGCAATTTGGATCGTTTTTCGCGCTTATGCGCATTCCGTCGTAATTAAGCGAACATCGCGATCGTACGACCAAACGAACCGACATCCGGGATATTTTTGAGCATGTTTCATGTCCACAATGTTTAGGCATCATTTTAGGGCCTTGAAAATGGCTTAACGAGTCTTAAACATGTCGGAAATGGCCTTAATACACAACGGGGACTGAATTGGAAACTTTGGAAACTGGTTGCTGATCAGAAGGACCTTAGCGTGACACCTAGCCCCCTTGGCGTCACGCGAGGCCCCTTCTGATCAGCAAAAAGCCATTTTAACAGCTGTTAACAGCTATTTAGCACTCCCAACTCATTTCCACTTGTTGTTTCCTGATGTTGGGGGGCCAATGTGATGTACATGAGGTTACCAACAAGTGTAGGGATGTGATTAAATCACGGTTTACGAGAAACGATCCTAACGGTGGTCCATTTCCTATAAATACCCATCAAGTTCACTTGCAAAACCCACTTGAAATCTGAGAATTCTCTAAGTTGGGGTGTCTTATCACTTCATAACTGAGAATACTTGGAAGTTCAATCTTGCGGGGACCCTTTGTAAGTGTTCTTTCATTCTTTTCATTCGTTTTAGCGTTAAAGTCAAACTTTGTTTAACTTTCTGCGTTGACCAGTTTATGGTCAATGCGAAGTTCATTTGAACTTCATAACATGAGCGTGATCACGATGGTTATAGTCCCTAGTGACTATACCTACTGATTACCACGTTATCTAGGCTCAGTGACGAGTCGTAGTTTCGGCCAAAATGCGCATTCTTGCGTATTTTGTAACCAAACTACTCGTAGGTATCAAAACCGTTTGTTTTGATACCAAAACCTGTTTTCTAAACTTAGTTAAGCATGTTTTAACATGCTTAGCTCGTCACTTTTAGTTTAGTGCTTATATAGGGTCTTAAGGTAAGCGATCTAAACAATCGCTTATACTTTCGAACCCGACCCGTTTGGTCGATCATTAGGATCCGACCAAACACATTAGGTGACCATAGTATATAGGGAATAACCTTCCGAGGTTATACCTTATGGTCACGGCGTTTAGTTAGTTGTATAATAGGTAGTTTATATGCCTTAGGTAAATGACCAAAATGCCCTTTTTACACCAAAATTCATATTAAGCATATGTAACATAACTTTTGACATCTAAACTGACTTGGCAACAATATTAGACATGTTAAGGCATATTTTACTTATCAAAGGACTAGTTAGGCATTCCGAACGCGTTTTACGCGAACGACGCGTTAAAGTAGCATAAGCTACCTAAACGGGTCGTAAGCACTTAGGTTAGGTTTCATTTTAGTATGTAGGCTTTGTTAAACCATATTACACGAGTCTCCATACTCGTTTGGTTTACGAACCCTCATTCTATCCGATCTTCCGATTTAGGTCCGGTATATTAACATAGTTACCTATATTAGGTGCCGTTTGATATCCGTGATCTCTAGCATTGTTTGGTTGTTACTCAAGGACTACTAAGCAATCTCAAGTGAGTACATAGACCCCTCTTTTACTGTTTTTCAAACATTTTGGGGTGAAACACATGTGCCTACTTGTTACTTTCATGCTTTCCTGTTTTCACATCATATACTTGCTATGTTCATTAGTACATTTATAGTACATGATTTCATTACATTTTATGCTATGTATGCCCATTGTGTGCGTATTTAGTACATTGTTTTACATTACCTTTTGTGCTATGTATGCCCATTGTGTGCGTACTTAGTACATTGTTTTACATTACATTTTATGCTATGTATGCCCATTGTGTGCATACTTAGTACATCATTTTACATTACATTTTATGCTATGTATGCCCATTGTGTGCATACTTAGTACATTTATTATTCATCACATGCTTACATTTTGGTATGACATTTGGTTTGTTTAAATGGGACAATGTACATTCATTAACACCGATCATGCCGCTCGGTAGTAGGTAGTGGTACCATAGGACTTGACAACTCCCATTCCTGAAATCCCGGGTTTGTTTGGACTGGAAGGAATGACCGAATCCGAATACATTTCTAGGTGGACCTTAGACTTTGTGCTAGGGTTTATTCTACTGTTGCAAGGCTTGGATGTATGAATTTTCACAATACCGCATAGATGTTTATATCAGTATAGCATGCATTTATTACACAAAACATAACTTTGATTTAAACCATGTTTTACTTCAATACCTTGTTTTTGTGCATTTTACATATGGTTTAGTTGATATATTTCACTTACCATACATAAACATTTTGACATTTATATACACAATTCATGATTTACATTAGACATAGACATTAGACATGGCTTTCACACAAACATTTTGACATTTGATTATACATAAACATTTTACTTTGGTGGTTTGGTTTGAGTAAGTGATTTAAGTAACGAGGCGTGTGTAACATGATACAAGCATGGTGGATACGCCGCTGGTACTTCTTATATATAAGTGCTTGTATGATATTACATATCGTAGCGTTATTTGAATAATTTCAATTTAGACATATAACATTTTATACAAATAACATACTTTTCACAGTACATTGTTTTACAAACAACTTATCTAATAGAAACTCATTTTACTTGGTTATTTACTTAACCATGTATTATTCTTTTATACATATATATCATTTGGTTTATTTATCGCTTTTCAAATGATTTACAGGACAAAGCAAATTACAAGGTTCATGACTAAACATTTTCTTAAACATAAGTCATGAATCTTATTTTCACAAAACCTATGTATCTCACAGGTATTTTTATGCTGACGTACCTATTTTCACATGTGTTTCAGGATATGATGCATAGGATTTATCAAGATACACTTAGGCGGACTTGGGCCTTAGTGACAATAAAAGATGCAAGACTAGTTATATTATGTTATATTTCTTTGATTGTCAAGACATTGTAACTCTTTTAATCAATAAAACAATATTTCAATTTCCATGTGTTATGAAACAATGATTCTGTTACAACACTCCCCGACGTTTCCGACACGTTTTGATGTTTCACGTGGTCGGGGTGTGACAGAAAAGTTGGTATCAGAGCTCATGGTTATAGGGAATTAGGTTATTAGTAATGCTTTGACCTAGTCTATAACCTTCCTAGGACCCTAACGCGAGTTTACTTGCGTTTAGACATAAAACAATACCGTCACCTATCCTTAAGTGACAACCGCAACAAGAACATAAATTTCAAAACCACTATGAAAACTAATCATCTGTTCTAGGATGATTGATTACTAGGTTTTGAACCCTCTATTATAAGGTTTTGAACCCCTTTGAGTTTTCAAATCTCGTCAAATTTTGGGTCTTATAATGTGAACACGTGCAAACTGGAAGAGTGAATGCCTGTACCCTGAGTTTTCTGTCGAAGGCTAGAGTGTTCGTACAAATCCGCAGTATCGGACCAGTCACTCTTACCTGGGAACTCTTGGGGTGAGTGTTCACTTATAGGCGAGCATGTCTTCAGTAATACATTAATATGATCTACTTACTTTGATTTGTCACCGTCTCATTTGTTTGCCTTAGGTAACAAACAAATGATCGCAAATTCCTATGCATTGCCATTCTGTATTGTTTATCCGATGACGTTTCATTTGTTTCCTCCTGTATCTTTCTTTTCCTCCAGAATGTCTCTTCTTCACAACAACGGTCAAATATCCGAGCAGACAACCAAATTTGCCCAGCAAATAGGCGAAGTAGTCCTGAAGACTGTCGAATTAGCTACTGCCATGTATCGTCTCCAGGATGAAGCCACTCAAGAATCACCAAAGGAGACCAAAGCCAAGCCTTCACCTAAACCAAAGAAACGTAAAGCTTCAAAGAATCCCGCAGCGGTTGCACCAAAACAGGCAAGACCTAGGCAAGTGACAGCACCGCCAGCCAAAAAACCAATCAAGGAATCAAAGACCATGGATGAACAGACTGAATCCCCTAAGAAGTCAAAGAAGCGAAAGGCTTCTCAGAACTTCACCGTGGTCGCTCACAATGGTCAAGCCATCCCCAACCAACCAGCTCAACCCCCTGCTAGGAAGCCATACAACAGAACTGCACCCTTGTGCAACCAATGTAGCCTTCATTATCACGCTAGTGTGAAGTGCCGCAAATGCCAAATTTGTGGACTTAAAGGTCATACAGCAAAGGTTTGCTCAACTGCGGCTGTACCAAATCAAGCAGGACCCATCCGGGTGGCAACACCGCCTGCTAAGAAGCAATACAAGGGAACGGCACCAATATGCGACAAATGTAATGGGCATCACCAAGCTCACTTACAGTGTCGTCTGTGTGTATCATGTGGGCGAGATAGTCACCTGGCAAGTGCTTATCGATGTAACACGAACCAAGGTGGTCCAAATCAACCACAAGCCAATCCTGCTCAAGCTCGCTTTCCGCCTGGATCGTGCTACAACTGTGGCAACATGGGTCATTTCGTGAATAAATGCCCGAAGCTTGCTAAGGCAAATCCAACCCACGGATGAGCAGTTGGCTGATTAGAAGATGTTGTCGTCTTATGCTTTTGTTTCTTCTATTTTCTTGTAATGTGAAACAATCTGTTTTGTTTATAAATAAATCGTTGATCACAAATTCTGATATACAAGTGTAGTTACATGTGTGTATGGCATTTCCCTATAATACCTACATTAAGGAACTATGTTCCTTACAAACCACTCTTGTGAATTTTCCCATTTTTGTGTTTACTCATGATTTCCTTGGTAAATTCTAAGTACTCGTTTTATTCTAAGAAACGAAGTACAGGAAATAAAGTGACATTATGAGTAATCGTACTTTTGCACATCTGTGCCTTTGAATCCTTGGTTAGATAACTAAGGGTATTTTCAAATCTCATACCCATTACGTTCTGATTTCTTCAACATGCATAACATAAGTTTTCAAAACAACCTACATGATTTCAAAACATTCTATATATAGTTCGAAAACATTTTTAATATAGTGTATTTACTTAACATAACAAATGCACAAAGCTTTGTCTATGTTTTCAAAAATAACCCTCATGATTTCAAAATATTTCATATAGTTTGAAAACAATTTTAAGTAATATATCAAGTGCACGATTTCAAAAGCATCATTCATGTTTTCAAAGAAAACCTTATACATAATTTCAAAATTCATCTCGCATAATTTTAAAATATTTTTATAAATATACTTACCTAATACACCTACTTTATGATTTCAAAAGTATTATATATAAGGTTTCAAAAACATTAAACACATTTTTTTTTAAAAAGAAACCCCATGCATAGTTTTCAAAAATATTTTTCCTCATACATTGACTTAACCTTCAAATTTTGCTTCATATGTCACCTTGGCATATCTAGCGTCTCAACTTCATAAGCATTTTTACTTCATGTTTTAACATAAACACATCCAGTGCAAGGTTTCAAGACATCTTCAACTTCTAAAATCCATATGGGATCTTTTTATCTTCACATTTAGACCCTTGTGGATGATTATCATTCAAATCAGAGTCCTTAATTGGATTCCTTATGTACCTAAATTCGAACATTTCGGTTCCTTATAATCGAAATCGAATTTTTCTTTTAAAAATATTTATATCTTTATAGTTAGATTCTTAGAAATATTTAAAGCACCAATCAAAATCCACTGATTGGATACCTAGTGTGCTTTAAATACATGTGCTCTATTAGCAAGACAAATTAACAAATTAAAGATCTAGATAAACAATCTTTGTGGTTATATGACTATGTGTTTATGCATCTTGTGTTTTCTTTTATGCATTTTGTGTTTTTGTATACTCTGGATATTCGTTATCCCAATCCTCCTAGAATCTTTCATATCTTTATATGAGGGATTCGTAGTGGATATTCAAAAAGGGACTACCTTAAATCCTTATTGGGCTTCTACATGATAGTTAAGACCCTTGGATTGTATAGTACCACTCCATGATTCATAAGAGACCCTTTTAGGGGTCTAGTCAAAAAGATTGATTCAAAAATCTGGTTAAGAATGACATGTGATGATATAAGCTGAAAAGACTCCTTGTTTGTCTATTAAAATCATTTATTGATTTAATAAAAGGGACCTTATGGTGGTCAAGTCACATTCATCACAGGGTTTATTCATTTGGTTTTTCCCCTACACATTATAAAAAAGACTGAGTGAACTATGCAAGGAATTGTGTAATTATGGACGCGTACATAATTATGAAATTTGGTGCACAGAAACCCAGTAAGATTTATTATGTGTAAGAACCGATAGTGACAACAATAACAAAATGAGAACGATGTAATAGAGGTACGGTGGACGCACCAATAACACTTTATATACTTGTATATAAGTGTCCCTCTCACATTGCAAGAATGATGTTATTTAAAGTTACTAGAAGTTCAAGAACTCCAACCAGTGTTGTTTGGTCTTTTCAACTTCATGTTTCAAGCTCTCACAAGTTTCCTCTAAATAAATTTCGGGACGAAATTTCCTAAAGTAGGGGAGACTGTGACACCTGGGTCACTGCGACCATCAAACAAATACCAAACCAATGAAATATTGTGCTTCATACTTGGGATTTGTACAAATATGTGTATCATTTGCACATATCAATTCTGGTTCGATTTCGGGCTCTAAATCGCTTTCTGGAAGGTTATACGCGCACTGATGCGTTAATATAACCAGTTTAATGCAACGAACACTCCGGAATAGTGAAATAGGCTTCACATACCTTAAATAACCTTTACATAACTTAGAAATAAGTTTTGAAGGATGTGGTATGACAAAATCAAGTTAAATCGCTTACAGGGACTAAATTCGACAAACAGCGAAAGTATGCCGATTTGAACTGTAACAGACATTCTGGAACATGACCATGAGTTAAACATACCATAAATATCCTTTACATAGCTTATAAATAGGCTTTGAGAGGTTCGGTGTGCTAAAATAAACTTTGGGACATTCAGGGACAAAAAGCGTCAAAAAAGTGCACAAGTTTGGACTTTCGCGCATAACTTACGTTCTGAATACATCTGGACATCCAAAAATTTATGTAAGCACTAAAATATTTTATGTTAGTGTTTGGCATGAGAAAAATCCATTTGTCGCGCAATTTGAATCGTTTTTCGCGCTTATGCGCATTCCGTCGTAATTAAGCGAACATCGCGATCGTACGACCAAACGAACCGACATCCGGGATATTTTTGAGCATGTTTCATGTCCACAATGTTTAGGCATCATTTTAGGGCCTTGAAAATGGCTTAACGAGCCTTAAACATGTCGGAAATGGCCTTAATACACAACGGGGACTGAATTGGAAACTTTGGAAACTGGTTGCTGATCAGAAGGACCTTAGCGTGACACCTAGCCCCCTTGGCGTCACGCGAGGCCCCTTCTGATCAGCAAAATCCATTTTAACAGCTGTTAACAGCTATTTAGCACTCCCAACTCAATTCCACTTGTTGTTTCCTGATGTTGGGGGGCCAATGTGATGTACATGAGGTTACCAACAAGTGTAGGGATGTGATTAAATCACGGTTTACGAGAAACGATCCTAACGGTGGTCCATTTCCTATAAATACCCATCAAGTTCACTTGCAAAACCCACTTGAAATCTGAGAATTCTCTAAGTTGGGGTGTCTTATCACTTCATAACTGAGAATACTTGGAAGTTCAATCTTGCGGGGACCCTTTGTAAGTGTTCTTTCATTCTTTTCATTCGTTTTAGCGTTAAAGTCAAACTTTGTTTGACTTTCTGCGTTGACCAGTTTATGGTCAATACGAAGTTCATTTGAACTTCATAACGTGAGCGTGATCACGATGGTTATAGTCCCTAGTGACTATACCTACTGATTACCACGTTATCTAGGCTCAGTGACGAGTCGTAGTTTCGGCCAAAATGCGCATTCTTGCGTATTTTGTAACCAAACTACTCTTAGGTATCAAAACCATTTGTTTTGATACCAAAACCTGTTTTCTAAACTTAGTTAAGCATGTTTTAACATGCTTAGCTCGTCACTTTTAGTTTAGTGCTTATATAGGGTCGTAAGGTAAGCGATCTAAACAATCGCTTATACTTTCGAACCCGACCCGTTTGGTCGATCATTAGGATCCGACCAAACACATTAGGTGACCATAGTATATAGGGAATAACCTTCCGAGGTTATGCCTTATGGTCACGGCGTTTAGTTAGTTGTATGATAGGTAGTTTATATGCCTTAGGTAAATGACCAAAATGCCCTTTTTACACCAAAATTCATATTAAGCATATGTAACATAACTTTTGACATCTAAACTGACTTGGCAACAATATTAGACATGTTAAGACATATTTTACTTAACATAGGACTAGTTAGGCATTCCGAACGCCTTTTACGCGAACGACGCGTTAACGTAGCATAAGCTACCTAAACGGGTCGTAATGGGTCGTAAGCACTTAGGTTAGGTTTCATTTTAGTATGTAGGCTTTGTTAAACCATATTACACGAGTCTCCATACTCGTTTGGTTTACGAACCCTCATTCTATCCGATCTTCCGATTTAGGTCCGGTATATTAACATAGTTACCTATATTAGGTACCGTTTGATATCCGTGATCTCTAGCATTGTTTGGTTGTTACTCAAGGACTACTAAGCAATCTCAAGTGAGTACATAGACCCCTCTTTTACTGTTTTTCAAACATTTTGGGGTGAAACACATGTGCCTACTTGTTACTTTCATGCTTTCCTGTTTTCACATCATATACTTGCTATGTTCATTAGTACATTTATAGTACATGATTTCATTACATTTTATGCTATGTATGCCCATTGTGTGCGTATTTAGTACATTGTTTTACATTACATTTTATGCTATGTATGCCCATTGTGTGCGTACTTAGTACATTGTTTTACATTACATTTTATGCTATGTATGCCCATTGTGTGCGTACTTAGTACATTGTTTTACATTACATTTTATGCTATGTATGCCCATTGTGTGCATACTTAGTACATCGTTTTACATTTTATTTTATGCTATGTATGCCCATTGTGTGCATACTTAGTACATCATTTTACATTACATTTTATGCTATGTATGCCCATTGTGTGCATACTTAGTACATTTATTATTCATCACATGCTTACATTTTGGTATGACATTTGGTTTGTTTAAATGGGACAATGCATATTCATTAACACCGATCATGCCGCTCGGTAGTAGGTAGTGGTACCATAGGACTTGAGAACTCCCATTCCTGAAATCCCGGGTTTGTTTGGATTGGAAGGAATGACCGAATCCGAATACATTTCTAGGTGGACCTTAGACTTTGTGCTAGGGTTTATTCTACTGTCGCAAGGCTTGGATGTATGAATTTTCACAATACCGCATAGATGTTTATATCAGTATAGCATGCATTTATTACACAAAACATAACTTTGATTTAAACCATGTTTTACTTCAATACCTTGTTTTTGTGCATTTTACATATGGTTTAGTTGATATATTTCACTTACCATACATAAACATTTTGACATTTATATACACAATTCATGATTTACATTAGACATAGACATTAGACATGGCTTTCACACAAACATTTTGACATTTGATTATACATAAACATTTTACTTTGGTGGTTTGGTTTGAGTAAGTGATTTAAGTAACGAGGCGTGTGTAACATGATACAAGCATGGTGGATACGCCGCTGGTACTTCCTATATATAAGTGATTGTATGGTATTACATACCGTAGCGTTATTTGAATCATTTCAATTTAGACATATAACATTTTATACAAATAACATATTTTTCACAGTACATTGTTTTACAAACAACTTATCTAATAGAAACTCATTTTACTTGGTTATTTACGTAACCATGTATTATTCTTTTATACATATATATCATTTGGTTTATTTATCGCTTTTCAAATGATTTACAGGACAAAGCAAATTACAAGGTTCATGACTAAACATTTTCTTAAATATAAGTCATGAATCTTATTTTCACAAAACATATGTATCTCACAGGCATTTTTATGCTGACGTACCTATTTTCACATGTGTTTCAGGATATGATGCATAGGATTTATCAAGATACACTTAGGCGGACTTGGGCCTTAGTGACAATAAAAGATGCAAGACTAGTTATATTATGTTATATTTCTTTGATTGTCAAGACATTGTAACTCTTTTAATCAATAAAACAATATTTCAATTTCCATGTGTTATGAAACAATGATTCTGTTACAACACTCCCCGACGTTTCCGACACGTTTTGATGTTTCACGTGGTCGGGGTGTGACAGTGCCTTAATTCCATATACATATATGAATGTATATACATTTGAATAAAGACTTGAATAAAATATGATCTACGGGATTATCATAACCTACGAGATTATAAATGAGGCTAAGGTCCACGGGACCAAAAAGACCTTCGGGTCCCAAATAGAAAGAAACGAATTGTTGGGGTCTCACCTTAATAAGGTAAAAAGGTGAAAATATAAAGAAATAGCCTACGGGCTAAGCGAAAGAACCTACGGGTCAATAGTATAAAACAAGGAAACTGGTTGTAACTTCCCGCGTAAAATAATAACGGGAGATAAAGTTCGTATAAAAGCGATGGGTTTCGCTAAGTTAACTAAATGGGTTAAAAGCGAAGAGATTGTGAAAGGCCGGGTTGACAAAAGTGAAGAATTTCACTAAAACATTCAAACGGGCAAAAATGACAAAAGAATTCACAATTATTGAAATTGTGTTACGTCACAAAAGTGGATGAAGTCATTACCGAAATGACAACGGAAGGGGATAAATCCTTGGAATTGACATGAGTTCAAGAGAAAAGCGTAAAACTAAAATTCAGTATTAGTGAGAAACAACGCTTTAACAAATACGAATATTATGAAACGAATTCGGAAAATGATTAATATCAAAGAATATGGATCTTGACACCGGTAGGTGCAAAGCGATACATTCGAAGGAAAGATTTCTGATAATAAAAGTCGACATAAACTTAAACAAAACGTGATGTAATCACGGTCACAAAAAGTGATATAGAATACAATCAAGTCGTAACGTGCGTTATGTGACAACCCGCACTAAACCAGGTATCCGTACGACTTAATTAATGATTAATTACTGTGCTTGTTTGAACTAGCTGTTGAACTGCTACTTGATATCTGATACATGTACTTACTTGCATCATACTTTACTTATCGTCACTACATTATTTACATACGGCACCTTAGTGACAAACATGATGCACATAAAGCACAGTAGCACAATACACGGATAACCTATTGAACATGCTGATAAAGCCAGCATCAGGCAGACACTGCCTCTAAGGCCTGTAAGAGCCTGAAATGTTTTGCTACACTAGTAGTGAGTGTAGGGATATAAGGGTTGTGGAACTGCGTCTCTAGGGATAAGTCACAGTGACTGGATGTGCCTAAAACGTACTTAAAGTACAAAACTCAGCACTTTAATAAACAATTCAGCTTCTAGCTAACTAATAAAGTGCCAATACATGAGAAAAATATTCCTGACACTTTGGAGGAATAAGCTGTGTCACTAAAAGTAACAATAACGACACTTTAAAGCTTTAGTAACGCTTTAACGGATTACTATCCAACCGAACAACCGGACTATACCCGGAACATGAAAATATTGAGGTTTTCATTATTACTCTTTTTCTGAGCCAGTTAGGGTCCCCGTATACCCTAACACCCATTGTATCTCACTAAACATAACTAACCAAGTTAAACACCTAACTAACTTGGTTTAACATAACTAATGTCTAACTAATACTTGGAACCGAACTAGACCCCCCCCCCCCTATTCTCTAACCGGCCCCAAACTAAGGGGGGACACCCCTTGTACAACCTTGATTATTTTAATCACTATGTTTAGTATCAAGACTACACATGGACCTTTGGATAATCATCTTACATTTGCCTATAAGTTAACCACTAAACTCAAGAACATTATCACTAAACACAACTCACCAAAACTCTCTCTCTCTTGCTCTTGAACTCTCGGCCGAACACCCCACCCCCCATCCATCATACTTTCGATCTTGATCAACCGATTCCAAGTCCGTGCAAGTGTCAAGGGTCGAGTATTAGGAAGCTTGGAGCAAGCGGAACACGAAGGACCTCTTTCTTTGGCTTTTATCCACCTCATTTGCGCATAGATTCTTCCCTAGCCTTGAGCTAGAGGTATAATGTTTAAAACTCGTTTCTGAACTATACTAGAGTGGTTAAAAGGATTTTTATCGGATAAATCTCGTCAAAATGCTAAATGATGAACAAAAGTTTACTTAAAACACTAAAATGATGGTTAATAGCATATGTGTTGTGTAAATGTTGTAGTATTTGAAATGTATGGTTATTTGGACCCGATCTATGTTGTGGTAGCTCGGATCATCGTTTAACCCAGTATAGTCATGTTCTTGAATCATGACACAAAGCTATTTTAGAAGTAACAAGGGTTAAAAGGTGAAACTCTACCACACATGAAGCATGAACTTGTGTAAAAATGTTTTAACTTGTGGAATAGTGTTTAAAACTAGCAGATCTACGTATCTGCAAGTGGTATTTTCAAATGACCAAGCGTTAAAGAAATCATGTTTTCTAAAAGACGGATCTTACAAAAACAAGTATGATATTTAGAACACACAAGTGTGTAAACACTTGTGTAACACAAATTTCGACAAAATAACTATCTTTGTAAAAATGGACAAGAAGTTGTAAGGACGGAACTTCTCTAAAAACAAGACTTTTACGAAACCGGCTTTATTTATATAAAGACCCACAAAATATAATGGGATTTACACTATAATTTCGGAAAAACTACAAGTTCATGCGATTATGCGATTTACATACTTGTCGACTAGTTTGACGTGTCGGAAATTATTGATTGAATAAGGAAGTTGTTGAAATTGATTTTGTAAAAGAAAATGATACGCTTGAAAGCGTGGCAACCTCCAGTTACAGAGGAAACTCTGGCGAAATTTTTCTAAAAACCTAACACTTAGAACTATTTACACTACAAGTGTTAGAATTATTTTTGACATGTTTCCGCAATATAAATTTCGCCATGACTTTATTTACTAATATTCGGAGGTGGGATTTTCACAAAATTTAACGTGATAAATATATATATTTTTCACACACTGTTTATGATTATTTTGTGAAAATACATAAATATTATTTTTAGGAGTAAAAATAATACTTACGAACGTTAACGATTCCAAAATAATACGAACGCTTTCACCATGAATATATAAGTTACACCGGTAATTATATTACCACTCGATTGTTAAAACGTAACTTACGCACTTACGCACTTATGGAAATATTTATGAACACACATGTATTGAATCCCCCATCCTTGGGAAGGAAAATAACTACCAAGTATATACAGAACGTAAACACGAAATAGTTGTCTAACTATTTCCCAAAAACTTAAACTATAAAGCTAAGGCACGGTCGTCCGTCTAATAAAATTAGCACTTGTAGGTCGTCGCACAGCTTTCCGATTTGGAGATACTTGGTAGAGACGCTTCACTGTGAGTTCATGTCCCCCTTTTCTCTAACTGTTTCCAGTTTTCTTAACTGCGGGGGGTGAAATACATGTTACTATGATTACGAGTACTTTATATACGGTATGGTTAGCGTAAGGAGGTTTATTACTCAGATCATGTGAGTGGGTAGGAGCAATATGAGGCCATTAGTCCTCATGTCGGGACCGAGGGACAGGAGCGGTAGATCTATCTGGGTGTAGCGAGCCCAGCCCCAGGCCAAACTAGAAACGGACCTTGGGGTGACTTTGTCCACATACAAATGCCGTGGCGAAATCTGCTAGGTTTGAGTCTCCCTATTTGCACTTCACATATATCAGTGGCCTTGCAAACCATTGGTGATCACAAGTCCCCTTATTGGCTACATACCACGACTATTTTTATACTCACAAAGGTTTACTTACTCACTTACACATGAACTCGCTCAACATTATTGTTGATTTTTCAACTTACATGTATTTCAGGAAATTAACGAGATCTGGCACGGTAGGGCATGTTTTCTGCTGCACTAGTTTCCAAGGTCATCCGGGGTTTAGGGGATGTGTCTCTTTCCTGGACAAGACACAATCCTTAAACCATGTTTATGTTATGTTTCAAGTTTGTAATGTCTGTTGAACAAGGTTATGGTTGTTAGGGTATGTTCCCGTTAAAACAATGGTACTGTATTTGGTTTTCAAAACTTAATGGATGATCTTGCATGTTTTTAACTCATATAGCTTGGTTATGATTTAGCTATGGTATTAAGAAGTCACACCAAATTAACCACGCTTCCGCAAAGCCAGGGTGTGACACGTTACGAGATATGAAAATCAGAAAACACGTAAAAGGCTGGGTTGGCAATAAGATATACCCTAATGACGGGGAATAAAGTGACGCCGACTAATCAGTCTGGCCGGTAAAACCTTTCAAAGTCGAAGTAGTGTTACGACTTATATAAAGCGCCTGTTGAAATAAGATTAGCTTGAAGTAAACATGATGAAAATAAATATAACCGAGCGATCAGATGACAACTCGGTCAAATAAGTGACTAAAATAAGAAGTACAAGCTGAAAGTAATGGCCTACGAGGCCTTACATGTGAAAGGCGCATATGTCATATGCCTTAAAACGAAAAGCACACTACCCTACTTTTCTGGTAAGGTTGTTAATTACGAGCAATGCTCAAGTAGCTGCCGAAACTAAGTCCGTAGAATTAGACCTAAAGAACTACGTAAGAAAGGTTTCGGGGAGGAAACATCTTTAAGGGGGGTAGACTTGTAACACCCTGAAAACGGGTTTGGTAATCAAACCCCGTTAATACTAAAAGACGGGTAAAGTACCGTTAGTGGTAAAAGTAACCAGATAAATATTAGGATTTAAATAAATAATCCTAATATTAACTACAACGTGAATAAAAGCTTTTAAGGAAATGAGTTTATAAGAGGCCCGAATTTACGGGACTTAAATTAAATCAAGTCATAATTTTCCCGAATTCACCAAGTAGCTAGGAATATTAACCAAGTTAAAAAGGTGTCTTAAAACAATGAAGAAAACATGGGTAATAATCCTTTTTATAAAGTTACAAACTGGGGGGCTAAAAATGGAAGATTCGAAACTTATTTATTAAAAACAAAACACTACACACACACTAGTGTGTGTGTGCGTGTATACGATCAGGAGCAGAGCTCCCCATGGAGCAAACCCTAGTTCATCACAAAATCAACAAATTGAAGCTCAATTCAAACCCCAAATCAATGCATGAACACATATAAATGATCACCTAGTCGTGGGGATCACAAGGTATGTTGAATTTTATGATTTGGTGATTCTTTGAGGTTATGATGAACAATCATAATCGAAATTGTGGAATGAATGTTGAATCTATGATTGTTATTGTGATGAAAATTTCGTTTAGAAACAAACCCTAGTTGAAAACTTGATGAATTGTTGTCAAAACTAGGGATTTGATAATTACCCTATTATGTATTAAGTGGGGTTTATGATAATATGTTGAACACTCAGATTAAAATGTTAAATTGATGAATGTTGATGTTATGATATAAGTTCTAGATATAGTTCATGAACACTAGACATAGAGGTTTGATTTTTGATATAAATCTCGGTGAAAATAACTAGTTATGAACTAGTTAGTAAATATGTAAAATTATGCACATTAGGTGTTTGTTAAAATGCCTAAATGAGAACTAAAGTGTTGAAATTTGGGGTGAAACGCGTATTTGAATGATATGGCAACTATGCGTAATATGAAGTGACAATGGTTCTAAACATCATGTTGAATTAGACTCAATTGTGTAAACCGTGTGATTGAAAGTAATTAACTTTTGATAAGTTAATCTAACCAATGATGAAGTCGAATGGTAGTTTCGACATAGAGAATAAGTAGGGTGGAATGGTCACGATTGTTAATGACTAGTCTAACCACCTTGTAAATGTTGACAATAGTTTGACGCCTAACGAGCTAGGTAGAGGCTTGGGAAAGAAGCGGTCAAACGAATCAAGCACGAGAAGAAAAGCGTATTCGGGATGCGAGGTAAGTGAAACTTACACACTTATGTAGAATACTTGTTTATTTTATACGTTATAAATGCGATAACGATAACATCAAAAATACGGATTTCCGTTAAGAATATCTTGTAGTGTAATCTAATAATGAGGAAAAGGGTAAAAATGGAAATTTGTCAAGTGTTGACTAATGTAAATCGAAGTTAAAAGGATACCCATGGCATAAGCCGAAATGGGTTGAATTTGTGAGAAAAGGATTTAAGAGAGAAAGGATTTGGTAATAAAATCCGGGATGGGATGGATGTATGAATTGAAAATCAAAAACCATGTTTTTGATTAAAAAGGTAACGTTCGGCATATAGACCAAACGGGTCGAATGGTGGTGATAACACCATTTGACAATATCGACTAATGTGGTTGTCAAGTCCTATGTTAACATGAGCGATTAGCAAATCGGATAATTGCGTCGCCATAGATTGTGTGATAATTAAAGCGAGGTATAAATCGGGTCTATTTGTTGACCCGGGTCAGGTACGCTTATATGACTTTATAGTTAAAAGTGCAAGTAAGGTCGAATATTTAATGAATTCTTTCATCGCAAAAATGAAGGATTAAAAATGACCATAACGCCCTTAATGGGTAAACCGGGTAAAACAACCTTTAGAGGTTGTTTAGAAATTATTATTATTATGATTTTATAATCCTTAGATGCGTATAAAATTTGAATGCATAAACTTTCAAGGGTTGAATGCCCTAAATGTGTCTTGCCGTAAAACAACACATTTCAGAGGTAAAAACTCGGAATAAATAGTCTATTACTTTAAATCCACCACAATCTTAGTTGTGGTGGAAGACCAATCAATATGAATGGTTGAAATTATGAGGCATACGAGAAATGGGTGTGATTTATGCTTAAAAGGACATAAATATCCTTAATGGGTCAAAGTAAGATTATAATTAAAATGGGTAAATAATGCGTAGGAACCCGTGACTGGAACCTTATATGATAGACAATGTTGGAGATAAAGGATTCGTGAAAAATGGGGGTCGAACAAACATGTTTATTTGATAAACACATAGACGGGTCAAAATTTGGTAAAAATATAATAAGTCGAAGGCTTAAAAATCTCAAATTTATTTAATCCGGATGTCGGATTTTAACTCCATGTGATGGAGAATTAAATTACGATCACGTAGGAAAAAGAATCGTGTAAATCGGATCGATAACGAAAGAGTTATGCCCGTTTTCGTAAAATCAAGCTTGGCTGGGAATATGCAGCAACTGATGCAAACATTCTGTCAAAATGAGGCCGTGGCGCAGAAGGGTTTGCCGTCGCGCGCGGCGAGGGACTAAATTCTTGAAATTCTTGTTTATTTTGTTTATTTTGATTATTTGACCCAAGTACCTTGTAGTACTTGTTATTTAACTATCAAAACTGACTTTTAAGTTGGTTTTGATCATAGGTGAATGTCGAGAGTCCCGGGTGAAGATCAAGCGACGAGCAAGAACCGAACACACATTAAATGAAGCTTCCGCGTCAAATCTTGATTTGTTTAGTTATAAGTGAATTATGTAAACACTTATAAATATGTTTTTATAATGTTGTAAACATATGGGAATGTTAGTATGACAAGTTTTTGTAAAGTCACATTTTAGCATTAAAATGTGTATTTTATTTTTAAAATCTTGATTAATTGAGACGGTCGTTACAACTTGTAATTCCTTATCACGAGTGGTGAGAGGCAATATCAATAAAAATCTTGGTTGCATCCTGTGGACGTAAGTTAGATTAGACCGAACTACGTAAATCCGTGTGTTCTTGTGATTGTTTATTTTCCGCAGATTAAATGTTTTTGTGTGTGTTGTTCGCTTCCGCACATGTATACCCTAACAAGTATTAAAATTTACAAGCAGGGACTCATGTTGCATATAAAAAATAGGGGGCATCTTAGTCTGTTCACTCTAATTTAAATGGCTATCTAATAGCTGGAACTCAATTGTTGCAATTGAGCAACGTTAGGGACTTGATTGTTCAAATTAGAAAAATGGTGACTCAACGTGCAATTAGGTGTCAACCCCGAAGACTCAAATTGTAGTTTACTCCTTTTTGTTTTTTTTTTTTTCCTATTTTATCAAATTGTAGTATACTCCTTTGTTTTCCTATTTTAAGTTTTCAGTTTTGGCATATCTTCTTTTTTGTTTTTTCTTTTGCTGTTTAACTTCAATTAACTAAGCATTTTAACACTATCTCCGATGCATCCTTAATGTCCATACCCTTACAAGTCCTTACAAACCCTTAACATTGGAGCAAGGGTGCCCTTTAAGGCCCTTAACAATGAAGCCCTTAATTATGGATGCATGTTTGTATTGGTTTTGTTGATAAGGTGGGCCCAAACTATAAAAAAAAAAAAACTTTTATTTAAATATTGTGTGTAGTGGGTAGCTGATGAGCTGAAAATATAGAAGAGTAAGGATATTTTGTAGAGTTGGAGATAAAGTAAAGGTTTTAAGTATTTCTAAGGATATGATGTGGCAGATGATGTGACAGCTAAGGATGCTTAAGGGCACCTGTAGCATTGGTGATAGTCTAATGACTTTTTGGAAATGATTTTTCACTTTAACCGATCAGAGTTCACGGTGAGTTTTACAACAAGAATTGTGTAGTAGTTTTACAATTACTTTACATCTGTTGAAAACTAATTTCACCAATAAACTAGTTGTTGCAATTGCCAGTGATTATTATTAAATAATAATTAGTGGCATCAAAAACATAAATACAAAGACGACCATATTATCTGTAAATATTATACGTATCTTTTAACGGCTAGCAAAACTGCATCACTAAAAACTTTAAAAATCTAGCAAGAAACTAGAAATACAAAGACGACCATGCATAAATACAAGTGATTACAAATTTTCTAGATTAAAAGGTGACCGATCTATGGATTTAAATCTCGATCGGCTCTTCACCATAAAAACAAGCCATCGTTATAAATTATGTCGTTTCGAGCTCATCATATGCATCAACACGAACTAAGTGAGAATGATAGCTTGAATCAATTTCTTTTTCCTGTTGATTCTGGGATGTTTTTAAAGTTACATCAGGTATCCAAAACCAAATAATTGTGAGGAAGAATTTGGGTCCCAGTTATATCTAACAATTAATATCATGGCAAAAGAGGTTAAACCAGTGGTTGTTAAGGTCAAAGATCTTCCTTTTTAAAGAAAAAGATGAAGAGGACCTCTTATCTATTCTTGTATATATATAGTAGTGGCGTACCATAACCATAAACACAAGCTTCTCATTGCTGCTATCAACCTCCTAGTGACAATGGCACGGGTAATAAACGACACCACCGCAGCTCCTCCCCATGCCTCAGTTGAGATGGAGGTACCAATTAAGTGGTCAGCACAAGGTCTAGAGCAGGTTAGTAAAGGTGCACATGGTGTCAAGAGCCATTTAGTGGTTGATGCAGCCTTGAGAGCAGTGGTGTTTGCAGCTAGCGCGGCTGCTGTCGTTGTTATGGTCACTTCTAAACAAAGCAAGATGATACCCATTTCTCCTACCATGGCAGTATCCTTGGATGCAAATTGGAATCAGTCCCCAGCTTATATGTAAGTAGCACTAGTTTGAAAAGGTGACCTTTGGCCATAATATTGGTAAATCCATTATGAAGTGTTTTTGGTTATGATGCAGATACTATGTATCAGCCTTCTCAGTAGCTGGCTTGTACAGCATCATTACTGGTTTCTTTTCGGTTTTTACTCTGAAGAAGACGGGAGTAATTTCGACAAAGATGCAGTTTCATTTGGCGATACTAGATTCTGTACGCGCTCATCTTTCACCCAACTAATTTATTCAAAACCGAACTTTTTTCTATATGTAGATGGTCTAGAAAATTAATAAGAGTGTCTAACATGTTTGTTTTCTAGGTGATTCACTTCCAGGGTTCAGGGGCGGATCCAAGCTAATGGCTTGGGTTTGACTGACACCCAAATAATTTATTTAAACCTTTTTAGTTAAACAAATTTGTACTTGTTACAACATAAATAAATAAATATAAATTGATAAGTAAAAAAATAAAAAGTTTACTCAATAAGTCAACCCAATTTTTTTTTTTTTTAAGCACATTAGTCTGTATTACTAACATATAATCCTATAAGCTTTAATCTAAGCCCACTCATTCCCCCAAGTGACCCGAACAAAATCGAGTTTGTGAGAACTCTTAGGCACTCGAGTTCCAATTTCTTTTTCAAAAAAAAATTCACCAATTTTTTTTAAAATATTACCATTCCAATAAAAAAATAAGCCACTTTTTACAGTGGGGCAGATTCACTAAAACTTAGCTGCTATAGTGATTTACCCCACGTAAATGAAACATACATGTCGAAAAAAATGGCTCGTAAATTTTTTCGGATTTTTTTTCATAAGTGTCTTTGTTAGGTGTTATTTTACCTTTGTGTAAAATTTGGTGGCAAAACTCACATGGAAAGTGGGGTTCTCTCAACTCAAGGGTGGTTTTCATTTGAAAGTCTCCCTATATATATATATATATTATCGAGAAACACGAACATAAAAGACTAAACAAAACCGTGATTTAGATTATTTAGATCTTTGAAGCATTTAGTATTACAAAGTAAATGTTAGTGCTAAATGAAAAATAAAAATAAAGTGAATTGCTCGAACTAGCTATTCAACTTATATAGAAGTTACTACGAGCCAGTTGTTTCTACAATCAAAAAAAAAAAAAACCCTCATGTTTTTACAAACTAACAGTTAGCACGTCTGCTGCTTGCATGCAGTTGCTGTTGAGTATTTTATCTTCAGCTATAGGAGCAGAACTAGGGGTAGCATATGTTGGACTCAAAGGGAACTCTCATTCATTCTGGAAGGAGATCTGCAATGCGTATGGTTCATTCTGTCATCACTTAGCGGCCAGTTCCACTATGGCAATCATATCCGACATCGCACTTCTACTTCTGGTTTGGCTCTCGTATTACACTCTTTTGAAGAAGATTGCAAGGCGGTAATTTCGTCGATAAGTGAAGATATTAAGTTATGTACCAGTTTGATGTTATTTCACTTTCTGTTATTGAGCATTTGAGCTTCTTTCAGTCCATGTTTTTTTTTTTTTCTGCTTTGTGCCAGTTTGAATATGTATTTTAAGATCAGTAAAGGTTTCACATGATCCATGATTGATTAGCTGGAGTATGAATATGGTCCTAGTATATCAGTGAATGTTTATTAAATGGATTGGATTAGACTTAACAATGAAACAAACGAAGATGTTTGTGTTTGTTCTTTTAACTTTAATTGAGCGAAACCAACACAAATACTTAATTAAACGAACAAATTTTCTTGTTTTTTGTCCAGTTCGTTAAGCACATGGATGTATTCCATAGTGTTCGTTTAAGGGGGTAGGGGTGGTTATCACTCACCACCCATTTATGATCACTCACAACATCCAATCAATTTCCGTCATGTCATCAACCATTATTCCATCACTCGCAACTTTTTTTAGTGGAAATGCCCATCACTCACAACACCCAACAATAAACCCTCACACCCCCTCACATGTTCCATTTATCACGTGTCAAAAAATTCACGGGAATTAAAATTCATGCGTTATTAACTTTTGTGGGTGGCGGTGGTTTGTTTTGTTCTTCCACGCGTGAAACTCATATATCACGCACAAAATTTCACCCACCCCGGGTCCCCTAAGTGCATTCGTTAATGTTATAAAAAAATGTTGATGGACGAAAGTAAGCGAATGTAAATGACGAATATACAAGAATGGTTTATTGTTTATTCATTCTCGATAAAGTGAGTATATGATTCTCATTTCATTGTTATAAATAGCATACACACTAACCAGTAGCGGACTCAAGATTTTTTTCCAATGGGGTCCATTTTTTCGGTGTTCAAAATTTTCATAACAAAACGTACGTTAAAATTTTCGGGCCGGTCCTCGTTCGGGTCGGTCCTCGTTTGGCAATCATATCCGACATCAGTTCTACTTCTGGTTTGGCTCTCGTATTACACTCTTTTGAAGAAGATTGCAACGCGGTAATTGGGCAATTATTTACAATCTTTTATTATTTTGAGCTAACATATTGGGCAATTGGGCTTATTATTTACAATCTTCAATTGATTTGGGCTAACATATTGGGCAATTGTGATTTGGGCTTATTATTTTCAATTGATTTGGGCTTACAGACTTTTTTAGGGGTGTGCTCATAGTTGTTCAGGGGTATTCTTGGTATAAAAACAGAAAAAAAATTTACACTACCGATAAAAAGTTGAGCCGTAGCCTGTGCTACGGCTCGGTATACATAAGGTCCACCCCTGCTAGAGTGTACGGTTTAGGCTTGGCCCAGTTTGTATTTAGGTCACCCTATGTGTTACAAATAGGGTGAGCCTAGGTCATTTTAGGCTTGTTCATTTTCTGTTCTTCTTGGCTGTTTTTGAATTCTTTGATAGTTGTACCAGACGAGTTTCAAACTCGTGTGCAATCTATTCAATCAGTTTGTTCTTGTTCTTATCACTTTCATTAGTTTTCAACACTTTTGATCGTGTTTGTGATATCCGATTGAAGTTTTTGGGACTTACATAGCCTAAAAATACGGGGTGTCACAAACTAGGCATTGATTATCTTGAAACTTTTAGTATGGTAGTAAAGTCCACTACTATTCGTGTGGTCCTCTCTCTTGCTATTATACAAAAATAGTCGTTGTGACAACTAGATGTGTAGAATGCTTTTTTACATGGTTACTTAAAAGAGGTAGTTTATTTACGGCAACCTCCGGGTTCTGTTGATCCCACCAAACCAGATCATGTGTGCCTTCTTCCTAAGTCTCTATATGGTTTAAAACAAGCACCGTGAGCCTAGTTCCAACGTCTCTCTACAGCTCTACGTGCTCTTGGTTTTCGGGGATCTTAAACTGATCCATCTCTGTTTATCTATTCCTCACAAGGCACTTTGTTTCACATGCTAGTGTACATTGATTATATTATGTTGATAGGTTAGAATTCTAAGGAGATAGATCGAGTTGTCACCAGCCTTAGTCGGTCCTTTGTTGTTCAAGATATGGGTTCCTTGTCCTACTTTCTTGGTATTGAAATCACCAATTAAAGGTATGACATGATACTTTCACATAAAAAAATATATCATTGAATTAGTTGAACGGGTCATTCTCTCCAATGCTAAACTAGTACCTTCACCAATGACCACCACTGCTAAATTAACACTTAGGGATAGTCAATTGTTTTCTGATCCGGTTAAATACAGTCAGGTTGTTGGTGCTCTTCAATATGTCACCTTGTCACGCCGTGATCTTACCTTTGATGTTAACAAGGTCTGTCAGTTTATTCACTCTCCCATTGAGAAGCACGGGTCAACCATCAAACGAATTTTGAGGTATTTGCAAGGTATAGTTGACTATGGTTTTCTCATCAAACACATTTCTGGCTCCCTTCTTCAACTCTATCAACGCCTTTTCTGATGTTGACTGGGTTGGCTGCCCGGATGACCGTCGACTGGGGGATATGCTATATATCTTGGGTCCAACCTTGTATCCTGGTCTGCTCGAAACAAAGAACTGTCTCACAATCATCAACCGAATCGAAATACAAGGCCTTGGCATACACAATTGTAGAACTTACATGGCTTCAAGCTCTCCTATATGAGCTTCGTGTTCCTATACAGTTAGTGCCTACATTATGGTGTGATAATCTAGGGACTACGTATCTATCAGCGAATCCAGTTTTCCATGCACGTACAAAACATGTGGAAGTGGATTTTCATTTTGTAAGAGAGAATGTCGCTCACGGGAAACTCTTGGTGCAGTTTATTTCCACAAATGATGATATTGTCAGGGTCTTCACAAAGCCATTACCATCACAATGGTTTCTATTTACACAATCCAAGCAAAGGGTCGCTCCCTAGCCTTAGCTTGCGAGGGAATGTTAGACAGTATATGTACCATGTTTATAGTTTATGGATCTAAATGTATTTATGTTTGTTATATGTTCCCCTATGTAATCAAGAGTTTATCAATATACAAATTTCGATTATTCTGATTACCAAGTATATATATCCCTATGTAATCAAGATATTATTTATATACTATCAATTTGCAATAGACTTTTGCTATTGTTGTTTGTACCTCATGCAATATTGTTTTAATGTGCATGGTATGTTTGTACATTTGGCTTTGGAAGTTATTTTCATTTTGTGCGTATTTAAGGTTTGTTAATTTTTAATTTTTAACATTATGATGCATTAGAAGTTGTACTCTAAGCATATATTCTCGGATATTGGTTCTTTTTACAAAACAACTAGGTGGTATGGGTTATTGTTTTGGGTCAACTCTCTTTAATTGTGTGGGTACCCATTATCCCCACTTTTCGGCACCAGTATCGGAACGGTACCGGTATTTACAGGTAAAATACCGGTAAATACCGGTACTGGTACCGAACCTGATACGGATCGGAAGCGTACTCAAATGGCTCAAGAACAATCGATTAATCAAAGACCGAAACCATAAAGGTTTTCTTGACAAACGTCAAATTTCATAAACTGAGTAATAATCAACCAACGTTTACAATAACCAAAACCCCTATAAATAGATCCTAAAAACACTAAAATAGATAACAAAATAAAAGGATAAAAAGGAAACCAAATACGATACCAATAAAATAAAGATAAACTAATATTAAATCATAGATAATAATCCCGGTAATTGTTTTCCATACGGGTCTTCTCGCGGGTTGGGTCGGGTCACGGGTAGGTCCGGGTCTCCTACATCATTCTCCCCATCTTCGAGAAAACTCGTCCTCGAGTTTTGCCTTTGGACCAAAGCCACCTGGGTCGAAGGGAATATCACGTCGTGTCTCCTGAGATAATTCAATTCCTGTAGAAAACGTAGTTGCAACTTTGTTCGTATTGTATGAAGCTATCATAACTGATGGGCACCCAAAGTCCATCACACCATTTCTATTAATTGAAAGCCCATATTTCAAAGTATCCACTAATTTAATTAAACCCACTACACCATATTTATTACTTGAGGCCCCACGTGGGCTCTTTTCATGGAAAGAAGTTATACAAGCATAATTCAAGTCCCAATCTTCTTTCACATTAGGGCCCACCGTAGTATCGTCATATTTTTTAGAGTTAAATGCTTGGTTGGTCCCTGTGGTTTTCAAAAATTGCAGACATGGTCCCAGTGGTTTACTAATTACACGCGTGGTCCCAAAACTTGTCAAAAATGCACTCGGTTGATCCCCAGCCCTAACATCAGTTAAATTTCTCAGTTAAGTCCATGTTAAATGACCAAAATACCATTGCTTATTAACTCTCTTTATAATTTTTGTTTAGTTTTACTTTTGACTTGGTTAAACCCATCATCATCTTCATCAGTAGGACACCATCATCTTCATCACCATCACCATCATCATCTTCATCACAAACCCATACCCCGTCATAAGCTAAAGATTCATCTGTAAGCTCAAAATCAGATCTTGTTGAAACCCATTTGTGGAAATTATAAACCTCTCTCCTATTTTACACCAAAAGCATTCAAAAGCAAATTCGAACAATAACTGATGATGCATTCTATCTACTTTCAATTAAAAACAACAACAATAAGCAGGTAAACTTCATAATCAAAAGCAAATTCGAACAATAACTGATGATGCATTTTTTATTCCAATTAATCCCACCAAACCTTTAATCTGAACACCTCCATTTTTACCTTGAAGCCGCCATCAGTGCCAGCCACCACCATCAGCGCCGACCACCAAGAAGGTTAGCTGCATTTCTTTAGGGATTTAAGGGACCGATTGACACCCAAACAGGGCAGATGGTCCAATCTACGCTGTGAATCCGACAAAGCACACACCCATCTCCTCTCTCTCGATCTCTCCTGGGTCCGATCGACGCTGGTCGTCTTTCCGGCGACCCGCCTGTGCCTGTGCCTCCACCGCCGCCGCCGTGAGCGACGGCGCTACCGCCGTTCCACCATCTTCTCCGATCTCTTCTCTCTCTTGTCGTCTCTCTCCTCTCTCTTCGCTTCTGATCTCCGTCGCCGGCTGTTTCGGCTTCGATAACACCTGATTTTTAGAGAGAGAGTACAGACCTTGTGTGCGGCTTAATTTTTTAGAGAGGGAGAGAGCGGTAACCAGATGTGCTGCTTAATTTTTAGAGAGAGAGAGTGGTGACCAGATTTTTAGAGAGAGAGAGCAGGAACTTTGTGGGTTGGTGATGAAGATGGGTTGGTGATGAAGATGATGTGGTGATGAAGATGATGGGTTTTTTAATTTTTTAATTTTTAGTTTTAGGTTTTTAAGTGTTCAAGGGTAATATAGTCATTTCACACATAGTTAACTGATAAATTTAACAGAGGTTAGGGCTGGGGACCAACCGAGTGCATTTTTGACAAGTTTTGGGACCACGCATGTAATTAGTAAACCACTGGGACCAAGTCTGCAATTTTTGCAAACCACAGGGACCAACCAAGCATTTAACTCTATTTTTTAATTGCACCCAAGCTTGAAAGGAACAAATAATTTTCCTTATTATCATCAGAGTTATGCATAAGTTTCGTAATCATAATATCATCTTTAAATTGAAATTTGGAATTGATAAGGGATCCCAAAATTTGCGACTTTTCCATAGTTGTCGGCTCAAACTTGGGAAATCCCAAAAAAATATTCACCCCATCTAATAAACTCATCGCCAACTGTTGCTACCGTATCTCCACCGAAGGTTACCGCCTCACCTCCGATAATGATTTCATCGCGGTAAAAAAAATTTTGCAAACATACCTGCGATCTTCGGACTCAAGGAATTCTCATTCAATCTCACGGCTTCATCGAAACCACAACGATATGAACCACTGGTCGCCCAAGCATACCACACATCATCCTCATACTCATCAAATACGGGAGAAGAATCATAGATAAGGTCAGGATCCTCGTTGCCTCGGGCGGCGAATCTACGGGGATGATAACCATCACATGATTCACGAAAGTTTTCATGGTCCACAATCTCGTTGCCTCGGGCGGCGAATCTACGAACGAAAGTTTCTTCTTTTCCACGTAGAGCCATTTGAAAACCAAAAGCTCTGATACCAAATGTTACGGATCGGAAGCATACTCAAATGGCTCAAGAACAATCGATTAATCAAAGACCGAAACCATAAAGGTTTTCTTGACAAACGTCAAATTTCATAAACTGAATAATAATCAACCAACGTTTACAATAACCAAAACCCCTATAAATAGATCCTAAAAACACTAAAATAGATAACAAAATAAACGGATAAAAAGGAAACCAAATAAGAGACCAATAAAATAAAGATAAACTAATATTAAATCATAGATAATAATCCCGGTAATTGTTTTCCATGCGGGTCTTCTCGCGGGTTGGGTCGGGTCGGGTCACGGGTAGGTCCGGGTCTCCTACATCAGAACCAGTATATTCGGTACCGGTACCCACTTTTCCCGTTTTTCGGTACCGATACTTTGGGTACCAGTACCGGTTCAATGCTGAACATGTACCGTGCTCATCCCTAGTCAACATCAAGTATTTGTATTTCCCTCGACAAGACATTTGGGAACACAATGTGATCGTTTGGATATCTAACTTGATACAAAGGTGTGTAGTTAATCCTTAGGTTTGTGGTTTTAAAACGCAACAAGCGGGTCGATAGAAAAGTATAAAATAGATTCATTGCGCCGTAATTTGTAAAGGCCTAGCCGTATAAAGTAGATTCATTGTGTCGTAATATGTAAGATCCTAGCCGCAACGCGGCGGATCTTACATCTAGTTACAATCAATATACAAATTTCGATTATTCTAATTACCAAGTTTATCTTATTTGTTCTTAAAACATCATCTTAAACATTCAGCTAAGCATATGTTCTTTTTTACTTTAGTAATCAAATAAATCATGATGTTGGAAATATAAAAACCGACACAATGTCCAAAAGATTTATATGCTTTTCAAATATTATTTTTATAAAAGAAAGCAAAAGTAACTAAACTATAGCCGCCTCACAATAAAGAGATATATCAACTCTAAATTTACAAATAAATAGTTTGTTTTTATTAGCATATAAAGATAAAAGAAAAAACAATTATTCACAGGCTGTCATGAATATTAATATGTGCATTTTAAATAATAAGAAAAGGAACAGCGGACCGAAAACGTGTATAAATTATAGATTATACATCCACCAACCTCTTCATCAATGGCTTCTTCAACCTTGGTTCAGGTTTTCATCTGTTTGTGCTTTGTTGTGTCATCATCTGTAGCCGCAACATCACCTCGTCCTATTCTCCAAGTCACCAAAGATGCAACAACCCTTCAATATGTCACCCAAATCTCTCACAGAACACCTTTCGTCCCTGTCAAACTCACCCTGGATCTTGGCGGCCCATACATGTGGGTTAACTGTGAGCGGGGCTACACCTCCACCACCTACACTCCGGCCCTTTGCGGCTCCGCTCCATGCCGACTACTCAACACCACTTCATGCACCACCGGAACCACATGCAACCCTCCAGTCCCCGACTGCTTCAACAACACTTGCGGCCACGGCCCTGAGAACCCCATCGCTAACACGGGCACTAGCGGCCAGCTGGGTGCGGACGTCTTTAAGATCTAGGCTTCCAACGGGAGGAACCTTGTATCCCCACTCACCGCCCCTCGACTATATTTTATTTGTGGTAACAACTTTGTTAACGATGATCTTGCTAGCGGGGTTACCGGCATGGCTGGCCTTGGAAGGACAGGAGCCTCACTACCTGCTCAGCTGTCTACATATTTTCGAATCGATCCGAAATTTGCTCTATGCTTGTCAAGATCTAGTGGCGCGGTCTTCTTCGGAGATGGACCTTATACTTTGCTTCCAAATGTTGATGCGTCATCCTCCCTTACCTACACCCCGCTCATCGTAAACCCTGTTACCGAGAGCGGGTTTTTGGGTGACGCATCACCCAAGTACTTCATCGGTGTGAAGTCGATAAAAGTGAAGGACAAACGAGTGAGTGGGTTCAATCAGAGTTTGTTGACCATCGATGGTGAAGGTAGGGGTGGGACATCCATCAGCACCGCTGCTCCTTACACTGTCCTGGAAACAACAATCTACAAAGCTCTAGTGGCAGCTTTTGTGAAAGCAATGCCCAAGAACGTCCAGAAGGTTGCAAATGTTGCGCCCTTTGGAGCATGTTTTAACTCCAACAACATCGGTAGCACCCGTCTGGGTCCTGCGGTACCTTCTATCGACCTTGAACTGCAAAGCAAGAATGTGTGGAGGATCAACGGGGCCAATTCCATGGTTTCGGTGAACAACAACGTTTTGTGCCTGGGATTTGTGGAAGCACGGACAGATTTTGCACCTGTGATTCCAGTGATTATTGGAGGTCATCAAATTGAGGATAATCTTTTGCAGTTTGATCTTTCTAAATCAAGGCTTGGATTCAGCTCGTCCCTTCTTGGACGATCAACCACGTGTGCCAACTTTAACTTTACGTCATTTTTAATGTTATGACTTCAATCATGGCACAAACTTGGGTTACCTTGAATAAATAAATTTACTATTTATAGTAGTTGTATGAATCCAAGAATATATTATATGATGGACCTACAGCTCTGGATAAACATTAGTGGTGCCCGAGTTCGGTCATCACTGATTGAAATGGGAAAATAGAAATAATTTAGAATTTAGAAAAATAAAATATTTGAACACTAGCTTCCAGATTAATAATTGTATGAATTCAAGAATATATCAAATCGCCACTGCACACCCTCACCACCATCACTACACTCTCACCACTACAACACCCACCACCCAAAAAAAAAATAAAAATTAACAAAATACATTTCATCTCCCCAAATTAGGGCGGTTTAAATTGCTCGGCGCTTGACGCTTTTTCGATGCTCGCTCGGAAAATGCTCGGAATTTGCTCGTTCGATTCAGCTCGATTAAAAAAATGCTCGGTTCGGATCGGTTCGGTTTGTAAACGAACTGAGCACGAGCAAAGGTCCGCTCAGTTCGGCTCGATTGATTTTTTAATATATATATATATATATACACACACATATTTGTGTTTGTGTATCATTTTTAATGAAATGACTAGAGACCAACATTAAAAATGTTTGGTCCAAGATTCAAATAGAGCTCATTTAAGTAATTAGAAATGAAATCCAATATCAATAACCCATTATCCAAATTGTCCATTTGAGTAATTGAGTCAAAATTTAAAATACTAAAATGTGAAGCATCGATCAATACTCAAGTCTCAACCCGCCATTTGATTCAGAAGTGCAAGACCCTAATCAAAACCCCCCATTGGCCATCGTTGTTCGATTTCTCCATCACCACTCGCAAAGATGCCAACTCGTCAGGGTTTTGCTTCAATGGATTTATTCAATTTCAAACTTCCGATAGAACAAGGGTATGTTTCAATCGGTCGACGATTTATCTTCCCGCTTAGTTAATCTCGATAGAACTAGTTGAGTGTTTTTGTATTCCTTGTTATTTGTTAAACTTTTACTTGTGTTCTATTGGACGAAACATCAGGCACGAAAACTTTACTTTATTCTAATAACTAGCACTTCCATCACCACTTTCCTTGTTTATTCTGCGACGCTCGATACTCGCTCGACGTTCGTTCGAAAAATGCTCGGATCGAAAGACGCTCGCTCGACTTTGGCTCGGTTCAAAAAAAATGATCGCTTCGGTTCAGATCGGTTTGTAAACGAACCGAGCACGAGCAAATGTCTGATCGGTTCGGTTCAGCTCAGCTCGTGAACAGCCCTACCCCAAATAACATTTCATCTCTATTTCTTACACTCACTACTAAAATCTCATATTTCTCTCTCTCGTTAATCACTAGATATAGGGCACAAATCAAAGAAAAGTGTGGCCAAACTTACATAAATCACCATAAATCTCTGCTTATGGGTTTATTTTATTAAAAAATAAAATAATTGAACACTAGCTTCTTGCTAGATTAATAATATAAATCTCTCCTTATTTGTTTATTTTAATAAAAGTATTAAATTTCTCATCGTATCTTTTATTTTAATTTTCAATAGGAGTTGGCGAGGTCATTTCCGATGAGATAACTAAATTGCTAAACGGGAAAAAAAAGTTAAGAGCTGAGCGTGTAGGGTTTAGTGTCTACTTCAAAGAATTGAAACTCGTAAATTTATCCTAAAGTTTGTATCATTCTATTCTGTAATAATATTAATGGGAATGTCCGCGTGTTGCCACGGATAGTTATGATTTTTTTGCCGCAAGTTGCGCGATGGGTTTCACATAATTTATTTTTAAAACCAATTGCTAACACAACTAATGTGTCAATTCATGAAGAGCAATTGAGTATAAACAAAATAATTGACATAAAAAAACAACAATCACCAGGGCCTTTTTGAAGAGCGCAAAAAATAAGTTGTAACCATTTACTCATGAGTTAGTAGTTTTGGCCTTGTTTTAATCTTTCAGATAAAATTTTTGGTTCAAATGTAAATAGGTTAAACATGTCAAATATTGACCATGATATATTTAGCATGTAAAAATACATGAAAGAAAAGGTTAAATTGGTTCGTGTAAAGTGCAGGCTTCATGTTCTCACACACAGAAACATATATATAAGAACCCAAATGCATAGGAAACACTAAAAATGTGGCTAAACCAGTCAGGGTCTTAGCAAGTACATCATCGTTATCCTGGCAATGCTTTTATGCCGCAATGGCTTCCAATCCACCAGCAGCTCCAAGACCATGACCAATCATCAACTAAAACAAAAACATTCCTTTATTAGATTTGAATCTCCAAAAATCAAGACATTACCTACAATTTCATATAGTTCATGTACATAGGCCCTAACCAACACAAATATTGAACATATGAATGAACTAAACTAAACCTGGTGTATGGTGACATGCAGACAGTCTGCAACACAAATATTGAACATATGAATGAACTAAACTAAACTTGGTGTATGGTGACCTGCAGATTACGGGTGTAAGTCGCCTAAGAAAGACAGAAAAAGAAAACGGAACTGACATATCCGACATTGATGAATAAGAAAAATAATTTGTAAACTTTAAAGTAGGGGTGTTTACGGTCTGGTTTTGACAGTTTTTAGATTAAATTGTGAGTCAAATCGTTGGTAAATTTTTTATTATTGAAAATCAAAACCGAGTCGTTAAAACTTAAAACCAAAAAATTATTATCGATTTGATTTCACGGTTTGAATTCAATACAAGTTGTCATAAATAAAGCATGAAACATTTATAAAAAGTCTCCAAAACAAAACTGCCAAAATACGTTAAACAAGTTATATAAGCAGCAAAAAGAACAAAGAAATTATGAAACATCCATTCATAACTTATATATGAATGTGAAATCGGCAAATTTGACTATGAGAACATGACTCTATTGAGGATGAGGGTTGGGTTGTGAGTTCACTCCAAATAATTAACCAATTTTATTTATCAAGCTCAATATAAATAATTTAATATATATCTAAAATGAAAAAAATACATAAATTAAATATATTTTAATCTTAAGGTCAGGTCCCGTTTTATATGGTCGATTTTATGTGTTAACCACAAACCAATCGTCCCCTTTCACACCTTATAATTTTTTTTAAAATCAAATGACAACTGGAGTGGTAAATTGAGCGGGACGGGCTGGTCTATTTAGGATAACTGGTAAATCAACAGGTAATCACAAAATACAAAAAAGATCAATGAACTCACCAATATTCACAATTTACATAAGATAGGATGCAACAAGTGAATCACTTGAAACCAAGTGTGGCAAATTTACCTGCATTGACATAAACAAAACTATATACAGTTTAAAACAACATCTAAACATACATAAAAACATAACTTTAATCAGAATATATAAAGCTTTGTTTAAACAAATACACTTACCAGCCTTGTTTAGACCAGGGCCCAACAAACAGGGAATCTGCTTTATAACAGATTCAGAAGCCAAAAAATCCAACACCTTTTTGTTCTAGTTGAGTTTCTTAGGTCCTTCAACATCCATGTATTCACAATCGATCTTTTAAGCCTGTAAATGTCAACAAACATAAATGTATACACATATGTATGTCATAACTTCTATCAAAGATTTGTGACAAACTAAAAGAATATTACGTCTTCTACATGTTGAGCATCCCCAAGTACCTGAAAAGTATGATGTAAACAGAATTGCAACCGGTATCACAAATGAATTCAAAGTCCAACTCCAGTTTCAGTTTCAGTTTGATCTTAATCTGTACTTATAATCGCATTCATTCGGATAAATTCATTTAGATAAATCAATAGATAACCTAGGGTTTGTGAATTAATCACGATTTGATTAGAAAATCCAGATGAATTCATGGTGACTGTAACATTTCCATTTTTATCATATAAGAGTTATAGGTTGTTTAAATTTATTAACCACCAGTAACTAGTTTTATTTTTCGACCCATATAGTTTTAAAAACTATTTTATATATAATTGATTGGAATGTTATACTAATTAATTAGCTTGTATATGCGTGACATTTCTATTTTATATATTAAAATAAAATATATGAAAACTTATATTATTAAACGGGTAGGCTACGGGTAAGTTGACTGTTAGAAATATGAAGTACCTAGACGGATCTATGAACCGTTTTAATAATTATATTATAAAAATACATTATATTTGAACTTACTTCGTTTTTAATGAAACTTTGTTCAAAATGTAGATACAAATATTCTTGTTCTAATGACATATTCATTGTTTTATAAAACGTCATATTTTAGAAGTTATAAGCGCCAAATGAATGAAGCAGCTGAATTAATTATAATAATAATATAATAATAATAATAACAATAATAATAATAATAAATTTAACTTATATTTGAGATTTTTGAATCGTGTGGAGATAAACACAAGGAATCAAATCAAAATATAAAATAATATTAAAACTTAAAATATTGAATTTAACTCTGTGTACGTGTACGTGGAAGAATAGCGTGAGCTCCAAGAATTACCAACTCTAGTATAAATAGAGAATGGCCATCCAACATAGCCATTCTGCTTCTCTTCTTTCACTCTTGTCCATTTCGGCCACTCTCTTTCTTTAATATATTTTCTTTTCCTTTTTTTATTATTTCACTAATAATAATAGACCTGCCCCGTTTTAAGTGTTTTAACCCCTGATCACTGATACCCTGTCCGATTGATCTAGGGCCCCGTAACGCATGTCAAGGCTCTGCCCGACTAAATTCGTTGGGGTTCTGTCTCGTGACGTAGGGATAAAGTTGAATTGGGTTACTGTATTTAACGCGAGTGCATTATATATTTATTAAAAAAATTCAGGAGTTATACCAAAGATTATACCAGGAGACTTTTAGTTGAACCCTAAAGTTACAAAGTGAATCCATTCTCTTTTCTCACAGTTTGTGAATCATTCTCCTTTTTATCACCTTTTGTGATACACTTATATTTAAAAATGCTTTCCAAAATCCTAAATGTTTATCGGTTATACTGATAGTGATTAAGTTTTTATATTCTGCAATAGCTGCCAGTATATGGGAGTTTGTATATATTACTTGACACTCGTTACTATTGGCCAAAAAGTTAGTCAATGGTAGCATGACCACAAGCACAAGAGAATTATGCCCCAGTAGCCATAGCCTATAACTAATATTATTTTTCTATTGAGTTAATTGCCAAAATCGTCCCTAAGGTTTGGGCACGTTTGCCATTTTCGTTCAGAATGACACTTTTGTACCAAATTGCCCCCAACGTTTGTAACTTTTTGCCATTTTCATCCAAACTACTAACTTAGTTTATTTTTCTGTTAAGTTGAGTATATTTGGATGAAACTGGCAAATATAAAACCACAGGGACGATTTTGGCAATTTACTCAAACCCTTTTTAATTTCTTTTATTTAGTTATTTTTGTTACATATATAATAAAAAAGAGGAAACTTGGTTTTTAATAAACCAACTTTTGCCCCATTGGTAAATAATAATCCTACCTACTAATTGGTATACAATAATCCTACCTATCAACATGTTGGTACTCAATGAACTTTCATTAATTTTTTTAACTGAAGTTAGTTTTTAAGTTTTATTTATTACACAAACAGTCCCTGTAGTTGTAATTTACTAGTTTTAACTATTTTATAAAATTTAATTACATGGCCCTTGACGTTTTTTTGTTTTACAAAATAGTTAAAACTAGTAAATTATAACTACAGGGACTGTTTGTGTAATAAATAAAAGTTAAAAACTAACTTCAGTTAAAAAAATTAACGGAAGTTCATTGAGTACCAACATGTTGATAGGTAGGATTATTGTATACCAATTCCGTAGGTAGGATTATTATTTACCAATGGGGCAAAGGTTGGTTTATTAAAAACCAATTTTCCTAAAAAAGAATGTACATGGAATTTTTAAGAAAAAAAATTAATAGTTTTGTCACATAATTTTTATAAATTTTCATCCAAATCACTAACTCATATTATTTTTTCTGTTATGGTGAAGGATGTTTTAAATTTTATAAATTAAGACAGAAATTAATTTAAAGCTTCTTTATATAAATCAGTTTTATAAAGTGAAAACGTCATTGGTGTGCAACACATAACAATCGATTACAATTTTTAGTATTTATCAGTTGTAGAGATAGAGAAAAATTATAAAACGTTACATATTTTTTAAATGTGTTGAGCAACTAGGAAATATGTTGGTAGAAATAAAATATTTATTTAATTAAGATTATGAGGGTAACTAACTAATACTTATTCTGAATGGCTTGAGTAAAGAAACTTTTGGTTCATAGCATTATAATTACAATTTGGTGGGTAATTTTAAGGTTTCGTAACGATACGTTGTTTGATAGGGGGTGGGGCACTGGCTTCTGTTTTTCCTTAGGAGCGAATTTAAAAGAGTAGAAGATGAATTACAAACTTGGTACATATGATAAGATTTCTTTTATTTGACATTTTTCAACAAGGTCACCAACATTTTAGTTTTATAAAATTTAGAGGTTTAAGTAGATTTTGTTTTTATAAAACTGATCTATATAAAAAATTAGAAATTAATTTCTGTCTTAGTTTATAAACATCCTTCGCCTTAACAGAAAAATTAACTTAGTTAGTGGTTTGATGAAAATTTATAAAAACTATGTGACAAAGCTATTATTTTTTCACATAAAAATTGCATGTATATTCCTTTATATTGTATACGTAACAAAATTAATTAAATAAAAGAAATTTAAAAGAGTTTGAGTAAATTGCTAAAATCATCCCTGTGGTTTTATATTTGCCAGTTTCATCTAAATATCCTCAACTTAACATAAAAAATAAACTAAGTTAGTGCTTTGGATGAAAATGGCAAAAAGTTACAAACGTTGGGGGCAATTTGGTACGAAAGTGTCATTTTGGACAATAATGGCAAAATTGCCCAAACCTCAGGGACGTTTTTGGCAATTAACTCTTTTCTATTAAATACTTATATTAGACTTTAGAATAAATTGCAAAGCTTTTTGGTGCCATTTAAATATTCAGCTAATGATGTTGTCACTTATATAAGCATAGCAAATTTGATTAAATAGAAATTAGTGGATTGTTGTTTCATATTTGCAAGAAGACAACTAGTTTGAAAAACGGATGTCCATTATAGGACAAAATTTAATTCAATTAAAAACTACATTGAATACTTATATTAGACTTTAAAATAAAGTGCAAATTCAGTTTTAATCATTTCAACTATTTTACAGTAACTTAACTTTAATTTATAAATCATTACCATTACAATTTAATTCGATACCATATATCTAAGTATAAGCATTATTAAATGATAAATTTAATAACTAGTTAACATTATAAAATAGTGTTTAGTCAATAAATGTATAACATAATAAAATATGCCAAATATATAATATATTCTACTTTTAATATACTAAGATTATATTTTAATTTTAGTCACGTTAATAAATTAAATAATAATATTACAATTATTTAATTAATATATTATATTTGATAAAGTTATAGCTATTAATTTGACAGAAAATGATATATTTCATTTTCTTGGCTAATTGGATTTGTGCCATAAAAAAATATTTGACAAAGTAATGTCATGGGACACTACTTAGTTCAGAGTCACTTCTTGAGAGAACGATCAACAGTGATATGACTAGAATCACTAGTTGAAAGAATGATCAACAGTGATATGACCAGAAATTTAACCAGAGTCACTAGTTGAGAGAATAATCAACAGTGATCGATATGACCAGAGTCACTAGTTAAGAGAATGAACAACAGTGATACGACCCCAGTCACTAGTTGAAAGAATGAACAACAGTGATTTGACCACCGTCACAGGAATCGCCTAGTGACAGATACTTTGAATAATAGTAAAATACGATTACTTGATAAATTCACTATTGGACGAAAGTGAGCCAATGAGTGATATGACCAATGTCACAACGGAACTCCCACCATGTGACAAATACTGATTGAGTTGGGTAAATATAAACAAATACAAAAACTCTTAATGCTGTAAAGTATAACAATATATTTTTATAAAAATGGAATGTACTCGCCAATATTTATTACTGATAAAAATGTTTTCAAAATGCGTTTCAGGTAATTTGCTGTAAAGATAATAGAAGGCAGCTATGGAGCACTGAAGGCTTAAATAAAGTGGTTATAAATACCTAAATAAAAGAAGAAATTTATGTTTTATTTATTTGGGTTTAATTCTATAAAAACATTTGAATGGAATATGGGAAGGGGTGTTCATCGAATCGAATATCAAATTTTTAAATTATTCGAATAATTTTTATTTTCCCTTGAATTCGTATTCGATTCGAATTCGATTAAAACTTAGCGAATTTGATTCGAATTCGTATTCGAATAAAAAACCCAATTCGTATTCGATTAAAAATTTGAATTCAAATAAATTCGATTTGATTCAGATTCTTTAGAAACATGTAAATAACTATCAAAATGAAACATAAATTTTAATGCATCCATAAAGCACGATATCACTATAAGTCTAAAATTTAAAACAAGAAGTCGGGAATAACCACTTCACATTACAAGTTAATATTTTTAGGTTTAGAAATCTATTGATAGATTTGTTACTTAGGTTTTAGTTATGGGCCATGTAGTGGGTTTGGTAATGGGAAATTTTAGTACTTGGAATAAATTTTGAAAATGATTTGTAGTATAGCCTAATAAAAGTGTTAGGATCTGAGTTTCTTATGATTGTGTTTTTGTTTGAGAATTTAAGAAGATGAACAAGTAATTGCAGCGGAATGTAAATGGAAACAAACTTTCATACACAATCAAACAGGAGAATTGCTTTCAACACACAAGTTTATCATTGAACCGAATGATTGAATTTATTTCAAACTTCAATTACAATTGCATGCATGTATCACAAACTCCCTCTCAGCCTGAGCTCACAATGAATTGTTCTTGCAGGAAGACAAGTGGTGAAAGAGCTAATAGAACAGTACAAGGTATTGTTCTATTTATAGGCACGAGCAAGCCACTGAAGCATCTTGGCTGATGTCACCATGAAAGTGACATCTAACTTCCTAACAACCTGAAACTACTGATCTAATACAACTACTACTTGCTAACTACTGATTACATTACAATACAAAGAATAAACAAACTACTTCTTCCCATTCCACTGTTGTGACTCCAACAGTATTTTAAGTCTTCAGCAGTGCTTGACCCATATCAGTAGATTGAGCATCAGTGTTAGTCTTCATCAGTTCTTTAATCATCAGCAGTTGTTTGAAGGACCGTTGTTGTAGACGAGCAGTAGATAGAGGCCATCAGTTATTTAGCCACTTTCAAGGGGAGAGAATGAATACAAACATCTGCTTATTTTGGATCCACTGCTCTGATCCAGTTTTGGCTTTAATCAACTGTTCCTTTGGTAGGGTTCAATCCCAACAATCTCCCCCTGGAACAGATGATGCCAAAACCCTTCATTATTATGGATCTTTATTGCCTCATCAATAATTCCCTGACTTGACCTTTGAATTGTAATTCAAAGTTCAAGGAATCTGTGTCATCCTCATCCCTACACAGTGTAAGATCAAGGAGATCTTGCAGATCTTCAACACCCAGGCCCAATGCGTGTTCCCTTGATATTTTCTTCACTTCACCACTAGATTTGATCAGAGTCAATACGTGGGTCTGCTTGTCAGACTTCCACTTTAGTATTTTTTAATCCAATGGGTTTCTTGGGAGAGACTTTATTGATGATGAGTTTGGAGACGGTGGCCTGGTGATAACTGGCTGAGCAGTGCTTTGAGCTTTAGCAAGTTCAGGATTTTCAGCTGTCATCTGCTTGAGGACTGATTTTATAATATCATCCCCTGCTGCTATATCCTCTGCTGTTTCTGCATCCATCTGTTTTTGTCTCATTCTTTGATAAACGATGGCACCAGGTGGAGCAGTGGATGTGACACCTGGGTCACTGCGGCCATCAAACAAATACCAAGCCAATGAAATATTGTATTTCATACTTGGGATCTGTATAAATATGTGTATCTTTTGCACATATCAATTTTTGTTCGATTTCAAGCTTTAAATCACTTTCTGGAAGGTTATACGCGCGCTGATGCGTAAATAACCAGTTTAATGCAACGAACACTCCAGAATAGTGAAATAGGCTTAACATATCTTAAATATCCTTTACATAACTTAGAAATAAGTTTCGAAGGCTTTGGAATGGCAAATACAGGTTTATTCGCTTACAGGGACTAAATTTGACAAACTGAGAAAGTATGCCAATTTGAACTGTAACAGACATTCCGGAACATGACCATAAGTTAAACATACCCTAAATATCCTTTACATAGCTTAGAAATAGGCTTTGAGGGGTTCGGTGTGCTAAAATAAACTTTTGGGTCATTCAGGGACTAAAAGCGTCAAAAAGTGCACAAGTTTGCATTTTCGCGCATAACTTACGTTTTGAATACATACGAACATCCAAAAATTTATGTAAGCACTAAAATATTTTATTTTAGTGTTTGGCATAAGAAAAATCCATTCGTCGCGCAATTTGGATCGTTTTTCGCGCTTATGCGCATTCCGTCGTAATTAAGCGAACATCGCGATCGTACGATCAAACGAACCAACCTCCGACATATTTTTGAGCATGTTTCATGTCCACAATGTTTAGGCAACATTTTAGGGCCTTAAATTTGGCTTTACAGGCCTTAGAAGTGTCGGGAATAGCCTTAAACACCATCAGGGACTGGAACTGTCAATATGGCAAAGTTGGTTCTGATCAGAAGACCCAGGCGGCCCGCGTAAGCCCTGGGGTGTCCCTTACGCGGCCCATGTCAGCCTCCCAGATCAGTTAATTCAGTTTTAACAGCTGTTAACAGCTGTTATGCACTCCAAACTCACCCACACTTGCCCTTTCCTGCTCATGAGGGGCCATTTTGAGTTACCACAAGGTTGCAACAAGTGTAGGGACAAGATCAAAGCACGTTATTCGATAAACGATCCTAACGGTTCCAAGAATCCTATAAATACCCCTTTGATTCACTTGCAAAACCCACTTGAAATCTGAGTTTTTCTCTAAGTGGTTGTGTTCATACACTTCCTACCTGAGATTACTTGGAGATCAAAGCTTTCGGGGACCCTTTGTAAGTTTTCTTTCGTTCTTTTCATTCGTTTTAGCGTTAAAGTCAAACATTGTTTGACTTTCTGCGTTGACCAGTTTATGGTCAATGCGAAGTTCGTTTGAACTTCATAACGTGAGCGTAATCACGATGGCTATAGTCCCTAGTGACTATACCTACTGATTACCACGTTATCTAGGCTTAGTGACGAGTCGTAGTTTCGGCCAAAATGCGTGTTATTGCGTATTTTGTAACCAAACTACTCATAGGTATCAAAACCTTTTTTTTTATACCAAACTTGTTTTCTAAACTTAGTTAAGCATGTTTTAACATGCTTAGCTCGTCACTTTTAGTTTAGTGCTTATATAGGGTCGTAAGGTAAGCGATCTAAACAATCGCTTATACTTTCGAACCCGACCCGTTTGGTCGATCATTAGGATCCGACCAAACACATTAGGTGACCATAGTATATAGGGAATAACCTTCCGAGGTTATACCTTATGGTCACGACGTTTACTTAGTTGTATGATAGGTGGGTTATATGCCTTAGGTAAATTACCAAAATACCCCTTTGACGCCAAAATTCATTCTAAACATATGTAACATAACTTTTGGTATCTAAACTGATTTGGTAACAATATTAGACATGTTAAGGCATATTTTACTTATCATAGGACTAGTTAGGCGTTCCGAACGCGTTTCACGCGAACGACGCGTTATAGTAGCATAAGATACCTAAACGGGTCGTAATGGGTCGTAAGCACTTAGGTTAGGTTTCATTTTAGTATGTGGGCTTTGTTAAACCATATTACAAGAGTTCCCATACTCATTTGGTTTACGAACCCTTATTCTATCCAATCCTCCGATTTTAGGTTCAGTATATTAACATAGTTACCTATATTAGGTGCCGTTGAATATCCGTGATCTCTAGCATTGTTTGGTTGTTACTCAAGGACTACTAAGCAATCTCAATTGAGTACATAGAACCCCCTCTTTTAAATGTTTTCAAGGTGTTTATGTGAGTACATAGACCCCTCTTTTACTGTTTTCCAAACATTTTGGGGTGAAACACATGTGCCTACTTGTTACTTTCATGCTTTTCCATGTTTTCATATCATATGCTTGTTATGTTCAATAGTACACTTATAGTACATGATTTCATTGTGTTTATGCTATGTATGCCATTTGTGTGCATACTTAGTACATCGTTTTACATAACATTTCATGCTATGTATGTCCGTTGTGAGCATACTTAGTACATTGTTTTACTTTACATTTCTGCTATGTATGTTGACTGATAGAATGCTAGCACATTGATTTACATGACTTTTCTGCTTCGTATGTTAACTTAGCATACTTAGTACATTGTTTTCATATAACATGTTCACATTTGCTATGTCATTTGGTTTGCACAAACGGGACTTATATACGTTCATTAACATTAGCTACGCCACTCGGTAGTAAGTACTGGTACCATAGGACTTGACAAATCTCATTCCTGACATCCCGGGTTTGTTTGGATGTAAGGAATGACTGAATCCGAAAACATTTCTTTTGATAACCTTGACTAAAAGGGTTATCCGACTGTCTCAAGGCTTGAATGTATGCGTTAACTTACCACATAAATGTTTGTATCGATGTAACATGCATTCACTTTGCAAAACATAACTTTTTGATATATTCAAAATACTTTGTTTTGTACATTTCTACATTTGGATTATGTGACTATACTTTACTTACAATACATAACATTTGTTACACATTACTTGACTACATTTGGACTTTTTAACATTTGACATGGTTTATACAAGGACTTTTTGACAATTGGTTTAAACATGAACTTTATACATTGGTGGTTTGTTTAAGTGATTTAAGTAACGAGACGTGTGTAATATGATAAAAGCATGGTGGATATGCCGCTGGTACTTCCTATATATAAGTGCTTGTATGGTATTACATATCATAGCGTTATTTGAATCATTTCAATTTAGACATATAACATTTTATACAAATAACATATCTTTCACAAGACATTGCTTTACAAACAACTTATTTTATACAACTCATTTTACTTGTTTATTCATTTAACCATGTATTATTCTTTTATGTATACATATCATCTGATCTTATCGCTTTTTAAATGATTTACAAAACAAAACAATTTACAAGGTTCATGACTAAATTTTATTAAACATTTTTCTTAAACTTAAGTCATGAATCCTATTTTCACAAAACCTATGTATCTCACAGGCATTTTTATGCTGACGTACCTATTTTCACATGTGTTTTCAGGAACTGTTGCATAGGATGATCGAGACACACTTAGGCGGACCTGTGCCTTAGTGACTTAAAACAAAGCAAGAACTAGTTAAATTTATGTTATGTACTCTTTGTTTCTTGTTTAAGACAATGTAACACTCTTGATTAATAAATAAAACGTAACTTTAAATTCCATGGTTGTGAAACAATTAATTCTGTTACAACACTCCCCGACGTTTCCGCCACGTTTTGTTGTTTTACGTGGTCGGGGTGTGACAGAAAAGATGGTATCAGAGCCAATGGTTATAGGGAATTAGGTTATTAGTAATGCTTTGACCTAGACTATAACCTTCCTAGGACCCTAACGCGAGTTTACTTGCGTTTAGTCATAAAACAATACCGTTGCCTATCTTTAGGCAGCAACCACAACAAGAACATCAATTTCGAAACCGCTTTGAAAATTAATCATCTATTCTTGGATGATTGATTACTAGGTTTTGAACCCTCTGTTGTAAGGTTTTGAACCCTCTGTTACAAGGTTTTGAACCCCTTTGGGTTTTCAAAATCTCCTCAGAGTTTTGGGTCCTAAATAGTGTGAACATGTGCAAACTGGAAGAGTGAATGCCTGTACCCTGGGTTTTCTGCCTAAGGCTAGAGTGTTCGTACAAATCCACATAATCGGACCAGTCACTCTTACCTGGGAACTCTTGGGGTGAGTGTCCACTTATAGGCGAGCATGTCTTCGCGATACATTATGAGGACCTACTTGCTTTGATTCAGCCTTTGTGTGTCGTTTGTTTGCTTCGTGGTTCAAACAAATGACCATCACCCATGATTTTGGTCGGTAGTTATAACACCCTATTCTTACCGCATGCCATTTCATTTGTTTTCTCTATTATTTTTACCCTTTTTAGAATGCCTCCTCGACGCGACAATCAGATAACGAATGCCGAACTGGCGGAAATCATCGCGCAACAAATGGCTGCTGCTTTCCCAAATCTTATTGCTCAATGGAACCAAGCCAACAACAACAATAATGCTCCATGCAATTTCAAGAGTTTTAATTCGGCTAAGCCACTCAAGTTTAGTGGTTCTGAAGGAGCAACTGGGCTCCTACAGTGGTTCGAGAGCACTGAGAGTACGTTTCGTCACGTTCAGTGTCCTGATAATCACAAGGTCGAGTTTGCTTCCAGTGTGTTTCTGAAGAGGGCTCTTACATGGTGGAACGGAGTGATGAGAGACCGTGGTGCTGAGGTTGCTTTAGCACAGACTTGGGCCGAGCTTAGGGCTCTTATGATGAAGGAATTCTGTCCTCGTCATGAGCTAAGGGCTCTAGAAAGGGAATTTGATGATTTGAAGCAAGATAGCGGTGAGCATCGAGCCTACACGGACCGTTATGAGGAGTTAAGTCTGTTATGCCCAAACATGGTCACGCCTTTGGATAAGGCAATCGAAAAGTACATTGATGGCCTCCCTGACTCAATACAAGACATTGTGACTGGTAGCAACCCTACTACAGTTAGACAGGCCATTGAGCTATCTGCAACCTTGACTGAATCTCAGATCAGGAAAAGTAAACTTTTTCGAAAGGGTGACAAGAAACCAATCGAGGAATCAAAGACCATGGATGAACAGAATGGATCTCCTAAGAAGTCAAAGAAGCGAAAGGCTTCTCAGAACTTCACCGTGGTCGCTCACAATGATCAAGCCGTCCCCAACCAACCAGCTCAATCCCCTGCCAGGAAGCCCTACAAAGGAACTGCACCCTTGTGCAACCAATGTAACCTTCATCATCATGCTGGTGTGAAGTGTCGGACCTGCCAAGTTTGTGGACTTGTAGGTCACACAGCGAGGGTTTGCCCAACAGCAGCTGCACCAAATCAAGTTAACAACAATCCTGCTCAAGCTCGTTTTCTACCAGGTTCTTGCTTCAACTGTGGCGAGATGAGCCATTTCCGAAGAAACTGCCCAAAGCTTGCAAATGCGAATCCAGCTCAGGGATGAGCATCTGACCGACAGAAGACAACGCTGTTTAGAAAATAATCAAACCTTGTGTATTATTTTCTTTTGTTGCCACGATCTATGAAATAGTTGTTGATGTTGTTTATAAATAAATCTTTTATTTACATTGCAATATGTTTATTATGGTTGCATGAATAAACAACATATCCCCTACGATACCGACAATCAAGGAACCGTATTCCTTGAAGAACCGACTACCCCCAAATTTCTTCCATTGTATGATCTCTTGCGTTTTCCACGAAATTCCTAAGTACCCGTTTCTTCCAAGGAAAACGAAGTACAAGACGACAAGTTAATAACAATTAATAACAAAATAACAATTATGTGATTAAATGCTTATGTGTTCCCTTTTATGTTTTGTGTGATCCAAACTACGTTATCCAAATCCTCGTAGAATCTTCCATATCTTCGTATAAGGGATTCATGGTAGGATACCCAAAGGTACTATCTAAAACTCTTAATGGACTTCTATGTTGTAGTTATGTCCCTTGGATTATAAATTACTACTCCATAATTAGACCCCTTGAGTGGTCTAGTTAAACAGATTTATCCGAAAATCTGGTTAGGAATATCATATGATGATATAGCTGAAAGGACTCCTTGGTGGCCTAATTATAAAGATCATCTGTCGATCTAATTAAAAGGACCCTATGGTAGTCTAGTCACCCTCATCATAGGTTTGATTTTTCCTCCCCTAAACATTACAAGACAAACTGTGTGGACCGTGCAAGGAATTACGTAATTATGGATGCATACATAATTATGGAATTTAGTGCACAGAAATCACAGCAAGTTCTGTCATGTATCTAGTGTTAACCCTATTCATTTCCATTTCTGATGAAGCATCCGTTGAGGAAAAATGAACTAGCTAATCATTTTTCACTTCTGAAGAATATCCGTTGAGGAAATGAATATCTGTTTGTTAAATCCTTCATTCCCGTTCTGACGAAGAACCCGTTGAGGAAAATGAATCATCCATTCATTTGCTTCTGAAGAATATCCGTTGAGGGAAATGAATAGCCGTTGATTATTCCTTCATTCCCGTTCTGACGAAGAATCCGTTGAGGAAAATGAATCATCCATTCATTTTCGCTTCTGAAGAATATCCGTTGAGGGAAATGAATATCCGTTTGTTAAATCCTTCATTTCCGTTCTGACGAAGAACCCGTTGAGGAAAATGAATCATCCATTCATTTTCGCTTCTGAAGAATATCCGTTGAGGGAAATGAATATCCGTTGATTTTTCCTTCATTCCCGTTCTGACGAAGAACCCGTTGAGGAAAATGAATCATCCATTCATTTTCGCTTCTGAAGAATATCCGTTGAGGGAAATGAATATCCGTTTGTTAAATCCTTCATTCCCGTTCTGACGAAGAACCCGTTGAGGAAAATGAATCATCCATTTATTTTCGCTTCTGAAGAATATCCGTTGAGGGAAATGAATATCCATTGATTTTTCCTTCATTCCCGTTCTGACGAAGAACCCGTTGAGGAAAATGAATCATCCATTCATTTTCGCTTCTGAAGAATATCCGTTGAGGGAAATGAATATCCGTTTGTTAAATCCTTCATTCCCATTTCTGACGAAGAAACCGTTGAGGAAAATGAATCATCCATTCATTTTCGCTTCTGAGGAATATCCGTTGAGGGAAATGAATATCCGTTGATTATTCCTTCATTTCCAATTCTGAAGAATACCCGTTGAGGAAAATGACTCCGTTTGTTCATTTTCACTTCTGAAGAATATCCGTGGAGGGAAATGAATATCCGTTTAGTTAAATCCTTCATTTTCCATTTCCAGTGAGCCCGTTGAGGAAAATGACTCCGTTCGTTCATTTTCGCTTCTGGAAAATATATGTTGAGGAAAATGACAAGATTATGCCTTACGTATCTTGATGGTTATTTAACACAAAGTCACAGACAGACTCCTACGAATAAATTTCGGGACGAAATTTCCTAAAGTAGGGGAGACTGTGACACCTGGGTCACTGCGGCCATCAAGCAAATACCAAGCCAATGAAATATTGTATTTCATACTTGGGATCTGTATAAATATGTGTATCTTTTGCACATATCAATTTTTGTTCGATTTCAAGCTTTAAATCACTTTCTAGAAGGTTATACGCGCGCTGATGCGTAAATATAACCAGTTTAATGCAACGAACACTCCGGAATAGTGAAATAGGCTTAACGTACCTTAAATATCCTTTACATAACTTAGAAATAAGTTTCGAAGGCTTTGGTATGGCAAATACAAGTTTATTCGCTTACAGGGACTAAATTTGACAAACTGCGAAAGTATGCCAATTTGAACTATAACAGACATTCCAGAACATGACCATAAGTTAAACATACCCTAAATATCCTTTACATAGCTTAGAAATAGGCTTTGAGGGGTTCGGTGTGCTAAAATAAACTTTTGGGTCATTTTGGGACTAAAAGCGTCAAAAAGTGCACAAGTTTGCATTTTCGCGCATAACTTACGTTCTGAATACATCCGGACATCCAAAAATTTATGTAAGCACTAAAATATTTTATTTTAGTGTTTGGCATAAGAAAAATCCATTCGTCGCTCAATTTGGATCGTTTTTCGCGCTTATGCGCATTCCGTCGTAATTAAGCGAACATCGCGATCGTACGACCAAACGAACCAACCTCCGGCATATTTTTGAGCATGTTTCATGTCTACAATGTTCCAAGAATCCTATAAATACCCCTTTGATTCACTTGCAAAACCCACTTGAAATCTGAGTTTTTCTCTAAGTGGTTGTGTTCATACACTTCCTACCTGAGATTACTTGGAGATCAAAGCTTTCGGGGACCCTTTGTAAGTGTTCTTTCGTTCTTTTCATTCGTTTTAGCGTTAAAGTCAAACTTTGTTTGACTTTCTGCGTTGACCAGTTTATGGTCAATGCGAAGTTCGTTTGAACATCGTAACGTGAGCGTAATCACGATGGCTATAGTCCCTAGTGACTATACCTACAGATTACCACGTTATCTAGGCTCAGTGACGAGTCGTAGTTTCGGCCAAAATGTGTGTTATTGCGTATTTTGTAACCAAACTACTCATAGGTATCAAAACTGTTTGTTTTGATACCAAACCTGTTTTCTAAACTTAGTTAAGCATGTTTTAACATGCTTAGCTCGTTACTTTTAGTTTAGTGCTTATATAGGGTCGTAAGGTAAGCGATCTAAACAATCGCTTATACTTTCAAACCCGACCCGTTTAGTCAATCATTAGGATCCGACCAAACACATTAGGTGACCATAGTATATAGGGAATAACCTTCCGAGGTTATACCTTATGGTCACGACGTTTACTTAGTTGTATGATAGGTGGGTTATATGCCTTAGGTAAATTACCAAAATACCCCTTTGACGCCAAAATTCATTCTAAACATATGTAACATAACTTTTGGTATCTAAACTGATTTGGTAACAATATTAGACATGTTAAGGCATATTTTACTTATCATAGGACTAGTTAGGCGTTCCGAACGCGTTTCACGCGAACGACGCGTTATAGTAGCATAAGCTACCTAAACGGGTCGTAATTGGTCGTAAGCACTTAGGTTAGGTTTCATTTTAGTATGTGGGCTTTGTTAAACCATATTACAAGAGTTCCCATACTCATTTGGTTTACGAACCCTCATTCTATCCAATCCTCCGATTTTAGGTTCGGTATATTAACATAGTTACCTGTATTAGGTGTCGTTGAATATCCGTGATCTCTAGCATTGTTTGGTTGTTACTCAAGGACTACTAAGCAATCTCAAGTGAGTACATAGAACCCCCTCTTTTAAATGTTTTCAAGGTGTTTATGTGAGTATATAGACCCCTCTTTTACTGTTTTCCAAACATTTTGGGGTGAAACACATGTGCCTACTTGTTACTTTCATGCTTTTCCATGTTTTCGTATCATATGCTTGTTATGTTCAATAGTACACTTATAGTACATGATTTCATTGTGTTTATGCTATGTATGCCCATTGTGTGCATATTTAGTACATCGTTTTACATTACATTTCATGCTATGTATGTCCATTGTAAGCATACTTAGTACATTGTTTTACTTTACATTTCTGCTATGTATGTTGACTGATAGCATGCTAGCACATTGATTTACATGACTTTTCTGCTTCGTATGTTAACTTAGCATACTTAGTACATTGTTTTCATATAACATGTTCACATTTGCTATGTCATTTGGTTTGCACAAACGGGACTTATATACGTTCATTAACATTAGCTACGCCGCTCGGTAGTAAGTACTGGTACCATAGGACTTGACAAATCCCATTCCTGACATCCCGGGTTTGTTTGGATGTAAGGAATGACTGAATCCGAAAACATTTCTTTTGATAACCTTGACTAAAAGGGTTATCCGACTGTCTCAAGGCTTGAATGTATGCGTTAACTTACCACATAAATGTTTGTATCAATGTAACATGCATTCACTTTGCAAAACATAACTTTTTGATATATTCAAAATACTTTGTTTTGTACATTTCTACATTTGGATTATGTGACTATACTTTACTTACAATACATAACATTTGTTACACATTACATGACTACATTTGGACTTTTTAACATTTGACATGGTTTATACAAGGACTTTTTGACAATTGGTTTAAACATGGACTTTATACATTGGTGGTTTGTTTAAGTGATTTAAGTAACGAGACGTGTGTAATATGATACAAGCATGGTGGATATGCCGCTGGTACTTCCTATATATAAGTGCTTGTATGGTATTACATATCGTAGCGTTATTTGAATCATTTCAATTTAGACATATAACATTTTATACAAATAACATATCTTTCACAAGACATTGCTTTACAAACAACTTATTTTATACAACTCATTTTACTTGGTTATTCATTTAACCATGTATTATTCTTTTATGTATACATATCATCTGATCTTATCGCTTTTTAAATGATTTACAAAACAAAACAATTTACAAGGTTCATGACTAAATTTTATTAAACATTTTTCTTAAACTTAAGTCATGAATCCTATTTCCACAAAACATATGTATCTCACAGGCATTTTTATGCTGACGTACCTATTTTCACATGTGTTTTCAGGAACTGTTGCATAGGATGATCGAGACACACTTAGGCGGACATGTGCCTTAGTGACTTAAAACAAAGCAAGAACTAGTTAAATTTATGTTATGTACTCTTTGTTTCTTGTTTAAGACAATGTAACACTCTTGATTAATAAATAAAACGTAAATTTAAATTCCATGGTTGTGAAACAATTAATTCTGTTACAACACTCCCCGACGTGTCCGCCACGTTTTGTTGTTTTACGTGGTCGGGGTGTGACAGTGGATTTCCTGATTTGCAGTTTTTGTGGTCTGGTTGGAACCACTGCTTCAGGATAAGCAGGCTTTTGTGGAACATTTGGATTTCTCTTTCTTAGTTCTTCCAGCTTTTGGTAAGAGGCCATCACCTTTTCTTCTTTCCACCTTGTCACCTGATTCCTTGACCCAAAATCAGCAGTAATAAGTTCCTCTTTCATTCTTTTCAGCTTTAACACTTTATCAGGCACATTTTTCTTGTAATTTGCCCAAACAGGAGGAGTATGTTTAACTTTGTCTTTGTTCATTTTTTTCTATTCTTTCTAACTCCTCTTTGAGCTCACCAACTGTCCATTCTTTATATTGAGCCTTTTCTCCTTTGTATTTCTTGAATGCCATAATGTGCTCAATGTAATCTTTTCTAAAAGTTTCATCATCTCTTTCTGAATGTTTTTGACAGAGATCTTTTTAAAATCTTTCCAAAGTGCTGACCTGGGTGAGCAGGAATTGATAGTATCTTTGGATTTCCTTGTCAGATTTACCCTTTGTGTTTCTTTTGGAGATATCCTCTGCTTGTTGAGCCTTTAGCTTCAAATATTCTTCTATATTGTTAGGCCTAGGATATCCTTGAAGAGATGGAAAGTTCCTTTTAGCAGGGTCATCTTTAGAGTAGAAGGATTTGATCTCCTCTCTAACTATAATAAGCTCTAAAGGATATTGGACACCTGCAGGAGTAATGGCAGTGTTTGGGTTAAAGACTTGTGCTGAAGAGAGTGGAACAGGGTTTGGAATAGTAACAAGTGGCAGTGGTTGTGAAGATGCTGGTGGTGGTGAAGAGTCCTCATCTTCCAAGATTAGCCTTCTCCTTTTTGGTTTAGGAAAGGTTGGTGGTGTTTTGGTGGGTAGAGTGGTGGTGATTTGAGTGGTGGTGATTGTAGTGGAGGGTGATTGACTAACAGTTGTTGAAACAACTAGTGTTTCAACCACTGTTGTCATTACAACTGATGATGTGTCATCAGCTGTCTTCTGCTTTTTAGCAGGGGGTTTTTGTGGTGGTGAGGATGTTTTTGGTGGGGCAGTGGTTGAAGTGTGAGCAGTGGTTGTAGTGTGTGTTGAAGTGGTGGTTGTTGGGTTAACAACTGCTGAAACCACTGAAGTGCCAACAGTTGTTGACACAACAGGTGTTTTAACAGCTGTTGGTTTGGAGGTTTGATGTGTGGAGTTTTTGGGAGTTTGAGAGGCATGTTTTGTGAGTCTGGAAGGTTTGGTTTTGGGTTGCCTCACTTTTCTAGTGGACTGCTTTCTTTGTGGCTTAGGAAGTTCTTCTTGATCATCCTTTGGCTTAGAAATACCCTGAACTTCCTTCTCCATAAAAACTTTCTTTTCCTGCTCAAACCTTGACTTGCCCTTTGCCTCCATATCCCTTTTTAGCCTTTCCTTTTCATCAGTAATGGCATTTAGGGTTACATCAACCTTTTTAGAACCATCTGGCTTAGGGATGTCTGCAAGCATACTTGAATTATCTGGTGCAATGTACAACCCATCTTCATATCCCCTTTTCTTCAACTGCTTCATTTTCTCCCCCTTTTTGGCATCGGCTGGTGGTGGGTTGTCCCCAAAGATGATAGGGAGGAGCAGTGCCAGTGGTGTTCAATAAGTGGGCCTTGATTGCCTTTATATCTGCTTGTGTGTCTTTGAACCTAGCTTCCATGATATTTTTGTTCTTTTGAACTTGAATCTCATGTTGCTGATCAGCAAATTTTCTTTGTTGGAGTAGCATAGGTTGAAATAAACTCCACAGCTCATTTGGAGTAGGAACAGATGAAGGAGCAGTTGTTGGAGTTGGTGCAACAGTGGATGGTACCTTTTGTGCTTTCAACAACTGTTGCAGCATGTCTTTGATTTCTGCAACAGATATATCAAGTTTGTCAACTCTCGGTACATTAAACCATCACCCAACTTAATGGGATCATCTGATTTCCCACTGGCAGTGGTTGTAACAGTGGTTGACTGAGGGAATGTATCCCAAAAATCATCCACTAATGCCCTTTTTTCTTGGTACTGGGGACTTCTTTCTTCAGTATGAGTAACTATTTTAAGTGAACCAGTGAATACTAGAAACACTCGAGTTCCCAAAGAAGAAATTGCCTTCAAGGAAGTCTGATTGATGAAACTACTGTCCAAGTGCAAACCAGTGGGTTCAGCACTTGTAGTAGCTGCTTCACTTGAACTACCACCAAGAGTTACATGTAACTCAAGGGGTGTAACCTCCTCAGTTGTTGGTGGGTTAGCAAAGATAGGGAGCTCAGACTCAGTCACTTGTGCTGGAATGCTCTCAGTGATAGGTGGTTGAGAGGAACTGATTTCTGTCTGAGCTATATAAAGTGCATCCAACAAAAGTTTTGTTTGTGGTGGAATAGTGGCAGTGAGTATGGGGGTGGAAAGAGAATTTGCCCCGGGCAGTGGGCTGTGGATGATAGAATCAAGTGATTCTAGAGCATCATAATTTGGTGTCCCTGTTCTTACAACCTATTATTTTTTAGAAGAAGCAGGAGGAGTTTGAGGCTCAGGTTGAGATCTTTCTACCAACTGCTATGAGGAAGTAGCAGCAGTGGTTTCTGGTGACTTTTGTGTTGTCACTTGCAGTTGCTCTGGGATCTCATCTTCCAGAGTTGCCTTTTTTGTAGGTTTGGGGGGCTTTTGTGTTTTCTTTTGTTTTGGTCTTTTTGTGGTTTTAGGTGGGGGTTTCACAGCAGTTGTTTTGCTGCTGTGATCACCTTGAGCAGAGGGCTCAGCAGCAGATACCTGAGGAGCAGTGGTAGCTGCTAAATTCTGCTCAGGAACCTCTGTTTTTGTTTTGGAAACTTTTGATAGCCTTGTGAATGTTTCAGGTGTTAGGCCATTTATTTGAAAAGGTTCACCCTGGATAAGCACATGAGCATTATCCTTTGTAAATTTCTTTTGAAAATAAAAGCTTAAGAACCTTGGAAATAGTAAAAATGATTTTTTATTAACATTTTTGAACAAATCATTGAAGATCTCCTGGGAATAGTTAAAATTTTCTTGATTCAAAATAGCATAACCCAGGTATTGGATCTTCAATGGTATTTCATTTAAAGCCATTTAAAGCAGTGGTCTTATTTGAAATACACATCAAGAGGGTATGGAATAAATCTTGTTGCAGGAGGAAAACTGCCTTTTTGTAAAGTTTCTTTTTTCATTTCCTCAGCATACCCCCTCTTAATAAAATCTGTTTGATACTCGATTTTAGAAAAAAGAAGGTTTACCTTGAAGATCATCGAGTTCAAATACCTCTGAAATGGATTGAGGTGTTATTGTGACAGAAATACCCTTTATTGAAGAAGTAATGGCTATTGGTGTTTTATCAATAGAATCAAGCTTAGCATTCTTCCAAAACTCTTGCTGGGTTTTCTTGTAGACTGGAGCATCACAGGTCAACAAAGTTTTGTACTTTGATGACGATAGAGCGTCAATGACGGAGTCGAAAGTATCGGTATGGCTTGGTATTGTCAATAGACCCAAGTAATTGTGTGGAGCTTTGTATGGAAGATCTGTGGCCATTTGAGTGAATTTGTGAAAGGATGAAGATGGTGAGTGAGTTGTGTGAGTGTAAGATGAAGAAGACGATGAGTGATTTAAGAGAGATGGATGGTAACTGCTTTGAGAAAGGAATTTTGAATTCGATTCGACAGTGAAAACCCCTGTTTGGGGTTTGATCAGGGTTTTATAAAGGGAAAAAGTGAATGCTGACGTGGCAGCGGTTACAAAAGATCTGACCGACAAGTACTGACCATGTATCAACCACTGATGAGTAATGGAAGACAGTTGTTAAGGAAATCACTGATGGAACAAGTATCAGTGGTTGCAACGGTTATAATGAGAACAGTGGATGATTTTCAACTATCAGTGGATAGCCTATCAGTGGGTTAAAACACTAATTTTGAACAACAGTGATTAACAAGGAAATGAGGAAAACAGTGGTTGACTTTCAGCAGTGGTTAACATTATCAAAACAGATGTTTGAACAAAATTAGTGGTATGGCAGACTTTTAAGGATTTAATGAAAATTTCATTTTTAGCTATTTTTAAGGATGGAATTTTGATTTCCTGAAAACATTTTAATGCTTTTATTCATAGAAAAACAAGATTTTGGTTGTTATTCCATGTTCAGCATGCCAATCCTAGAGATCAAGCTTTCAAAGGTGGATGTGTCTAATGCTTTTGTTAGCACATCTGCCAGCTGATCTTTAGTTGGTACATGGTGCAGAGAAATCAAACCTTTTTCATAGCAATCCCTAACAAAGTGATGTCTGATATCAATGTGCTTGGTGGTTGAATGGGATACTGGATTTTTGATGATATTTTATGCTGCCTGACTGTCCAACATGAGAGGTGTCTTTAGGGCAGTGATACCAAAATCAAGCAGTTGATTTTGAAGCCAAAGCAGTTGGGCTGTACAGCTTGCAGCAGCTATATACTCTGCCTCAGCAGTGGATGTGGAAACAACTGCTTGCTTTTTGCTTTGCCAAGACACTAAGCAACTGCCTAGGAATTGGCACCCTCCTGAAGTGGACTTCCTTGTCTTGTCACATCCAGCAAAGTCACTGTCTGAGAAACCTGAAAGCTTGATATTTCCATCAGCTGGATACCAGATACCAAGTGTGGGAGCACCTTTTAGGTATCTGAATATCCTTTTTACAGCAATTAAGTTTGACTTTCTAGGGGCTGATTGGGATCTTGCACAAACACATGTTGCAAACATGATGTCTGGCCTAGATGCAGTTAGGTGCAATAAAGACCCAATCATGCTTCTATATAGAGTTTGATCAACCAAATCATCCTTTTCATCAGACATGACAAATTTATTGCTTGCAATGGGTGTACTGCATGACTTACAATCAGCCATCTCAAATTTCTTTAAAAGTTCTTTGGCATATTTGCCGTGATGGATAAAAGTGCCATTTTGCAGTTGCCTTACTTGGAGACCAAGAAAGCACTGGAGTTCACCCATTGTACTCATCTCAAACTCAGCTGTCATGAGTTGTCTGAACTCTTCACACATTTTATTGCATGTGCTTCCAAAAATGATGTCATCCACATAAATCTGGACAATCATCAAGTCTTTCCCTCTCCATTTTAAAAACAGTGTTTTGTCTATTTTACCTCTTGTGAAACCAATGGAAAGTAGAAAGGTGGAAAGAGTTTCATACCAGGTTCTAGGTGCTTGTTTTAGTCCATACAAAGCTTTATTTAGCTTGTAGACATGATTTGGATTTAATGGATCCTCAAAGCCTGGAGGTTGGCAAACATATACCTCTTCTTGAATCTTACCATAGAGGAAAGCACATTTGATATCCATTTGATACACCTTGATGTTGTGGTTGACAGCAAAGGCCAAGAACAGTCTGATAGCAACCAATCTGGCTACAGGGGCAAATGTTTCATCATAGTCAATGCCCTCTTCCTGTCTGAAACCTTGAACCACAAGCCTAGCTTTATTCTTGACAACAATACCCCTTTCATCAGTTTTGTTTTTGAAGACCCACTTTGTGCCAATAGGACTCATACCCTCTGGCAGTGGTACAAGCTCCCATACTTGTTGTCTTTTAAACTGTTGGAGTTCCTCTTGCATGGCTTCTACCCATATGTTGTTAGTACCTCTTGGTACTTGATTGGCTGATGGAGAGATAGGAAACCAGCAAAAAGACATATGTTTTGGGATTGACTTCTTGTGAGCACCCCTTCACTGATGTTGCCAATGATTTGGTCAGGTGGATGAGACTTCAAGAAGATTAGATCTCCTTTGTATGGAATAATGGAATTTAATGGTGAAGGCTGCAGATGTGAATCATCTGAGCTAACCACTGCTGGTGACTTTGATGATCCAGCAGTGACTTCAAATGGAGGTGGAGGAATAGGAGGAACTGGTGTGAACCCATGTTGACTTTTATCCACTGTTTGATGGCTTTTGTCAACAGTGGTTGATGATGTGGAAGCAGGGGTTGATGGGCTACTTTGGTCAACAATTGTTGAGGTAGCAGTGTTTGAGCTTTGACAGCTGTTTTGAACATCTGCTGCTCTACCATTTGATGCAGACTTTTGTTGTGGAATGATGACTTCATATCCATAGTCTGATGAAGAAATTTCTGATGGACCTGCACTGTTAGTCTTGACCGAAACATTTTCAAAAGTAAATTTATCAAGATCAAACAATTCTCCAGGATTAGCAGGGATTTTAATTGATGAAAGTTCATTGAACTTCACATTCAAAGTCTCTTCCACTGTTTTGGTCCTTGTGTTAAACGCTTTATAGGCCTTAGCAGTGGTTGAGTATCCCAAATGGTAACCACAATCAATTTTGGCTGCAAACTTTGAGATAGAATCTTTTAAGTTTAAAATGAAGCATGGGCAGCCAAACACTTTGAAAAATGAGATCAGTGGTTTTATTTTATACAGCAGTTCATAGGCAGTCTTTTGATGCCTGGGGTTGATTAAAACTCTGTTCTGGACATAGCAAGTAGTGTTTACTGCCTCTGCCCAGAAAGTTAATGGCAAACCTGAATCAGCAAGCATGGTTCTGGCAGCCTCAATCAATGTTCTGTTCTTTCTTTCAACAACCCCATTTTGTTCTGGTGTTCTTGGAATGCTGTACTGCCTTACAATTCCTTTTGACACACAGAAATCATCCAACTCCTTATTTCTGAACTCTGTACCATTGTCACTCCTCTTTTGACACACAGAAATCATCCAACTCCTTATTTCTGAACTCTGTGCCATTGTCACTCCTGAAGATTTTTACTGGTAGGTCAAACTGCTTTTCAACCTGTGTAACAAAGTCTTGCAAAATGCCTGCAGTATCATCTTTGGAGTGTAAAAAGTAAGTCCATGTAAACCTAGAAAAGTCATCAACAATAACCAAACAATATCTTTTCTTTCTAAGACTCATGATTTTAACTGGGCCAAACAGATCCATGTGAAGCATTTGCAAGCACTTGGTTGTTTTGGACTCTTCAATGGACTTATATGAGCTTTTATGTTGTTTTCCTTTTAGGCAGGAAACACAATGCTCAGGACATGTGAACAGTTTTTGAGGTAAACCTCTTACTAACCCCTGTTTTGACAAAGTAGTGATTGTCTTGAGATTTGTGTGCCCTAATCTTCTGTACCATAATTCTGTCTCTTTGTTAGAGGCAGCTGAGAATAGACAGGCATCAGTCCTGGGGCTCTCTTTTGACATATCAACTACATAAACATTGCCACTCCTTTGAGCAACAAGTTGGGTTTTTCCATTTTTTATTATTTCTTCAATCATTTTAACCATTTCTGGTCCAACAATTTTACAACACTCATTGGTGAAGAAGGAGCCATAGCCCTTATCACTCATTTGTGAGACACATAGGAGGTTGAATTTTAAATTGTCTATTAGATTGACTTTTTCAAACTTAACATTATCAGACTGAACTGTACCAGACCCCATAACCTTCCATTTACTATTATTACCAAAGGATATATCACCCCCTCCATGAGTTTTGAAATCTTTGAGTAGGGCTCTACATCCTGTCATGTGCCTGGAGCCTCCATTATCTACATACCAAAGACTATCTAAGCATGTAGAAGCTCCCTGCACATCAAGTAAAAGGTTAGTTCATTAGGGTCTCCAAAGCCAATAAGGCTTTGGATGGGGTCTCAACAGTGTCTAGGTTAAGTTCAGGTGGATGGACAGTGGTTAGCTCAGGGGTTTGGACAGTTTTGGAACTGTTTTTCTCTAACCACTGTTGGGGGTCTTGCCCTATCAGTTGTTGATACCCAAAGGGATGCCTATTTACTCTTGGTTTAGAGGGCCTTTTGTAGGCTTCATAAACATGTTGGACCCTTGGGTATGGTGGTTGACCTTTACCTCTTCGGTATTAGTTAGCAGGGGGTGCATCAGTCACCTGAACATCTCTTTTAACAGAGGTTTGGTTCAGCTGTTTGGCAACAGTTGTTTGAACTGGCATAAACAGTGGTTGCTTCCTTTGAAACTTGATTGGTGGTGTTGATGAACTCAAGGATGTTTTTGTAGTGTACTCATTCTTTTTTACATCAAAGGATTTGAGATACACACATTTTTGAGTGATGTGGTTTGATTTGCCATAGATGGTGCAGCTCTTAGCAGGTTCAATGACACTTGTTTTGTTGATATCATATGCTTTTAGATGAAAACAGTCTTTTGTTAGATGATTCTTCTTTTCGCAGAAATCACAAAATAAGTTTTTAACCTTCTCTCTTTTTCCTCTTTTCAGACTCCTTTGCAACAGAGTTTTGAACCACTGTTGGGATGTCTTTAAGAGGAATGACCTTTGCTTTGGAAGCTTTTACACCATCAGTGGTTGTGAAGTCCATTGGTTTGAAATTTTCAAGAATGTCACACTCATCAGACCATGTGGGTTTAAATTGGTATTTCTCAATTTCCTCAAAGGTTGAGGACCCCACAGATCTTTCCAAGGTGATTTTGTTACCAAGTTTGTCAGTTATCTTAACTTCTTGGCCATTCTTGTTTGTTGGTATGATTTCAACAGAACCAGCTTGATTTGCAGCATTGTTTTCAACTTGGTCATTTTTTCTAAACCCAATGCCAAATTTTACATTACTTTCAAGTTGTTTTTCAAGCATAATCTCATAATCTTTACAGGATTCCACCCATTTTTCACAAGTGATTTGGGTGGCTTCCAACTCCTTTTTGCAACCTTGATATTTTTCCATCATTGTTTGGAGTTGGTCATTGGTTATGCTATGCTCTTGTTTTAAGCTGCAAATCTCACTTTCTTTTTCATTCAACTTGTTTTTAAGTTCTTTTAATGACTTTTCAAATTGAACTTCAGAAGTTAACAATCTATCCCTAAGGTTTTCATTCACCTCTTTAATGTTAGCAAATACTATAATGCATTTGTCTGAACACAGATTTTTAAGAACCTAAGGTGATACCTTGGTTGCAACCATCATGGCACAATCACATGGATGATCACTTTCTTCTTCAGCTCTCTCTTCCTTTTCACCTTCTTTCTTCTCTTCTTCTTCTTCTTTGGACTAGGGGTCGGACAGTGGTTCAATCAGGGGTTTTGAACTTTCTCCCAACAGTACTTCCTCAGCAACAGCAGTAACCACTGCTTCAGCTATTTTGTCCACTGTTTCAGCACTTGACTGTTCTTCTTCAGCTTCCAGCCCCTCCTGTATGGTCTCCAAAGCTACAAAACAGATATCATTACCAGAAGCAGTGCTTTGAGCATATAGTGCAAAGTTTTCATCTCCTAACTCCTCAGGTAAACTGCTCCAGTCAACCAGCCACTGTGTGAAAAAACTTTGTTGGTCTGGTTGAACCACTGTTGGTGCAGTTTGTTGAGGTGCAACTTGTTGCACCTGAACCTGGGGAGCAGGGGCTTGGACATACTGAATTTGGGGAACAGTGGTTTGAACATAATGCACAGGAACAGGGGTTGCAGGATGTGCATAGTGAGCAGTGTTAACATGGGCAGCAGGGGTATATTGGGCATAGTGCACAGTGCTTTGGTGGTTTTGTGGTCTAGGGTTTGAGCTAGGATGTGTAATAATTTGACCAGTGGTTTGACTCCTGCATTCCCTAGCAAAATGACCTAGCCTATTACACTTATAGCACTTGATCTTGGATTTATCCAACCCTACTTTTAGATTCCCATGTAACCCTGGGAATTTTCTCCCTGTCCTTTTGTAAAATTTGCTAGTTCTTACACTTAGCAATGCCAGTTGATGCAAAATGTCCATTTCTTCAAGATCAGTTGGATCAAAATGCTGTAAGTCATTGAGTTCAAAGCACATATTATCAGAGTTCTGGCTTTCTCCATTTGCTGTGAAAGCAAAATTGGATGAGTGAGGATCAGAGTTGAAGTTTGCACCAGCAGTTATGTCAATAAAATGATCATAACTCTGATCCTTAATGCTTCCAGACTCTTCTTAACCCAAAAGAGCTGTGTTGCCAAATGAATAGTCATCTGCAACTTTGCCAGACTCTTGTAACTTCTTTTTCTTGTTTAACTCCCTTTCATAGGTCAGGAGTCTACCATGAAGTTGGGTCAGGGTCAGATCTTTGAACTCAATAGAATTTCTAGTCACAAAAGCAATGGTGTCCCATTTATCAGGAAGTGATCTCAAAAACCTGCTATTAACGGTTGTTTTTGGAAATTCAGTGTTAACAAGTTTAAGTTCACTTATGAGACAGCTAAATCGCTCAAACTGCTGGGTTAATGTTTCACCCTTAAAGTGACAAAAGGTTTCATACTGTTGGTTCAAAATTTCCCTGTTGTTTTCAATAACTTCTTCAGTCCCCCCAAACTGTTCTTTCAGTGCATCCCACAATTCCTTGGCACTGTTACAATGTAACAGTCCAGCATAAATTTCATTGGGTAATGCAGATGCAACAATGCTAGATGCCTTGGCATCCAGTTCAAATTTCTGAAAGTCCAGTTCGGTATAGTTTTCAACTTTCTTAGGTTCATATTTCTTTGGATCCTCAGCACTCGGCACCATTGGAACATGTGGTCCAAAGATAACCGACTTCCAACATCCGGTATTCTGTTGAGCAAGGATGTGACCCATCCTTCTCTGCCAGATGTTGTACTCATTTCGCTTTAGCATTGGTGGTTTGAAGAGAGAACCGATGTTATTGTTAACATCTTGTGATTGTGACGTCATCCTGGTTGTTTTACAGGCACTGATTAATCAACTTTGATGGTGATTAAACCTTACTCTATTTTTCAACGAAACGAACAATTTGACAGTATCAACGATTATGAGCCGAACTATTTATGTCAAAATGATTGTTAGATCATATTTAACTGTCCAGACCCTGATACCAATTGTTAGGATCTGAGTTTCCTATGATTGTGTTTTTGTTTGAGAATTTAAGAAGATGAACAAGTAATTGTAGCGGAATGTAAATGGAAACAAACTTTCATACACAATCAAACAGGAGAATTGCTTTCAACACACAAGTTTATCATTGAACCGAATGATTGAATTTATTTCAAACTTCAATTACAATTGCATGCATGTATCACAAACTCCCCCTCAGCCTGAGCTCACAATGAATTGTTTGTGCAGGAAGACAAGTGGTGAAAGAGCTAATAGAACAGTACAAGGTACTGTTCTATTTATAGGCACGAGCAAGCCACTGAAGCATCTTGGCTGACGTCACCATGAAAGTGACATCTAACTTCCTAACAACCTGAAACTACTGATCTAATATAACTACTGCTTGCTAACTACTGATTACATTACAATACAAAGAATAAACAAACTACTGCTTCCCATTCCACTGTTGTGACTCCAGCAGTATTTTAAGTCTTCAGCAGTGCTTGACCCAGATCAGTAGATTAAGCATCAGTGTTAGCCTTCATCAGTTCTTTAATCATCAGCAGTTGTTTGAAGGACAGTTGTTGTAGACGAGCAGTAGATAGAGGCCATCAGTTGTTTAGCCACTTTCAAGGTGAGAGAATGAATACAAACATCTGCTTATTTTGGATCCACTACTCTGATCCAGTTTTGGCTTTAATCAACTGTTCCTTTGGTAGGGTTCAATCCCAACAAAAAGCTATATGTATTATATATAAAAATAATAAATAAATATGTATAATTTTTATTCGAATTTCGAATCGAATCGAATTTGAAATTATAAATTCGTATTCGATTCGTATTCGATTTACTTGACTCGAATTGAATCGAACTCAAATTCGAAATCTTATAATCGAAACGAATTCTTGATAATTGAATCGAATTTAAATGAATTTCGAATTTTTCGAATTCGAAACGAATTCTGAACACCCCTAAATATGGGTTTTAGCCCATTTGTTTAATATTAAAAGTTTGGTGTTTTACAAACTCTGAAATCATTTTCTTAACTACGAACCTGATGAAAAAATTTTCCGATGCGTAATTAATAAACACGGATACCATCTGACTGACTCGCAGCTCCCGCTCAAAGGGTGGGGTCGGGGGCTGTGACAGAAGATGGTATCAGAGCCACTTGTTTAAGCTATTTAGGTGTTCTTTTAATACCTAAACTTAAACAATAAAGTTAGAAAATTAATACAAAATAACATATGTGTTATTTTTGAAGATTTAAATATATGTATATGCACATATGATTCTTGAAAGTATTATTTTGTTTTATATATTTTGTGATATTAATAATTAAAAATGTTTGCAATTCAGATGTCGAATGAAGTATCACATAATCCAGAAGTTCATGCTAATAATGAAAATCCTTTGGATAAAAATGCTATAGAAAATATAATAGCCCAAGGAATAGCTAATGCTATACCTTTAATAATTAAAGTCGTTAAAAACTTCATAGACCCCACTAAAACTGTGAGTAGCAAGCATACTCGTGATGATAGTTTTAGCCATAGTGTCAATGATGGCAATGATGATATTATCATAACCCCATTTCCCAAGAAAATGAAGGCGATGACTCTCGGGTGTACCTACAAAGAATTTCTAGCTTGTAAACCAACTGAGTTCGCAGGCAGTGAAGGTGCCACGGCTGCTCTGCGATGGTTGGAAAAGACGGAAGCTGTTCTTAAATCAGCAAATGTGCCGAAGAAGATAAGGTGATGTATGCATCCAACCTCTTTAAGGAAGAAGCCTTAGAATGGTGGAATACAATTCTTCAGGCAAAAGGAAGTGACATGGCTTATGCCATGAACTGGGAAAAATTCAAGGAAATGGCAGAAAGGAAATTTTGTCCTCCTTATGAAAAGGAGCGAATGGCTAACGAGTTCCTAAATCATAAAATGATAGATGTGAATTGTCGTGAATAGACGACAACGTTCTTCGAGTACGCAAGAATGGTACCAACTCTGGCTTCACCAGAACCCGTACTAATTTCTCGTTATATTTGGGATTAGTGAGCGAAATCCGAGATATGGTCAAGGTCCCTAGACCACAGACTATTGAAGAAACAGTTGAACTAGCTAACATCCTGACAGATGGACTAATCCGCACAAGAGAAGAAAACAAGAAGAAAGAGTTAGCCCATAAAATTTCCCAAGAATTTAAGAAGAAAGGAACTGAACCATTATTGGAACAACCTACCTGCAAAAGTTGTTACAAAAAGCATTCAGGAAATTTCCATTTTAGGAGAACACCCTACTGTAACTTCTGCAAGATGATTGGGCATATAGAGGAAGAGTGTAGAAGGAAAACTAATATCTGTTACAATTACGGAGAAAGAGGACACATCAAACCATACTGCCCGAAACTAACTAAATCACCCGACAACCAGACAAAAACAACAGACGGAGCTAAGAAGAACGCGCGAGCATTCATACTTACTACGCAAGAAGCAGAAATGATTCCAGACGTAATCGCTGATATGCAATATTTAAGTTAAGTTATTATTTGACCCTAGTATAAATCAAAATTAATAAATAAATGCATCCTACCAAGTACTTCATCTATTCAGAATCATAACAAACTTGTTTGGTCTTCACTTTCATTGAATCATGTTTTTTGTTACGACACCTTGTGGCGGCATTTTCATTTATTTAAAGTTTGAGCTAATCTCATTTTCACACCTGATGTACGAAGTTATTTATTTAATTTCCGTTGGTTCATTATCCTAAACAGTCTTAATACAATTATGTGTTAAGATAAGAGTACACAAATTCGTATTATATTCTAGTGTACCTCTAAAGATTCTTTCATCATTAATCGAAAATTATATGATATTCATTTGTTCTTTCATCGTCAATTGAAAATCCTATAATATTTATTTGAAATGAATATCCAAATTTACTTCGTTAAAACTTTCAGTTGATTACAAACATAGTGAATTTGTTCGGTCACCGTAATTATCGAACTATTTCAATCATTACAACACCTTGCGGCGTCGGTATAAACTTGTAACGTGGGCTAATCATAATCATACAAATCATGCAAAACTACGTACGTCTTTCGTTTGATTCATCGTTGAAAATAGTCTTAATGCAATTATGTATTAAAACAATGATACACTAAACTATGTTATATTTCGGTGTATCCTTGCAATTCAATAAATGTCAACATATTGGTTTTTCTCATATCATAATTCGACAATTGACAAATTATTTCGTGCTTCTATTTCATTTGAGCTTGTTGATTCTGAGTCTTCCTCAGTTGACAATCAAAGTAAGTTTTCTTTTGACAGTGAATTCTATTGTTTCTAAAAGTCATTTACAACTTCTAAACAGTCAATTTAGACATCTATTGATCATATATCTCTTTTGGCTTGGACCTAGTCACCTTGGAAATTATATCATTTCATCTCGTTCGTTTGACATCGATTCCTAGAAATAATTCAGTTGAATCATTGATCCCTGTTTATTGTAAAACACGTATTCATTTGAACATGTCTTGATTCTGTGTCATTTACCTTAATACTGTTTTTATTGACTAAGACATAACATAATTCTAGAGGAGACATCGTAGCCCAAATCTCGAGGACGAGATTTAAAACAAGGTGGGGAGGATGTAACATTTCCATTTTTATCATACAAGAGTTATAGGTTGTTCAAATTTATTAACCATTAGTAACTAGTTTTATTTTTCAACCCATATAGTTTTAAAAACTATTTTATATATAATTTGTTGGAATGTTATACTAATTAATTGGCTTGTATATGCGTGACATTTTTATTTTATATATTAAAATAAAGTATATGAAAACTTATATTATTAAACGGGTAGGCTACGGGTAAGTTGACTGTTAGAAATATGAAGTACCTAGACGGATCTATGAACCGTTTTAATAATTATATTATAAAAATACATTATATTTGAACTTACTTCGTTTTTAATGAAACTTGGTTCAAAATGTAGATACAAATATTTGTTCCACTTTCATAAGGGTGTGTCTCATGTTTGAACTAGTAAGGATGTCTCCTTACTACTTGTTTTGAATGTTTATGAATATATAAAATCACCGGGGTAACCCTTTACCAAAAAATATGGCATATTCATTGTTTTATAAAACGTCATATTTTAGAAGTTATAAGCGCCAAATGAATGAAGCTGCTGAATTAATTATAATAATATAATAATAATAATAAATTTAACTTATATTTGGGATTTTTGAATCGTGTGGAGATAAGCACAAAGAATCAAATCAAAATATAAAATAATATTAAAACTTAAAATATTGAATTCAACTCTGTGTAAGGGGCTGTTTGGTAGCCTCTTAATGAACATTCAGTTGCTACCTCTTAATGGTTTAAAACCTCTGAATGAATAAGAGGTAACCTCAAGTCTGAATGGTTAAGAGGTAACCTCTGAATGGTAAATCATCACATGTCACATTCTTCTACTTTCTCATTGGTAAAATTCTTAATAGTTCCATTAAGAGGTAGCCTCTTAATGACCATTCAGAGGCTACCAAACAACCCCTAAGTGTACGTGGAAGAATAGCGTGAGCTCCAAGAATTACCAACTCTAGTATAAATAGAGAATGGCCATCCAACATAGCCATTATGCTTCTCTTCTTTCACTCTTGTCCATTTCGGCCACTCTCTTTCTTTAATATGTTTTCTTTTCCTTTTTTTATTATTTCACTAATAATAATAGACCTGGCCCGTTTTAAGTGTTTTAACCCCTGATCACCGATACCCTGTCCGATTGATCGAGGGCCCCGTAACACATGTCAAGGCTCTGCCCGACTAAATTCGTTGGGGTTCTGTCTCGTGACGTAAGGATAAAGTTGAATTGGGTTACTATATTTAACGCGAGTGCATTATATATTTATTAAAAAACTCAGGAGTTATACCCAAAATTATACCAGGAGACTTTTAGTTGAACCCTAAAGTTACAAAGTGAGTTCATTCTCTTTTCTCACAGTTTGTGAGTCATTCTCCTTTTTATCACCTTTTGTGATACAGTTATATTTAAAAATGCTTTCCAAAATCCTCAATGTTTATCAGTTATACTGATCGTGATTAAGTTTTTATATTCTGCAATAGCTGCCAGTATATGGAAGTTTGTATATATTACTTGACACTCGTTACTATTGGCCAAAAAGTTAGCCAATGGTAGCATGACCACAAGCACGTGGGAATTATGCCCCAGTAGCCATAGCCTATAACTAATATTATTTTTCTATTAAATACTTATATTAGACTTTAGAATAAATTGCAAAGCTTTTTGGTGCCATTTAAATATTCAGCTAATGATGTTGTCACTTATATAAGAATAACAAATTTATCAGGGGCGGACCTAAGCCCATCTCAAGGTGGGCAGGCGCACCCCCGGGAAAAAAATTAGTGCTAAGTTCCGTCGAAAATCCTGTCCGCACCCATTGGAATTTTTCATCCGCACCCTTTGGAATTTTTCATCCGCACCCTTAGGTAAAAGGTGTTATCAATTTATATTTTAAAAATATTCTTTAGTAAACTCTTATTTTATAAAAAATACTACCTAATCATATTACTTTTAATACCTAAATAACTAAACCCGAATACCAAATACATTTAACTAGCCCACTACTAAGTCTTAGCCCAATAAAAAATACTACCTAAATTATATTACTTTTACATGACCCTACTCGACTTGAACCGACCCGATACGAACCAATTTTTTATTTATATACCTTGGGGCCTAAAATTTTTAAAAGTGTTTCACACCCCCCATGGAAAAATTCTTGGGTCCGCCACTGAATTTGATTAAATAGAAATTAGTGGATTGTTGTTTCATATTTGCAAGAAGACAACTTTTTTTTTTGAAAGGTAAACTTTTATAAAAACACAACCGGCACGAACCTATGTCTCCAAGGAAGAGACATAGACCCGGCACCACAAAACGATTACATCAAGTCAAATTTACATCAAGAATCCCAATCTATAGATCCCTTATTATATCTACATCTAAACCATAGAAAACTTAAGGATTTAATCTCCGCAATCACCTCTAACACCTTTAATTTCCTGTCCGAAAAAATACGATCATTTCTTGTTCTCCAAATGCTCTATCAAGCTGTATACATAATCCCTTGAAACGCGCTTTTCTTGACACCTTTGAATCCCACCGAAGTATGCATATTCACAATATCTCGGATTGAGAATGCGAAAAAGTTAGGAACACCACACCATGAGGAAATCGACATCTAGACCCCAGACGAGAAAATGCATCCTGAAAACAAGTGATCTGTCGTCTCCAAAATCTGGTCACAAAAAACACAACTTTTATTTGGAACATGAATGTTTCTTCTCTCCAAAGCCGACGTTGTAGCAATTCTATCCATCTCCGATCGCCAAACAAAAATGTTTATCTTGGCCGGAAGCCACTTACACCAGTCCAAGACGAAAGATGCTCGACATTAAGACTCCTTTTGCAACCACTGTTTTATCGATTTTACCGAAAAAAACACCCGAATCATCCACCGTCCACAACCTTGTATCCGGCCTCTCTGAGCAAGAAGCATCTGCAACCATCTGAAGACAAACCGCCTTTTCATTCTTAACAGCCTCTGCCATGCTATCAGCCTCTTGTAACCAAGCACAAGACCCATCATTTAAGGAGCCAAGTCGATCCACAACCATAACCAATTTGTTCTTCTCAAATTTAAACAGGTTCGGAAATCTATCTTTGAGCGCTTCTTCCCCACACCAAATATCAATCCAAAATCTAATACTTCTCCCATCCCCCAGCTTACCTTTCAACAAATCGTTCATAGTTTGGTCTTCCACTTTGGTATTATATTCGTGCTTAACAATATTTTTCCAAGGCCCTGTTAAGCGATTATTAATAGGCAAAGCTCCCCATTTCCTTTTTGTAAAATGAATCGAATCAATAATTCTTTTCCATAACGCACTAGGCTCCGCTCTGTATCTCCAAACCCACTTAAGAAGAAGCGCGCTATTGCTAATATCCAACCTCTTCAAACCCAAACCTCCATTCTTCTTATCACTCGTAATCTTATCCCAAGCGACCCAATGAAGCTTGCGAACTTTGAGATTCCCTCCCCATAGGAACTTTTTTATCATCGCTTCCAAATCATTAATAACCTTCACTGGCGCCTTGTAAATAGAGAAATAATAAGTTGGTAAACTCTCCAACACCGATTTGATCAAAGTGACCCTCCCCCCCGATAGATAAGACCTGCGACTTCCATTTAGATAACCGGGCTTGAAATACTGCTTTCACTGGTTCCCAATTGGTTATGCGATTCATGTTAGCCCCCACCTTCACTCCCAAGTAGGTAAATGGCAAAACCCCATACTTACAATTCATGTTACTCGCCTGCTCCTTCACCGCATCAAGATTAACACCACAACCATATATATGCGATATATGTATATTAATTTTTAGACCGGAACATAAATGGAACAGTCGCAAAATCCGCATAACACTTTTAAAATTATCATCCGACCACCCCCCCCCCCCCATCACCATAACATCATCCGCATAAAGAAGATGAGTTAACAAAGGACCCCCGTTAGGAAGACGAATACCTTCCATCAAGCATACATCTGACGCTTTCCGAAACAAACTTGAAAGAGCTTCCATCACAATGACAAATAAAAAAGGCGACAGAGGATCACCTTGCCTGATGCCTTTAGTACATTCAAACTCAAACGTGGGAGATCTGTTAACTAAAACCAATGACCAGGCCGAAACGAGAATACCATGAATCCACTTACACCATTTTTTGGGAAAACCCTTCTGTCTTATTATGCTCAACAAAAATTCCCAATTGACATTATCATAAGCCTTTTCAAAATCGATTTTGAAAAGGAATAAACTCTTCCCCGAAACACGAAACCAAGATAAAATTTAGTTAATAATTAACGGGCCATCCAAAATAAAACGACCAGAAATGAAAGCCGATTGAGCATCAGATATCACACTATTAATAACCAACCGTAGTCTGTTTGCCAAAAGCTTCGAGATCACCTTACTAATCGCCCCGATCAAATTTATAGGTCTATTGTAACAACTCTCATTAAAAGTCCTATTTATTTTATTATTTTATCCAATAGGAAACCCTAATTGAGACACCCAAGTGATTCTGCACAAACCCTAAAATTTTCAGAACAATCAGAATCAGGATCAGGGCCCCTAAAACTCAGGGGGGGGTAAAACCCTAGTTACGATTATCTAAATAAATTGATGTCAAAAACGAATTTACGAAACTACTGACTCAGCAAGCCTACACACACACGCAGCTACCCTATAACCATTTCGTGTCCCTTACGGACCGTAAGGGATAAGGCTTACGGTCCGTAAGCCTGTCAAATTTTGTGTATAAATAGCAGACCTTGTGTCACACCCCAACCGATGGTGGAATCATCGGGGCGTGGCACTGAGCGAAACAGATTGTCCAGAAGTTTCCATAACAACTATCATTACCATTCAATTAAAGCAATAGGTCCCATACCGTATCTCAAATAGTCAAATAATTATTACAGACAAGCATCAAGACAAGTATTCTGTTCCGACAACTCAGATTCTAAACATAGCTAATTTATTGTTGGTTTCTAGGACTCCTTCCCTAGCCTCAATTTCATCACCAGCAAGTTAAGCACAGAAACAACCTAAGCACCTGTCACATACGTTAAAATAAAGTCAATACATATAATGTAAAGGTGAGCATACAAGTTTGATATAACATATAGAGTTCAAATTCGTTTACGCATAACCAGCACGTACACATAGTGAAATGAAGCACGTTAGTTATCGACATAGACCCATCGATACCAATGACTGCGGATTGACTGCCCGAGGCAGTTCGCAATACATGATTACCACCGTAATCCATGCAAGTAAACGATCCTTAACAACCCCCGTGTGAACGGGTGCTGAGTCCAAACTATAGTACTATCGTTGCTAAGGCAGGTAGACAGCATTCCATGTGTAAACATAACAAACAAGCATTCATAAGCCACGTATAACATGCATTAATGGTTTAGCGTTAAAATAGCTTGAGTAGTGTGATAGTTGTAGTTTGAATATTCGTAACGTATGTAACACCCAAAAGTGCTAAAAGCAAAAAGGGTTCGAGTATACTCACAGCGATTATGGATTAAAGGGAGCGCTTTTCAGCGAGTATGGTTAGCCTGAATAGATTCGATAACGTAATGATAAGTGGCGCGTAAAACAGTACAACGTGAGAGCGGGTAGGATAGCTGATCATGCGAATTCACTATCCGTGCGAGTAAGTTATCCGTGCGAGTAAACTATCCGTGCGGATTGGTAATTCGTGCGAATGGTCATCCGTGCGGACAAGTTACTCGTGCGGACAAGTAATCCATGCGGACAAGTAATCCGTGCGGATCCGCCATTCGTCCAGACTAGTCACTCGTGCGGATAACTTATTCGAGTGGATTGTTTCTTCCTGAGTTAAGGATGTGTTTGTGTATGATGGCTTGTGCTTTTGGAGTTTTCGTTGTAGCATTTAGAAAACATCTAAGTATCTCTACCCTTTAAGCCGGTCGCGCGGACAACAATCCGTCCGGATGGGAGTCCGTGCGGACACGTCTCCAAGGCTGAGTCACTTGATGAAATTTGTGGAATCCGTCAGGATGACAATCCGTGCGGACAGTGGTAATCCGTCCGGATAGTTTGTTCGTGCGGACAAGACAATCCGTCCGGATAGTTTGTCCGTGCGGACAACTTGTCCGTGCGGATGCACATTGTTTGAAATTGTTAAGGTCTCAGTATCTCATGATCCGAAGAGTAATCCATTCAGAGGTCGTCCGTCCGGATTGTTCATTCGTCGATACTCAAACCTCGTTTTGAATGTGGGTCCCAAGTGTAGCTCGCCCGGGTGACAACCCTTCCGGATCGTCTGTCCGTGCGGGCAGCTTGTCCGTGCGGGCAGCTTGTCCGTGCGGGCAGCTTGTCCGTGCGGGCAGCTTGTCCGTGCGGACAGCTTGTCCGTGCGGACAACTAACTCGTGCGGACAACTTCCTCGTCCTGGTTGTTCCGTCCGGTTACTCTTGGTCGCCTTTGTCGTCTATTGAGACGTTCTGATTACGTGTCAACCATTTGGAATCGTATCCTTACCCGTATGACCAAGCCGGCCAGGAATCACCCAAACTCGGCCTGTCAGCGGTTTAGAACGGTCATCCCGGCCTAACCCGAAATCAGGTGTCTTGCGGGTAGAATCCAGATCTAGGACTAATTCATCACTATCATTAAGTAGGAGACTAGAACGGATCCGATTCGTACCGTTTTTTAGGGTAAAAGAAGGAGAAAACTTGTTTATTTCTTTCAACTCTTTTATCCTTTAGAAAAGTTTAGATTTAGGTGAAGTTGTTTGTGAAATCTTGTGGAAATCGTTCAGATCCGAGTTATTCTTGGTGGAATGAGGTCACACTTGAAGTTCATGAGAACTTCATGATGACGTCACCCTAGAATACCTCAAATCTTGATGATTTCATGGTTAAAAGTTGAGATTTGAAAGATGGAAAGGTGTAGATGTGTGTATAGATCAAGAATGTCCAAGTTTTAGAGCAAGATCTTACCTGGATTGAGAGAAATCGGAGAAAAGGTGAAGAATGCGTGCAGGTCGGACGTCACTTGCCAAAAGTGGAAAGTTTGGAGAGTGACCCGGGTATTTATAGGATGCTAAAAGGGGAAAGGGTGGTTCGTGCGGATTGCAGGTCATCCGGATTGTTTATCCGTGCGGACTGGTCATTTGCAGGTCGGACGTCACTTGCCAAAAGTGGAAAGTTTGGAGAGTGACCCGGGTATTTATAGGATGCTAAAAGGGGAAAGGGTGGTTCGTGCGGATTGCAGGTCATTCGGATTGTTTATCCGTGCGGACTGGTCATCCGTGCGGATTGGCAGTCCGTGCGGATTGGCAGTCCGTGCGGATTGGCAATCCGTGCGGATGGACCATCCGTCCGGATGTCGACTGAATGGTGCGTTCGGGTGTGATGACGCTTCGGTTTCGATTGCGAGCAATTCGATAGGGTTTCCTAGTCAAATTACTTTCAGTCCCAACTACTTCGTATATAACATGGTTCGACTCGGAATTCGGGTTCGGGTTCGTTTACATTCGAGTTGGACTTTGAGTTAGACTTCGAGTTCGATTGAGTTCGCTTGATTATCACAACAAATCATAAATAAACATGCACAGGTAACACGTAAGGCACACACACGTATAATTACAAGTAAAATACATAGCTGAAGTTACGATTTGATGTCGATTCGATCAGTATAGCTTGGTTATTAGTTGATTAACTTTATCGCATTGTTACTTCCTATAGTTCACAGTCGCGAATTGATTGAAATACGGTTAACACGATTCGATTATTGAAATGAACGACACTTACTCCATATAATATAAATAAAATAAAAACATTTCTACGAGTTAAGTCGCGCGAAATTGGTCGTTGACTTTGACCTTGACTTTGACTTTCACTTATGAAAACACGGGGTGTTACAGCCTCCTCTTGTTTAGGGAATTTTGTCCCGAAATTAAGCTGAAAGCCGTAACAAACCGAGTTAAAAACCAGAACCTACAAGTGGTATTTGAGCAGGTTCTCGGTTGCGAAGATCAAACGCACCGATTCGTACACGAATTGATCAGATTCAGAGTCAATTTCACTCAGATTTGTCAAATTCAGAGTAAATTTCACGTTTTAAACTGATTTATGTCAAATTGAACAGGTTTCTACTGTCGAAACACTATAGTTACAATACTACTTTCTTTCTCTAGCCTTACTCTTTGAACAACTGCGGGTACTTAGCCTTCATATCGCTTTCGAGTTCCCAAGTGAACTCCGCGCCTCGTTTGCCTTCCCATCGAACCTTCACAATAGGAATGCGTGAGCGCCTGAGTTGCTTGGATTGGCGATCCATGATTTCGACAGGCTTTTCCACGAAGTGTAATGTTTCGTTCACTTGTAGATCGTCTAGAGAGACATGTAGATCGTGGTCGGCGATGCACTTTCGGAGGTTTGACACGTGGAAGGTCAGGTGGACATTGTTAAGTTCCTCCGGTAATTCGAGTTTGTAGGCGACTTTTCCGATCCTTTCCAGAATCTTAAAAGGTCCAACATATCGAGGCGCGAGTTTCCCTTTCTTGCCGAATCGGACTACACCCTTCCAAGGTGATACCTTTAGGAGTACGTAGTCACCAACGCCAAATTCACGGGGCTTGCGCTTTTTATCGGCGTAAACCTTCTGTCGATCCCGAGCTTTCGCTAGGTTGTCTCGAATTTGGAAAATTTTGTCTGTCGTTTCTTGTAGTAGCTCCGGACCGGTTAGTTGCGAGTGACCGATCTCGTGCCACACAATAGGCGATCGACATCTTCTTCCGTACAATGCCTCAAAAGGTGCCATCTGAATGCTAGCCTGGTAGCTGTTGTTATACGAGAATTCGACTAACGGCAAGTGTTTATCCTAATTACCACCGAAGTCTAGAACACATGAACGGAGCATGTCTTCAAGAGTACGAATCGTTCTTTCAGTCTGACCGTCGGTTTGTGGGTGGAACGCAGTACTTAGATTAAGCGTTGTACCGAGTGCCGTTTGGAATGTTTCCCACAATCGTGAAGTAAACCGAGCATCACGATCAGAGATGATGTCACGAGGCGTCCCATGTCTACAAATGATCTCGTCGGTGTAGATTCGGGCTAATCGTTCCACCTTGTAGTCTTCTCGTATTGGCAGAAAGTGAGCTGATTTAGTCAAACGGTCAATAACAACCCAAATGCTGTCGTGACCTGATGACGTGCTTGGAAGCTTGGTTACGAAATCCATAGCTATACTCTCCCACTTCCACATGGGAATTGGTGGTTGTTCGAGCAAGCCAGAGGGTCTTTGATGTTCAGCCTTGATTCTAGCACAGGTTAGGCATTTTCCGACGTAGAGAGCGATATCCCGTTTCATACCCGGCCACCAGTACCTATAGCGAAGATCCTGGTACATTTTGTCAGCACCAGGATGGATAGAGTATCGGGATTTGTGGGCTTCATCCATGATAATCTGTCGCAAATTGGTTCGCTTGGGAATCCAAATTCGGTCTAAGAAGTGGAATATCCCATTTGATTTGCTTACAAGCTGGGCTCCATCGTGGTAGATTCTTTCTTTCTTCAAAGTGCGTTCGTTGAAACATGCATGCTGGGCGTCGAGGATGAGAGTTTCGAGGTTGTGCTGGGCTTGAACATTACGAGTGCTAAGCAGATAGCTCCGTCTGCTAAGTGCGTCGGCAACAACATTTGCCTTGCCTGGGTGATAACGAATCTCACAGTCGTAATCGTTGAGAAGTTCTACCCATCGGCGTTGACGCATATTTAGTTCCTTCTGATTAAAGATGTGTTGTAGGCTCCTATGATCGGTAAAGATCGTACACTTTGTACCATACAGGTAGTGTCGCCAAATCTTTAATGCAAAAACAACTGCGCCTAGCTCGAGATCATGGGTTGTATAGTTCTTCTCGTGGATTTTGAGCTGACGAGATGCGTAAGCTATGACCTTGTCTCGTTGCATAAGGACACAACCGAGACCAAGGTTGGAAGCATCACAGTAGACAATGAAATCATTGTTTCCGTCGGGTAGTGTGAGAACAGGAGCATTGCAAAGCATGTGTTTGAGGGTTCGAAAGGCAGACTCTTGTTTGGTCCCCCAAACAAAAGGCTGGTCCTTATGCGTGAGAGAGGTAAGTGGTACAGCAATCTTCGAGAATCCTTCGATAAATCGTCGATAATAGCCCGCTAGCCCGAGAAAGGAGCGGACTTCAGACGGGTTCTTAGGCGTAACCCAGCTCTTAACGGCTTCAATCTTCGCAGGATCGACGTGAATACCCTGACTATTTACAATGTGACCCAGAAACTGAACCTCCCTCAACCAAAATTCGCACTTGGAGAATTTGGCGTAGAGTTGGTTCCCCTGGAGTAACTCGAGAACCAAACGTAGATGTTGCGCGTGTTCGGCTCTCGTCTTGGAATAGATCAGGACATCGTCGATGAACACGATGACGAAACGGTCGAGATATGGTTTACACACGCGATTCATCAGATCCATGAAAACCGCTGGTGCGTTGGTTAGGCCAAAAGGCATGACAACGAATTCGTAATGGCCGTAACGAGTACGAAACACGGTTTTGGGTATATCCTCCTCTTGTATACGCAGCTGATGATATCCTGAACGTAGATCGATCTTCGAGAAACACGTAGCGCCTTGTACCTGATCAAACAAATCGTCGATTCGAGGCAAAGGATAGCGGTTCTTGATAGTCAACTTATTCAATTCCCGGTAGTCGATGCACATCCGGAACGACCCATCCTTCTTTTTGACGAAGAGGACCGGCGCGCCCCAGGGAGAGGTGCTCGGGCGAAGGAAGCCTTTTTCAAGCAATTCCTGGAGTTGGGTTGAGAGTTCGCGCATTTCGGACGGCGCGAGTCGATAAGGAGCTTTGGCGATAGGATTAGCTCCTGGAATGAGGTCAATACGAAAGTCGATATCACGACTTGGCGGTAGTCCGGGAAGATCCTCTGGAAAAACATTAGGAAATTCTCGAACCACAGGTACGTCTTTCACTTCCTTCTTCTCTTTCTTTTCCTTCTCCGCTGCTACAACGTTAGCCAAGAAAGCCCTGTATTCCTTGCGGAGATACTTGCTAGCTTGGAGGCATGACATAAGTTTGAGACCCTTCGAAGTAGTATCACCATAAACGCGCAATGAATCACCGTTTGCGAGCGAAAAAACGAATCATCTTATCGAAGCACACAACTTTGGCATGGTTTTCTCGAAGGAAGTCCATGCCTACTATGACGTCGAAGCTTCCGAGTTACATCGGAATAAGGTCGATTGGGAAGATGTGATTGTTAAGCTCGAGAGTGCAATCACGGATAACAGAATTTACAGCGACGGTTCTCCCGGTAGCGACTTCAACATCGAATGCAGAGGAGAGTCGGGAACGCTTACGACTAAGGAGTTTCTCAAATTCGAGCGACACAAAGCAATTATCGGCTCCAGTATTAAACAAACATGAAGCATAAATACCATTCACAAGGAACGTACCATTGACCACGTTGTTGTCGGCCTGGGCTTGACGCACGTTGAGATTGAAAGTTCTGGCACGTGCGGCCTGTTGTTGCTGCTGCTGTTGTTGCTGCTGTGGTTGCTGCTGTTGTGGTTCTTGTTTCACTACCCTGTTCGGGCACATGTTGGCGAAGTGATTCGGGTCGCCACACGTGAAGCAGGCTCTGGCTTTGACTGCGGGTGCCGGAGGAGCTTGTTGACCCTGTGGGGCAGTGAGTAGAGCTTGATTGGTAGGAGCTTGGCGAATACGGCAGTTGGCAGTAAAGTGGCCGTATACATTGCAGTGAGCACAGAAGCGGCATTGAATAGCTGTCGGGTGATGATAGGTGCAAGTAGGGCAAAGCGGGTGCGGCCCAGTATATGCACGCTTCGCAGGCGGTGCATTGGCCACAGGCGCCGCTACCTGACGCTGTTGGGCAGGCACAGCTTGGATCGGTGCAGCAGTAATCGCACAGTTCTTGTTGGTGGAGCTGTTCTTTCTCTTGTTCTTTCTCTTGTTGCTTGACGAGGTGGGTTCAGCAGTTGGTGCAGTAGCGGTAGCTTGATGCAGATGCTTGGAGGACTTATCCCATACCCCAGCCTTAACCCTTTTGTCATTGATTTCAGCGGCTAGCAGATAGGTTTCCTCGATCGTGGTAGTCTTAGCCGCTTGCACGAAATCAGCAACGCAGTCGGGCAAGGCTCGGATGTACTTCTTGATGGTCATATCGGGAGTCTTGACCTGGTCGGGACAGATAATGCTGAGCTGTTTGAAGCGAGCAGTAAGGCCAGCATTGTCTTCATCCTTCTGATGTATGTGCCAAAATTCATCCTCAAGCTTTTGACGTTCGTGAGGAGGGCAGAATTCCTCTAGCATGACTTCCTTGAGCTCATCCCATGACAGACTGTAGGCTGCATCATTCCCTCGCTTGTTCCTCTCAGCCGTCCACCAGTCTAGAGCACGGGACTGGAAGACGCCGGTAGCGTTCAGAGTTCGAAGGTCATCAGGGCAACCACTTTGTCGCAGAGTAACCTTGATAGAGTCAAACCAGTGGAATAGTGCAGTAGGACCTCCTTCGCCTGTGAATTCTTTTGGCCCACATGACTTGAATTGCTTGAAACTGAAAGGTCTTGTGACAGCTTTAGGACCTTCAGTCCTCGATTCCTCGGATGATTTGTTGGCGTTCTCGTAGACATCACTCACGGCCTTGGCTACACTTTTCGCGATGATGGAAGCAAGGCGTTTGTCCCTCTTTTCCTGACGAGAGAGTGCATGACGGGATCCAGACGACATTGTCTGCAATAGACATCGCCATGGAACTCAACACATTGTATTCGAATCTCACCTCACACGTTTACTACCTACTAAAGCTCAGTAACACGTATATTCACGTAACAGTGTAATACACAGTGCATAGTCACATAGGCATGTAGAGCACATAATCACATAGTCACTAAATTCCTGAACACGTAAGACACAATAGCAAAAACACACATACCTTAGTCATTAGAGGCATTCAGAAAACAGAAACCTATCCTTCAAGGTCGGCGAGGGTTCGAATATAGTATGGTGCGAGCGTTTTGTTAATGATGTGTTGTGTGTTGTGTGAAAGCAAAAGGTGTTAGATCGACACCAGTAGTACCTTAAATTGCTAACAAATAAGCATAAAACACGTAATTCACATGAAATCGACGAATCGTCAGAGTCAATAGTCTTGGCTCAAAGCTTGAAACACATAAAATCGAGAATAGATTGTCTGCGGCTAGTAGACTTTGACTAACCAAGGTGGTTCGACTATTCACAAGGATCCTGTGTGCACAATTACCTTCAAGGCTATGCCTTTGCCTCGATTCTTGGGCGTTGGCGCAATTCCCATTGGTTATATTGTGTCTCAGAACGTTGGAGTCCATCGAAATTTTGGTGGGAGTTTTTTTTTTTTTTTTTTTGTATAAAAGCAGGACGAGTCGTCAAGGTTAGGGTTTCACCCCTATCTTGCAACTTTCGTCCTTGTTCTTAATAAAATTGAGGAGATTATTCATCAAAATATGGATTTCACTCCTAATTTGGTATGATTCTCCTCGTTTGTAGCTAAAACGCAAGCTGATTAGGCAACTTTAGTCGAGAGTTTGCGGTTTTCACACCTATTCTCGGCCTTATTGCCCGTTCATAATTTTGAAAATTCGAGTGCAGTGATAGTGTAGGTAAATGAAAATAGTGAGAAATAAGATCGTACACCATCCAGTAGGGGTGTACTAGAGTCGGTCTGCTGGTTCCTAACTATAGACTAGGCTTCTGAGACTTCGACCCGGACTAGGTCGAGTCTTGCCTAATTCCCTATAGTTATGGCTCTGATACCAATCTGTCACACCCCAACCGATGGCGGAATCATCGGGGCGTGGCACTGAGCGAAACAGATTGTCCAGAAGTTTCCATAACAACTATCATTACCATTGAATTAAAGCAATACGTCCCATACCGTATCTCAAATAGTCAAATAATTATTACAGACAAGCATCAAGACAAGTATTCTGTTCCGACAACTCAGATTCTAAACATAGCTAATTTATTTGTTGGTTTCTAGGACTCCTTCCCTAGCCTCAATTTCATCACCAGCAAGTTAAGCACAGAAACAACCTAAGCACCTGTCACATACGTTAAAATAAAGTCAATACATATAATGTAAAGGTGAGCATACAAGTTTGATATAACATATAGAGTTCAAATTCGTTTACGCATAACCAGCACGTACACATAGTGAAATGAAGCACATTAGTTATCGACATAGACCCATCGATACCAATGACTGCGGATTGACTGCCCGAGGCAGTTCGCAATACATGATTACCACCGTAATCCATGCAAGTAAAAGATCCTTAACAACCCCCGTGTGAACGGGTGCTGAGTCCAAACTATAGTACTATCGTTGCTAAGGCAGGTAGACATCATTCCATGTGTAAACATAACAAACAAGCATTCATAAGCCACGTATAACATGCATTAATGGTTTAGCGTTAAAATAGCTTGAGTAGTGTGATAGTTGTAGTTTGAATATTCGTAACGTATGTAACACCCAAAAGTGCTAAAAGCAAAAAGGGTTCGAGTATACTCACAGCGATTATGGATTGAAGGGAGCGCTTTTTAGCGAGTATGGTTAGCCTGAATAGATTCGATAACGTAACGATAAGTGGCGCGTAAAACAGTACAACGTGAGAGCGGGTAGGATAGCTGATCGTGCGAATTCACTATCCGTACGAGTAAGTTATCCGTGCGAGCAAACTATCCGTGAGGATTGGTAAGTCGTGCGAATGGTCATCCGTGCGGACAAGTTACTCGTCCGGACAAGTAATCCATGCGGATCCGCCATTCGTCCGGACTAGTCACTCGTGCGGATAACTTATTCGAGTGGATTGTTTCTTCCTGAGTTAAGGATGTGTTTGTGTATGATGGCTTGTGCTTTTGGAGTTTTCGTTGTAGCATTTAGAAAACATCTAAGTATCTCTACCCTTTAAGCCGGTCGCGCGGCCAACAATCCGTCCGGATGGGAGTCCGTGCGGACACGTCTCCAAGGCTGAGTCACTTGATGAAATTTGTGGAATCCGTCCGGATGACAATCCGTGCGGACAGTGGTAATCCGTCCGGATAGTTTGTTCGTGCGGACAAGACAATCCGTCCGGATAGTCTGTCCGTGCGGACAACTTGTCCGTGCGGATGCACATTGTTTGAAATTGTTAAGGTCTCAGTATCTCATGATCCGAAGAGTAATCCATTCAGAGGTCGTCCGTCCGGATTGTTCATTCGTCGATACTCAAACCTCGTTTTGAATGTGGGTCCCAAGTGTAGCTCGCCCGGGTGACAACCCGTCCGGATCGTCTGTCCGTGCGGGCAGCTTGTTCGTGCGGACAGCTTGTCCGTGCGGACAACTTACTCGTGCGGACAACTTCCTCGTCCTGGTTGTTCCGTCCGGTTACTCTTGGTCGCCTTTGTCATCTATTGAGACGTTCTGATTACGTGTCAACCATTTGGAATCGCATCCTTACCCGTATGACCAAGCCGGCCAGGAATCACCCAAACTCGGCCTGTCAGCGGTTTAGAACGGTCATCCCGGCCTAACCCGAAATCAGGTGTCTTGCGGGTAGAATCCAGATCTAGGACTAATGCATCACTATCATTAAGTAGGAGACTAGAACGGATCCGATTCGTACCGTTTTTTAGGGTAAAAGAAGGAGAAAACTTGTTTATTTCTTTCAACTCTTTTATCCTTTAGAAAAGTTTAGATTTAGGTGAAGTTGTTTGTGAAATCTTGTGGAAATCATTCAGATCCGAGTTATTCTTGGTGGAATGAGGTCACACTTGAAGTTCATGAGAACTTCATGATGACGTCACCCTAGAATACCTCAAATCTTGATGATTTCATGGTTAAAAGTTGAGATTTGAAAGATGGAAAGGTGTAGATGTGCGTATAGATCAAGAATGTCCAAGTTTTAGAGCAAGATCTTACCTGGATTGAGAGAAATCGGAGAAAAGGTGAAGAATGCGTGTAGGTCGGACGTCACTTGCCAAAAGTGGAAAGTTTGGAGAGTGACCCGGGTATTTATAGGATGCTAAAAGGGGAAAGGGTGGTTCGTGCGGATTGCAGGTCATCCGGATTGTTTATCTGTGCGGACTGGTCATCCATGCGGATTGGCAGTCCGTGCGGATTGGCAATCCGTGCGGATGGACCATCCATCCGGATGTCGACTGAATGGTGCGTTCGGGTGTGATGACGCTTCGGTTTCGATTGCGAGCGATTCGATTGGGTTTCCTAGTCAAATTACTTTCAGTCCCAACTACTTCGTATATAACATGGTTCGACTCGGAATTCGGGTTCAGGTTCATTTACATTCGAGTTGGACTTTGAGTTAGACTTCGAGTTCGATTGAGTTCGCTTGATTATCACAACAAATCATAAATAAACATGCACAGGTAACACGTAAGGCACACACACGTATAATTACAAGTAAAATACATAGCTGAAGTTACGATTTGATGTCGATTCGATCAGTATAGCTTGGTTATTAGTTGATTAACTTTATCGCATTGTTACTTCCTATAGTTCACAGTCGCGAATCGATTGAAATACGGTTAACACGATTCGATTATTGAAATGAACGACACTTACTCCACATAATATAAATAAAATAAAAACATTTCTACGAGTTAAGTCGCGCGAAATCGGTCGTTGACTTTGACCTTGACTTTCACTTATGAAAACACGGGGTGTTACACCTTGGGACTTGAATTCTGGAATTAAAACGACGTAAAATTTCGCTACATGCACTGAGTTACGTTCTGTTTATTTTCAAAACACACACGGATCACTAATCGCCGCCGCAATACAGGGTAATAACTCGATCGCTGATACGATTCAATGTCCGATCGATTAAACTATCCAATGGATGTTTAAGTGCTGCCCACATTAGGGTTTATGCTTTGTCATTCGTTGTTAATTCAATGGATGTTTAAGTATCGCACTTTGTCATTTGATGTGAGGGTTTAATCTCGTGAGTTATCGTAAATGTTGTATTAAGTTACTAACCGAATTGTGTGCTTATTATTAATTTAGGTTAAAAGGCTAATCAGTAGGCTAGGCTCTGCTCAATTAAATCTGCAATGTGAGTCATTCTCTTTTTATCAAATTATTTTCAAAATCATGTTTATTTTCAAAGGTTATAATTACAGTGATTAAGTTTATGTAATCACCAAATTACAGTCGGTAGGTGGGGTATTGTGCACATTACTACTGTTTTTATCACTTTAGGTGGGCGAACCTAATTAGTGATACTCTTCACTATTGGGTGATAGGACTCAATAGTGATACGACCACAGTCACGAAACGAGTCGATGACAAATACTGTGGGTAGTTGGTTGATATCTGAAACATTGTAATCTCTCTTAATACTGTAAATTATAACAAATGAGTCGTTTTACTAAAAAGAATGATTCACTCAGTATTTCCCGCTGACAAAACCTTTTTCAAACATGTTTCAGGTGATCTGTTGTGATCCAGGAAAAGTGCCAAGAAGCACTACAAGCTTAAGGAAGTGGCTCAATATAAAATAGAGAAACATGTTTTTGTAAAATAAAAGATTTCTCTGTGAAATCTTATGATTGTAAATTACCGGGATTTTATCCCGAGTTGTGAAATAAAATAATCGGGAAATATTGCAGTTTTTAAAAGATCCTGAAGAAACTTCCGTTGTTAAATAAATACCAAGGGATTAATGTCCCGCGGCTCCTGAAACGGGTCAAACCGGGTCGGGGGCCGTGACAGAAATAAGGTGGTATCAGAGCCACTGATTTAAGCCAATTAAGTATTTAGAAAATACTTAATTCTTCTAATTGCCATTATGTGATTATGTGTTTTCTTATTTGGATATTTGTGTACAGTATGGGTAAGAAAAAGTTGTCAAACATCTATCTTAAATTGGATAGGTCATCCAACGAGAAGGGAAGCTCATCCCAAACCAAATCCTCAAAGCACTCTGTAATTCCTGAAGAAGGAATATTTGTGCGAAAGGCACAATATGAGGAACCACTTTCTCCTAGTAAAAGAAGTCTGATTATTAGGAAAAGTAAAGAGAAAATAAAGAAATCCCGAGAAAAGAAAGTTAACCAGTAAATCACCTTGGGAAGACAAGTTAGATGAAAAATGGGCAAATCTTTATATGCTAGCCACCGTAGCAGTAAATGAAAATCTCTAAATAACTTGTTTCAGTTTTAGCACCCTTATCACTTATAAGCCAGAAACGTTCTCCAGTAAATAAATAAATTTACTGTAAAACATAGTGTGTTTTAAATTTTAGTTGTTTGGTAGTCACACAGTATGCAATAATATTTGATGGTTATCTTTTAATTGTTATAAAATTTTAACTTATTATTTTTACATATATGTTAAACAGCATGAATGAGTTATCTGAAGCCCTAGAGAATCTCAACCTCTACCCTGTAAACATAGAAGTTTCTAAAGAATTTACTGGATACTTTCCTGATGTGGAAAAACCTATAGAATTCAATGCTCCACCTCCAGAGAAACCCAAGCCCAAGAAAAAGAGAAGATTCGTGGGATGGAGGTGTGTGCGTAGGAGGAAACCCGTCACTAGGAAAATTCCTAAAATAGAAAATCCCTTAGATAAAGGGAAGGGAATTGAAGTCAGGGAAGAATCTAGGCAGATGGGAATATAGTTTGAAGAATATTCTAAGCAGATAGAAATGGAATTGGAAGGAGATTCTAGGCCACCGGGAATGGAATTGGGAGAAGATTCTAGGCAAACCCAGAGGGAAGTTGGGGAAAGTTCTAGACAGGTTGAGGAATTACCTTTTCAGGAGGAATTAGATCGGGCATTGGCGAGCTGTGATGTCGTCAGGCCAATTAATAATAATCTATACCCTTCTCTTGAAACACAACTACCAATGAATTTGGACCCCGCAATCCCAGAACCTATAATCCACACCCAACCTTTAGGAATGGATGAGTGGTGGACGAATGATTGGTAGTTCCAAAACCTGATCAACAGTCCTTATTCCTTTCTTCCTCAGTTCGACCCGGAACCATTACCAAATCCACCCATGAGTAACGAGAATTTAGCAGAACTCCGCCATTTTGGCGAAGAGTTAATGGATGCGGGAAATAGAATCCGGGAGATAGGGGGACAAATTGCCTGGAAGTATGATGAAAGGGAGCTTCGTTTTTAGGAAGACAAATGATGAGAGATAGTGGGTTGGTGAAACTGTGTTTGTATAATAAACAATAATAGTAATAAAAATCAGTATGTGTAAAATAAACAATAAAACGGTTGTAAGATAAAAATGTATATGGAAGCATAATATAATCTATAAAATAAAAGAAAAAATTATAATTTTGGTTGTATATTTGTTTACATAATTATGTGCGATTAATTGTTATATTGGATTGTTTCTTATTTTATACTAATTATTTATAAATTAATTATCAGATGGAAAACGCTAATAATGAACCAGTTAATGAGGTTAATCAATCTGAGCAACAACCGGGGGATCAATATATGACTAGGCAGGATATAGAAAATATCGTTGCTCAAGGGATAGCTAATGCTATTCCAGCAATCATTGCTGTTGTTAAAAATCCAATCGAACCGCAACAAATCATTCCTAGCAAACGTATTTCTGAAGATAACTTCAGTAATAGCGTAAACGGAGGCAATGATCATGTTGATCATAATGAGGAACCACGGCAAGCTCCGCTCCCTAAGAAACTGAAAGCTGCAACACCTGGTTGCACTTATAAAGAATTTCTTGCTTGTAAACCCGCTGAATTTGCAGGCAATGAAGGAGCGACTGTGGCACTGCGTTGGTTAGAAAAAACCGAGGCAGTAATTGCCATAAGTAAATGTGACAGAGATGACAAGGTCATGTACGCGTCAAATCTTTTCAAAGAAGGGGCGCTAGAATGGTGGAACACGGTGCTACAGGCTAAAGGAAGAAATAGGGCCTACGCCATGAACTGGGAAGAATTTAAGAGTCTTGTAGAAAGAAAATTATGTCCCGAATATGAAAAAGATCAAATGGCAAATAAGTTCTTAAACCATCGAATGATAGGGGTAGATTGTCGCGGTTATACTTCGACATTCTTTGAATATGCTAGAGTGGTACCAACACTGGCTTCGCCAGAACCGGTACTCATTTCTCGTTATATTTGGGGACTAATTAGTGAAATCCGCAATATCGTTAAAGCTGCGAGACCTTGTACTATTGACGATGCTGTGGAATTAGCTAACACCCTAACTGACGAATTAGTACGCACAAGAGATGAAAACAAGAAGAAGGAATTGGCTCAGAAAATTACCCAAGGATTTCGTGTGGGTAATAGTAGTAATTTTAAGAAAAGGGGAACAGGGCAATCCTCAACACCTCAGTTCTGCAGAAATTGTAAAAAGAAACATTATGGAAGATGTAATTTAACCTGCAATTTTTGCAAAGTTGTAGGACATCGTGAAGAAAACTGCAGGAAGAAATCCACAATTTGTTACAATTGTGGAGAAACAGGACATTTCAAAACAGAATGTCCAAAATTGATCAAACCAGCAGACAACAAAGCTAAACCAGCTGACGGAGCTATAAAGAAGAATGTCAGAGCATTCCAGCTGACTACTCAAGAAGCAGAACTCATTCCAGATGTGATAGCTGGTACGTTCTTAGTTCACAACATTTACGCCAAAGTATTATTTGACTCTGGTGCAAACCAAAGTTTTATCAATACTTCATTCTGTCAAGCTCTTAATTTACCCTTAACCAATCTTAGGCAGATTTTTACAGTCGAAATGGCAAACGGAAATTCTGTTAGCATAGATAAAGTTTTGCAAAAAGAAAATATAGAACTTTCAGGTCATAAATTCTTTGCAAACCTATTACCTATGAAATTAGCCGAATTTGATGTTGTGTTAGGAATGGATTGGTTAGTAGCCAAACATGCTCGAATTCTTTGTGATCAGAATTCCATAGAAATTCAAGCACCCACTGGAGAAGTAATTATGATTACAGGAGATAAACCACGTAAGCCCATGAAGTTCATATCAGTAATGAAAGTTGCTAGTTATGAACGAAAGCAAGGAATAGTGTATATGATTTCGGTAATCATTAGCACTAAGGGAAAAGATCTTAAGGAGATTCCTGTAGTCTCAGAATACCCAGATGTATTTCAAGAAGAATTACCAGGATTACCACCAGATAGGGAGGTAGAATTTAGGATTCATCTAATTCCAAGAACTATACCGACAGCCAAGGCACCTTATCGGTTAGCACCCACAGAAATGTTAGAACTGAAAAAGCAATTAGATGAATTACTAAGTAAAGGTTTCATACAACCTAGTTCATCCCCGTGGGGAGCACCAGTGTTGTTTGTGAAAAAGAAGGATGGTTCGATGAGAATGTGTATCGATTATAGAGAATTGAATAAGGTTACAATTAAGAATCGATACCCATTACCTAGGATTGATGATCTTTTCAATCAACTTCAAGGAGCTAGATATTTTTCTAAGATTGACTTACGTTCCGGATATCATCAATTGAAGGTGCAAGAGGAAGATATACCTAAGACTGCTTTCAGAACTAGGTATGGTCATTACGAGTTTACAGTCATGCCCTTCGGACTAACGAATGCACCTGCAGCATTCATGGACATGATGAATAGGATCTGTAAACCGTATTTGGATAAATTTGTAATTGTCTTCATTGACGATATACTTATTTATTCCAAAAGTCAGGACGAACATTGTCAGCACTTGCATACACTCTTAACTTTGTTAAGAAAAGAAAAGCTTTACGCCAAAATTCTCGAAGTGTGAATTTTGGTTGCAAGAAGTGCAATTCTTAGGTCACATGGTGAATCACGAAGGCATTCATGTAGATCCTGCTAAGATAGAAGCAATTACCAATTGGAAGGTTCCGCAATCCGCAATGGAAATTAGAAGTTTTATAGGTTTAGCCGGATATTATAGACGGTTCATTAAGGTTTTTTCCAAAATAGCTGTACCATTAACTAAGCTAACATGTAAAGCAGTTAAGTTTGAATGGGGACCTAAACAAGAAGAAGCCTTTAGGATCTTGAAACAAAAACTAACCAATGCTCCAATCTTAGCTTTACCAGAAGGAACTGAAGATTTTGAAGTATATTGTGATGCTTCAAAACTAGGATTTGGATGTGTGCTAATGCAACGCAAGAACGTAATTGCGTATGCCTCAAGACAATTGAAAAAGCACGAAGAAAACTATACGACTCATGATTTAGAATTAGGAGCCGTAATTTTTGCCTTGAAAATCTGGAGACATTATCTGTGTGGAAGTAAGTTTACTGTCTATACAGATCATTAAAGTTTAAGATATATATTTGGGCAAAAAGAGTTAAATATGAGGCAAAGAAGATGGATGGAAATCCTAAGTGACTACGACTGTGATATTCAATATCATGAAGGATAGGCAAATGTAGTTGCAGATGCCTTAAGTCGTAAATACCATGAAAAGCAACGACGAGTTCGTGCTCTTAGGTTAAATCTACAGTTAGATTTAATGGAACAATTGAAAAATGTTCAAGCTACAGCAATCAAGGATGATGCTGAAGGAATGAAGGGACGAATAAAAGAATTAGAACAAGGAGATGATGGAATTTGGAGATTCCACAAAAATAGAATTTGGGTACCTAAGCAAGGAGGATTAAGAAATAAGATTTTAGAAGAAGCCTATAAGTCTAGGTATACCATACACCCAGGAAACAATAAGATATACCAAGATTTAAGAAAGAATTTCTGGTGGATAGGCATGAAGAAGGATATAGCTAGATATGTTTCTAAGTGTCTTACTTGTTCACAAGTTAAGGCAGAACACCAGAAACCTTCAGGTCTATTACAACAACTAGAAATGCCTGTATGGAAATGGGAACTCATAACAATGGATTTTGTTACTAAGTTACCCAAAACCAGAAAAGGTAATGACGCAATTTGGGTGATTGTGGATCGATTAACCAAATCTGCTCACTTTCTACCAATGAAAGAAACCTTTAGCATGGAAAGATTGGCAAAGTTGTATGTAGATGAAGTCGTATCTCTACATGGAGTTCCACTCTCCATTGTATCAGATAGAGATAGTCGTTTCACTTCTCATTTCTGGAAAAGTTTCCAAGAAGCTATGGGAACTCGACTAAATTTAAGCACTCCATATCATCCTCAAACAGACGGACAAAGTGAAAGGACGATCCAAACTCTAGAAGACATGCTCCGAGCATGTGTAATAGATTTTGGTGGCAATTGGGACGATCATTTACCTTTAATTGAATTCTCCTATAACAATAGTTATCATTCAAGCATTGAAACTGCCCCATTCGAGGCACTGTATGGAAGAAAGTGCAGAACTCCGGTTTGTTGGGCAGAAATAGGAGAAAGTCAATTGTCAGGTCCCGAGATAGTACAAGAAACTACTGATAAGATTACTCAAATCAAGGAACGGCTGAAGACTGCTCGAGATCGCCAGAAGAGTTATGCAGACAATAGATGCAAGCCATTAGAATTCCAAGTTGGAGACAGAGTAATGTTGAAAGTTTCCCCTTGGAAAGGAGTTGTTCGATTCGGTAAGAAAGGAAAACTAAGTCCAAGATACGTAGGACCATTTCCAGTGAACCAACGTATAGGACCAGTTGCTTATCGTTTACAACTACCAGAAGAGTTAGCTGGAGTACATGATGTATTTCATGTATCCAATCTCAAGAAATGTTTATCAGACGAATCTTTGGTAGTACCTCTCCAAGATATAGAGGTAAACGAAAAGTTAAAATTTGTAGAGAAACCTCTTCAGATAGAAGACAGAAAAGTGAAGTTTCTCAAGCACAAACGACTAGTGCTAGTTAAAGTAAAGTGGGATTCAAAGAGATGACCCGAATACACTTGGGAACTGGAATCAGAAATGAAGCGAAAGTATCCTCAATTATTCCAGTAAATCTCGAGGACGAGATTTTTATTAAGGTGGGGAGAATGTAACAACTCTCATTAAAAGTCCTATTTATTTTATTAATTTATCCAATAGGAAACCCTAATTGAGACACCCAAGTGATTCTGCACAAACCCTAAAATTTTCAGAACAATCAGAATCAGGATCAGGGCCCCTAAAACTCAAGGGGGGTAAAACCCTAGTTACAATTATCTAAATAAATTGATGTCAAAAACGAATTTTACGAAACTACTGACTCAGCAAGCCTACACACACACGCAGCTACCCTATAACCATTTCGTGTCCCTTACGGACCGTAAGGGATAAGGCTTACGGTCCGTAAGCCTGTCAAATTTTGTGTATAAATAGCAGACCTTGGGACTTGAATTCTGGAATTAAAACGACGTAAAATTTCGCTACATGCACTGAGTTACGTTCTGTTTATTTTCAAAACACACACGGATCACTAATCGCCGCCGCAATACAGGGTAATAACTCGATCGCTGATACGATTCAATGTCTGGTCGATTAAACTATCCAATGGAAGTTTAAGTGCTGCCCACATTAGGGTTTATGCTTTGTCATTCGTTGTTAATTCAATGGATGTTTAAGTATCGCACTTTGTCATTTGATGCGAGGGTTTAATCTCGTGAGTTATCGTAAATGCTGTATTAAGTTACTAACCGAATTGTGTGCTTATTATTAATTTAGGTTAAAAGGCTAATCAGTAGGCTAGGCTCTGCTCAATTAAATCTGCAATGTGAGTCATTCTCTTTTTATCAAATTATTTTCAGAATCATGTTTATTTTCAAAGGTTATAATTGCAGTGATTAAGTTTATGTAATCACCAAATTACAGCCGGTATGTGGGGTATTGTGCACATTACTACTGTTTTTATCACTTTAGGTGGGCGAACCTAATTAGTGATACTCTTCACTATTGGGTGACATGACTCAATAGTGATATGACCACAGTCACGAAACGAGTCGATGACAAATACTGTGGGTAGTTGGTTGATATCTGAAACATTGTAATCTCTCTTAATACTGTAAATTATAACAAATGAGTCGTTTTACTAAAAAGAATGATTCACTCAGTATTTCCCGCTGACAAAACCTTTTTCAAACATGTTTCAGGTGATCTGTTGTGATCCAGGAAAAGTGCCAAGAAGCACTACAAGCTTAAGGAAATGGCTCAATATAAAATAGAGAAACATGTTTTTGTAAAATAAAAGATTTCTCTGTGAAATCTTATGATTGTAAATTACCGGGATTTTATCCCGAGTTGTGAAATAAAATAATCGGGAAATATTGCAGTTTTTAAAAGATCCTGAAGTAAACTTCCGCTGTTAAATAAATACCACGGGATTTTTGTCCCGCGGCTCCTGAAACGGGTCAAACCGGGTCGGGGGCCGTGACATCTATAATTGCCCAGGCCTGAAGGATCCGACACTTTAGGAATCATAGTAATAAATGAAGAACCGGCTCCTCTGTTGATCTTACCATGTTCAGCGAAAACCATCTGGGGTAGCCCAGTTGGCCAGCCTCACCCAGGCCTCTACTTGAGGTCACCGGTTCGATTCCGGCAATGCCCTTTTGGGGTGTTGGGGCTCTTCACCGTGGGTAATCACCGCCAGGCAGCTATGGGCTAAGCTAGCTTGCGGAGTTGCAATACTCCGGCGGATGGGAGGTCCGTGCAACTACCCCCCCCCCCCTACCATGTTCAGCGAAATACTCCACCAAAGTCACAAAATCTTGGGCAAACAACTGCCAATACCGCTTTATAAACTTGAAATTAAACCCATCAGGTCTTGGAGCCTTATCGTCACCACAAGAGACAACCGCACGTTTGATTTCTTCCTCCAAAAAATTCGATATAAGAAAAGCCGAATCCTCCATGGAGAGACATTTCAATCGATGACATGCAAGTGTCGGCCTCAATGTCAAATCTTCAGTGAACTTTTCTCTAAAAAAACCATAAACCTCTTTCTTGATCAACTTCGGTTTTGAAACCCAAACATCACGAACCATCAAACCTGGGATTGTATTTAACGCTCTTCTTTTATTAATAAAACCATGGAAATAACTCGTATTATCATCTCCGAACTTTGCCCACTTGTTTCTCGCCTTTTGTTTTAGATCATTAAACTTATACTCCTCCAACTCAAACAGACGCTTCTTTATCTCCTCCCAAATCCATTGCTCCGACTCAACTAGATCCCTATCGCTTAAAGTATCCTCCAATGAAGATAACTCGGCTTGAAGCTCCAGTTGTTCCTCGTGTTCATTTTGAAACACCTCGGCTTTCCACTCGTTAATCCTACTTCTCAAAAACTTGAATTTCGACGTTAGTACAACATCAGGAGGACCCGATCCTATGAAATCCTCATTAGCCTTCTTCACTACCTTATCAAAATCCAACCTTTCCAACCAGGAATTAAAAAAATGAAACGGCTTCGGACCAAAGTTCCTTGATTCCGTTTTAAGGATGAGCGGACAATGATTCGAATGCAAACTAGGAAGCGCTCTATATTCAGTCGCGGGCCATTTATTAAACAAACTCCAAGAGACAAGAATCCGATCAATTCTACTCATCTTTGATCCTGAAAAAAACGTGAATCGATTACCTTTATGACAAAATTCATGAAAATCAGACTCGTCCACGAACTCAATAAAATCTCTGCCACTTGAAGCTTCAAATGCCGAATTTCTTCTATCCTCTTTCGACTTAACCACATTGAAATTCCCCGCCACCACCGAAAATCCATTCGAATTTCCCACCAGTGTCTTCATATTATCCCATAACACCCTCTTTTCACTACTCCCTTGTGGCGCATAAACATTGAGAAGACTAACCACTTCACCACTTCCTTTAATCTCTCCCTCAACCCTTAAAAAGTATCGGTTTTTGTCCACCTTTAACAACTTAAAATAATTAGGATCCCACATAGTTAACAATCCCCCCCGATCTACCAACCGATTCCACGAACTCATGCTTAAAGCCTCTATTTCCCCAATAACCCGCAAGATCAACTTTATCCAAGGAAGAATGTTGAGTTTCCTGAAGCAAAACAGAAGACGCCTCGTGTTCCTTCCTCAAATCCCTGACCCATTTTGGTTTCCCTTTAACCGCTAAACCACGAATATTCAATGAAAGAACATTCATTGTTTCACCCCTTGATAACCTTCTTTGGCCACTATATGTTGAACCTGTTCGTGAAAGATCTCCAAGTTATCTACTCCCAGTTTCTTACCAACCATAATTGTAGCATTAGTTTCCTCGACAACTGGTAAATGATCATGATTCAATAAAACACCAATACTTTCAGTGGGGGCTGTATTACCACCATCTTCAACCTCATGTCGCGTACCCACATAATCCTCCTCCTGAGTATCATTAACCTCATTCAACAACGCCTCATTCTCATTCGACAACGGCTCATTCCTCGACACGTTTAGATCAGGAGTAATAAATTCCTTCAGATTAGAGTACGGTAATGAGGTCTCATCAGTACTATTAATGCCCAACAGCCTATTCAAATCAAACGGGTCATCATTCCTGGGCCGCTTAGACTTACGTGTGTGGGCTTGGGGCGATTTTGACTGCTTCCTTTGACGTGTTTTTAACCGTTTGAATTTTCTCAACTTTCCTTCTCTTTCCTTATTAACAAAAACAAAAGAATAAAAGTTATTACATCTATTCGAATCCTCCTGATTTCCCTCGGCACAATTACTATTTTCCAAATTAACAATCTTTTCCAAACTAGGTTCCACCGTCGAATCCTTTGGGCAATCTGTTTCTGGTCTAACCTCCGGCGCCTGTGATTCCTTATCTTGGTCGAAGTTCTGACTCTCCGTCTCATCCCCCATATGAAGTTCCTGTCTACTATCATCCATAGCAGATTCCTCCGACATCTGTTCAGTGTCATCATCCAACGGTTCAATCAAACAATCCGGCACCCAATCCCTTTGTTCTTCCTCCACCCAAACCTGAATCATCTTATTTTGCCACCGTAACATCACTGTGTCATTAATTCTCTTCCCAACCTTACATAAAACACCAATATAGGCAAAGGTTAAATCCGCATCTTCCTCTGAGACGTTAGCTGATTGGACCACCTTGCCAAACTTGCCACCGATAACGTTAAAAACCGGCGTCATCGCCAGGTTTAACGGTACCCCATAAACTTTCAGCCAAGCCACGCGTTCATATGGCAGCCCTTGCCCTTTCCAAATCTCTATCTTATGGAACCATCTCTTCCAAACTGCCTTCTCTGACACGAACTTATTTGCATCGTCTTGATTACCAAACTTCACCGATGTCCCTTATAGGACAATTTAATTCAATTAAAAACTACATTGAATCTTATATTAGACTTTAAAATAAATTGCAAATTCAGTTTTAATCATTTCAACTATTTTACAGTAACTTAACTTTAACTTATAAATCATTACCATTACAATTTAATTCGATACCATATATCTAAGTATAAGCATTATTAAATGATAAATTTAATAACTAGTTAGCATAATAAAATAATGTTTAGTCAATAAATGTATACCATAATAAAATATGCCAAATATAATATATTCGACTTTTAATATACTAAGATTATATTTAAAATTTAAGTCACGTTAATATATTAAATAATAATATTACAATTATTTAATTAATATATTATATTTGATAAAGTTATAACTATTAATTTGACAGAAAATGATATATTTCACTTTCATGACTAATTGGATTTGTGCCATAGAAAATATATTTGATAAAGTAATGTCATGGGACACTACTTAGTTCAGAGTCACTTGTAGAGAGAATGATCAACAGTGATATGACCAGAATCACTAGTTGAAAGAATGATCAACAGTGATATGACCAGAAATTTGACCAGAGTCACTAGGTGAGAGAATGATCAACAGTGATATGACCAGAGTCACTAGTTAAGAGAATGATCAACAGTGATACGACCCCAGTCACTAGTTGAAAGAATGATCAACAGTGATTTGACCACCGTCACAGGAATCGCCTAGTGACAGATACTTTGAATAATAGTAAAATATGATTACTTGATAAATTCACTATTGGACGAAAGTGAGCCAATGAGTGATATGACCAATGTCACGTCAGAACTGCCACCATGTGACAAATACTGATTGAGTTGGGTAAATATTAACAAATACAAAAACTCTTAATGCTGTAAAGTATAAAAATATATTTTTATAAAAATGGAATGAACTCGCCAGTATTTATTACTGATAAAAATGTTTTCAAAATGCGTTTCAGGTAATTTGCTGTAAAGATAATAGAAGGCAGCTATGGAGCACTGAAGGCTTAAATAAAGTGGCTATAAATACTTGAATAAAAGAAGAAATTTATGTTTTATTTATTTGGGTTTATTCCTATAAAAACATTTGAATGGAATATGGGTTTTAGCCCATTTGTTTAATATTAAAAGTTTGGTGTTTTACAAACTTTGAAATCATTTCCTAACTACGATCCTGATGAAAAAAATTTCCGCTGCGTATTTAATAAACACTGATACCATCTGACTGGCTCGCAGCTCCAGCTCCCAGGGTGGGGTCAGGGGCTGTGACAGTGATTGTTAACCTAGGGTTTGCGGATTAATCACGAATTTAGCAAAGAAGACATATGAATTTGGCTAAGAAACTAATTAGCCTTTAATGTGTATTTCATTTCAGCAAATTAACCTTACCTTCAAATCCTGAGTGAGAGTCGATGAATGTTGTAGATGAAGGAGCACGATTAAGTTTTGGATGTTCTGATGTCGAAATAGAAGGAGTGTTGAAGAAGATTGATTGATTCGTGAATTTTGATAGCTACCGTCGGCAGTTCCCTAATTTCAGTCCTTTTCTCTATCGATTTTTCTCCATCAGTTACAAATCGATTCGATTTCATCTTATGTCAATGAGCAACCCTTCAGGTGGTGGTGTAAAAGAGAACAGGAGTAAGCAACCCTTCAAGTTATCGAGCAATTGAATATAGTTCAACTGATTGTGCTTTCATCAATTTCAACATCAGTTACAAATTGATTCGAGATCATCTTATCTTAATGAGCAACCCTTCGTGTTATATCGTTGTGAGAGGGTTATTGACTGTGGTGGCCGGGTATTGAAACCTAATTGATTTCGTGAATAATTGCTTCCACCGTTTCATTTTCTATTCAATCTGATCTTCGCATTCACTCTTTGATTTGATTATGAGGATGTCTATTGGGTTTCTTGAGGGCATGGGAGGAAATGTTGTTGAGCGTGTGAGTATGGGATGCACGTGGAATTACTGTTATACCTTCCTAGTGTCTTAAAATTTTGTACTCTTTACAATTTTACCCTCACAAAACAAGCATTCATTAGTTGTACATATTGCTTAAAGTGTTGGACGCGATGTAAAATTACATGTTTGTACATCACGTTTGCTTTATATAGTTATATAGACGATGACTAATAAATAAATTTAAATAAATATGTAAACGAACGAATTAAATGATTAAAAAAAACTGATGATAATTGAATGTTTGTATACAACCCCATATATCTAATGGAATTGTGTAATGGGTTCAGTTTGAAAGGCCCATTTGCTTGATGATTAAATAAGGGCCCAAGGGGAATGTTAGTAATTTGCCAGCAACCCAAGAATGATAAGAAAGACGCTACCCGACTCCCCTTCATTATATCATTTCTATTTTGGTGAACCTGGGGAGAGAAAGAATCGAGATTCAAGCTTAAATGAGATAGTTTATGGATGGGATAACGTTGTACCTACCTACATTTTGATGTTTTTTTTTTTTAACGGCAAACAAACTCAACCCCGAGCACTCTCGGGGCACCCACTGGACAAACGGAGTACTCCGAGAGTAACCCGAGTCCACCACCAATTCCGGGGAAAACCCAGTAACCCACCCGCCCGTAGGCACGACAGTGAAATTACCGGTAAAACCCGTTTGGCTCAAGGATCCAACCCAGGTTTCCTGGGTCTCCTATCATTGCCCACCAGTGCCTCACTCTGCACCAAGTGGGAGTTGAACCTGCATCTCTCAAGAGAAATACAAGCTCTCCACCACTTGATCTGGAGATCATTGGCTACATTTTGATGTTTTAAGCAATAAAGTTAGGAACTTGGGGTCTGTTTTGTATGGGGTAAAGGAATGGACAAAGGAATGGAATGAACGAGGTAATGGAATGGACGAGGGAATGCAATGGATTATTACCATTCCATGTCTTGTTTGGTTACCATGTGTGGATGGAATGAATTATTATCGTATATTGTTCGGTAGGCAAGAAAAACGGAGTAAAAAATCAGCAGTGAGTGGTGGTGGTGGTCGGTGGTAGTGATTGTGGGTGGTTATAGGTGGCGGTGGTGGGTGTCGACAGCGGTGATGGGTGGTGGTGGCGGCGGCGAGGTGCGGTGCGGCGGTGACGACGAGTGGTGGTGGCGGCAAGGTGGCCTTTGGTGGTGGGTAGCAGAGGTGGCGGTGGGCGGTGGCGGCGGTTGGTGGTGGCGGTGATGGTGGTTGTGGTGGTGGCGTCGACTATGGTGGTGAGCGGCGACAGCGAGTGGCGTTGGAGGTTGGTCGCGGCTGTGCTGATAACGATGGCGAGTGGGCGGCGGCGGCGATGGTGGCTGTCGGGGTGAGGTGGTGGCGGGTGGCGTCGGTGGTGGGTGGTGGTGGTGGTGGGTTGTGGCGAAGGTGGTGGGTTTTGGTGTTGTTGATGAATGGTGCAAGAGGGGATGGAATAGAAAAAAACATGGGGGGTGGAAGGAATGATTTTGAGGGAATGGAATGCCTTTTGGAATGGGTGATTCCATTCCATTGACCAACCAAACACCCTTTTCTTCATTCCCTCGTAATCATTCATTCCATTCCACCTCCCATTCCTTCGTACCAAACACTACCTTGGTGTATTTTCAGATCTGTGTGTGGTTGCCTCCATTGTTGCTATTGGTTTCAACCTAGAAGAAGGTGCTAAACTCTCACTACAAAGAATCCGAGCAATAGCTAAGAAAAAAGAACACAGTAAACCTTCTCGAGATCAAATTAATTAGATCTTATTAACCTACGATTAATAAAAAAGAAGTGAGCTTATAATTCTAGTTTGGAAAATTGGTCTGTAATAATCCCAACTACACGTCATTGGCCATTGTCCATTGTCAGTCTCACCTTTAAATATTCTCCATATGAGTCCCACCTTTCACTTATTTTTACTCCACCGGTCCTCAGTTAAAAAAACTTAACGCAGTTAAGTTTTTTTTAAACTACAAGCTGACGTTTTAGGGCTTTTGATCAGAACGAGAATACAAGTCGAAGGATGTAAACATACCTTGAAATTATGCTCCGAACGATGAAAACGGTATTTCAATTCGGGTGTTTAAACTTACAATTAACAAAAATCAAGTCGTTTGGAGCACCGTTTCGAGGTAATTTTTACATCAACAGACTCGTATCCTCGTTTTGATCAAAAGCCCTAATACGTTAGTTTGTAATTCGAAAAAAAACTTAACTAGCTGAGGACCGGTGGAAGAAAAATAGGTGAAAGGTGAGACTGACATGGGGAATATTCAAAGGTGGGACTGGCAATGGCCAATGATATCTAATTGGGATTATTACAGACCAATTCCCCTTCTAGTTTTATGTCAATCCTTTAATTTTCTAGTTTAACTAATACTTCACGCATATATGTTAGACTAGTGTTGTTCACAAGCCGAGCCGAACCGAACCGATCAGACCTTTGCTCGTACTCGATTCATTTATAAACCGAACCGAATTGAACAGTGTGTTTGTTCAACCAAGCCAAAGTCGAACGATTGTCTTTCGATCCGGTCATTTTTCGACCGAACGCCGAGTGAGTACCGAGCGTCGTAGAACAAAAAAGGAAAGTAATGATGGGGTGTTAGTTTCAAAGTAAATTGCAGTTTTCATCCCTGAATTAGAAGAAAAGTATAACTTCAATAAATAACAAGTATAAATTTAACAAATAACAAAAAAACACTAAATTGGTTTTATCGAGAGATTAACTAAGTGGGAAGATGAATATCGATCAATTGAAGCAGACCCTTGCTCTATCAGAAGTTTGAAAACCAATGAACCGATTGAAGCAAAACATTGGCGAGTTGGTGATGGAGAAATCGAATAATGATGGCCGATGAGGGGTTTTGATTAGGATTGTGTACTTCTAAATCAAATGGCGGGTTGATACAAGAGAATCAAGCAATGCTTCACATTTCTGTATTTGACATTTTGACTTAATTACTCAATGGACAATTGAGTATTAGATAATGGACTATTGGTATTGGACTTCAATTCTAACTATTTGACATTTTGACTTAGTTACTCAATGGACATTGGAATATTAGACAATAGAGTATTGGTATTGGACTTCAATTCTAATTACCTAAATGGGCTATATTTGAATATTGGGTCAAACTTTGGTAACGTGGGCCTCTAGTCATTTTGTTAAAAATTATATATATTAAAATATAAATTGAGCAACCGAGCCAAACCGAACTGATCGGACCTTTGCTCGTGCTCTTTTTCAATCGAGCTGAATCGAACAAGCGAATTCCGAGTATTTTTCGAGCGAGCATCGAACGAGTATCAACCGTCGAGCGATTTGAATAGCCATATGTTAGACAATAATAAACCTTATTGTATTCTGTTTGCATTCATTTAATTCTTTGTGTACCTATGTGCATTATTTTTATGTATAAGTATGGTTGCTCCCTTCATTAGGAGCACAACCATTTCATAATCCTTACATGATATAGAGCCTCTCTTTCCCCCCTTCCCACCCCTGCCCTTCCTCTCCTTCTTCAATTGTCGGCCCTCCCTCTCCTCCCCCCTCTATTCCGATTTCCATGGCTTCCTCACTTCCTCATCTTCAGAATATGCGTTAACCATGAACACCTTATTACACATGCTAACAATCAAACTGTCCTCCTTGAATTACCTTGTTTGACGTAGTCAAATTTTCATGTCCTCTCCTACCAAGATCTCCAGCCCCACATCGACGGTTCCACTTCAACTCCTGAACCACTCATCTCTCGGCAACAAGTCGGTCGCTAATCCACAATATGTGGCATGGTTAGCCAGTGATCAAAAAACCATCATGATTCTAAATGCCTCCATGTCTGAAGAAGTGATTGCCGAGACCCTTGGTCTCACCACTGCCAGTTCCAAGTGGATCGCTCTTGAATCAGCATATAGTAATACTTCTATTGAACGAATTCAAAATCTGTGTGACCAACTCCACCATATTTCCAAAGGATCTTCCACTGTTTCTGAGTACGGAAGAAAATTTGAACACCTTTGTGACCAATTAATTGTCGTGGGTCAGCCAGTTGATGAACCTGACAAGATTCATTGGTTCCTTTGTGGTCTTGCTGCCTCTTTTGAAACTCCCCACTGCTATTTGTGCATCAAAACCACCCCCAATGTTTCGTGATCTCCTAGTTCAGGCTAAATCACATGAGTTGTTTCTGAAGTCTCTTCATAGTCCCACCACACTACCTGTCGTAATTTCATCTCAAAGCACTCGCAACACCAGTTCCTTTCGGGGCCCTGGGGGCCTGTACAACAGAGGTGGTGGACCTCGCGGTCACGGTAGGGGTCGCCGCTCCCCTCACTGCCAATTGTGTCGCACGAATGGTCACTACGCAAATGTTTGCCCTAACTTACTCGAGATTTCCCAACGTTCTAACCCCTCCCCATCAGACTTGGCAAAAGCCTTCCATGCTCAATGTCATGTTAACACTGCCGGTCCAGATCGGGTTGGTGATACGGGTGCCACTGATCATATGGTTCCACCCACTGTGAATCTTAACAATTCAACCCCTTACACAGGTAATCATAAAATGACTTTTGGTAATAGAATTTCCCTTCCCATTACTCGTATTGGCAATATTAATACCTAATCTTATGTCTATTAGCAAACTTACCACTGGCAATCATTTGGATGTTTTGTTCTCCCAGCCTTATTTTTATATTCAGAACCGTACAACGAAACGGGTGGTGGCCAAAGGACAATGTGAAGACGGACTTTATGTGTTGCATACGGTTCCTCAAGCATTCTCCTCAATTTCATCTAAATCACCTAAAGCATCCTTTGAGGTATGGCACTCTCGTTTAAGACACGTCTCTTTTGACACTATTTTATGTTTGAATAAAAGTGGGTCCTTACAACTCACATCTATTTTACCTAAACCAATAATATGTCCGTATTGTGAAATGTCTAAAGGACAACGTTTACCTTTTCTAATAAATGAAAGTCGTGCATCTCATCCTTTAGACTTGGTTCATTGTGATTTATGGGCCCGTCTCCAGCTTTATCGATTGAGATTTGAGACGTATAGATATTATGTTATTTTTGTGGACGACTTCTCGAGGTTTACTTTGTTACATCCTCTAAAAGCTAAATCAGAGTTTCATACCAAGATAAACACCTTAGTGTCTTGTCTCTAATACCAAGATAAACACCTTAGTGTTTGTAGTAAATTTTGTATGCTGATTGTGTAATTAGGGTTTTACAAGAGAGGTGGTTATACACTAACCACATTTATAGAATATCACCTATTTACATAATGGCATCTCTAACTATTGTTTAATAGATATGTATAATGAAATACATATATATATATATATATATATGGATTAAGATCAAATACAAAGGCTTCTAATTGTAATAAGGGTACAAAGGCTTCTAAAAAAATCCACTACACAAAAAAAAAAAAAAAAAAAGACCACCACCACCCAAAAACCTAAACCCCCCACCCCACCCCTCATCACCCCACCCCCTCCCCCCCCCCCCCCCCAAAAAAAATGTCGAGGGGGGTGGGGGGTTTAGGTTTTTGGGTGGTGATGGGTGTTTAGGATTTTTTTAGGTTTTTAGGGGGGTGGGGGGTGTGTTTAGGTTTTGGGGGGGGGGGGTTAGGTTTTGGGTGTTTGTGTAGTGGGTTTAGGTTTTAGGTTATTGAACATTTGTCACTCTATAAATCCTTCTTACAATTAGGAGTCTTTGTAGAATAACTTAACCTATATATATATATATATATATATATGGTAATTGAAGTCAGTGGCGAATCTAGATTTTTTACGGGGGTCACAAATTGATTGGGTCAAAAAAGGCGGGTCGATACAAATGGGTCAAAATTAGTCGGGTAAAACCAAATCAGACTTATCCAGGTAATGATATTGTAAAACTAATTATACTTATTTATATAACAATAGGATAAATTTTACTTGAAAATAGTTATTTTCTTTTCAAAAAATTGTTTAGTTCCGTTCAAATTTGTACTCCTTAACTTATACCATCATCTTTGTTTAATGAAGTACATACACACTACAAAGCTAACTTTAGTTGTAATGTTTAATAGACTATCTTTTACATAATGCTCAAACGTATAAAATGTGAAAAACAAAGATTTATGGCTAAACACAAAAGTTATGTATGTGGGCATAGGCCCACCCTACCTCCAAGGTGAATCCGCCACTGATTGATTGAATTCTTCTACAACAAATTAATCTATCTTACGAGTTGATAACCACAATACTATAGTATATTTAAAACAAATATATCCTTTTCGGCTCTTTTTGGCTCACTCCCTAAACGGAAAACTTGCATGACACGGCATTTGTAGTTATGAGCAAAAAGAAGCAAAAGAAAGTTTGTTAAGAATCTAACTCTTTATCTCTGCATTTGTGATTATGCTTTCCCATGTTACAAATATCTGATTTTACGAGGGAAGAAATATATTTTACAGTAAATCACTTTTTGAGTCTCTGTGTTTCAGTTATTTTAACCAACTCAGTCCAAAATTAAAAATGTTTAATACTCTAAGTCTCTAACCACTTATTTTATAACGTTTTGAGTCCAATTTTTAACACGTGTACTTTTGTTTTTGAACTCAAGTGGTAAAAACCACTAAAACACAGGAACTCAAAACGTTAGAGTTAATTGTCAAAATCGTCCATGAGGTTTGGGCAGGTTTGCCATTTTCGTCCAAAATGACACTTTTGTACCAAGTTGCCCCCAACGTTTGTAACATTTTGCCATTTTCATCCAAACGACTAACTTAGTTTATTTTTTCTGTTAAGTTGAGGATATTTGGATGAAACTGACAAATATAAAACCACAGGGACGATTTTGGCAATTTACTCAAACTCTTTTAAATTTCTTTTATTTAATTAACTTTGTTACATATATCATAAAAAGAATATACATGCAATTTTTATATGAAAAAATAATAGCTTTGTCACATAATTTATATAAATTTTCATCCAACCACTAACTAAGTTAATTTTTCTATTAAGGCGAAGGATGTTTATAAACTAAGACAGAAATTAATTTCTAATTTTTTATATAGATCAGTTTTATAAAAGTAAAATCTACTTAACCTCTAAATTTTATAAAACTAAAATGCTGGTGACCATATTGAAAAATGTCAAATAAAAAATCTTATCATATTTACCAAGTTTGTAATTCATCTTCTACTCTTTTAAATTCGTTCATAAGGAAAAACAGAAGCCAGTGCCCACCCCCCCCCCCCCCCAATCAAACAACGTATCATTACCAAACCTTAAAATTACCCACCAAATTGTAATTATAATGTTATGAATTAAAAGTTTCTTTACTCAAGCCACTCAGAATAAGTATTAGTTAGTTACCCTCATAATCTTAATTAAATAAATATTTTATTTCTACCAACTTATTTCCTATGTGCTCAACACATTTAAAAAATATGTAACGTTTTACAATTTTTTTCGATCTCTACATGTAACACCCGTTCTTAAAAATTAAGGTTTAACGTATCATTTACGAAGAACAATCATGTAATTAAGATTACATATGCTTTGGAATTACGGGTTTATTAAAACCTTTTACAATTTAAAAGTATACAACATATCATGTGTACGTTCGCCGTTTAACATAACAACGCTACATAGTGCGGAAGCTTGTTTCGTGTTCGTGTTCGGTTCTTGCTCGTTGCTTGATCTTCATCCGGGCACTCTTGGCAATCACCTATGATCAAAACCAACTTAAAAGTTAGTTTTGATAGTTAAATAACAAGTTTTAACCAAGTTATATGGGTCAAACAACAAAAAAAATAAGGTTTTTTCTGGAATAAGGGGCTTCGCGTGACGCCGAGGGGCTTCGTGTGACGCCAAGCCCCTGTTTTCACAGACTGATGCTTAATCAGTTGCTGTACGTACCCAGCATGACCTGATTTCACGGAAACGGGCATAACTTCTTCGTTATTGATCCGTTTTACCCGATTATTTTTCCTACGCGTCCGTAATTTAATTCTCCATCATATGGAGTTAAAATACAACATCCAACTTAATAAATTTTTAGACTTCTAAGCCTTCGACTCGTTACCTTTTTACCGAATTTTAACCCGTTTATGCATTTTATCAAACAAACATATTTGTTTGATCCTTATATCACATACACCTCTTCAAATTAATGTTATCTACCACTTTAGGTTATAATCACAGGTTTATTACATAATTTAAACCCGTTTTTGCTCATATGCTTATTTTGACCCGTTAAGGGTATTTTAAGCACTTTAAAGCTTAAAATCGCTTTCATTCCCTTCTAGCATTGTAGTTCTACATTTCTTATCTAGTAACCTCCCACTACAACTATATGTGTATTGGGTTTAATGTAGATATCTATATATGTTCCGAGTTTTACCCCTCGGATTACCATTTTACGGCAAAGACTCATATAAAGCCCTTCGACCCAAGAATTTACGTTTTTCACTATCTAACTTATCCTAAGCATTTATATAATCATAAAACTCATTTCCGAACCACCTTTAAGGGTCGTTCGTCCGAATTAGCTTACAAGGGCAATTTGGTCAATTTTCATCCTTCTTTAACTACAAGGGTCCTTTAAATACTTGATTGACCCAAAATCCGACTCTTTTAACTATAATCTTATTTATAAACCCATGTGCTTCTAAAACACCATGAACATAATTCAATTTATTCGGTTTACCTTAAAGATAACCGTGTTGGACTCTATATGCCCAAGACACATATTAAATTGATGTGGCTAGTACGTTATGATCCAAGTCGAGTCATACCCAAATACAAGCTAGACAAACACTTATATTATTTATTTGTGATATGATCAAACAAATAAATATTAACACTTAGAGTATTTAGAAATTGGTTTTCTAAATAATTGCACTTGACAAACTAATAAATTATATGGATAATTTATTTTGAGAGAATATTTTATTTTGTTATTTAATGGGTTAAATAACTTAATAAAAGTTGTATAAAGTCTTGTGAACATATGATGTTATATTTTATAAAAGTTATAAAATACAAGACTTATATTATTTAAAAGAATTTTTTTTTAAATAAAGCAAGGCCGCCAACCCCCCCCCCCCCATGGTGTTCTTCCCTAAAATTTTAGTCCAATAGAAATGCATGCAAATGCATGTGCTAGAGAAGATTTGATTGGGTGGTCTAACCAAGACCATTTTGGTCCAATGGGGTTTCATGCACTTGCATGTGTAAGTTGGCACATGATTGGTCAAGGTGGGTGGCAATTCTCTCTTATGGTTCTATAAATACTTAGATGAACTTGAAGAACTTGCAAGACTTGAAAAGGGCTCTCTAAAAATCGGCCAACATGGGTGCCATCTTAGAGGTTTTCTCAAGTGATTTTCTAGTGCAAGAACTCTCAAAATTCCCTAGATGATTCGGCCAAGAGTTGGTCTTCATAAGGGTTTTTCAAGTGAGTTCATAAGTGTACAAATCCTAGCTAAACACAAGGTGTTTGTTGGAAGGCTTGGGGTATACAAGCTTGAGGTCTTCTACACTTGAAGGCAACCGTTCAAGAAGCATCATTCGTTTCATTTCTCTTTACTCCTTGGAAGGTAGTATTCTAAACACCCTATGGTTGTGTTTTATTTTGATAGCATGCATGTTCGTATATGGATCCGGGATTGGGTTTTACATATAAAATGAGTTTTATATCTTGTAAGTAACATGTCTTAAAATAATTATTTCCGCTGTGTTTTTATTTTATATGGATAAAATACTTTGATAAACATGTCAAAAACCCAACAGTGGTATCAGAGCCGCTTATATGAATGCATGCTTCATAGGATATGAAATTTTCGGGTTTCGGGTTTGGTTAAAACCCTATGGCCGAAATTTTATATAGTTATCCTTTTGTTTTTCAAGATTATTTTAATACATGCATAAAAGTATCTTGAAAAATTATGGCATTTGGATGATTTGTTTGTTTGGACAAAAACCCACTTTTTCGGTTTTTTCATTCTTGACCGAAAAGTAGGTTGTAAAAAGGAAACCATTATGCTTCTTGAAATTAATATACATGTATATATTTGGATATATATTTTGGTGCATATGACCTAGCCATGACCTTGTGTTGAATGATTGTGTTGTGATTTATTTTATTAATTATTCAATGGGTTGTAATAATTATTATTTTGTTCTTCCATTTTAAGATATGTAATTTATTTATTTTTCATTTGGTATGTAAAATAAATAGATTAGATGCATTTTATTTTACTAGAAAAATGTATTAGGATATATTTTGTAAAAGAAGATGCACACAAAAATGCGGTTTTGGTTTGGACCATAATATTCGGTCCAAAGAACTTCATCGTTCTTAACGGGATTTAAGCCCGATAACCAAAACACATTTTTGAAGTCCAAAGGAGTTTGGAGCTGAATTAAAGGACATTTTGGTAGCTCAAAGAAAGTAAAAAAATCACAACACAAGAAGAAGACTTGAAGCATTTGGATGCGGGATCAAGTGGGAGTTCAACGACACATCGCTTGTGTCATTTTTCACCCCTTAGGAAGGATCTTTTGGCACACTTGTTTCGGCTAACAAGTGTGGTCAAAATAGTTGGCTATGGTTATGCACCTATTGATATATGTGTTATGCTTGTGTGGTTGCTTATTTTATTGTTTGGATGATATTTGGATATGCATTCTTAACAAACTAATAATCAACAACAAGCTTAACATTGGTTCTTTAAAGATCATTAAAATTGGTTAATAAAAGGTTAAAAATTAATGATTTTTATAATAAAATGGGTTTTATTAAAAAGAACCTTGAAAATTTATTTTCACAAAAGTACCAAGGATTTGAATGCATGCAAATGTATGGTACATAAAGTTTTCTAAGCTAGAATTTTGAAAACTCAAAATCCCTTTTATAAAACAAGTCAAACACCATCCTTTTATACAACACTCGAATCACTTGGGAACTCTTTTGTGGGATAAAGGTCACCTAACCACATTTGAGGGAACTTGTATATTCGAGGTGGGTTTACCATGTTTGTGGGATAAAGGTCACCTAACCACTTATGTGAATAAACTCACACGTGTGTGTAAGTTGGACGACTTGATTTGGAAACCATGAACTTAGGGTCACCGAAGCATGGGGAACAAAGGTGTTGATGGGATTAAACATGCCAACTAAACATAAAGATGTTTAACCGATCCCATATGGCTAGAAGTTGCAAAGAGTTGCAATTGTCAAACGTTGACTACCTTGTTAATTTAAATAGAGGGATAAAGGTCACCTAACCGATATTTAAATGTAACGTTGGATTCTAGATTTTAATTATTAATTGTCTATGAGACACAAAAGGGTATTAATGATTAAAATATAATAATATCGAAAATACTAAAATTGAACCTTGTTAAAATTTTGTAGATGGCCGCTAACAATATTACCCAAACCGTCCGTAACCTATCATTAAAAACAATCCTAGAAAAGGATCGTATCAATCAAGACACTTTATGGATTAATATCGAAACTTAAGAATCGTTCTCAAGTAAGAAAAGTAATCCTATGTGTTGAACGATCCTAATCCCGATGAACATCTTATGGAAGATAAGGATGCCTGTAACGATTGGATTAAGTATATCGAGGATACTATGCAAGCCTCTTGCCTCATGTTAGGAATTATGTTTCCCGAGATTCAAAAGGATTTTGAACATCATGAGCATACGACATGATTAACCAATTGTAGGAAATGTTCCTAACGGTAGAACGCTTCGAAACGGTTCGAGCGCTTCATACATGTCGAATAGAGGAAACCCAATCGGACTCATCTTATGTCTTTAAGATGAAAAGCCACATTGATCACCTCGAAAGGCTCAATATGGATAAAAGGGTTTTATCCATTCTAACGATCAATGAGGGTGGCAACAAGAAAGGGCATCACCCCGATACCAAAGCAAATGTTGCCAAAGGAAAGGGGCACATCAAAGGAAAGAAAAAGAAAGACTAAAGTAAAACCACCGAAACCAAAAGAGAAGAAGGCAAAGGTTGCCATGAACGATCCATGCTTTGAGTGTGGAGAGATAGGGCATTTAAATAGGAATTGTCCAACCTATCTCAAAGAGTTGAAAAACTAAGAGGAATGCAGGGCAAACCTCAGGTACAATCTTAATGATACATATTGACCTTAATGATATTTCTTCTAACACATGGGTATTAGATACCGGATGTGGAACTCATATTTGCAATTCACTGCAAGAATTCAAAAGAAATAAGCATTACAAGAAAGGAGACTATGTTTTGAAACTTCCAAATGGTTTGGAAATTGATTTAAAATGTTTTGAATGCTCCTAGTTTAACTAGAAACATTATTCAAGTTTCCCTTATAAGACAATATGGTTTTGACTTAAAGTTTGCAAACATTGACATTTATATCGATGAATGACATGTTTTACTTTAAACCTATGCCTTCAAATGGTATTTATGAATTGGTTCATAATAAAACATCATTTGATAGTTTAATGTACCAATCAATCACTAAGAAACTCGAAATGGATTTGAGTAAGACCTATCCTTGGCATTATCTCCTTGGTCATATAAACAGATGTCGCATGTAAACACTTCGAAAGAATTGTCTTTTGGAAACAAATGAAATTGGTCATTTGATACATGCGAATCTTATTTACAAGGTAAAATGACCAAGTAATCCCTTAGTGGGAAAGGGAAAAAGATTTATTAGGTATCATACATTCGAATGTATGTGATCCTTTTAAGCCAATGACTAGGAACGGTGAAAGATACTTCATTACTTTTACCGACAACTATAGTAGTTAAGGTTATGTGTACTTGACACAAAGAAGAAGTTTTGAAACGTTCAGAATCTTCAAAAAGTGAAGTACAAAATCAACTCTTTTAAAGTTCTTCGTTTTGATAGAGGAGGAGTCGAACTCTATTAGAAATGGTTCGATCTATGATGGCTAGGAGCGCATTATCTCTATCACTTTGGGGTTACGCTTTGCTCTCTATGGCCCGTATGGCCCCAGCCAAGAAAGTGGATACGACACCTTTTGAAATATGGCATGGAAGGGCTCCATCATTATCCTATTTAAAGGTATGGGTTGTGAAGCTTCTATGAAGCAATACACCCCAAATAAAAGTACGATCCACTAAGTGTATCTTTGTAGGATATCCTAAAGATAGTATAGGATATCAATTCTACGATCCAACGGAGCAAAAGGTATTTATTGCTCAAAAGGCTGAGTTCTTGGAAGCTAAGTTCCTTGTGGAAGGAATTAGTAGAACAGTAGAACTTGATAAGGACCGAGAACCACAAGCCGATACACGTTTGGTTGATACTAGCATTCAACAATAGGTTGTTGAAAATGATTAAGTGGTTGATCAACACACCAATACGTTCGCAGATCTGGTAGAATTAGTAGTCCACCTGAAAGATATGGATTTTCATGGATGGATGCTACGTGGTAGATTCGGGTGAATCAACCACATACCATGATGCAATGTCAAAATTTGATTGTGACAAATGGCTTGAAGCCATGAACGTAAAGATGCAGTCCATGTATAACAACCAAGTATGGGAATTGGTTGTGTCATCTCTTAACTCCAAAGTAGTTGGAAGTAAGTGGGTTTTCAGAATGAAAACAAATATGCATGGAAACTTGGATACTTATAAAGGGAGACTTGTAGCAAAAGGTTTCACTCAAACTCAAAAGGGTTGATTATGATGAGACCTTCTCGCCCGTGGAGATGCTAAAGTCAACAAGGATATCATTTGCCATACTTGCACAATATGATTATGAGATTTGGCAAATGGATGTCAAAATGACTTTCCTTAATAGATATCTTGAGGAAGATGTCTATATAGTTAAGCCTAAAGGTTTTGTCGATCCAAAACATCCTAACAAAGTATGCAAGTTAAAGAAATCGATCTATGGATTGAAACAAGCATCTAGAAGTTGAAATCACTGTTTTTGATGAAGAGATTAGGGAATATGGATTCATCAAGAACGTCGATAAATCTTGTGTATAAGAAGGCTAGTGGGAGCATCATTACTTTCTTAATATTGTATGTCGATGACATTCTACTATTTGGAAATGACATTCCAACCATGGAAGGTGTAAAAACCTAGCTTGGAAGTAGTTTTTCCATTAAGGATCATGGAGAAGTCGCCTATATTTTGGGAATAAAGATCTATATGGATAGATCAAGGCGCTTGATAGGTTTAAACTAAAGTGCATACATTGACAAAGTCTTGAAAAGGTTCAAGATAGAGAACTCTAAGAAAGATTTGGTACCTATTCAAGAGAGGACAATATTGAGTGCGTCTCAATGTCCAAGTTCAAAGGATGAGCGAGAAAGAATGAAAGGAATCCCATATGCGATAGCTATAGGATTCATTATGTATGTAATGATATGCACTGGACCGGACATGTCATGTGCTATAGTCATGACGAGAAGATACCAGCGAGTAATGGTCAATGGGTGACTGTTAGAAAGTATATTGAAATACCTTAGAAGGACTAAGGATATGTTTCTAATATATGGATCTGGTGAAGAAGAACTCGTTGTAAAAGGTTACAGGGATGCGAGTTTCGGAATTCGTTGTAAAGGGTTACATGAATACGAGTTTCCAAACTAATCGAGATGGTTCTCGATTACAATCAGGGTAGCATTGTCCACTACATAATCAGAATGCATCACCGCTTCATTGATTGAGATAATTCATATGGATCTACCACTTGAATTATTGCCGATCTAGGGGTAGTCCATACCATTCAGGACCCTAGAGATCTTTGTGATAACGATGGTACGATTGCTCAAATCAAGGAACCTCGTGTACATCAAAAGACTAGACACATTGAGCGGAGTTTCAACTACATAAGGGATGAAGTTGAAAAGGGAAAGATATGTATTCGCAAAGTTCACACTGATCAAAATATTGCGGATCCACTCACGAAGCTCCTTGAATGGGCAAAGCATGAAGGGTCATACTTGTGCCTTAGGACTTCGATATTCTAGTGATTGGATTTGATCTATTTTGTATTTGGATATTGGAACAACTGTTTATATAACTCTTTTACAGGGCATTTTGAGTTATGTTCCACTTTAGCATGTTTAAATCCGTGAATAAGTTAATTATTCTAAATGTCCGTAGTCGATCATACTTGTGGGAACAAATATGAATGTAAGACTATTATGAATTTGGATTGGTGGATATTCATTAGATATGAATATAGAGCAAAATGTTGCTGCCAAAGTTCATAGATATTTGTGGGAGACAAATATTGGACTGACTCGCTCTCAAATATTACTGCATGGAATCATCTGTGATTGATCATAAGTAAAATTTGAGTAAAGGAGAATATCATAGTATCCTCTGACCTGAGATACATATTGGGTCTTGATATTCACCAAATATTGTACCTTGACTTATTTCTTCGATGTTAGTTATATGACAGTACATAAGGCTAAGCTCAGGTGTGGTACAAGGTGATTGTGAGAGACGTATGTAGTCAAGACGGGATTTGTTCCTCTTATTCGTTGAGAGTAAGATGTCTAAGGCATGCTAAATTTAAATCAACAGAGAGTGATCACTCTATGTCTCTGGATTTAACATGACATCTGTAACGAAAGGATAAATGATAGATTCACCTAAATCATGTTCAAGTAAGGGACTTGAAGGGGATGATGTTATTGAATGGCACATATAGTCATATGTATTAGGGGTAGTAAACCGTAGTCAGGCGTTATTTACTGCTTGCATCAATCTTCTATGTATCTTGTGCAAGTGGGAGATTGTTGGACTCTATATGCCCAAGACACATATTAAATTGATGTGGCTAGTACGTTATGATCCAAGTCGAGTCATACCCAAATACAAGCTAGACAAACACTTATATTATTTGTTTGTGATATGATCAAACAAATAAATATTAACACTTAGAGTATTTAGAAATTGGTTTTCTAAATAATTGCACTTGACAAACTAATAAATTATATGGATAATTTATTTTGAGAGAATATTTTATTTTGTTATTTAATGGGTTAAATAACTTAATAAAAGTTGTATAAAGTCTTGTGAAGATATGATGTTATATTTTATAAAAGTTATAAAATACAAGACTTATATCATTTAAAAGAATTTTTTTTTTTAAATAAAGCAAGGCCGCCACCCCCCCCCCCCCCCATGGTGTTCTTCCCTAAAATTTTAGTCCAATAGAAATGCATGCAAATGCATGTGCTAGAGAAGATTTGATTGGGTGGTCTAACCAAGACCATTTTGGTCCAACGAAGTTTCATGCACTTGCATGTGTAAGTTGGCACATGATTTGTCAAGGTGGGTGGCAATTCTATCTCATGGTTCTATAAATACTTAGATGAACTTGAAGAACTTACAAGACTTGAAAAGGGCTCTCTAAAAATCGGCCAACATGGGTGCCATCTTAGAGGTTTTCTCAAGTGATTTTCTAGTTCAAGAACTCTCAAAATTCCCTAGATGATTTCGGCCAAGAGTTGGTCTTCATAAGGGTTTTTCAAGTGCGTTCATAAGTGTACAAATCCTAGCTAAACACAAGGTGTTTGTTGGAAGGATTGGGGTATACAAGCTTGAGGTCTTCTACACTTGAAGGCAACCGTTCAAGAAACATCATTCGTTTCATTTCTCTTTACTCCTTGGAAGGTAGTATTCTAAACACCCTATGGTTGTGTTTTATTTTGATAGCATGCATGTTCGTATATGGATCCGGGATTGGGTTTTACATATAAAATGAGTTTTATATCTTGTAAGTAACATGTCTTAAAATAATTATTTCCGCCTCTCAAAATTCCCTAGATGATTTCGGCCAAGAGTTGGTCTTCATAAGGGTTTTTCAAGTGCGTTCATAAGTGTACAAATCCTAGCTAAACACAAGGTGTTTGTTGGAAGGATTGGGGTATACAAGCTTGAGGTCTTCTACACTTGAAGGCAACCGTTCAAGAAACATCATTCGTTTCATTTCTCTTTACTCCTTGGAAGGTAGTATTCTAAACACCCTATGGTTGTGTTTTATTTTGATAGCATGCATGTTCGTATATGGATCCGGGATTGGGTTTTACATATAAAATGAGTTTTATATCTTGTAAGTAACATGTCTTAAAATAATTATTTCCGCTGTGTTTTTATTGTATATGGATAAAATACTTTGATAAACATGTCAAAAACCCAACAAACCGAATATCTACACTTTAACATTGTCTAACTCTTATAGAACTCCAAATTCTACATGATGAGTTGTGTTATTATACATACCTGGCTCGGATCAATATATTGACCCGTTTCAATATCTTGCCTTAATAGCCGCTAAGCAATAGCGATGTACTTATCCTTTTGCTATTTATTCCTATAACATGTAACTCGACAAACCATTAGACAATATTGTCAAATGGTGATAATTTCACCTTTTGACCCGTTTATTTACCTAGTGATCTTCATCACTTCAAGTAAATGCCAATTTCATGTATTATGCTAATTTAAAGTCTACTAGCTCGAATACGGAATCAAGCATAACGTAAAGGAATCGTAGTTACGTACCTTTAAAGCACACCTTTCAAGCGTGTATCACCTCCGGCTTGTCCGCTTGACGTTCCGGATTCCTTGCCTAAAGAGTTCAATTCACAATAAGTTTAGAACTCTTTCACAAGCTTTAACGCATAATTTGCTACAATAACCAAATCTGCGTTTTTACCCAACTTTTAACATTTTAACCCTCACTTAGGCGTTCCATCAAACACCTAGCGGGTCAGATTTTTATATAAACAAAACCAAGTTCATGACTTGTAATTATCATCTAAACTAACTTTACTTAGTCAATCCTACATATATCTTAACATCAATATTTCTGAAATTTATTCTAAATTTCATATTTGTGTTAGAACAAGATCACAATTCTAAGGCTTATCAAGTTTTCTTCAAGTTTATTAATCACCTACAATGGTGGTTATAAACTCTATAATTATCATGAAATCTTTTAACAAGATTTCACCTAGGGTTCATCCCTAGACACCATATCTCTTCTAATTACATTCATGCATGACACAATCAAGCTAAATTTCGATCTTTCATAATTAACCTAGAACTTGAGATGAATCAAAACTTCAAGATTTTACATACCTTTTGATCCCTTCAACTAGGTGATCATTAATTTATGCTTGAAAATCGATTTGGACATGATTTAAGCCTTCAATTTGTGGCTTTTGTGAATGTTAGGGTTTTGGAGGATGGGGGTCGCCCTTCCCTGCTTCTGATCGAACCAGACATCTCAATTGAGGTGTTTGGTTTTGTTTTTAATTAAAACTAATAATATAAGTTTCAATTTTAACAACATTGGCCCCTCCACTTTTGTTTGACATATAGTTTTGGTTGTTTTAACCCTATTTCAAGTTATTTCTAGACTTGTAGTTAACTAGGTTATAATTTTCCTAGTTATTCATCTTGTTCAAAAACCCGTTTTATTTTAAGTCCCGTTAAATCTCGGGCCTTTTTATATATTTTGCTTTCTCAAAGTATTTCCCATCCTTTTAATGAATATTAGATTTTTTTATTTAAATCCTAATATTCACCGGGTTAATTCTTACCACTAACGATATTTTACCCGTTTTTAATATTAACGAGGTTTGATTACCAAACCCGTTTTCGGGGTGTTACAAGTCTACCCCCCTTAAAGAGGTTTCGTCCTCGAAACCTTTTCTTTCATAATTTATCGAGTTTAACTCCATGCATATGCTCTCGATAATCAATTGAGCATTGCTCATATTTTAATCGATTGTTAGTATTACCAGAAAATTTATGGTAATACCTTTTTGGTTACAAAACATCTACGTGCCTCATTCGACATAATGCAACTTGAAATAACGTAATTTCGTTATTTCTACTAGTTTAGTTAACTTAGCGATATCCATATTATCGAACCCTTGGTGAATCCGTTACCTTGACCCGTTTAAAGGTCTTTAGTGAATTCTTTCACTTTTAACAACAATTTCTTTCGTTTTCAAGTTCATTTATTCGGTTCAGTTATACCGAATCCACCGATTATAAGCAACCAAATTTATTTAAATGACCTTAACCGGTCCCACTAACTAGACTTATTAGTCCAATTACTCTTTACCGCTCGCTTGGTTATAATGTGATTCCACTTCACATTGTATTTCTTGACCGTGATCGTGTCACGTCATGTTTAATTTATATCAACGTTTCTTTATCATACTTCTTCTTTTCGAATGTATTGTCTCGCACCTATCGATGTTAAGACCCATACTATTTGATATTAACCATTTTCTAATCTCCCTCGTAATATCCATATTTGTTAAAACATTGTTTCTTACTAAAACTAAATTTTAGTTTAACGTTTCCTTTTTCTCCTTGTCTTACATCTTTTACTCATTTCTAGGACTTTTACGTCTGAAAATTTATTCCTTTCCGTTGTCTTTTCGGTAATATTTTTGTCCGTTTAGATGTTTTAGTGAAATCCCTCACTTTTATACTACCTTTACCTTCCGTTATTATTTTACGCGGAGAGTTTAACCATTTTCCTCGCTTCACGTTATTGACCCGTAGGTTCTTTCACTTAGCCTCGTAGACTTATTTCTTTAGATTTTTCACCTTTTTAAGGCGAGGCCTTTATGATCCCTTTGCTTCAATTCATGTCCCGTGGGTCATTTTGGCCCCGTAGACCTTTACACTAATTAATATCCCGTAGGTTATGATGATCCCGTAGATCATCTTTTATTCTAGTCTTTATTCAAATGTGTATACGTTTATATACGCATATGGCGTTAAGACACCCCTTTTTATGTTTATAATTATTCACCTTTACTTTTTGGATTTCATTTGACCTTGACCGTAGTCTAAGGCTACATTGTTTTCTTTCGAATCATCTTTCCGACTTCTCGACTTCCAACGTCAATTACACGTCGGTTTTCCATACACTTACCGTTACCCGGTTCTTACCTGTACTTCTTTACGTCCCATTACCCGGGTTCTTTTATTTCAATGTTTTTAACGCCTATAACTCCTTTACATAGGTTTATTAATATTTCGCACTTTTATTTATCCGATTCGCACTTACTTACTTTAGCAAGTGTCATCCTTTATTAAATTTGTTTGACTTGTTCGTGTGAACATTCATCACTTATGAACGCCAAACTTCAGTCTTTGTTTGACCCGTTCAGCTTTGAAATAGCCGAACATAGTTTATTCAAAATTTCTATTTACATTATTTTGTCGTCTTTTAGTTATGACTCAAAACCCGAGTCTTTTAACTTTCCATCCGAGTTCCCGTTTCTCAGTTCACGCATGTGTTTAATTCTTACCCATCAACCGGGTGTTTAACCGAAATCGTTATCATTGCACCCTTTCCGGTATGCATTAAGACTTCATTTCGATTTACTTGGTCATCTTAACGAAATCCGTCGCTTTTATTCGACCATGTCTTTTATTCTTTACGTGACCCCCATTGGCGGCCTTATTAATTATGAGTGACGATTATCATCGTTATCCTTACTTTACTACGACTAAAGTTAACAACCTTGATTATCTTTTTCGTGTGGGCAACACCTTTGTTTTTATGACCTAGCGGATCATCTATACTTTGGTTTTACTTGCCCATTTTGTTCACCATGGCCCTTTCGTCCAAGATGACTTATTTTCGTGAATTTTCTTTTGATCATTCATTTTTATATCATCATTTACATTAATCCTTGTCCCTTCTCTCGGGCTCATTATCCTAATGTAATACGCTTCCGTCACTCGGCTGTGTGTTTACATTATTATCAACTATTTTGTTCATTTGTTTCATTTGGGTACTTTTCAATTTTGTCCCATTCACCCCGCCCTTACTACATCGGATGTAAATGTGTCCGCTATAAGAAGTTCATGGTACCACGTGTTCACTACTTACTTGGCCAGAGTAAGCGATCAACACCTGGTATACATGACCTTTTTAAAATTTTCACATTACACCCCATGTAAGTAATGCCTCTATTTGTTTTTCTTGGAAACAATATCCCGGATAGGTTTTCTATTCAGGTTTTTCCAAGTTTTCAATCTACATATGCAACTTTCAATCTCTACATATTTGTTGCATATTACTATTTATGCAATAATTTAAAACGTGCACCTGATAATGCTTGCTCTAATAGGCTCCCCTTGCCTTAACTTATTCGCAATCGTTGCGCGATTTAGGTCCTTGGTGATCGTGCTCTATTTGTCATACTTTGGACCGTTCCTCTGTCAAATCCATGATTTGTTAAACTCTCGCTATCTTCATATGCGAGTTTCCTTCGATCAAAAAACATATACAACAGTTAGTAATTTCAACATTAAAGGATGCCCGTATTATAATACAAGGCTTTTCTACTATACGTATCAACGCGTGTAATTTCGTTGACTATATCTATTCTATATCGTTTTTATTGGTGTAACGTGTATTACACGATAACCATATGTGTTGTTCTCAACACTTTAGTCATACAAAACCATTGATATACATGTACTCACCGGATTTGCGATCAAGCCTCGAACCGAACACCAATCTTTATTAAGAGCATAAGGTTTAAGTCCAAGCATAGTTTTCCCACCATACTTGAATCTCTTAAACCAAGGCTCTGATACCAACTTGTAACACCCGTTCTTAAAAATTAAGGTTTAACGTATCATTTACGAAGAACAATCATGTAATTAAGATTACATATGCTTTGGAATTACGGGTTTATTAAAACCTTTTACAATTTAAAAGTATACAACATATCATGTGTACGTTCGTCGTTTAACATAACAACGATACATAGTGCGGAAGCTTGTTTCGTGTTCGTGTTCGGTTCTTGCTCGTTGCTTGATCTTCATCCGGGCACTCTTGGCAATCACCTATGATCAAAACCAACTTAAAAGTTAGTTTTGATAGTTAAATAACAAGTTTAAGCAAGTTATATGGGTCAAACAACAAAAAAAATAAGGTTTTTCTGGAATAAGGGGCTTCGCGTGATGCCAAGGGGCTTCGCGTGATGCCAAGGGGCTTCGCGTGACGCCAAGCCCCTGTTTTCACAGACTGATGCTTAATCAGTTGCTGTACGTACCCAGCATGACCTGATTTCACGGAAACGGGCATAACTTCTTCGTTATTGATCCGTTTTACCCGATTATTTTTCCTACGCGTCCGTAATTTAATTCTCCATCATATGGAGTTAAAATCCAACATCCAACTTAATAAATTTTTAGACTTCTAAGCCTTCGACTCGTTACCTTTTTACCGAATTTTAACCCGTTTATGCATTTTATCAAACAAACATATTTGTTTGATCCTTATATCACATACACCTCTTCAAATTAATGTTATCTACCACTTTAGGTTCTAATCACAGGTTTATTACATAATTTAAACCCGTTTTTGCTCATATGCTTATTTTGACCCGTTAAGGGTATTTTAAGCACTTTAAAGCTTAAAATCGCTTTCATTCCCTTCTAGCATTGTAGTTCTACATTTCTTATCTAGTAACCTCCCACTACAACTATATGTGTATTGGGTTTAATGTAGATATCTATATATGTTCCGAGTTTTACCCCTCGGATTACCATTTTACGGCAAAGACTCGTATAAAGCCCTTCGACCCAAGAATTTACGTTTTTCACTATCTAACTTATCCTAAGCATTTATATAATCATAAAACTCATTTCCGAACCACCTTTAAGGGTCGTTCGTCCGAATTAGCTTACAAGGGCAATTTGGTTAATTTTCATCCTTCTTTAACTACAAGGGTCCTTTAAATACTTGATTGACCCAAAATCCGACTCTTTTAACTATAATCTTATTTATAAACCCATGTGCTTCTAAAACACCATGAACATAATTCAATTTATTCGGTTTACCTTAAAGATAACCGAATATCTACACTTTAACATTGTCTAACTCTTATAGAACTCCAAATTCTACATGATGAGTTGTGTTATTATACATACCTGGCTCGGATCAATATATTGACCCGTTTCAATATCTTGCCTTAATAGCCGCTAAGCAATAGCGATGTACTTATCCTTTTGCTATTTATTCCTATAACATGTAACTCGACAAACCATTAGACAATATTGTCAAATGGTGATAATTTCACCTTTTGACCCGTTTATTTACCTAGTGATCTTCATCACTTCAAGTAAATGCCAATTTCATGTATTATGCTAATTTAAAGTCTACTAGCTAGAATACGGAATCAAGCATAACGTAACGGAATCGTAGTTACGTACCTTTAAAGCACACCTTTCAAGCGTGTATCACCTCCGGCTTGTCCGCTTGATGTTCCGGATTCCTTGCCTAAAGAGTTCAATTCACAATAAGTTTAGAACTCTTTCACAAGCTTTAACGCATAATTTGCTACAATAACCAAATCTGCGTTTTTACCCAACTTTTAACATTTTAACCCTCACTTAGGCGTTCCATCAAACACCTAGCGGGTCAGATTTTTATATAAACAAAACCAAGTTCATGACTTGTAATTATCATCTAAACTAACTTTACTTAGTCAATCCTACATATATCTTAACATCAATATTTCTGAAATTTATTCTAAATTTCATATTTGTGTTAGAACAAGATCACAATTCTAAGGCTTATCAAGTTTTCTTCAAGTTTATTAATCACCTACAATGGTGGTTATAAACTCTATAATTATCATGAAATCTTTTAACAAGATTTCACCTAGGGTTCATCCCTAGACACCATATCTCTTCTAATTACATTCATGCATGACACAATCAAGCTAAATTTCGATCTTTCATAATTAACCTAGAACTTGAGATGAATCAAAACTTCAAGATTTTACATACCTTTTGATCCCTTCAACTAGGTGATCATTAATTTATGCTTGAAAATCGATTTGGACATGATTTAAGCCTTCAATTTGTGGCTTTTGTGAATGTTAGGGTTTTGGAGGATGGGGGTCGCCCTTCCCTGCTTCTGATCGAACCAGACATCTCAATTGAGGTGTTTGGTTTTGTTTTTAATTAAAACTAATAATATAAGTTTCAATTTTAACAACATTGGTCCCTCCACTTTTGTTTGACATATAGTTTTGGTTGTTTTAACCATATTTCAAGTTATTTCTAGACTTGTAGTTAACTAGGTTATAATTTTCCTAGTTATTCATCTTGTTCAAAAACCCGTTTTATTTTAAGTCCCGTTAAATCTCGGGCCTTTTTATATACTTTGCTTTCTCAAAGTATTTCCCATCCTTTTAATGAATATTAGATTTATTTATTTAAATCCTATTATTCACCGGGTTAATTCTTACCACTAACGATATTTTACCCGTTTTTACTATTAACGAGGTTTGATTACCAAACCCGTTTTCGGGGAGTTACACTACAACTGATAAGTACTAAAAGTTGTAATCTATTGTTATGTGTTGCACACCAATGACGTTTTATCTTTATTAAACTGATTTATATAAAGAAGATGTAAATTAATTTATGTCTTAATTTATAAAATTTAAAACATCCTTCACCTTAAACAGAAAAAATAAACTGAGTTAGTGATTTGGATGAAAATTTATAAAAAACATGTGACAAAACTATTAATTTTTTTTCTAAAAACTCCATGTATATTCTTTTTTATTATATATGTAACAAAAATAGTTAAATAAAAGAAATTAAAAAAGGTTTGAGTAAATTGCCAAAATCATCCCTGTGGTTTTATATTTTCCAGTTTCATCCAAATATCCTCAACTTAACAGAAAAAATAAACTAAGTTGGTGGTTTGGATGAAAATGGCAAAAAGTTACAAACGTTGGGGGCAATTTGGTACAAAAGTATTATTTTGGACGAAAATGGCAAACCTGCCCAAACCTCAGGTACGATTTTGGCAGTTAACTCCAAAACGTTATAAAATGAGCTATTAGGGACTCAGGGCGTGAAACTTTTTGATTTTGGACTCAAATTGTTAAAACCACTAAAACATAGGTACTTAAAAAGTAATTTACTCTATATTTTATAAAGGAATATTGGATTTAAATAACCTTAACTTTTACTATTTGACCGATAATGCTCTCAACTTACGAATTGTACCACACCACTCTCAACTTTCAACTTATTTTCCTCTAACACCCCAAACTAATTGAACCCTAACCCAGTTAGTTTTTTGCTTATATGGCATATGACGTAACATTTTTGGCTGACGTGGCATCTAACATGGCGCTTTTACATGAACTTTTTTGCTGATGTGGCATCTCACATGGCACTTTTTGATGACATGCCATCTGACATGGCAGTTGACGTTGCTTTTTTGATGACTTGGCATCTGATGTGACATTTGTTTAGTGACGTGGCATCTGATGTCAGCTAACTGGATTAGGGTTCAGTTAATTTGGGTGTGACAGATGAAAATAAGTTGAAACTTAGGAGTGACATGGTACAATTCATAAGTTGGGAATGTTATCGACTAAATGGTGAAAGTTGAGATTATGTAATCCAATATCCGTTTTATAAATGATCATAAAGATTAATTCTATAGCCGTCTAGCTAGCTTTGTACCGGATCCTTCGAGGCCCAAGTTGTGTATGTTGAACAATGAAGATAATCACGTCTCTCTCAGTAGCTGTCATCATTTGTCATCCTAATCATTTTTTATGACAACCCCTTGTTTACAAATTAAGAAATAAATACTGTATAATTGCTAATCTTCATCAACACTAATCATTCTTGATGACTAAAGAGGCTCCTCCACCACTGGAAAACAAAATCATCCGGAAAGGAGATGCAGGTGCAACTTTTGTGCTTGAATCAAAAGGTGATCATCTTTTTGCTAACTTCACTTATTTGATTACAAATCCAATAAATTTATTAACCTTTAAAGTTAAAACTATGTGTTTGAACTTTTTTTTGTCTTTTTTGTTTGTTTATTGTATGGTAGGTGAATGGTATCATGTTGGGTTTCACCTGACTACCGCCATAGTGGGACCCACTATACTGACCCTACCTTATGCATTCAGAGGGCTTGGATGGGCTCTTGGATTGTTTACCCTAACGGTCATGGGGGTGGTCACTTTTTACTCTTATTATCTCATGTCACTTGTTCTTGAGCATTGTGAGAAAGCTGGTAGACGTCATATTCGTTTTAGGGAACTCGCCTCGGATGTTTTGGGTATGTTTTATCGTTTACGGTTATGCATTAACGCTATGTGGGCCTTGGTATGCCTCTAAAAGGCTAGCTAAGGCAAGAGCTTAACATTGCATAAGAGGAACTAGGGTTTACGGTAACCAGCCCGGCCCATGTCTCTCCTAACCGATAAATAGGTTAGGTGATCCTCGGATACACTTCCAAGTTAGAGGTTTCTAAATCCCTAGGGGTTTTGTTTTACTCCGTCAATCACGGTTAAAAAAAAAACTATCTCCATGGCCGAAATGTAACATAATTTACCTTTTTTTCATCGTATACAACCCACATTAGCTTTTTTCCATTATGTGTAACATACACGCACTTGCGGATTGAGGAGTTTTCGTAACGGAGCAAAATATGGTTGGGTAAAAACACTACAAAAGTACAAAACATATGACTTTCATCAACCGACAAATCCATCAGTATTCCGTCAGTGAAGGTGATTATGGTTACGTGGGTAAAGCATTTAACAACATATTACCGACATAATTTCCCAAGGGATCACCAACGGTTTCTTTAGTGACGAATTGTTGAATGAAGTTGGTTGTTACCAGGTCAGGATCACTGACAGAGATATTCAACAATGGATCACCCATGGAGATTGGATACCAAAAATTCCCATTTAAATGAATTTTATCTTTGTGAAATAAAAGAAATTCCCGGTTAAATGAATTTTATTTTTATGAAACAAATAAATAAAATGTGGATAAAGATATATATATTTTAAGACAAAAGATCAAATATAAATACCTTTAACGTACAAAACGTACGAACCGAATGTTTCGCTAAAAAAATGCGGTGACATTTTCGTAATTATCAAAATTACTCTACAAATGATCTTGTATAGTGGCGAAGCTTCAAAATTTCCACTGGGGGGTCAGAAGTCACCGGGCCTAAAAATTCTATATAAGTAATTTTTTTATATAAAACCGGGGGTTGAAAACGTATATATCTAAAAAAATTTCTATACGAAACGTACATACATAACACTGCTGAGCGAAAAGTTCAGGGGGTCGGGTGTCCCCCCCCCCCCCCCCCCGGCCCCTTGAAAGCAACGCCCCTGATCTTGCAGGGTAATTTTGTAAATTATCTTGTAGGGTCATTTTAAACACGGTATATATTCATTTATTACTTTCTGAATGAATTCTTATATAGGGTTAGGATATAATAGGAAGTTTATTTGGCTAGGAAAGCTAGGAAGTAATCTTGACCGTTAATTGATTTAATCAAGGGCTAAGATTAAATGAGGGAAATTGAAGGGGAGAAAAGAGGCGCGTGGGTTTATGTAAGGACATTGTAGTCAATCCAGGACAATAGTTTCTCTCTCCTCCAATTCTCTCCCATTTTTTAAACGTTAATAACTTTTTCATACGACATTATTTTTTTATAAAAATTGCACAAAAAACACAAGCATTTTTTATCTTTAAAACGAGTATATACTATTGCTATACTTTCAAAAAAACATTGAAAACCAGTTGCATAAAACGCAATGGAAAAAACTCAGTTGAGTAAAACGCAATGAAAAAAAACCTAAAAAATGACTTTTTCTAAAACGCAATGCACCAAAAACACAAAGAAATGTCTTATTTCTAAAACGCAATGGCCAGAAAACACAAAGAAATGTCTTATTTCTAAAACGCAATAGCCTAAAAAACACAAAAGAAAATGTACTTTCTAAAACGCAATAGACTGAATGTGTTTTACCTAAAACGCAATGCACCAAAAACACAAAGAAATATCTTATTTCTAAAACGCAATGGCCAGAAAACACTTAAAAATGTTTTTTTTTTCTAAAACACAATAGCCTAAAAACACAAAAGAAAGTGTACTTTCTAAAACGCAATGAAAAAAAAAACCTAAAAAAATGATTTTTTTTCTAAAACGCAATGCACAAAAAACACAAAGAAATGTCTTATTTCTAAAACGCAATGGCCAGAAACACTTAAAATGTCTTTTTTTCTAAAACGCAATGGCCAGAAAACACATAAAAATGTTTTATTTCTAAAACGCAATGGCCTAAAAACACAAAAGAAATTGTTCTCTCTAAAACGCAATGAACTGAAAACACATAAAAATGTGTTTACCTAAAACGCAATGACTAAAAACACTTCAAAAATGTTTTATTTCTAAAACGCTCTGCCCCTTGGACCCTGCTCCCAGGGGCGCTGCCCCCGGACCCCCGCCAAGATCGTAAAACGCAATGACTAAATCAAAAACCCAGATCGTAAAACTGAAATTAAAGAATTTCTTACATTGATCGAAGCCGATTTCTTCAATGATTGACGAAATTTGAATGATAGAAACACTTATCAGCGATCGAATCGAACGGATCGAGTGATTATCTTCAAAATCACGGAAAAAAATGAGATATTGTATGAAATTAAACTGGGTTTCTTCAAAAAAGCTGAAGAACACGTTGATCGGGTATTTGAATCATTGATTGGTGACGAAAATCACACTATAATGTAGTGATTATTGAGATAGAAAGTGAAGAAATGGTTGAAGATTGTGGGTTTTGAAAATGGTGGGTTTTGAAGTTACTGGGGAGAAGAATGAAGAAGAAAGGATACGATTGACTAAAATACTCTTCCTCTTTATTTTAAATTTTGCCACATGTCATAATCCTATTGCTTCCTATCCTTATTAGCCAAAATAAACTTTCTATTTGATCCTCACCATTCTTATTTATTATAATAAATGATGATTCCAAAAAATGTCATGTGTACTATCAGAATCACTCTTACACGTTTATCTTTTACACTAATTTTAATTTAAATATTAATTTTTAATTCTTACAATATAGGAATATACATGTTAAGTATTTATATAAGAGTAAATTACAAAACTCGTCCTTTATGTATGTCACTTATTGCAAAGTGCGTCCTTTGTCTTCAAAAATTACAAAAAACGTACTCGATGTTTGCAAACCCTTACATGTTACGTCCCTTAGCCCTAACTAGGTTAATTTTTACAGTTAAGTATGAACAAATGGACCCCACATAAGGGTATTTTGGTCATTTTACCTTATTTACTTAAATTAATAAACATAAAAAGTAATAAATAAAACAATTAAAATATATTATATATATTTAGGTATCTATACTATATAATAAAAGAAACCATCTTTGAGACACTTGTCATCATATTAGACTATGTATTATAGATAATACAAAGTAAATATTATTCAACTTATTTAAAATTTATATAACCCATTAAATAACAAAAATAAAATAAAATAAACACGTAATATAATAAAACAAATGCCGTCAATCATGCATGGGCAGTTTACATTTGCCTTTATAACAAACAAATTTGCAAATTTGTAGTTTACGAATGCAAATGCAAATGTAAATTATAAAATATATTACGTGTATAATTACAGGTTTGAATAAAGTTTATAGATAACCCCCTACTAAATATTATTCAGTTTAATCTCTTATAGATAATTATTATTTAGTTTAATCTCTTCTAATTAATTATAGATAACTCTCATACTAAATTTTATTTAGTTTAATCTCTTCTATTTAATTATAGATAATTAATATTTAGTTTAAATTTAATGTATACTTCTCATTTATAATATTATTTAGGAAAAATTGGTTTTTAATAAACCAACCTTTGCCCCATTGGTAAATAATAATCCTACCTACGTAATTAGTATACAATAATTCTACCTATTATCATGTTGGTACTCAATGAACTTTCGTTAATTTTTTTTAACTGAAGATAGTTTTTAAGTTTTATTTATTACACAAACAGCCCATGTAGTTGTAATTTACTAGTTTTAACTATTTTATAAAATTTAATTACATGGCCCTTGACATTTTTTTGTTTTACAAAATAGTTAAAACTAGTAAATTATAACTATAGGGACTGTTTGTGTAATAAATAAAACTTAAAAACTAACTTCAGTTAAAAAAAATAACGAAAGTTCATTGAGTACCAACATGTTGATAGGTAGGATTATTGTATACCAATTACGTAGGTAGGATTATTATTTACCAATGGGGCAAAGGTTGGTTTATTAAAAACCAATTTTCGATTATTTAATTGATTTTCTATCTCATATTATCTTCATTGTTTATTTTACCTTTTTTTTTTGAACGGCGATATTCTACGACAGGCGATAGGTATCGCACCCGCTTAGCAGGCCCTCCACCCCACTCTGGCACAAGACTATGTTGTCTTAACCGGGCGCACGCTTGGCATCAGAGTTTGGCTTGGCGCTCCCCGAGAAAATTTCCAGCCCACCGGCATCGCCGGCAGTTGCACCCTCCATAAGAGTCAGGACTCTTTGGAGTAAATGCACTGTAATAGAAAACTCGGGTGTGCTCCAGGATTCGAACTTGAGTTACAGACACCTACTTTTTATTTGTAATATACAAATGTACTCATATTCTTTTCGTTGATGTAATTATCTCTAATAAACTATAAACTTTTACCATAGTATATATAATTCTAGACATAAAATCGAAAAACATTTTGGATGACATCAACAACTTAAGACACAATATAATTATATGTATAATATGCACTTTTTTAATAAAATAAACAAAATTACAATATAAAATCACTGATTTTACTTCTTTTTAATAATCACCTCCTCAATAACCATATTTATCGCGTACCGAATATATCCATTAGTTTTTTTAAATATAATTTTCTTATTATTTGATATATAAAATTATATTTATTCAACCCATGTAATACACATGGTTTTAAAAATAAAAGTTTTTAATATTTGGTATATAGAATTACATTTATTTAACCCGTACAATACATATGATTTTTATAGATATAACTTTTTATATTGAACCCGTACAATACATATGATTCTTATAGTATAATATTTATTATTTAATATATAAAATTACATTTATTCAACCCGTGCAATAAATGAGTTTTTTAAGATATATATTGTTTTATTATTTAGTATATAAAATTCATTTATTCAACCCGTGTAACACACGGGGTTATAACCTAGTATAGTTATATACACACACTTTAACCACCCAGACTCCTCTCTCTCTCTCTCTCTAAACTCTCTCCCAACCCCACTCTCTCTCTAACTTCTGGTGACACCACCATCTACCACCATCTCCCGACCCCCACCCCTACCCCACCCAACTATCTGATCACTACCGTCCACCACCACCTCTTGCCACCACGAGCCACCGCCATCTCCTATAACAACCACCAAAACCACAAAGATTTGAGCCAGATCTGACCACAATCCACCAAGATTTGAGCAAGAACTACAGAGATCTGAACTAACCATCCACAAAGAATCTGAACTAGATCTCCCTGCCCCACTTTACCACACAGAGCAACCGGCTTCACTCAACTAATCCAGAAACCGAAAAGCCTGATCACCTAAATCACCAACACCATACGGTCCAGCAAACGACGTCGGATGAAGCAACACTCCGGCTTTTCTCCGATCACGAGGATCCGCTTTCGGAATCCAGTCGGCATAATCCAGCGGCAAATCTTCTCCCACTGCGTACGCATCAACTGCAACAGCGTGATTTCGAATTCGCCTAATTGCGAGTGGTTTTGGCGGAGCACGTGGTGAGGAGACTGAAGCGATGGTCACGAAATTGGTGAGTTTTGGATGAGTGAGAAGAAGAGGGAGTGATGAGAGAGAGTGAACCGCCATTGTTGGTTGAGAGAATGGAGATACAGCGGTAGTTGTTATATATGGAAGAAGATGACAACATTGTTGCTTCTGTCGTAGTTTAAGGATTTGCAGGTGTGGGTGTTTTGGAATAAGGGCGATTAGGGTTTTTTTTGGGGGTTGTTAATGGGGGAAATTGATTGGTTGGTGAAAGGACATTAATGCCCTCACGTGGGTCTCACGTGACTAAATATAACTGAGAAAATTAACTTGGTTTGGGGTAAAGGATATACCATGTTATGATTTGTGAACATTATGTATGATTAATGTAATTATTGAAGACAAAGGACATGATTTGCAATAACATACATACATTTAAAATTTACCTGATTTCCTTTTCAATATTACATTTAATACATTCCTTATTTTGTTTTCATCAAACCCGCACGTTTTCATTATTTAGATTTTACAATTTTATAATAAAATTCTAATTCACCATTATTTTATTTCCATTTTTCTAAATTTAAGAATTGTGATTTTTATTTTCCTCTTTTGCCTTTTATGATTCCACATATTTTTAAAATTACAAAAATAAAACCAAGTTTTACTAATTAAGGCCGTGTAATACACGGGATTCAAACATAGTATATTATATACCAAAAAAGCTAATTATGAATATCATATATCCCTATTTAGTGCTTATTCTGGACTAAGGGATTTTATTATACACATTGTTGACTAGTTGTTTTTGTAGGAGCCGGCTGGATATACTACTTTGTAATTTTTATTCAAACTGCCATTAACACTGGCATAAGCATAGGAGCTATTTTGCTTGCTGGGGAATGCCTTCAGGTATATATATACACCATAAAAGCATTTAATATTTTACTCAAAAAACATATTTTTGTTGTTTCTTTAATACTTTCTTTTTTATTTAGATAATGTATTGGAGTATTTTCCCCGACGGACCCCTTCATCTCTGGGAATTCATAGCCATGGTGACAGTGGTGATGATGGTTCTTTCTCAGTTGCCGAGTTTTCACTCTCTTAGACATGTCAACTTAGCTTCACTATTGTTGAGCTTAGCCTATACATTCGTTATGGTTGTCGCTTGTCTCCATGCAGGTACTATTTATCGCGCATTTAAATGAGCAAGTTATGTAACGGTCAAAGTGGATACCTTATGATACTTGTTGTAACTGATTAGATTGAGTTGACACGAAACACTTATCAATTTTTTAAATAATTTGTGTGCGAGCTGTGAGTTCAATGTTTCTTTTTATTATTTTAATATGCATGAAAAGTGTACCTTTTCAACATCAAATCTGGTACCTGTGCCAGTATACTCATAAATTGACAACTTATGTTTTATATGTAACAAGTGATTCACTTGTTACACATAAAAGAGAAGTTATCAACTCGTTACATATAAAACATAAGTTGTCAACTTGTTTATGAGTATACTGGCACCTCTAATTATGTTGAGCTGATTTGTAGGGATATCGAAAAATGCACCTTCAAGAGATTATTCATTACAATCTTCCAAGTTTTCAGTGGTTATGAGTGCCTTCACCTCGATCTCTATAATCGCGGCCATATTTGGAAACGGGATTGTGCCTGAGATACAAGTAATTAAGTTCATTGAATTCTACAATTTCAACATTAGATGCAGTTTTTATTTTACACAAGAAATTATACAGGCTACGTTGGCTCCACCGGTAACAGGGAAGATGTTTAAAGGACTTATGATGTGTTATGCTGTGATTTTCGTTACATTCTACTCTGCTGCTATCTCTGGTTACTATGTGTTTGGCAATAAAGCTTCCTCAAACATTCTTACAGACCTCATGCCTGATGAGGGACCTGCCTTAGCCCCCACATGGCTTCTTGGACTTGGGGTTGTGTTCATTCTTCTTCAACTCTTTGCTATTGGACTTGTATGATTACTTCCCTTTTCTTACCATTTTGACAACATACAATTATTCCAAAATAAAAATAAAAAAGATAATTATTCTAATATTGGGCCTTGATTCATGTATGCAAATATTGGGTCTTTGATTCTTTTACACTGTTGGGCCTTAACGGGTCCCACCGCCGCTAGTGGAACCACACCGACAAAAGACTGAAAAGCCCATCAAGGATCCAATAAAAAAATTTATTCTCAAAATTTCTGACCGACGAATGATCGACATACCACTCCTCGGTAAACTTATCCCTCCAAAAATGACAGAAATCCATATCTACGCTGAGTCACCATTCGTAACTGTCGGTTTGACCATGGATAAAGGTTATATCGGTAATTTTTCAATGATTACTGACGGATTACTAACCGTGTTATATAATTTACCTTATTAATTTTTTTCTTGTTCTCTGGTGTCCGTCAGTAATTACCAACGGATTTATCCATTGGTGATACGCCTATGTTTAGTATTGATAGGTCGGTGTATGTTTTAAAAGCTATGATTTTATTAATCATTGATGTATAACCAAAATCAGCATTGGAACAGGTTTATTCTCAAGTAGCTTATGAGATTATGGAAACGAAATCCGCAGATGTGAATCAAGGTATGTTCTCAAAACGAAACCTAATCCCGAGAATAGTTTTGCGTTCACTCTACATGATATTTTGTGGGTTTTTCGCGGCGATGCTGCCATTTTTCGGGGACATTAGTGGTGTAGTTGGAGCCCTGGGTTTCATTCCATTGGACTTCATCCTTCCTATGCTTTTATACAACATGACTTACAAGCCGGCGAGATCTTCATTCACTTACTGGATAAATATGTTTATTATGGTGGTTTTTACCGGCGTTTGCTTGTTGGGTTCGTTTTCTTCTATAAGACAGTTGGTTCTTGATGCTAGTAAATTCAAACTGTTTAGTGATGATGTGGTTGACTGAACTTGAAGACAAGCTAGACTCCACTTTTTGGAAGTACATAGGTAGTTAAATGTTGTATAACTTTTATAACAAAATGCCTTTCAAGTCTACTTGTATGCTTCAAAGTTAAGTAAAACCTCTTATGTGTACAAAATACACGTAGAGAAAAAACGACATATGCTTTTTACGATTACAAACAAAAACAAGTTGGTGACTTAAATGTAGAGAAAAAACGACATATGCTTTTTTATGATTACAAACAAAAACAAGTTGGTGACTAAAATGGAACAAATCATAGCAGTTAAAAGTTGGACCTCACCTAAATATAAAATAAGGAACGGAAAAAACATATTATAACGCAGAACAAGTTCTTGATAAAACAAGAATTACCAGACTGGAAGGTAATAAAGAAAGATCGACAATGTGAATTCATCCACTTGTATGGAAGCTAACTGACTTGACGATATTAGTCACCCGTTCAGCAAACGTTTTGGAAGTTATCTTTTTACCAGGAACATGAAATGGGTTCGATACAGCATCTAGATATGCAGAGTGAAACCTCCTGAAAAACTACACCAAAATTTCTATATTCAAGTGAAACTTAAGGTGTAAACTTAGGTCTCGATTCGATACTGGTCAATTCAGGTTGTGTTTTATCCCTAATGGCCATATAACCCTGAGTCATTTTATTCGAAAAAATCATATAATCATATAATGGGATAATGTATGTGGCCACCAAATACTCTTTAACTTCTTTCAATAAGGCAACTCATGTATTGAAAGTTGAAACTACTTCATACGCCAAAAACATGCTTAGTGAAGAAAATGCCATATAAATATTTATAAAGACAAAAATACCCTTGTATCGATTTACCAAAACGCAACCATAAGTGTAAAAAAACTAGTGTGTTTTTTTGTCATTTATGATATCCCAACACTTTTGTATGAACTTGGTATAATTTATATCGGTCACATTTGGTAGCATATAAAGTAGTTTTAATATTTAGGTTGCCTTAATGAAAGAAGTTGAAGACTTCTTCTAGTACCAAAAAAAATATATATTCATAAAAATATGTAAAAAATTATTTATAAAAATAAATCTGTGTTCGTTTCGACTGGTACCAAAAAAATCTCATTTTGACCCATTACCCAGCTTGCTACCTCTAGTCAGCATGAGCATAAAACAACAGAAAAGAAGAAGCTTCGCGAATTCATTATGCACTTACATTTCTTACATCAGCATCACGGACATCAAGGTCTGTTGTGACAAGGATAAACTTCACCTTTGTGTTAGTTAAATAACCATACCTGCCAACATTTAACCTTAGTTAAGTTAAATAACCATACATGTGGCTCACAAATAGTGTCACTGTTTGTATTTTGTTAATGAGACCGGTGACTACAAAGAAAAACATGTATAATGTTAATATCATAGTTGTTAAAAGCCATCGCCTCTTGCGCCTAGGCCCAATTTCCTAGCGAGGCAAGGCAATTGCGCTTTAATTTTCTATGTGATGGTTCATGCGCAGATTCCGGCCAAATTCTCTAAATTCTGGCAAGAATGCAGCTAGATTTCTACTTTTATCTAATGAAACTACTTTTCTACACTAATAAACTAGCATTTTATAACTTTTGGAACTAAACAGACGATATTAAATGTTGGGTAAAGTTCTTGTACAAATAATCTTAACATACTAAACATACAAATTGAAGGAAAACTCAAAAAGACAAGGTGGCATTTTTGTAATTATCAATAACTATCAAAGTTACTCTACAAATATACCTAAAAAAACCTAACCACTCCCCCCCCCCCCCAAAAAAAAAAAACCTAAACCCCCCACCCCCCAAAAACCTAAAAAAAAACCTAACCCCCCCCCCCCCCCCCCCCCCCCCACCCAAGCTAAAATGCTAAAAACTAAACCCCCAAAAAACCTAAAAAAAATCTAAAAAAATAAAAAAAAACACACAAATTATTTTATTTTTTTAACATTTTTTATTAAAAAATCGCTACTTTTAGTAGCAGCAAAAAAAAAAAAAAAAATTTTTTTTTTTTTTTTTTGCTAACGAAATGTAGCGATTTTTTAATAAAAAATGTTAAAAAAAAAAATTTGTGTTTTTTTAGGTATTTTTGGTTGTAACTTTGATAGTTGGTGGTAATTACAAAAATGCCACCTTGTCTTTTTGGGTTTTCCTTCAATTTGTATGTTTAGTATGTTAAGATTATTTGTATTTGATCTTTTGCCATTAAATGTTATATAATAGCTTCAGTTTATTTTATTTGAAGAATAGTATTAATTTTCTATTACACAAAAATATTTTAACTTTTTTTTGCGCCTTGCGCCTAGGCCCCAGGCGAGGCCTATGCGCCTTGGGTACGCCTAACGCCTTTAATAACTATGGTTAATAAAAACGTGAAATACGCTCACACTTTGTAATTTTCGGTTGGGTATAGAAGACCAAGAAATGTCTCATTCAACATTGGTCCGGATTTTTTTGGGTTGTTTACTGCAAAACAGTCATGAGAATCGCATTAACATTAAGTATAGATCATAAATATATATATATATATATATATATATATATATATATATATATATATATATATATATATATATATATGAAAAAAAGCCTAAACAAGCCTAAAATATGTCTAAAACCCCTAAAAATGGTATTTTTAAACATGTCGAACCTACATGGTTAAAAAATTATACATGGCCATATCCTTAAACTAATTCCATGAAATTGAGCTCAACCCAACAACTTTAAAGTACAAATGACCACTCTAAAAACAAAGCTAAAACTTGAGTCCTACATGAACTATCACTAGTTATTCAAAATCTTGAATTTCACTAAGCATTATAATGTAAAATTGCATAAAATTTGAACTGAAAGGACAACCTGATTAACAAAAGTTCACAGTTGAGCAATCCTTCAATTGCATAATTTAAGTCACGTGTATCATAAAACAGCATCAAACATGAAATAAATTGCTAGAAACATCTCAATTGTCAGTAACATATCAAGAAAAAGAAAATATTTATTTCCCAAAAGAAACACCTTAGTTTACAGAAGAGCCTAAAAGAAACTAAAATTTGTGTTAGAATCCTAACTCGGATCAAAATAATCATAGCGGATGCAGAAAACACAAAGAGTATCTATCAGCCGCTTGCATTCTTCAAGAACATAAATAAACAGCAAACAAACTTTAATTGAACTCAAGAACCTTAATAGAACGTCAAGTAGCGAAACGACACAGATAGCAAGAACATGATTGGGGAAAAGCGATACTAATGTGAAATTAAACAGCTCTGATACATACAATTAAGAGCCACTGTTGTAAAACGACATCTAATTTGATTATCCAGTGCCAATAATAAACATATTATGCTAAAATACGATCATCAAATCGATCATCTAGATTCAGAACACCGCCAAAAAAGGTCGAACACACTAAACAGGTGATAAATTTCATAAGAGGTGAGAAAACCATGTGCCCATCCTGACCCGTCGGTATTCTCTTCTTGACCCATTCTTATTTTTTCCTATTTTCAGTTTTACCCACTATGACCCACTAAGATTTATATCTTACCCAAATAATTCCAAAATTGAGTCTTTGGGTCAGTTTTGCCACCCCTTATACAAACTCATGTTTGATCAAACCGAACAAAAAAATCCATATTTTTGTAAACATATGAAAATGCATATGATTTGATTGTTTGAATGGTAACAACACTTCCATATACTTGAAACAAAGCTACTATCAGGTTTTATGCTATGACTATGCTTTTATAAATTTGGATGCTTTAGACAAATAAAAAGTTCGGAGTCAAGTTTTTTGCTTTACTTTTTTATTCAACATGAAAGATATGGTTTTAACCAGCTAAATCAATTATAATACTTCATTACATCAAAACTCACGGTTCGACTTATAGCTGTCCAAATTTGGAAACACGAAAGTTTGTTTAAACCCATAGCTTGAGCTCAACATAATAACCAAGGTAAACTACTAAATCTTCATATAAAAGTATGGATTAGGGTAGCCTATATATGATGCAACCTTATCCTCCTTAAGTTGTAAATGATCATGAAATCTTTTATAACTTGTTTGTTCCTTGCTCCCTTTTCACTCTCTTTAGAAGTGAGAAAAGAGGAAAAAATTGAAGGACTTTATACTAAGCAAATTGTGCTTAGTCATAAAGGCATAAAGCATAGATTAATTCCTCCTATACCATCTTATTATATTAGACAACTCCCTAAATTTGTCTTATTTGCAAACAGGTCGGGGATCCATTTGTAGACCCCTTCAAAAATCATCTGCAATAGACGGTTAACATTATTGATGAAGACACCATTTGACACCTGCACCGATATGTCAACTAGGAAGGAAGGAACAACTCCCAACATACATTTCCAAAATGTTATCGTATTTTCAGATTGCTATGCAAATTTGCTTGAAGATATAATAAAGACAACAGGATCTACAAACACAATTCTTAAAAAAGTAATTGTTTCATGCAATTAGAATCATTAGATGATGATGATGCTGATACCTCTTTCATCAACAACATCAAGAGAGCAATGAACGATATGGTGAAGCTTGAGCGCATCGTCTGCTTCGGTGAAGCTCTGAATGTACAGCGGATTATTCTGTCCTCCCCAAATAATAATAATAATCACACAAGATTCATGAAATTAATTAAACACAAATAAGCAGACAGAAGAGGAAACCTGATGCCCAACGACGGCGATGCAGACGATCATCTTCCCGATCTGCACTTTCAATTGATTCCTTCCTGTGAGAAATGCAAAACAATTTTACTTTTGAGTTTAAATACAACTAGTATTATTTATTACCCATTTATCACAAGCTGGTGGGGGGTTCGCTGAGCCACAACACCACTCAAATAGTGATGGTTGGAATGAATTTTATAATTATGCTTGAGATTCAAAGTCGGTGTTTATGATTATCAAGTCAAAATCAACTTCTGAATTCAATGTGGGTGAACACAATTAGAAATAATAGTCTATCAAAATTTCAAGATCCAAACGAAACCGGAATAAATCAAAGTTTGGATTGGATGGTGAGCAAACCTGAATTCGATCGAGAATCAACAGTCCCTTGGTCACCCTCCGTCCTTTGCGACTCGATCGAGAACCAGCAGGCTTCATTTGATTTGGGTGTTTATTGGAAGGAAACTTCATTTGGGCTGAACTATTAAAGACCCAAATTTTGTAATATCATACAAACAAATCTCCAGGGCACAGGCCCAGGCCCCTATTGGTTAAGTGGTAATGGTATACACAAGTATACAACTAGGGCTGTAAACGAGCCGAGTCGAGCCGAGCTAGACCCAGCTCGAGCTCGGCTCGAACTTGATTCGAGTTGGCTTGGCTCGATCTCGAATTTCAAATCGAGCTGAGATTTGAGGCTCGAGCTCGACTCGATTAGAATTCGAGCTAGCTCAGCTCGGCTCGATCTAGCTCGAACTAACAAAAAAACAGCAAAATTTACTACTTAAAAAACCCTTAAAATGAATTTCCTCATGGATTAAGGGCCATAATTGCCATTTGATTTAACCATATGGCTAAATATGCAAGTATAAATAATTAATTCACTTTGTACATTGTCTTTACCTTCTTTTATAGGGGGAATATTCGCTTAGTTTTTGTTTTCTAAGCGATGTAGGACAAAAAAAATGAAGGATGTAAACCCTATCGAGCCAGCTCACGAGCTCACAAGCCAAGCCAGACCAAGCTCGAGCTCGGCTCGTTTACAAACCGAGCCGAGCTGGCTCGTTAACAACCGAGCCAATTTCGAGCCGAGCTTTCTTCGAGTTTTTTTCGAGCTAGCTGCGAGCCACGAGTTTTTTGAACACCCCTATATACAACGCACCCGGTTCTGGGTATGATCGGATATTAAGAGAAACCGGTTCAGGTACGAGTATTGAGGAGAAAAACTATACCCCATGTATCCGGGTAGGGTATAATCGGGTTTGGATATAACCGGGTATTATTATTTATTACCATGTTTTAAAAAATTTTGCTTTTTTATTATGTTAGACAAAAATAAATTCGTTTAAATATTAAATTTGGTTTGTAATTGGTAAAAATAATTAAAATATGTTACACTAATATAAATTCACGAGTAAACTGCAATTTTACCCCCTGAGGTTAGGGGGCATTGGCACTCTTACCCCCCCTAAGGAAATAAATGCAAAATTACCCCCTACTGTTAAGTGTTATGTCGCAGTTCTACCCCCCGGCTTCAATTTTCTTGACCTGCCTGTTGACTTGGGGGTGAAAAGACTATTTTACCCTTTTGTTTTACCCCCCAACGTTTGCTCTTATTTCGCATGTTTACCCCCTTAAATCAAATATATTTTAGGGGGTTATAAGAAAGGGTATTTTAGTAATTTACCCCAAGTCAACAGATCAGCAACATATTTGATTTAAGGGGGTAAACATGCGAAATAAGAGCAAACGTTGGGGGGTAAAACAAAAGGGTAAAATAGTTTTTTCACCCCCAAGTCAACAGGCAGGTCAAGAAAATTGAAGCCGGGGGGTAGAACTGCGACATAACACTTAACAGTAGGGGGTAATTTTGCATTTATTTCCTTAGGGGGGGTAAGAGTGCCAATGCCCCCTAACCTCAGGGGGTAAAATTGCAGTTTACTCTAAATTCACTCAGGTACAAATTATTTGCTTTATAATATACTTGTTAAAAATTAAATATAAAACTTGTTAAGCAAACATAAAAATATACTTTAAAATTCGGGTATTAAGAAAAAAGAAGTTGTATACGATATAACCAGGTTGGGTATAAGGTATGGCTGGTTTCGAGTATAATTATGCATGAATTACCTTTTTGTGTCACAACCTTGATGCTTTACATAATTCCAGCAAATCTTTAACCGAGAAAGCAAAGATTTCGGGGATATTACACCACCTGCTTACGATGCCAAATAACCGAAGCCATGTAACAAGAAGTGAATTTATGTTCAGTTGTCTCCAGATCTTCACACATCACACATATTTGCAAATCAAAATGTATAGTCCTTTTACTCAAAGCAGGGTCATTCTAACTTTTTTGGAGGCCCTAAGCGAACCAAAAAGCGGGGCCCTATTGAATTGGTATAAAGGAATTGAGGTTGAGATTTGAGACATTGAATAACCATAGTGATGATTTTTCCTAATTTCGCTCAATCCGCAATCAGTTTCACATTGGTTACTCAAAAGACACCGCAAGTAACGAGGGTTGATGTGTTGCGTGCGCGGCCAGTGCTGACTCCTAGTGTAAAATCCAAAATCTTAGGCCTAGAAACGTTGTTTGAATGGCAAAAAAACAAGTCTAATATATGAAAAGAGAAAAAAACGAAGGCCTTTGTTTTTTTTTTTTTTTTTTTTTTTTTTGTGGCCCAAAGCTTTAGCCTAGGTTGATAAGCCATACGAGCCGGCCTTGGCTCAAAGTCGATAAGGTGGGGAGATAGTCCATAACAACTCTCCAACCAAAATTATTGCATTTTAATGAGATCCATTTGCACCGTTCCATTATTTAAAGGTAGCTTGAATCAATCTTCAAAGCAATAAGACGTTTAACAGATTTTACCTAGAATTGACTCGACTTGTCTATCACCCATGAACCGTTGTCTCCCAAAACTTTTACCGTGTCAGAGGATTCATAACCTGCTGCATTTCACTAATTTCTAAAGGTGTCTCCGATGAGTACTTCCATCTCCATGTCACAACCCGGTTATAACACAAAAACATTCATTAATCATACAATTTATTTAACTATTTAACTTAGTTTATTTAATTTATTTCACTATTATTTAAGAGCATAGTTGTAAAACAAGGTCTCCAAGGCCGAGTACTCTCCGAGTAAGAGCTACAAGGTAGCATGCCGATGCGACTTTCTTCAACTCCGCCTAATTACTCAGGATCGATCAAACGCGGTCAACCTATATCAGAATCGGATCTAGTATGTCAACTCGGGCCAAGTTTGACTTTAAAAAAATAAAACATAATTCGTATGTCTATCATATTAAAAAATTAATATCATTTTCACGTATTTTGTTATAAATATTTGTAAATTTATGTTATTTGACATATTTTTAATTTTCGAAAACTAATTTCTTTATAATTTAACTTGTTCGAGTACTCTCCGCTTAGGCCGAGTACTCTCAACTTTCCGATCAACCGCCTAGGAGGCGCCTAGCGACTTTTGCAACCATGTTTAAGAGTAAAGTTTATTTCTTTATTTGGCAATCAACCTTTTACTAAAAAGTTTTTCCCCCTAATTTGCTTATCAAGCATTTACATAATATTTTTGTTTCTATAATTTGATCATCAAGGTTTTTCTTTGCACTCTAAGAATAGTAAGAAGGTTTTTTTTTTCTAATTTGACCACCAACGATTTCATAATGTTTTAGGGGCTGTTTGTTTATCTCTTAACGAGGGTCTTAATGGTTCAGACATGTTACTGGTTCAGCATTTAATGATTCAGACTGTTTGTTTCGTGAGCAGATGTCTGAATGGTTCAGGCATTTTACCTCTGAATGATTAAAGATTATACAGAGTCTGAACGGTTAAGACCTCTAATCTGAATTGGTCAGACATTTGCATCTGAAGGGTTAAGCATTATACTGGCTCTTAATGGTTCAGACATTTTACTAGTTCAGCACTTAATAGTTCAGACCTCTTATTGGTTCAGCACTTAACCATTCAGAAGTTGCCAAAGAGCCACTTAGTTTTTCTAATATCTACTTTGAGAATAGTAAAGGTTTGATTTTCTTAATTTGGCAACCAAGGTTTCATTATGTTTTGGTTTTTCAAATTTAGTCACCAAGGTTTTCCTTTTGGATAAATTACACTTTTCGTCCTTTATGTTTGTATCACATTGCAATGGATAGCCTTTAACTTCAATAATTACAGTCACAGTCCTTTATTTGAAAAACTCAGTACATATTTCGTCCTTTAGCACTAACAAGGTTGAAATTTTCAGTTAAGTCTATTCACTTAAGGGCAGTTTAGTCTTTTTACTTAGTTATTTATAATATAAATAAAACATAATATCAAATATAATTACCCTTTTTCTCTTTCACTCTCTTACACACTTTGAACTCTCTCTCTCTTTAAACAGACCAGCAGTCATCACCATCAAATCCACCACCACCACCCACCAACAACCACCATCACCAGATCTAAAGCCTGTCATCAACAACCCACCACCACCATCACCGATTTTGGCCTTCGTAAATCAACTAATGTCATGATCGATAAATCAACTAACAATCACATCACAAACGGAATCTATAAACGATGTCTACAGAAATTCATAACCATACCCACCCTTCAAGAACAACCCCTAAATCCCAATACTTTCTCTCTCTCAGTAAACCTAAAACCCACTTGGAAAAACAACTACCCAGATTCCAATTGAACCTTTTTTTCTCATAAAAATCAATTCATTCAAGAAAGCTGAATTCTCTTAATGTGGCTTTCTAAATATGAAATTGTTTGTGGTGGTGAAAACAGATGGACCGGAGGGACAGTTGGTTTCTCATAATTATTTAGAGAACATCATATCCCTCAATTCTTTTTTGTCACTCACCGATCACTCATTTCATCAAGAATCAATTTTTAGGGGCAAAAAGGGAAACTTTGCTTATTAAGGTTCATACTAACACCGAAGAAGCAGTAGTCCGACCCGATCCACCGAAGGCTCCCATGGTTTTCGTGTCGCGTGATTAACTTAAACACTCACCTTATTCCCTCCATCTTCATTATGTTTGATCTGTCCTCCACTGCGACATTTTAGGGTTTCATTTCACCGACGAATCTCTCCCTCTCTCTAACCACCCCTATGTCATACCCTTACCCATCTCCGTCTACGGAAACTCCTCCTCTCCACCACTCATCGTCTCCACCATTATAATCTACTATTAAGGTTCATTAACTCATGAGATGATTTTTGAAGATTGAAGTTGAGAGAAAAAGAATTCTGATGTCCAGAGATGACAAATTGAGAGAAATAGATGAGAGAGAAGAAAGAGAGGAAGCGTTTCAGAGGGGAGCCGGAAATTGTGGTGGTGGGGAAGGGAGCTCGAGGTGGGCGGTGGTGGTTGCAGTAGATCTAGCTAGAGATAAAAGAGAAAGAATGGGAGAGGGGCATAGATTAGAGAGAGAGTTAGAGAGAGGGAGGGGCATGGATTAAAAAGAAAAACATATTTGTGCAATAAATATATAGTCTTACATTAAAATGACGAATTTACCCTCATGTGCAAGGCACATGCCATATTTAACTGAAAATTTTAACATGGTTAGTGCTAAAGGACATAACATGTAATGAGTTTTACAAAAAAAGGACTATGCCTGTAATTATTAAAGTTAAAGGTCATCCATTGCAATCCAGTACGAACATAAAGGACGAAAAGTGTAATTTACCCTTTCCTTTTTCACTTTGAGCACAAAAATCTATTTATTTGTTTGTTTCCTATAAACTTTATTGAAAAAAAGGAGTTGTATACGAAATAACAATATACTAACCGAACAACACTGTTACCGGTATCGGTGTTTTCGGAACCTATATAGGTGTTATTAGAATCATAATAGGTGTTTGTTTTTTAAGATTTCCGATCGATGTAAAACACAACTTTATATGTCATACAACTTTTGTAACAACGGTACTAGTAACGGTGTTAGTGAAACCGTTACCGGTGTACTCGGAACCGATGTGTGTGACTTAGTTATTTTTTTTAGTTAACTTTCGTTTTGCTCCCTATGGTTTGGTCATTTTAACGGTTTTTCCCAAATCATTTAAAAAGTGTCATTTTCCTCCTTGATATTTCCATTTTATTGCCAGTTTGCTCCACGACTCTAACTTAATTAAAAATCTCAGTTAATAGTGAGGGTATTTCGGTAATTTATATATAAGGTTTATTTATTTGTTAGAGTTAAATGCTTGGTTGGTCCCTGTGGTTTTCCAAAATTGCAGACTTGGTCCCAATGGTTTACTAATTACACGCGTGGTCCCTGTGGTTTTCAAAAATGCACTCGGTTGGTCCCTAGCCCTAACATCAGTTAAATTTCTCAGTTAAGTCCATGTTAAATGACCCAAATACCCTTGCTTATTAACAAAACCCACCATAACTTTCACATCATGAGGATCCAGATTCAGATTCAGATCTAGATCCAGATCAAGACTACACTGATGATCTAGATCAATTTTTAAGCTGCAGACACGATGTCGAATTCGAAGAAACCAGTAGTGAATTTGAAGAATCTTATGCTAATAAAATCGTTAGAGATTCTGATTACGGCTCCAGATCGAGCTTCAAAAGCATAATCGCTGACAAACTGCTCGATACGAAACGCAAAAAACCGGTGAATCTGGAAAACGACGACGTATTATCGGAATTAGGAAGTGCAGATCTGAATCACCGTCGAATATTCGATCAAATCACCTCGAATTACTACGGTTATGAAGGCAGTGTGTCCTCTTATGACGGAAACGAGGTCCAAAACCCTAGAAGACATCGAATCGGTCAAATTGAAGACGAATATGTGGATCGATTCAATCGGAGTGCTCAGATTCATCATATGAATAACCGATTAGGTAAGCAGAAGCACCGATCGACGGAAATTCATCGAAACCCTAACCCTAAGTTGGAGAGAATACAGCTGTTGAAGAAGGTTCGAGAACTTGCAGATCAGCTAGAAAGAACGAGCGTCTCTAATCCTCACGGTGTGAATGATCCGGTGAGATTTGGCAGGCGAATGGCGTTTTCCGGCGTTTTCCAGCTTCCTCGGTGGGTTGAAGGTGAAGGCGGAGGTGGTGGGTTAAAGGTGACGGCGGTGGTGGTGGGTTTATGGTGGAGATGGAGGCGGTGGGTTGAAGGTGTCGATGGAGGTGGAGATGGCGGTGGTGCTGGGTTGAAGGGAAGGTGGGTATGTGCAGGATGTGTGATGAAGATGATGATGGTGATGAAGATGACTTGGTCCTACTAATGAAGATGATGATGGGTAACCTGGACTTAACTAAACAAAACTTAGAGTTAATAAGCAAGGGTGTTTTGGTCATTTAACATGGACTTAACTGATGTTAGGGCTAGGGACCAACCGAGTGCATTTTTGAAAACCACAGGGACCACGCGTGTAATTAGTAAACCATTGGGACCAAGTCTGCAATTTTTGAAAACCACATGGACCAACCAAGCATTTAACTCTATTTGTGAATGATCCCATTTAAGATTTATGCATAAATTCATATTTTCTCTCTTTCTCACAACCACATTGCACCAGCCCCACCCTACCACCACCCTGCACCATCTCCACCAGACCACTACCACCAATATGTACCATTTGGATCCGACCACCATCACCACCTTGCACCAGCTCCACCTAAACACCACCTTTGTTCTCCCACTCTCTCTTTTTCTCACCTCAGCCTACACCACCACAACCCTACCACCGCCCGCCACCACCACCACCAGCCGACCATCGGCACTACAACCCTAGTCCGGGCCCTTCGCTTGAAAAACGAACACCTTTCGCAACCCTAAATTCAATAATCCGAGATTTGAACCCCCTGCCACCTCTTAGATCTACAAACTCGATTTGAAATTACATCTAGATCCATAAAGTTGATTTGAAACCACACTAGATCCAGAAACCATAAACTTAATCTGGATCCGCAAAATCCACACCAGATCTACAAATTTGGGTTGAAACATATACGAGAGCTATGACAAGATTTGACCGGAAATCACAACTAACCTTGGCCGATTATAAGATCTTTAAGCAGAAGCGGCGGCGGTAGTTGGTTTCGACGACTGTGGTGTCGGTTAGCTCCGACGAAGGTGGTGGTGAGGTTCGACGGCTGTGATGATTCTTCAACAGAAAATTAAGCGGTGGATGATGGTGATGGCGGGCTAGTCGTGATGGTGGTGGCCGGCTAGTCGTGATGGAAGGTGGTGGTCGTCGTATTGCAGCACTGGGAGGGGGAGGGGGAGAGTTTGCTGAATGTTGGTGAATGATTTTTATAATTTCATGATATAAGTATATAACTAGTAAATAACGCCCGCGCTTCGCGGCGGGTTTGTTTTTTCGTTAACAGTAGACTACATGTGTTACATTGAGATGGTTGGTAAGCATATAGAGTACTAAATCCTATGTTACAATAGCGGACCAAATTAAATTAATGTCATGCTTGAGTGGATTGGCTGGAATTCATGTCATGCTTGAAGACCGCATAAAAGTTTATCCTTCCTTACTTCTAGCTTGATTGATTTTCAAAAAAGTAACTCCATCGTGAAAGTCATAACTTGTGTTTTAAGATTATGAAAAAAACTTATAGCAAAAAAATCCACCAGTTCCATCACAAGCAGGCAACATCATGTGAGATCTATCGACAGCAAAATTAAAAATGACATATTCAAACGTATCAAAATCTGTACCAAGAAGTCAAATGGTAAAAAAAAAAAATGGAATGCTAACGCTCCTTGTCATTTAACCAGCTTTTGATATTGTACCTGGAAGTGATTTAGAATGTCAGCAGTAGTATTGTTTGAAAAGTGCAAAAAATCTCAACTGATCAATTTTTATCTTTCGAAAGCCATGGTTTTTTCAAATCCCATCCACTAACAATCTGCATATGGACTGGAAGGTCATACTTAATTTCCAGACATAGTGACATAAGAATATAGGTTTCCACAGCTTGAAACAATGTAATTGGATCGTATTTACCTCTTAGAGCTCACTGAAATATTATTTAGCCCTTTGTGTTAAAAAAGGGTTGTGATCAATATAGTTGATAAGCTAAAAGTCCATCAAAATACCTTGTACATAGAGATCTAAGGGCCTGAGAAAGAGTATACATAATCTATGTCCATTCTTTATCATCCTGAGAAGTACCACAATGTGTTAACTTCAAAACTTAAAAGATAGACAACTTGACAAACAAAATAATACCATAAAAGAGAAAAATCGAAGAAAGCTGTTGCATAGAGGATCCATTATGCAACTGCCCAAGTTGATGGTATTTTCTCCACAATACCTACAATTGTAAATGATACGCATTGATAAAAATATTTTTATAAAATTTAATGAGAAAAAGAATGCAGTCAAACACAATCACAATCAACTTAAAGAAAAAAGTATCTGCCTAATAGTTAGATGATTCACCAGCATGAGCATCTTTAAGACTGTTTAGTGCTTCCACAGGAGAAAATATCCTAAGCAAAGATAATCAATTACATTGTTTCAAGTTGCGGAAACCTATATTCTTATGAGCAAAGAAGCAAAGATTGCATGTAAGTGAATTAAGCACTTTAAATTGTATGGTAAATTTATAACCATAGAGCGATAGTTGACCCGAAATATAGTTAAGCAATACATGCCAATTAGATGTAAACAATGTAAAATGAGCAAAGAAGCAAAGATTATAGATGGAGTTAGCTAATAAAGCAAAGATAATCAATACAACTTTAAGTACAGGCTAAAAGTAAGGGTAATCAACTAAAAATAATAAAGCAGATTCAAGACAATAAGGTTTGTCATACAATGTGAATGTATAAAATGATGCAGAGATGTTTGTAAATGCATTTTCTGTTTTAAAGAGATTGTGTTAAGGGTTATAGTGGAGTGATGTTTGAGCAGGCTAACATGATCCCATCAGACCGTCGTGAAACCACCACCACCATCGTCGAACTCGGCTATCGACCGCTGTGAAACCCCCAAACGCACCACCATTACCTACCCCCACCCCCACCCCCACCCCCACATCCACAACCAGCATCACTGGTCGGCATACAAACCCATTGTCATCTCTCTTTCTAGCCCTTTCTCATGCCGATCTTATTCTCCAACGCACGCAAGCAAGACCACCGACGTCCTCAAGATAGGGTGGCCGGTCAGAGGCCATGCTCGGCACCCGCTACCAATCTCCCATTGGCATCATCATCTCTCTCTAGCGGTTTCACTCTCTCCGGCCTCACTCTGTTTCTGCAAATAACATGTAGTTATTAGATCCGCATATAATTATTAATTAACACATGTTGCTTCATTTCAGTTGCAACAACACAAAATAATTAATAAGAACATTTTAATACTTAATATCATGTGAATAAGAAAATTTAACATTGGCTATACCAAATGGATTTGTGATTTCAACAGAAACAGGTTGTGTCAAGTTTAAGCATATCAACTAACTTAACGATGATTTTTTGTTCTTTATTCAAAATAACTAGGTTTTTCTCCCGCCGCGTTGCGGCGGCTTACAAATTATGAACAATCAAAAGGAAATTCAACAAACCCAAGTGGTGCCTCTACACAATCTTCATATCATAGAACTTGGATGTGTCTCTTCTCTTTTTGCCATCCTTATCTTAATTGTTTTCATAGCCTATAGCAAAATATAAGATGGCTAAGTATAACTGTATAACAATTTGCATGTAATACTTAAATAGTTCAATGTTCATTACTACCTTCCCAAATACTCACCGACTGCCGAATCGTCACGTTGACCAGCTTTGATGAAGGCCTGAACACATTAGGTCTTTGATGCCCACTGGAGCCGCCATAATCCGAACCTGTTTTGACCCGTTATCCAAATTGGTCAAAATGCGTTTTGAGAAAGGAAGTATTTAATGGTGGGAGATTAAAAGATTAGTATCATGAGATAAAAAAAAGTTAATTTTTAGGATATATAAAAAAGGATTTTTTTAAAAGCTTATAATGGTTACTTTATTATATATTATTACATTGCTTTCAAACAGTTCCATCAAAACCAAAAACAGGGGATCCCTGTATGAACTTTGTCTTTATTTCAAATATCCCATCTACTTGTTGTAATGAAGCACAAAACTTTGTAGTATAGTGTAGGTTTATTACTTACAAATCATTTTCTTCAATTGTACATGACGTTGATTCAAGATCTCTTCTACCAGTGAGTGTTACAAAGTTATCCCTAAAAGTCAAAAAAGGACCTTTATCATCTAATTAAGACCCATCATAAGGTTATTTAAGAAAAAGTGTACTTTTTGTACCTTTATTAGTAATGTAGTAAAACATACCATGGTGCTTAATTAAGCAGACAAGTAAGCAGGCCGGTAATAATAGTTTTGAATGATATGCGTTGAGTTGACCAGAAGTCAACCAGATAACCCGGGAACCCTTGGTATGGCATGCTCATGTTGCGCCGCTGCTGGAGTTTGGCCACACCACATCATCTTCCCTCTCAAGAATCCTCCATTCTTCTGAATTTTTTTAGCCAAGTTTTTTGGTGGCTGTATTTTTCATAAAGAAAAAATCATTAGAAATTGAGAATTTAAAAATAAAATAAAAATAAAGTTGAAACCAAACTTGCCTGCCACCATGATGATTTCGATTTTAAACAGGGATGATCTGAATAGCCCTCAACAAAACCTGTTAATCAACCTGATTCCACTCTCACTTATAATCAAAGAAATCAGATAAAGAAAGCTACAAAAGTCCAATAGAGAGAGTACAAATAGCGGAATTAAATACTTAACCGTTGGTGACTCAGATGAACCAAAGTGAAAAGGGTTCACCGAAACTTTGAAGGAACCCTAACCGTCGTCGCCGGAGGTGGCGCCTGGGCTACCGGACGTTGGAAAACGGTCGTGCCGCCCCCCTCTCTCTCGCATCGTAACACGTGTGACGCAAAAAAATAGCGGATAAAAAAAGCCAAAAGAGGAGTCGAACCCACACCCTTTTTGTAGAAATTCTATCGTTACCAGAATCACTATCGAAAGCCGCTATCACCCGAGGCGCCGGCTGACTCTCCAAATCCTTAATGAAATTATAACTTCAATTCACATCGAATAAATAGAATAGATATCACCCAAAACCTACAATTAACACCACAATTGAAACCAACAAACCAATAAACCAAAATCCGCTAAAAGGTTAACCCAATCGGCGACATAGCAACAACAAAACTCATGTTAAACAAATAAACAAAAAAACTCAGAAATTTTATTTGGAACAAAATTAATAAACAAAATGAATACAAATTAGGGGGTTTTTTTCCTAAGAAGCCCAATCCACATTTAACAAATCTAATACCAAAATTTCCTTAAAAGAGTGCATACAAATTAGGGCTTTTAGTTTCTTTTTAATAAAAACATGTAATCAAGCATGCTCGATTGCAAATAACATATCATCTGCAAAAAGATTGTTTGTGATTAAGACAGAATTTTAAGCAGGCAATTTGAAACAATCAAACACTTTTATTGTTCTATAACCTCACAATATAGCATAATAAAGACTCAAACTTTGCAACAAACTTGAAGAACCCAATATCAAACAAAATCATAAATCTATCAGACCCAAGTGAAAAAGTTCCAAGAAACCGATGAAAAACTGAAAAGTACTCACCTTTATGCAGCTCAAAATGATACTGTAACCCTAGGTTTTCACAATATAACATAATCACGATGCCTTTCTAGACCTGCAACAACCATCTACATCGATATATCACCTTTTACAAAAAAAGTCATCTGCAAACCAGTTTGGCCGAATAAAAGTTGTTATGGTACCGATTCGCGTTGTTGATTTTTATAAAGCCCTCATCAAGAGATGTGATAGTTTCTGGGTATTTTTATGTCGTCAAAGTAGAGGTTAGAGTTAGGACAAGTTTTGAAAAAAGAGTTTGTAATAAATTTTTGTAACAAACCCATATAGATAACTCCATCAGTGGCAAACAACTGATAAATTTTTGTAACAAACCCATAAATTAAGATCAAGAGAACTTACTTGGAGCCATGTTTAGCAACATTCGCTTGGCTGCAACTTTCACCTGTTAACGGACAAAGTTTCCTCTGTTTTCGGACAATTTTGACAAGGCATGTTGTCGATTTATATGATTAAAACTCAATAACCAATGACCAAACAACATAAATATGTATATATACACTTTTATTATGTCCACAACTCACTTAAAGTTTTGGTTCCGCGATTTAAAACAATACAAAATACAAAATAGTGTAATTAACATACGCGTTATACCGAGTCGAACCGGGTTGAACCGAGCAGCACCGAGACCCGCACTTGAGCTGAGACCTAAGCTGACCCGAATCAATGCTGACCGATGTTGACTTGTCGAACCGAACCAAAGCTGAGTTGACCTAAGTCGACCGAAATGAAGTTGAACCGTAACGTGAACTTGATTAGAAAGATACTCGAATTTGTTAACTTGAATAAACATAACCCACATCAGCTTCTAACCTGAACCGAACCGAGATAGGGTCCAAAAATGAACCGAGCCAAGACACCACGTCGTCTTGATGAGGACTGAACCGAAATCGCTGACCCGATTTTACATGTAAATTCTTAATCTGAATTTACCTAACACTCAAACAACTGATTATCCCTATGTCAAACATCATAAACACATCCAAACACCATCTTCCACACCCCATCTTGATACAACTCTCAATTCCATATCACATAATCACTTTCAGAATGTAATGCCAAAAGTAAAAGAACATGCTTACATATGTATTAAGCTGTCGAACGAAGCTAGAAAAATTGTTGTGCTTGAAATATTTCAGAAGCAATTCGCTAGCAAACTCGGGTGGATTCCAAACAACAAAACTACTCCCAGTATGACTCCAAGAAACAATATGATCTGTCAAAGGGTCATCCACCATTTCATATGTTTTATTCAGAAATGGTGGTGATGAACTTGAACCCCCTTGTGACCCATCCATCATAAAATCATCTGGATCAAAACCACTCTTTATTTCAAATCAATAACTCTGCCCACCAAAAAAAATTAAGAATCAGGACCACAAACAACCCACAAAACATAAATTATCACAAAGTACAAAACTTTTATGAGTTAAAGATTCAATTTACACAAAAATAAACACAAATTATCATATATTACAAGACTTTTCAAGTTAAAGATTCAATTTTTAATAAAATAAAACACAAATTATCATAAATAATAAAAAAAGGAATATAATGAGAAGTAGCAGGGGGTGTTACCGTAAACATCGTCGGCCAAACCTCGCTGCCGCCGCTGCGGCTCCCCGCTGACGGTGGATCGTCGCAGTCTCTGATTTCTCTTTCTCATCTCTCACGCTCTTCGTTTCTCTCTCTTCTCTCGTCTTGTGCAGTCGCCGCCATACGCCACCACCGAAATGGTGGTGGCTGGTCGTTCATCGAACAGAGATGGAGGAGTGGGTGAAACAGTTCAAGGAAAGAGGGTTTAGGGGGTTGTCGGATTACGAACCGAAGAAGATGAAGAGAAATGGGAAAGGGGGTGTTGTGTACGACGCTGTATTCAGGGGAGAGAGATGAAGATGGTGATACTATTTATGAGGTTTGTGACGTGTCCCAGGTTCACTATTCACAAGGTTTGCTTTTTAATATATTGATAATGATAATGATAATGATAATTAGTGGAACAACAGCTTAGCTTCTATGACTGCATACTTGGATTGCCACACCATTTTCAAGTCAATCAAATATATGCTTTTTCTAAATCTTCACTCTTTGCATTAATAATTTTGATTGTAAATTTGTAATCCATAAGGTTTCCTATGACCAAATTTGTTCGGAATACGTACCTGGTTTGGCTGGATCAGCTTCCAATGTCGAGGGAGATCAACCACTGCCCCCGTCATTTTGTTTGCAGTGAAACCCTAACTGAGCGGCCGTTGCAGTTTCCGGGGACATCTTAATGAAGCCAGATCGGCTGTGGGATATGGTAACCGGCCGGAACCCTAGTTTCAATTTCCGCCGCTGCCTCCGGTCAACCTCGTACACCGAACCGACATCATTGATTGAACCTCGTCCTCCGGTTAGCACTTAGCGACTTGTGGTAGTGTACGCGCCGGGTTGTGATGTCACCGCAGGTGCACCGCCGTAAGGATTGGTGACCGACGTTAACTCTCTATCTCTTTGCCGTACTCCCCTTCTCTCTCTCTTACTCCCGTTGCTCTCTGCTAGTCTGTTGCATTCCTTATACAAAGGATATGGCACAATGGTAATTAACATTCATTTTCTGTCGAAATAAGCCATGGTTGTACAGAGAAAGCATAATGTGAGTTGTGAGAAACTATTGTGGTCAAAACCCAAAAAAGGAAAAGGACACTGGCGCAAATGGACGATGTGAATTGATATATATAATAATATCACTAAATGACAAAAACAAATTTAAGGATTTAATGAAATTGAATAAATGATTTTTATAATTTCATTTTTAATATCATTAAAAAACAATAACATATTTCAAAATTGAATAAACGATTTTTATACTTGAAGTTGGCAAAATACTCTTTCAGTTAATAAATAATTTGGATGAAGTTAGAGGCGAGAACAAAATAGGAAAAACACAGTAAACTATTGGAGGAAAATCACCGCTTTTAAATGATTTGGGCAAAATCATTAAAACGACAAAACCACAGGGAGCAAAAGAGAAGTTTACTCTATTTTTTTATACAATAATGTTTCATATTTCGGTCTAAATTTGATAAGTTAACACAACGCAATGTGCATATGTAATGAAATATTTTTACATCTATTGTCCGATTTAACAAGGGTCTACATATTCACACACCCTAGTCCCTATTTACACACCCTCGTATACGCCTCGTATAGGTCTATACGTCGCATATAACATTTTTCAATTTCCAAGAGAATATTTAATTATGTCATATTTTGTCTTATATGCCACGTATAGGCCTATATGGGGCGTCTAGACGAAAAAAGACCATTTTGTTTTCTCTTTTTAATATCCATAACACTAATATTAATTATAAAAAACTCGTATTAATATCAATAACACTAATATTAATTATAAAAAACTCATATTAATATCAATAACAATAATATTAATTATAAAAAAACTCATATTAATTATAATAACTCTAATATTAATTATAAAAAACTCATATTAATTATAATAAGTCGTATAGGCCTGTAGGTGTAGTATAGGTCTCGCATAGGACTATAGATGTGGTTTAGGTCTCGTATAGGCCTATACAGGTGTTGTATCATATCCTTTACTTGTTATTTTTATTTATTTAAAATAGAAAACTTATTTTTGTATAAAAGTTTACTAAAACGATTAATATTGTATAAAATGTTTGTTAAAAAAAACTCCTTATATACGCCTCATATAGGCCTATACGTGGCATATATGGGGCATGAGTCATATACAAGACCTATACGAGGGGTCCTATACGTCCCGTATAGGCCTATACGAGGCATATAGGAGCAGCCAAACCATAACTGACATGAGTCAGACACTGAGTTTGATGTAACTCTATACGACCTGTGTAGCCCTATACGAGGCAAAAGGGTGTCAAATAGACAGACAGAGTGTGTAGATAGTTTGAGCCTTTAACAATCTCGCCACAACACACTTATCCTAAAACCTTTTTTCTTTTTTGGTCAAAACAATATCTAAAAAAACCGTTGACATATGCACAAGTTCAAGGAAAAACAGATAAAACAACGTGGGTTATTTTGCTTTACACACATCCACGCAATCGCAGCAGAAATTTAGCTGAAAAAAGCACATGATCATCACCGTTTCTCCAATCCATTATTATTAGTATTTCTTCCCCTTTTCTCTACCAAAAAATCACCAACAAAAGATGAACAATCGGTCCATACACAACTCGGTTCCCACCGATATTGCCTTCAAAATCGCCTCTTTGCTTCAGGTATCTGTTAATATTTATGAGATTATGGATTAACAATTATCTTTCTCATTTTTGATGAAATAAATTTGGGATTTTGATGAAGGAATTGGATTTGTGTGCGTTGGGTAGTTGCTCTAGGTTTTGGCGGGAGCTTTGTGGGTCGGATCATATATGGTCAGGTCTATGCATAGACAGGTGGCCAGCCCTAGGTTTTGACAAAGGTCATGTTGTTCCTGAATTCAACCCTCATCATCTCCAGCAGCAGCATTTGGACTCTAATTTGAAGGTCAATTTCTGTTTTTTATTTTTTAGGGTTTTCTATATAATTGTGTTTTTATGTATATTTGTTTGTTAGGATGGTGGTTGCAGAGATATATATTATTAACAAATTGATTGAAGGATGATAATATGATATTCTGGTTATAATGCAAAATTTTAAATATGACTTAGAAAAGTAATACTCAATGGTTGGGTGATCAAACACTTCGGGCGGTGGGTTTCATCTGGAATGGTGGCGGGTGGGCCACCAGCGTCGTCTGCGTTCGTGGACGTGGGTGACCTTTTGCCATTGGATTTACCCGGGTGCAAGGTTTAAAAGTACGGAATCGTGCCTTTAGTCATTTTCCCTTTGCCTCGAGTCGGAATTAAAAAGTAAATAAAAAAATTATATATCTTATAAATAATAAAATAATGACTAATTTCATCATCTGATTCATCAAAAACACACGTAAAAAAGCCACGAAATGTATGAAATTGACCAAAAAGTTGAAAACATCAAAACCCCCCTCAGCGCTCCCTGAGGCACACTTACAAAATAACCCTCCGAGGCGCCGCCTCAGACTCGTTATTTGGGTGCCTCGCCTTGAGGCGCACGCGTCAACCGTTGTTTTAAACCATGCCTGGGTGATCGGGGTTTTGTTGGTCGTTCAAAAAAATTGACAAAATTGATTATTATGTGCGATTATTCACTTCCAAGTTCCAAGTTTGTTTTTTTTTAAACCGTCCGGCGCAGAGTGGCCTGTGAAATGCCTCAAACCTGTAAAACAGACCTTGATAATAAAGTTCGCTTTAGGCCCTCAAATATGTTGAGCCACCCCTGTTGAGGTGGTGCTCCATCACGTGGGTCAAAAATAAGGTCGGGCTAGAATTAGGTTCTAAAAGAGGCTGATATGTAAAAATGTACAAAAGGATGAATAGATGATGAATGGTTTCCTTGACAAAGAAGGCTGATATGTAAAAGATGGGTATACATAGAGCAACACCTCGTATAAGTGAAGCTCTTGTCCCGCACCTCGACTTTCAAGACCTAAACACCTTGGACCCACACGCTTTTAAAACCAACCAAGCTTCCAACATTCTGTTGTATCCCTATGAATGTAGATGATATTCATCTTTTGGTTTTATCTTTTACATGTGAATGTAGGGATGGAGGGGATTTTATGTGAATAAACATCATGAGATGGCTAGTAAAGCAGATGCTGTTATTGCTTTTTTGGAACAATGCATATCGTCAGAGTCCATCGAGGTTAATCATTATCTGGTTGCAATGCAGAACATGCATTCAATGCAGTTTGGATTTAGAGATGTAGTGTTGTTCTTTTTCAAAGAAAATCTTCATGTGCTGCTTAATTTGGCTGGTATGCACTACTGTATAGCATGGCTTGGAGTGCCGGTAAGCATACAACAACCATCCATTTAGCCATTTAATCTTCTGTTTTGTCTATCAAGTTAACTTCTTGGTGATGATGTGATCTGTAATTAGGGGTGCAAGCTGCTCGAGAAAAAGCTCGAAACGAGCCGAGCTTGAGCCTATAACAAAGCTCGATTATTTTTTGAGCTTGAGCCTGACATGTGAAGCTCGTCAGGCTCTTCGAGCCTTATTGAGCCTAATGTAATATTAGTTTTATTAATATTTAATAACATTTACCCCATATATAAATTTTTTTAGTAAACGAGCGAAGCCGAGCTTATTTAAACTTCTTTACGAGCCGAGCCCGAACCTAAAAATAAGCTTGTTTGATAAACGAGCCCGATCCCGAGCTTCACTTATCGAGCTTGCGAGCCTAAACGAGTCTATTATTTATATTATTTTTATTTAATATATTAATTAATAAATAATAAATGAGCCGAGCCGAGCTTGAGCTTGAATAAGTTAATCGAGTTCGAGCTCGAGCCTGGTCGAGCTCGGGTTCGGCTTGGCGCTTAAAACTAATTAAATTAAAGAATTTGCGTGTTCATTGGTATTATAAAATTTATGGCATTTTTTGCAGGCTGAGCGTGTGATGGAAGCCTTATATAGGAGCAAGATTTCCGATAGAAAAATATGTGTTCAGTGGTGGAAGCTCGGCCGGTGGTCGTACGGATTTAGACTGCGTGACGAGTCAATTTCGAGGAGGGCTTCCCTTAGAGATCTTGCAATGACAAAAGAGCAGGAAGTTCTTGACGTTCTTTATCGCGGTGCAATTCATGAGGTCATACGCGTTCAAATTTCAGCACCTAAGCCCGTTAGTTCTCATTGGTCATGCCAAAGTCAGATTGCAGGAACATCAGGTTAGAAAAGGTTTCTATCTGAGGTCAGTTGGTTATTTGTCTGTGTGTATGTGTACGTATATATGTATATAATGCATTGTGTGCATAATTGTTGGTAATGGTATATAAGTCCAAAAATGGTAAATGATGTAATTTATTTTAACAAAATAAGGCATCTGTGTGTATTGATTTGCCTGAAGGATGTTTTTTTTCGTAAGCTAGTTTTGTTTTAATTATTAATGTAGACAAGCTACCATTTCAAGCACGCGCCAACAACACTTTTGGGTTAACTGTGTTGCTAATGGTCAAACATCATCGGCTTATGCTAAGTTGATAGCGTTTATAGGTTGTCCCGACCTTATTAAAGAGGGATCATCGGCTTATGCTAAGTTGATAGCGTTTATAGGCTGTCCCGACCTTATTAAAGAGGGAAAGACCTGAAGTAAGCACTTTACTAGGAGTTTGTTCCAGCATGTTTTGATAATAAATCGTATTAAAATGATTATTAGCGGTCTTCCCCAAAACACTTCTCTACAATGTGTCATCAGTCCTCTTGCCTTTTGATAAGTTGATAATGTTGTGTGATACTCATGTGATTAATCTTACAAACAACCACTGATTTAGTAATAGTTGTCTAAACTCCATGCCCCAAATAGCAAACGCAAGCATTGTGTGATTTTTCCTCCCCAAGACACACGAAGAAACACAATCATTGCAATTGTCAATTGGTCATACGCATGTTGATTATACAAAGTGAAAAGTTGACATGCGAGTGATGATTCGTGTACGGCAAAACTTTTAGCCATAGTTGATGGCAATGAAGAATCTATGTTCTCGATTTAGAGGTGGTGATATATGGTAAGGCTACACGGTATGGTGATGGTCCTCCCTTGGAGGATGGTCCGCCACGTAAGCGACACAAAGGATGGGCATGAGGATGGACCTAAAATGTGTATGTATATATTGTATGTATAGGGGTGTGTGAGAGGGGATGGCTGCCTTTTTGTCTTGTTGTGGACCGTCGGAGACGTCCTCCAAAGGACGGTGAGGACGCGACGAGGGGGGCAGCATGGATGGAGGACCGGCGCCGGTAGGGGACGGTCCAAAGCCTATCCCCATACCGAGCAGCCTAAGAGGGGATGTCATATGTTGGCAACCCCAAGCAATACTTGAAACATGTGTCAATGTCGGGTGGTGATGGCACAGGTTCATGTGATAGGTGGGGTTGACATTTCAATAAAAAATAAAATTATAAGGGGAGTAGGGGTGGTCACTAGTGATAGAATTCTATCACTCACAATATCCAATCAACTCCTGTCATGTCATCAACCATTATTCTATCACTCACAAGCATTTTGTGGTGGCGGTGGTCATCACTAGTGATGGAATTCCATCACTCACGATTTTTTTTTATTTTTTAAATTAGAAATTAACAATAAAACACTAATTTATAAATTTCATTAAAATTAAAAAATAAATTACATAGCAAAATAAAAAACAACATTGAAAAAAAAAACCTTAAATTAAACGGGTGACATTTCTCAACCCCACCTTTCGCAAATCTCGTGCTTTTGTTGAATTACAACCGACTTAAATGGTTCGTCGAGATGGGCAATTAAAATTTATATAAAGATGAGGGACCTGAATTGCAATTAAAGGAAAGCTATTTAAAAATAGCTAACAAAAGTTGAGGGGCTAATTTGCACTTTTCATCAAACTTGCTATTAATTCATTGCATAAACGATAAAACAAAAGTTGATGGGCAATTGTTTTCAACGCGTGAAGAATATAACGGAATTTCAATTTCACACGTGGACATTTTCGGTGGCGGTGGAAGTTTTGTTTTAATCACGCGTTAATTTTGGCCATCACGGAAAAATAACGCTCCGGTAGTAGTATGAGTAAAAATAATTTATACTCGATAGACAAGTAACATGATGTTGTATGACGTGTCAAATTCTGTAAGCTCAAGAGTTTTTTTTTTTTCGTCTCTTATTTCAACCGTTCTTGTTTTATTTTTTAATTTGAAAAAGGTTAATTAAAATAACTTTATTACTTAAAGTATTTACTAGATGTAATTTAATTCATTTCTTATCTTCAGATATCATTTTATAATTATTAGATCTTTATTACTAATTATTTATATTTTATTTATTCAACCAGTGTAACTCACGACTTTTTAAGCTAGACAGCTAATGATAACAACAATAAATTTGTATTTTAATCCCAAAACACTTTTAGATAACAACATATAAGACAACACAAATACAAACATAAGATATCTATAGTAGTTTTACAAAGATATCTAGTAATTTAGTAAAGCCTACTTCAATTCAATCCACACAAGTTGAGGAAGAATTGGGTAGCTAAATGTTTCTGAGGCACTCCAAAACCATGTGTCTACAGCAAATATAAATGCTAATCCAGTGTTCATAATATATGTGTAACAAATATATAATAGATATATGAATCAAACCCAATTGAAGCTGCGAAATGAAGACCAGCATTCGGTCATTCTTGTGGTAGAACGGGAGGGGCAATCGACCGGGTATTATAAGATCTGCAACGACGGCATTTATGTCCTAATATGTGGAAGTAAACTTCTGTTGTGTCGTTGCAATCGTTGCATAATATCCAAATCTGCAAATGTTACAATATCGGTACAAAGGTTAAAATTCCGACTTGCTTACTCATAAGCGGGTTGTTATGTTATATAATATATCTCTAATCGATCAAACGGGTAAAAACGGAAATTTCATCCGAAGAGAATATCGCCATACAGAAATGTTCACTTTAAAGGATATGTGTTGGTTACCTTCTTTCGCCTGTATTCATCAGGCATCATAGTGGCTTCAATCTGCAAAACAAACATACAAACATTAAAGATGTGACCATAAAGAAGGAGCAGAATTCGGATCGAGCGTTGACTAAATTGGAAAACGTGAGAATTAGACATGTTGGATAGCAAAAACCGACTCGATAGACCCATACGCACCTCTTCGTCTATCATCTTCCATGCTGCGGACATGTCCATTATTGATTTCGTGCATAGTGGACAGCAGAATCTATTTAAAAAAGCCAAAAAAAAAAGTTAGCAAAATGATGCAAAAATAGCGACAGGAGTCACAGAAACGCTTACTTGTCTCGTTTTATCATCTCAATGTAACATTCACGGTGCATCGTGTGCCCACATTTCATGACAGCAGTGTCTTTCATCGAGTCGAATAGATACTACAAGCATAGCAGTAGCAGCAAACTAGCAATTAAGTTTCACAATCGTTTCACATAAACCATAGGAGAGATGAGGAAAGAAGCAAACCTCATAACATATTGGACAATGATTGTGCATAGAGTTTTCGACACATGAATGGTTATCAAGTAAACCGATAGAATAGCAAGATCCTGCGTGTGACAATTCCAGACACATTTACTTATAATGTATTTAATCATTCTCGCTAGTGTAAAAAACAAGATTCCTAACATCTTTTTTTCGAAAAACGGTGACACGACTATAAAAATAAATCTGAATCCGACACTGCACTAACTCACGTACAATACAATTCTTTCTACACATACCACATTTATTGCAATGGAAGAAGTTCTCACGGCCACCAACTCTGAACACAATAAAAATGGTGTAAATCAAAATAACACAATAAAAAATACAAAAAAAAAATAGCAAACATAATCTTCATGTACAAACCTGCAGATGCCACAATCGTCGCAATGGAACAGACCCTTGTCAATCTGCAATACGATAACCAAAATCAGTGAAACAAATACATACTCGTTCGATACACAACATATACGTTCGATTCCATACATCATCATCATAGAATTTGCAGATTTCACATAAGTACTCCCCCATATTAACTCCACAGTTTGTGCAGGTACGATGAACCTGAATCACAAATAAATAAAAATTCAGAAACATAAGCAATTAAATCGTTCTAGATCGAATCATGAAGTATACATATACCGGTTGTTCTGTGTCACAAACTGAACAAATCACCTGCAACAAACATATATCTCCACTTAATTATAACCATTAACATCTTCATAACATAAAAACTGAGATAAATTATGGGTTTGTAACATACTTGCTCCACATCAAACCGATTTAGCTCATGACGATCGTACACACGTTTCAACATACTCTGAGGAGATAACAGAGAAGATCATAGTATCAGTTATTCAGCAAACACTGGGAATCACTGGATATATACAAAACTAATTTCAAATCCAGATCAGTTACCTTTAAAAAAAATAATAAATAGTGAAAACTGTTTATATGTTATGTATTAGATCAAATACATATAGGTTTTATCGTACAAAACGTACGAATAACCAAAGTAATTTTCATTTGAACTAGAGTAACTATATTAGGTTAATTGTATTACTCGAGTTCGAATGAAAATTAATCTAGTTATTTATTTGTATGTTTAGTAGGTTAATTCTATTTATACCGGATCCCACCCTGTGTATTATTGATCAACTATACGACATAAAAATTACAAAGGAAACTATATCAAATTATATTTTTTTACTACGATAATTGTATAACAATAAATCCTAACTAATATATTATAACAAGATCTACTTAACAGCAACATTAAACAAACAGAACAACAAAAATCACATGAAAAGGAAGCAAGGCCGGACCTATAGCATAAGTAATTTAGGTTTGGGCGGACCTCCAAAAAAATAGGACCCCGCTTAAAAGAAAATTAGTATGCTAACTATTAATATTAGTGCAAACTTATTGTTTTCGATTTGTTTGATTCGTTGTACAAGCAAACCACCCTTTGTCACAGTTGTGTTGTTTGGTTTCAAACATGCATAAAGGAGTGTCGTTTATAATAGTCATAGAAGGAAAAAGAAGGCCCCAAAATTTCATTTCGTCATGGGCCTTCAAAAAGATTGAAACAGCCCTGAAACGAAGTTATCATACCGCAGCCTCGTTGTGACAATGACGACAATCGTAGATCTCGTTACAACAAGGAGCTCGAATCATACATCTTCTTCTATAGTGCTTGCATCTAACAAAAAGGAAAAGTTCATCAGTCATGACAATTAATAGACTATGGTACATAATAAGAAATCTATGAAATAAGAAAACAAATTAAGTACCCGTAACCCATCTTCCCAAAATCAAGACGTTCATTATCTTTGGAGCCTTCTTCTTCCATGGGAGATGGGGATGAATGAAGCAACTTTCCTGATTTAGAAAGAATGGGATAGTTATATGATGTTTGGACACAGAAACCTATGAGTAGTTAGTTATTTATATTTGTTGTAAAATATTAAATATGGATCATGGATGCATGCATTGCCCACAATGGTGGCAACTAGTATATAAAATGCTTAAAAGATGGTAGCTGAGGATAAGGGTCAGTGCCCGCCGACAGATTGGCCAATCAGAAGTCATCCTGAGATCGACGGTTGAGTGGCCATTCCTTTTCTTCTGATCAAAACTTTTGAATTTTTTTTATTTTTTTATTTTTTTGCCAATGAAGTGGTGTTGGAGTGGTAAGGGAGAGACTTGATATTCTAAGGGACTCAAGTTCGATTCCTGCCCTCCGCACTATTTTCTGCGGCACCTGGTGATGATGGGAGACTAGGCGAATAGGTGGAGATCGCTAGTTCGATCCTTGAACTGAGCGGGTTTTACCTCACCGCACTGTCGTGCCTTCGAGCGAGTGTTCACGGGCTTCGGCCCTAGGTGAGGGTTTTCCCTGGTTCGGAGGCGAGTGTATCCCGATGTGGTGAATTTCGCCAGTAGCCCATTTGGAGGATTCGTTGGCCGTTCAAAAAAAATAAAACTTTTGAATTTTTGTTTTAAATTTTAGAAAATGTTTAAAGATCAAGCTAATTGTTCGTTTCTTGTGATTCATAATATTTATTATCTTGTTAAATTTAATAATTCATGCAACTAAAATTGAAAAAGGGTTTGTATGTGTGGTCCTCACCGTATTGTAGTGATAGTACGGTACCCGTTTGGTACTGAACGGGTATTGAAAAATGGGGAAGGTACTGGTACCAAATACACTGGTTCGGTACCGGTATCGGTACTTGCCGGTGTTTTACCCGTAAATACCGGTATCGAAAAACGTAGAAAATAGGAACCGGTACCGGTACCGAATATACCCGGTACCAAATGCTCATCCCTACTATATTGGTCTGTTGAGGTCCCGCAGTCATGGACCCAATCAATCCGGACTCACCACTCCAATGGTGGTGATGCATTTGAAGTACGGTCCAATATTTTAACATTGCCACTGTTGGCCCAGACGGTTCAAACAATCGTATCAACAAACAGGAACACGAGATATTGGGGGGACAAACCCGCGACTCTTTCTATTCAATCAAACAAAGATACGAACTTACAAAGAAAGGGAGAAATAAAAACATTAACCTAGACCCCTATTTATAGTTAAACTAAACTTGCTCTCCAAGTAATTAAACCTTTCCTAAACCAATTACTAAACTTTCTCTCCAAGACTTACCTAAAATAAACCAAACTTTAATAAAACATATTAAATAAACCCTCAACTTTAATAATTATTCAAGATTAACCTTCATTCACCCCCTTAATCTTGAATTGTTTTTCTTCTTGCCTTTATTTCTCCTTTTCAATTGTCTATAGCATACTTGCTTCACTGGTTCTTTAAACTTTGCATTCGTTCCTTCAGTATTTTCTTTCTTGACTTGCTTCTTCTCATCAACTCGTTCTTGACCAATACTTTCACGAACTCCAAACAAATCCTTTGGAATTGTTCCAAACCAAATTTCCCTCACTTTCTTAATCGGTTTCACATCAGGACTTTCTTTCTTTTCATCTTCACAGTTGTTAGAATTACAACATACCTGAAGCTTGATGTTGTACATTCTATTCAGATTTCTCTGAACCTTCATCAACAATCTTCCTTTCTGATCATGTAGCCTTAACATCTCATTGGCTATTTCAATCTTGCAACCTTCTTCATCCAATTGTCCCAAACTAAGAAGATTGGTTTTTAACTTAGGCATGTAGAAAACATTACAAAACGTTTTCTTTTCGCCATTCTTACTTACCACGGTTACATTCCCTTTACCTTTAATTTCAATCTCGGATCCATCACCAAACTTTACTTGACCCGAAACTTGTTCATCCAAGGTAGTGAAAAACTCTTTCTTTCCTGACATGTGATGACTTGCACCATTGTCTAAATACCACATTCCTTCTTCATTCTTTTCAAAAACACCAGGGATAACCCTTTCTTCATTCAAGCTTACTTTCTTTGTCGAACAAACTGCCATGAACAGAGATGGATCGATATCATGTACATCTTCTGTCTTTGTCAGATTCGCTTCTTCTTTCGCTTTGCTCGGTGCTTTACATTCGCTTGAGTAGTGCCCAATCTTATCACAGTTGTAGCACCTCAAGTTATTTCTTCTGTCTTGCCATTCTTCAGGCTTCTTTTTCCGATCTTCACCTTGTTCATCATTCGTATTCTCACGTTCATTATTCCATCTTGGATACCCTCTTCCACGTCCGTTGTATCTTCCACGACCTCTACCACGTCCTCGGTAGTTTTCAACTTTCTTTTCATTCTGGCTGAACATAAGCTGACTTTGGGATGAACTTTCATTCACATTCTTGAACTTGTTTCTTTCTTCATATGCCTTCAAACGTCCAACCACATCTTCAAACGCCATTTTTTCGATATCTGCGAATTGCTCGATCGAAGAAACAATAGGTAAATATTTATCCGGCATAGAGTTCAAGAATTTTCTCACCACGACCTCTTCTTCGAGGGTTGCTCCCAAGCTCTTGTACTTTGATTGTACTCCACCCAGCTTCGCTGCATATTCATCAATACTTTCTGTCTCACTCATCTTCAATCCATCTAACTCGCTTCTTAGCATTTGAATACGAGCTTTCTGCGTTCTTTCTGCACCAAGATAACGAACTCTTAGCGCTTCCCAAACATCTTTCGGTTCTGAATACTTAGCCATCTGAAGCATCACGTCTTCAGGTAGGGTCTGGAAGATGACACCTAAGGCCATAAACTTTTTTCTTTCTTCGATTTCCCGGTCCATTTTCTTTGTCAATCGCATCTTGCAAACCGTTCGCTCCCAAAACAACTTTCACCATAACCGACCATGATGCGTAGTTGGTCGAAGTTAACTTCGGTGCCTGCAAAACAAAACCACCCATCGATTCTTTCACCGTTCCTGAGCTTCCTTCTTTATCACCGGCCATGATCTGACTTTCGATTTCTTTTTGCGTACAAACAAAACTTGAACCAGTTTACTTCAAAGTAATTAATTTGAATCACGGCTCCCAAGGAATCACTTGCTTCTTTTATTTACTTAGCAGATGACGACAACAAAGAAAAATAAAAGGAGTTTAATATCTTTCACCCTTTTTGTTAACCAGCAACAAATAAAGGAATTAATTTTCTCCAAAGCCAATTGAAAGTCACGACAACCAAGGAATTGATTACTTGATATATGTTCCAAACTCTTCCAAGGCTTCACGTAATTAACGGCAGGACATCGACCAAAAGAAAACTTTCGAACCTAGTTGCGAATGAAAAGCAAAATCATAGTCGCAACAAACAGATCTGCTTGTGTGCTTATATATCTTCGAAGAAAACCGTGTGTTCAACGAGCCTTAGCTCTGATACCAATTGTTGGCCCAGACGGTTCAAACAATCGTATCAACAAACAAGAACACGAGATATTGGGGGGACAAACCCGTGACTCTTTCTATTAAATCAAACAAAGATACGAACTTACAAAGAAAGGGACAAATAAAAACATTAACCTAGACCCCTATTTATAGTTAAACTAAACTTGCTCTCCAAGTAATTAAACCTTTCCTAAACCAATTACTAAACTTTCTCTCCAAGACTTACCTAAAATAAACCAAACTTTAATAAAACATATTAAATAAACCCTCACGTTTAATAATTATTCAAGATTAACCTTCAGCCACATCTGTGGTGATGGCGATGCTCTTAGAGTTATTTCTCAACTTACTAAGGGTGGAGAGAGTATTTGCCTCCCATGCACACTTGCCATTTGCCATAACATCTTTACCCTTCATGTCAACGTCATATCAATTTTTACCACTACTTGTCTCTTACTTGTCACACCATGCCAAATCATAAGACATCATATGTTTCTCATGCCACAGCCAAGGGCGTAGCTTTGTGGGGGCAGCCAACCCTCGAACTTTTCGCTCGTTAGTGGAGAGTATGTAGTTTTCGTATATAAATCTTTGGGTATATACCTTTTTGACCCCCCGGTCGGAAATCTCAAGCTTTGCCACTGGCCACAGCCAGTTATTATATAACAAATTAAAAAAAATCTAACTAATTTTGAATGGTTACCGAAAAAAAGGTACCACCCAGCCTCTTCATTCATTCCGCAAGGGAAGCAAAACTTACCCTTGCTTGCCACAAGACGCCGAAGCCTAAGGAGTGGAGCATGCCAGTGTGCCGATTAGGGTTGTTCATGAGCCGAGCCGAGCCGAGCTAAGGCAAACTCAGGCTCGGCTCGATTATAAACCGAGCTGGCTCGGCTCGGCTTGGATTTGAAACCGAGATGAAAATCTAAGCTCGGGCTCGGCTTGGTTTTAAACCGAGCTAGATCGGCTCGGCTTGGTTTGGCTCGATTTTAAAAATAAAAATTAATATATAACTCTCAAAATTCAGTATTCTAAAATATTATTCAATACTTCAAAAAAAACATATTCAAAATAAGTTCAACCTAATACATTAAAAGCCAAAATCAAGTTCAACAACGCAAAATAAGTCTTATATTTCAAGTAAATACAATATTTGTTCATTAACATGACAATCAACCTTTAAATATGTCACATATATCAAACTACAGGGTGGGGTTCTAGAGTGAACACTAATGTATTTGCGAACTGAGTGAACAAATCTTGGCCATTGATTTACACTCGTGGATGGCTAGGATTTCATTATCAAATCGTAAAATACACTAGTGTATTTCATCATCAAATCCTGGCCATTGATCTACACACATGTAAGGCCAGGATTAGTTCGCTCAGTTCGCAAACTACACTAGTGTTCACTCTTGAACCCAATCCTCAAACTACCAGACTAAATACATGTAAATAATAATCACTTTTTTTGTAATATATTATATGTATATAAAAATAAAATATATTATAAGTAAAATAATTCTAGCTAAGCCGAGCCGAGCTATCAAGTGAGCCAAACCGAGCCAATTTGGCTCGTCACGAGCCGGGCCGAGCTAGGCTCACTTTCTAGCCGAGCCGGCTCGGCTCACTTTAAAACCGAGCCATATCGAGCGAGCTTTTTCCGAGCTAAATCAGACCGAGCTTCGAGCGAGCTCCGAGCAACGAGCTTTTTGGACAGCCCTAGTGCCGATGGTTGCCACATGTTGTAGTGTTGCTACCTCCATGTTGCCGACGCCATTCCGTATAGCTTAATCGAATTGTGTACTCATATTAGGATTGTTATTTCAACTAGTTACTTTCCGCCCGCGCGTTGCGGCGGGACCCAATGACCACAAAAGGCGTGTCAACAACGGCAAACAGATACCGAATATCAAATCATAAATAAAATGACGTGGTAAGGATAGTTACTCCGTCATAAAAAATGATTTTAAATAACCTAATATATAATAATAGGACCCACACGTCCCACACGTTGGAAATTCGGTTGTTTTCAGTTCAGTTATTACGGTGCTAACACGTTAAAATATGGATGAGCTCGGTACCGGTAACGGCAGCGAAAGTACTGACCGGCACCGAAAATGCTCGGTACAATACGGTATGGTATTTGAAGGTAAAAATCAATAAATTCAGGTATGATGCTAGACCGGTGTCGAACCGAAAGTAACGATTCTGAAAACGCCAAAAGGTGGGTACCAAATTGGTACCGAAAATGATTTGGTATAGTAAATTTGGTACCGATACGATACCGGTTCGTTTACAGGATTTGATACGATTTGCTCATCAATACTCTAAATATCCAAGTTAATTTTACATGCTACAATTCATTCATTACAGAAAAAGACAAAAAAGAAAGCAAAATAAGTTGTTATGTATATAAAACCTCATTCAAACGAAATACAGTTTACTTACTGTGTGTATGAAAAGTAATCTAAATGATGCAATTACTTGCATTGCTGCGTTGCTACAGGATTTGATGAGCTCGGTACCAATCGGTACCGAAAAGACCGTTACCGAAATCCCCAAAAGTGAGTACCGGTACCGAATATACCTAGCATGGTACGGTTCGGTACCCGTCGGTACTGGTACGACACCGGTATTTGAGGGTAAAAACCGGTGAATACCTGTGCAGAACCGGTACCGAAAATACATCGGTTTGATAAATTTAAGACCGATACCTATACCCAATACCATTTGATCACTATTAATTCTATTATAATTTTAATTTAAAAAATAAATAACAAATCACTGTTCATTATGTTTGTTTTTTATGATATATATATATATAGATGTATGTATCACAAAACAAAACAGTTTTCAACCTCCCCAGTTGATCATCGACTCATAATGTTCTTGTATATATATGTGACTTTTACATGTTTGATTATTTGAGTACAAATTACACTTACGTAACCTTGTAACTAATATACATAACCAATTCAGCTCTAATCATCTAAAATCAACTAATAGCATTATGTAGGTCATGTTTAACACCTAGAAATATATTTGGATTTCTTTACACTGATTTTCAACTCGACTCAGATATATTTGCTTAAAAACCGCTAAATTAATTTAAACACATTACGGGGCTGTTTGGTAGCCTCTGAATGGTCATTAAGAGACTACCTCTTAATGGAACCATTAAGAATTTTACCAATGAGAAGGTAGAAGAATGTGACATGTGATGAGTTACCATTCAGAGGTTACCTCTTAACCATTCAGACTTGAGGTTACCTCTTATTCATTCAGAGGTTTTAAACCATTAAGAGGTAGCATCTGAATAGTCATTAAGAGGCTACCAAACAGCCCCGTCTGATGTCACATTTTAAGTTTGTAAACACTTAGACCATCTCCAAGCTAAATGCACTTACAATCAGCTATCACAACAAATTTTTACAAATGCACAAAAAACACTCATTTTCTGTCCAACCTTACAAACATATTTACCAATAGTTACATATCCACATCATTTTACATAAAAGTTAACATTTTTTATTTTAGATTATTGAGTTTTTATCCATATAATTTTTAATGGTTATAATAAGTTTCAGTTAGTATTTGGGTCTACATCACAATTAATTAAACATAAACTTACCTTTAGGACATTATTAGTTGAGCACTTGAACTAAGCAAAGCACACGAGCACTTATATTACTCCTTAAGCCAGGTAATCAGTAAATATGATTTTCTTGGTTAATGCTAAGACCGACCTATATATTAATCTAGCAAAAATATCCTAGGATTTCAAGCTTAGAAATCCAAGTGTTGTTCATTTACATGATAATTCAAGTCCCACACGTGTTGTTTATTACCTTATTTATACCTTAAAAACGAGATTTGTGAATTTGAGCTTTAACCCTGATTTTTTTTTTTTTTTTTTTTTTTTAAACAAACGATTGATATAACCAGAAAACTTGTTAAGTTACATCAAAACAGAAGGTAGACGGGCAACAAGCTGCGCCGCCAACCCTTTCTGAATTGCAAACCCCAACCTCCCGAACACAAACCCCTGCCCCATTGGGGTCGAACAATTGCTGTGGATAACCCGTTGAACCCTCGTCAAGAAGTTGATTGCTTCTGGCGCTAGGGAGCCAAAAGTATCAAAGGCAAAAGGGATAAAGACATGTATAATTTATGGCACGAAATACCCTGATTCGAATGTTTTTTTACTATGAAATCAAACGATTCACAACATTTTAAATAAATAAAAAATTTATACTGGCACAAACGAGATGGTATTGTTTATCGTTGAAAACAAATTATTGTCCCATATTAAAGGTTTAGGGTCTATTTGTTACAATGAACATTGTTTGATAAAAATCGTGGTTTTTTTTTATAGACACATCTTCTATTAAGATGGATAAAATTGCGTAGCAATCAATATAACAAAAAGAAATTACAATAAAAAACACAACAAGATGTCTAATTTATGGCACGAAATACCAATTTCTGGTGATTTTTAAAGCAAATCGTTTGTAAATGAGTGGCAAATTAAAATCCCCACTGACTTGGCCTTAGAAGCAAAGGTATAGAGATTGATGATATTTTATGTCCTATGTGCGGTCATGACGACAAAACGAGCAATCATATTTTCACATCTTGCAGCAAACAAAGTTTGGAATTATGTCTCTAGATGGTGTAAAGTTGCTCCGTTTTCGGTCAAGACGATTAGAGAGCTTTTGTACATTCATGATCATATTGGTTTGCGCAGTCTAGCGAAAGAGTGTTGATCAGTTCTGTTTAAACTAATGGAAAACATGAAATAACGTACATTTGATTGCATCAGTAGAGAATCCAGACAGAGACGCAGCCACGATGTTCGACATAATTGTCAGTTTGATCTGGTTCCTCCTTAGGGTGTAAAGTGATGATGGTGATGAAACCGAAAGTAGGGTTAGTTTCGGTTGAGGGAGAGAGAGACGAATTTGATGTTGGTGAGGGTTGTGATTGTGTAACTTGTCTAACCCTTTAACTCTCTAATAAGCTCCTTATTTATACACCCAAGAGGAAACCCAATTAGTTAATAAGGGTAATATGGTCCATCAACAATTACCAACTAATTATTAATAGGTTATTAATATATTTTGATCTATATTATATAAATGATAATGATGGCTACAAGATTAAATATAAATAAATAAATATTTAATCTTACATTCTCCCACTTAGCCGAATAATCATTTATTATGAGTATTAGATTAGTCTGATCAGAAGTTAATACTCATTTTAGCCTTAAACAAGTACTATAGCAGAGAAATACAGCCGTTGAATCATTATGCGACTCAGGACCCCCATTAGTCATACTATAGCCTTAATTTAAAACCTAACAGTTATGATCAAAATATGTAAGCCCTTTAACGTTTGATTTGTATTTATAGTTGTCTATATGTCATTACACCGGCAGAACATATGTAAGAGACATACAAAATCAAACTGATGAGGAAAATTAATAGTTAGTCATTCATAGTACGATATGCAGTTGTACATGGTCATCAATTAAAACCCTTCTCTTTTATGTGCACTCTTAATAAGACTTATGGGTAATAGACCTTTAGTTATAGGATCCTTAAGCATATCATGAATGTATTCGATACAAATATTTAGTTTCCTCAATTCGTTCATAAACGAATTATTAATTGCGTATCGAAATTTAATGCAGCACCTCTCGAACTGTTACTGTTCAAGGAGACATGGTAGCTGACTTTATCACAATAAGTCTTCAATATATTAATTATATGGAGTCCACTGATAAATTTCCAACAACATTTAGTGACTATATTATGTCGTTATAACTTAGGTTGTTGATATCAGTCTATTATGACTCCTCCATGAGATAGGTTTTGTCTGCTGACATAAAGATATACCCGAAATTACATTTTGTCATCTTTGAATATTACAAAGTTAGAGTAATAAACCGGTTTGAGTTCTCACTTCTTCTTTAAATTATAGCCTCTCATTTCTTTTAAAGATATTATAATACACTATTAAATGCTTCACATTAATCTAGACATATCTAGTGTGTTGCAATGTGAGTAATATCTAAATGAGTATAGACTTGAACTTATATAAGGCTTCTAAGTAATGAAGCGTAAGGAAATAATCTCATTTATCCTATTATCCTCTAAAGGAGAGCAGTATTTTGTTTGTTACATATGTAAGGACCAATTTAATGTTAAACTTATGGAACGGAAGTAATGTTCCATTTGGTCTATCTCAACATGTTATGATATCTATTATGTAAGAGATATCTCTGAGATCTATTATATCAAAGTTTGTGACAACAATACTTTGACTTATGTAACATATACTTGTCAAAAGAATGTCATCTATATAGACAAGTTTAATTTAGTTGCTCCCACTCATCTTGAGGTAGGCACATTAATCCACTTGGTTGTTGATGAAAATAATTGCGTTAAGATTTCATCACATTATGATGTTTGCATTAACCCATACATGGATTTTATTGGCTTACAAATAAAGTGTTCTTTAACCTTCAGTTTGGAACTTTCAGGTTGTTTTATGAACATGTAAATATGTCAGCCATTTGTTAGGAAAAATTGTTTTAATGTTCATCTAATATAGCTCAAAACTATTATAAGCTACTAGAACAGTGATGATCCTAAAAGAAATCTTTTGTTAGATATGTAATAAAGATTCTTTAATAATATATCTCTTCCTGAGTATAACCTTTGACAATCAATCATGCTTCTATGTGTCTTAACGTTTATATCGGGATTTGGTTTAGTTATGAACACTCTTAGGTAATTCAATCAAATCCCAAACGTTATACGAACACATAAAACAGTTTTACTAGAAAACAATTTTATTCCATTTAGAAGATTGATTGACGCTAATGGCTTAATTAGAAGAGATAGGATCGGTAAACTTTTCCAAAATCTGTTTCAACTTCAGTTAGGGAGGTTATGTAATCATCAAAGTTAGTAGGCTTTTAAACCTAGATGACCTCCTGAGTTGATTATTGGGTTTGTTAGAAGTTTCAGTTTTATGGATTAGCTCTTGATTATGTTGCTATCATTTTCAGGATTCTAAGTTTGTAAGAGTTGGTGCAGTATGGTGTACAAGAGGTGTAATCGGAGTTAAATTTGGAGTGAAATTTAATGACACTCTTCCCCCCGCCTCTTGTATTCCTTGCAAGTCATGATAAGGACTTTGACTGCTCCCACTGACCTTAGAAAACTTTAGGAACTCAGCATGCTTAGGGTCAATATTTAACGACCAAACAAATTCTAATAGAGAAAACATATAATAGAGAAAACATATTAGTGACGTTAGTCATTGTAGTTTCTCTTGTTGAGGATTATGTTGGTTTAGGTCAGAAATCTAAGCGTGCCCACAATTAAGCAACAATGAAATTTTTGTAATAGTAGCATTAGATTTTAAGGAGACAAGTTTTGATGGAACAGTGTCGTGATGGAGCGGTGTCTTGTACAAGAGGTGCAAATTGAGGTAATGTGAAATTTTCACTCCCCCACCTCTTGCAACTATTGCAAGTTGTTCTAAAACACTTAATGCTCCCACTGATCTTTTAATATCTCTAGAATGCTACAAGAGAAGTTTCAATTAGGTATGTGACGTGGGAACCTATCATATATATATATGTTAGACTGACTTGATTTCCTTAATGTCCAAATGTCATAAAAACTTAGGGACATATTTAATAGAAATCATGTTAATCACATATATGAGTAGATTTCTTTAAGACCATGGGCCATATGCGACAAAATTTTAGATACAAGTTGATAGTCTTTTAAATGATAAATGAATTATGTCTGAATATTCCATTTGAAATAAGTTCCACTAATGTCAGTGAATGACTTAAGATGGACCCATACTTATTCCTTAAGTAAAGTCATACTTAGGGCTTTAACGTCATGATTTAAAATCACTTAGAATGAGATTAGTTTAATAATCATCCCCATTAACCATGTCATGATTTCTCATGAATTTCGGTTATAATAGATGAAATTTTTAGGTCTCATTTTCCTTTTGTCAAATTCTCATTTACATGATGACAAAAGTTGTGAAAGTGTAAGGTGTCATCTAGTTTTATCTTAGTAATGTTTCAATCCAGATATTTAGAACAAATAAGATGAGAATTTAAGATAAGTGTGACTTTATGTCGACTATGCAAACCTCACAACCTTCATAACATTGCTTAATTATGATACTATATTCTGATTAATACTCAGAATATATGTACGGTATCGAAAAACGTTGTTAGAAGACTGCTTATTATGGTTCTTATAGCCTTAACATTTAATTTTGTCACTAACTCTCATGTTAGTTATTTGTTAACTTCTGGTAAGGAAACATTTAAAACTAGAGTCAACTAATCATGTGTTAATAGGAATATTATAATTAGTAGACTTAAATATCTTTAATAAGTGACTATCTAATTAATTCATCCAACTGTTCTTTTGAATAATGGATAGTCTCGTTGCTTATGTCTAGTCTAATGACATAATGATGCAGTGAGATTTTCCCTTGAAGAACCTTAGAGATGGAATTAACAGTTGTAATTTGTCTATGGACTTTAGAACAATCCTCTTTTAAGGTTTTAAGTGGTTGTAAGGTGAGTAACAACTTATTTTTCCAGCTTCAAAACATTTATTTCTTTGTACATATGTTGCTTATCAACACACTCATTATACTTTGGTATGTTTGAGTGTTATAGTTGATTTATAAGGCATCAAATTGTACAAGTGAAAATCTTAATATGTAATGTACTGGAAAATGTACTTATTTCCATGCGTAAGCCCTTAACTTTATGGGTCATGGTATTGTACATTATTATGTATTCACATATACCACTTAACTTTATAGTTTAGAATTATAAAAGAAAACATGCATCTTAGGAGTTCTAGTGATTATTCCATATATAAGAGATTAGCCTTAGGAAAGACTTAATCTGAAATAACTTTAGTGATAGCATTATGTTAGAGAGTTCTTGATTATCATAAGAGACATCATGTTCGATTTGTCCTAATCATCATGCTCTACTTTTCTTCTTTATTATCTTTATCAGAAGAGAGCAATAGGATTATCGTGTCTTAAGAAATAATCAAGGATTTAGTTTAAGAGCTAATTCTAATAGAAACTTTAAATAAAGCAAACATTTTAGGTTTAGGAATTAAAGTGGATGAGATATATGTAGAAGTAAATTATAGTGAGTAAAAATTATGGGTACTAAAATAAGACAGACGAAATGATCATAAAATTAATTAAGGATCATTAATATAAGGATCATTATGTGAAGAGATTGTGATATGTCTATTACTAACATCAAAATAATAGACTTAGTAAAATTCTACTTAAACAAAGACAAATCAGCTTTGGCCAGAAGTGTAATCATTTAAGTATGTGTGCAAAGTAATCGTGACAAATCAGCTTTGGCCAGAAATGAGACAATCACTTTAGTTATGCACTTGTCAAGCATGCTAAACATAAATGAATTAAATCAGCTTTGGCCAGAATTAAGACATTTCACGTTTGTAATGCATACTTAACATAGCTTTTTATAATACTTGAACAATAAATAGATGTATTAAATCAGCTTTGGCCAGAATTAATACATCAGAAGCTCATTCAAGTTAAGCTAGTTTGGTTTTGTAAAAAAAAATTATTTGATCCTGATAAATTAATTAAGTAAGTGTTAACAAAACCAAGTATTTAATAGCAAACCAAGTATTTTTTAGGTCACATTAAACAGCGTAAAAAATAATGAGGTCTCGAGTCAGGTCTCGAGTTATGATGATTATGGTCTCGAGTCGCAATCTTAGTCTCGAGTCGCAATCTTAGTCTCGAGTCGCAACCTTAGTCTCGAGTTGTGATGATTATGGTTTCGAGTCGCAATCTCAGTCTCGAGTTGTGATGATTATGGTTGCGAGTCGCAATCTCAGTCTCGAGTTGTGATGATTATGGTTGCGAGTCGCAATCTCAGTCTCGAGTTGTGATGATTATGGTTGCGAGTCGCAATCTCAGTCTCGAGTTGTGATGATTATGGTTGCGAGTCGCAACCTTAGTCTCGATCCCACTGTTAATAGCTGTTTTGTGATAATAACAAAAAACTCGATTTTTAAGGGATTGTGGGATAGTGTTTCTATTTTATTTCTGATCTATACTTATCAAAAGATTTCGAAATAATAACTGATTATTATTTTTAACAGTTTTCGAAATTTCTAATTAAGATCAAAATTAGAAAAAACACCCACTAATCCAAATCATATTCCAAATCTTATGGAATTTTCGAGTTTCTTAGAACATAAATGATGAACCCTAAAATAATAAATCATAATCTGGGATCCGAAACCTTAAATTTTATGCCTTTTATTAACAGATTTCGGATATTAGTATTACCAATTATGATTTCGAATCAAAGATAAACATGGTATTCCGAAAACAGTGATTTCGGTGCCATTTAAAAACGAAAACAGCCATGAACTTAAGGCTTTAAAATAAAACTGTTTTCCTTATAATGATCCCAGAATAATGGATACGAAAAACGGAACTGATTTATCAACATATGCTCTGATACCACATGTTGATCAGTTCTGTTTAAACTAATGGAAAACATGAAATAACGTACCTTTGATTGCATCAGTAGAGAATCCAGACAGAGACGCAGCCACGATGTTCGACATAATTGTCAGTTTGATCTGGTTCCTCCTTAGGGTGTAAAGTGATGATGGTGATGAAACCGAAAGTAGGGTTAGTTTCGGTTGAGGGAGAGAGAGACGAATTTGATGTTGGTGAGGGTTGTGATTGTGTAACTTGTCTAACCCTTTAACTCTCTAATAAGCTCCTTATTTATACACCCAAGAGGAAACCCAATTAGTTAATAAGGGTAATATGGTCCATCAACAATTACCAACTAATTATTAATAGGTTATTAATATATTTTGATCTATATTATATAAATGATAATGATGGCTACAAGATTAAATATAAATAAATAAATATTTAATCTTACAAAGAGATCTTTCATGGGATTGTTATGATTAGTTCCTGGAGCATATGGAGGACCAGGAATGAAGTTAATTTTTCCAATTGTCAAGCTCGGATAGAAGATATTTGTAGCGAAATTAAGTCGGTGAGATATTTCTGGGTTAGTAGTAGATTAAAATCTAGGTCCATTTCGTGGACCGAGTGGTGTAACTTTGTTTTTTTTTTTCTCTTGTAGTTATGTTGCTTTTTACAATTGTAATTATGTAGCCTTTTCTTCTTGTTTGTCTCCCCGTTTCATGGGTTGATGATTTTTAATGAAGTTTACTTAAAAAAAAAAATTGTCTGAAGCATATCCCAAATTCGCTGGAAATGGATCGTTATGGTTTCAATAATTTTCCATAAAGGATGGTTAGGCATGTTAAATTTTGTGAACAACCTAACATATTAAACGTTGAATTCAAAACCAATTTGAATAGAAAATCACAAGAATCATGTAGACATATATATCACAGATAAAAAACATTTTACAATGATGGTTATTGAGTTAAAATGTATGTCAAGAAAAAGTAATTGATTGATTATTTTAGTATTTCACAAGATAAGAAACATTTTACAATAAATTCAAATTTATTTATGCCATTCGTTCCATATCATGACATTTTTGTATAGTATTGGCATGTATATGGCCCTACATACCACTTCATATAATTCCGTGACTTTTATAAGCATCGTTATATATTAAAAAAATATTATCCAAGGAAGAGAATGTGCGATTCAGAGCGTCAAACACAAAGCGATTGAGCTACAATCATATTTGTCCTTGTAATAGAGGTGTAGCGATCGAAAAAATACATTGTAAACAAAAGTTAGGTTTTATCCTTATCATTTGTTTCTTGTGTATGACTTGTATGATTTACAACCACTTTGATGTGTGAGGGCCATAGAGGGTGTATTACCCTCTTAGATCAGGCGCTCGAGTAGTGAACACCGCGCCAAGGTCTGAAACGCAACACGCATGAACTACTTGCAACTTGCAAGACCATTTTCACGCAATGCAATACAATAGTAGGATTTGAACTTTTTCCCAATTTATCTGTTTTGTAATAGAAGAAATAAAAAAAACATATAATAATTTTTGGGAAACCTTTATTTATTCATATATATATATATATATATATAGGGGTAAGATCAAATAAAAAGTTAATTTTCCCTAAGTAGGATGAGAAGGAATCTTAACTATTCATTTTTCAAATCAATGGTTAAGATGAAAGGGTAGGAGAAAGGAGGAGTGCAAGGTATATTGGGAAAATCATATTTATGGACTCTCTCTCCACATGCAAGGCACATGCATATTTCACCCCCATTTTTTAAACGTTCATAACTTTTTTATACGACATTATTTTTTTATAAAATTTTCACCGTAAAATCGAGCGTCTTTTTATCTTTAATTTGAGTACCATATTGCTATATAAAATATGAAGACTAAAAAAACTCACTTAAATGTGTTGTATTTCTATGTTGTATAACATTTTTTGTGTTGAATTTTTGTACTATATTTATGTGCTAATTTTTTGTGCTGAATTTTTTTGTCTTAAACTTTTTTTCCTCAATTTTTTTGTGCTGTATTTTTTGTACTACATTTTTTTGCTGAATTTTTTCGTGCTATATTTTTTTACTAGATTTTTTTGTGCTATATTTTTTTGTACCACATTTTTTGTGCTATATTTTTTGTGCTATATTTTTTTGTACTAGTTTTTTTGTGCTAGATTTTTTTGTAGTATTTTTAAAAAGTAAAATGGGTGCCACATGTCATCATCGTAATCTTTCTTAGGCTACTTAGGCAAAATCCACTTTTTAGTGAATCCTTCCCCTATATATATATATATATATATATATATATAGGGTAAGGTTCATGCGAGAACCACCCTTATTGCGAGAACCGCGAGAACCAATGTGAACACAACCTAAAATAGCTAAAAAAACCTAACCCCCACCCCCCCCCCCCTCCAAAAAAAAAACCTAAACCCCCCCCCCCCCCAAAAAAAAAAAAAAAACCTAAACCCCCCTCCCCCACCCCCCCAAAAACCTAACCCCCCAAGCTAAAATGCTAAAAACTAAAGGGGAAATGGACTGTATCACCCTCAATTATGCAAAATTGGCCGATATCACGCTCAACTTTCAAGTTGGCTCCCACTACCCCCTACTCGACAACTTGGTGTCACTGTCACCCCTTCGTTAAATAATCACTAACTCAGTTAGGTTTCTAATCCTACGTGGCAAGAAACTTGTGAGGTGGACAACCTACATGGCAAGAGATTTGTGAGGTGGACAACCTACATGGCAAGAGACTTGTGAGGTGGACAACCTTTATCATCTCTGTAAATCACCCAAACCCATCTTCCCAAATCTTCACCAATGTCACTCTCCTAACCTGATCTTCCCAAATCTCAAATAACTCTCAAAACCCTAACAACAACAACATCTATCCAAACCTTCCTCAAATGGCTCTAGCTTATCTCGGATCAAACAAAACCAACCCCACCTCACCGAATCGAATACTCTGATCACCGGCGACACCTTCTCCACCACATCCTCCGTCACAATAATCGCCTCAGTTACCGTTTCTTCCGCAACAAGCAACGGTTCCGTCACTTCCGTAACGGTTCTCGCGATTGCTTCAACGTCTAGGGTTTTCAGATCTGTCCGCAACAAGCAATGGTTCCGTCACTTCATAAACCCTAGAAAGAAAGGTCACTTCTGTAACGGTTCTCACGATTGATTCAGGTTTTTGTTGTTAATCAAAGTTTTTGTTGTTAATCAAAGTTTGTTTCAAGATTGTTTGTAAAGTTGTGTTCTTGATAAAGATTGAATGCAATCTGAGATGGGTTGTTGGTATTGTGTGTAACCCACTAATGATTTGAGCATTTGTTGTTGTTTCTTGATCTGGGTGTTCACAATTCTCAACTTTTATGTTTAAAGTTTGGTTCTTGATGAAGATTTGAGGTTCTGATCTTGTTTCTTGATATGGGTGTTCTGTTTCTTGAAGAAATTGATCATCATACTCTGTTTTTGGATTGATTTAGCTTTTGTTTTGATCTGATCTGGATTTTGACCTTCAAACATTATTCCAACCGGAATAAAATGAGAATCCACATAGCACCACAAACATTATTCCAACCGGAAAATATTGAATCGGACCACCACTGATTTAGGGTTTTTATTTAGTTACAGGGATGATGGTAAAGGGTGAGTCCACATAACCATGCCATGTCAGTAAAAATTGGCCAGGTCAGCAAAAATTGGCCAGGTCTGCAAAAAAAAACTAACCTCGTTAGTGTCTGGTTAACGACGGGGTGACACAGCAACCTAAGTGTCGAGTAGGGGGTGGTGGGAGCCAACTTGAAAGTTGAGTGTGATATCGGCCAATTTTGCATAGTTGAGGGTGATACAGTCCATTTCCCCAAAACTAAACCCCAAAAAAACCTAAAAAAATAAAAAATAAAAATCTAAATTTTTTTTAATATTTTTTATGTTAAAATCGCTACTTTTAGTAGCCAAAATTTTTTTTTTTTAAATTTAAATTTTTTTTTTCTTCGAAAAGTAGCGATTTTTTATAAAAAAATATTAAAAAAAAAATTGTGTGATTTTTAGGCATTTTTTGTTGTGTTCACATTGGTTCTCACGGTTCTCGCAATAAGAGGTGGTTCCTAACGGATCTTTGTCCTATATATATATATATATATGATTAGGTTCAAACGTGAACAAAATCCCAATAGTGAACTGCGTGAACTGATCTGAACCCTTGATTTTGTAGATGATAGATCTTAGATCAATGGCACAATTGTAATTAAAGGTATAATAAATTTAATTTAAATTTTAATCTAAAGGGTAAAATAGGAAACTTTCATATTAAAGATATGGAAACTAATCAATACGTTTGTCATTTGTAATCCCCTAAAAGTCTCTGTATCAGTTTCAAAGATAATCCCCACCACCTCACCCGATCTCTCCCTATCATCTGCATATGGCCGGATTTCCGGCGACTGCCGGCTGTGTTTTCCAGCGAAAGACCCCCCCCACCCTCTCGTTTCTACTCCGGCGCCACACAAGACCGGTGACCGGATTAACAAGTAGAGCCGCTGCTCACGACAGCGCACAGCGACGACAATCGGAGGGAGGAAGAGAGACGGTGGTTGTGGAGGTGGTTAAGTGTCACACCCCAACCGATGGCGGAAACATCGGGGCGTGGCACTGAGCGAAACAGATTGTCCAGAAGTTTCTATAACAATTATCATTACCGATTAATTTAAAGTAACATGTCCCATACCATGTCTTAAAAGGCAAACAAATTATTACAGACAAATCTAGTCAAGTAGTTCTGTTCCGACAACTCAGATTTATACATAAATAGTTTATTTATTGGTTTCTAGGACCTCTTTTCCTAGCTTCGATTTCATCACAGCACAAAGAGCATCCTAGACCTTTCCTAGCCTCAAGTTCACAGCAAGCTAAGCATGTAAACTTCCTAAGCACATGTTACATACGTTAAAGTAAAAGTCAATACACATAGTGTAAAGGTGAGCATACAAGTTTGATAATAGCATATAGAGTTTCGAAAGCGTTACGCATAACCAGCACGTACACAGAGAGAAATGAGGCATGTTAGTTATCGACATGAACCTATCGATACCAATGACTGCGGGTTGACTGCCCAAGGCAGTTCGTAATACATGATCACCACTGTAATCCATGCAAATAATTGTCCTTAACAACCCCCGCGTGAGCGGGTGCTGAGTCCAAACTATAGTACTATCGTTGCTAAGGCAGGTAGACAGCATTCCATGTGTAAACATAACAAACAAGCATTCATTTAGTCACGTATACATGCGATAACGGTTAGCGTTTAAAGTATTGCGTAGTGTGTTCGATGTGATTTTGTATAATTAACGTATGTAACACCCAAAAGTGCGTAAAGCAAAAAGGGATCGAGTATACTCACAGCGATGATGGATTGAAGGGAGCGCTAGAGAGTAGGGTTAGCCTGAACAGATCGATAGCATAACGATAAGTGACACGTAAAACGGTGCAAAGTACAAGTGGTTCGGACAGCAGTCCGTTCGGATGGTAGTCCGATCGGACAGCCAGTCATGCGGGTGGTTGTCCGTTCGGACAGTAGTCCGGTCGGATGACTGTTCGAGTGGATTGTTTCTTCCTTTGGGAAAGATGTGTTTGTGTATGATGGCTTGACTTTTGAAGTTTTCGTGGTAGCATTTTGAAAACATTGAAGTACCTCTACTTTTTAGGTCGGTCGATCGGACGGCAACCCATTCGGTTGGGCACTTCAGTGAGAACAAATTCACAGCAGGAGGTCACTCGCTCGGACGGTTGTTCGATCGGGTGGCATCCTTTGTGTATTGAACATGTTGAAAATTGTTTTAAGTGTTGAAGTTTAAATGTCTCATGGTTCGATTGGCAGTTCAATCGGATGGTAGTCCGATCGGACAGCAAGTCGTTCAACATTCAGACTTCAAATGTTGGCAAAAATGGCTAAGTGTGGGCCCAAGGTGCAAGTCGTACGGGTGACCAGTCGTGCGGTTTGGCTGTCCGTTCGGACGACACTCCATCCTGGTTAACCTGTTCGTCTTACACTTGGTTGTTTTTGATAGTTTGTCGTTTTATCGAGACATTTTGATAACGTGTTAAGCAACAGAAACCTCGTCAATACTTGGTGCTCCTGATCGGACAGGAATCACCCAAACCCGATCAGTTGACGGTTCAAGATGATGTTCCATGTTCAACCCGGAATCGATCATCTCATGGATAGAACACGGATCTTGAACCAACACAACCACGATAATGAGTAGTAAGCCAGTACGAGTTCCGATTCTATCGGTTTTAAGTGCATTGAGTGTAAAAGAGTTGAAAGAAAGTTGAAAACCAACTTTCACCCCTTTTCATTGTGAATATGTTTAGATCTATGAAAGTTCTTTGTTTGTTTATGTGGAAATCGGTTAGATCTAATTTGTTCTTGGTAGATTGAGGCAAAAACATGAGGTTCTTCAAGAACACATGATGACATCATCCTAGAACACCTTGAATCTTGATGATTTCACGGTTAAAAGTTAAGATTCAAAAGATAGAAAGGTGTAGGAGTGCGTGTAGATTAAGGAAGTACAAGATTTAGGACGAGATCTTACCGGAATTGCGAGAGATCGAAGGAAAAAACGAGTAGGAGCACGGGTCGGACGTCACTTGCCAAAAGTGGAAAGAATGAAAGTGACATGGGGTATTTATAGGGTTACCCAAAGAGGAAAGGGCTGGTCGATCGGCTAGGCAGCCCGTGCGGACAGCCTGTCTGATCGGTCGGTTGGTCGCCTGGTCGACCAGTCACCTCGTTCGAGTGTTCGGCGTGACGATTTTTGATGTTTCGATTTCGATTGCGAGCGTTGCGATGCGATAGAGTTTCCTAGTCAAATTACTTTTAATCCCAACTACTCATATCTTGGACTATCTCTTCTCTACCTATTATCATACTGTTTCGATTGCGATTGAGTTCGATTGCGTTTGCGTTTGAGTTTCGATTGCGATTCGATTGATTACCACACATAACATAATTTAAACATGCACAAGTAACACATAAGGCACACACACACGTATAACAATAACCAAAATGCGTAATTCGAGTTGCGAGTGCGATTGCGATAGCGATTAAGCGATTAAACATGCGATAAATAGCGATTACTATGCGATTATTAATAGATACTTGTCACACCCCGATATTTCCACGTATTATTGGTGGGCCCGGTGGGGAGTATCGTGACGTAGTTGATATCATCATAGTCAAACAACACAATTTATAAATGCACAGCGGAAGCAAAAGATGAATCACACTACAAACCGAATAAATAGTAATATCAAAGTATCACAACGGAGTGTAATGGATCCACAGGCGGATCAAATAAAAAGGAAACATTGTTCAACAGTTTTATGACATCCAAGCTTGTGAGACTTATTGTGGATGCTAGGAGAAAGCCAACCTATTTCGAGTAGTACCTGCACTTAACCTCTTTGGGAAAATACGTCAGTTTACACTGGTAAATACAATTAACTGACTCATTTTGAAAAGGTTTAATAAAATTGATTTGAATGCACGTGGCACAAAACTTTTATAACTTGGGATAATTATTTATATATAATCTTGTAAAAGAATTACATGTTTCTTATGCGTTCAGTAGCCCGGGCTGAACACCGGGTTAAAGATTAATAGACACACCACATGATATAGTCCTGCGGTGGGTTATTCCCGAAACCGGCGGTTATACCTTATTATTTATTTATGCACTGTCGGGTGTACGCCTACACTCCGTGCTTAGGTCGTGGCCATTTCGTAAAATGATGCCAAGGATATCCGGGACATGGTCATTAACCCCCCAAAGGCTTTAAGCAAACAAAACAATTTAAACGGGTCATTTCAATGAATTAACCTCCATACGATTAAAGATTCAATGCCCGACCAAGCGGTATTTTATATACCATACCCCAAGCCCCTATAGGGAAAATAAGTTAAAAGTATTTACCTTTGCAAGTATAATCACAAATAGCAAGTGCACGTAGCTTTTACCGGGTCTCCTATTCTGGAACAAAGGTTTTTAATAACCTATTAGATTCCTAACGGGTCTTTAATTGAGCTTAAGCTTAGACCGATTAGTTTTAAAAGAAGATTCGGTTCAAACGCATGAATAAGCGAGGACCGGAATAGAATGTGATTTAGAGCCGAAAAGCTTGAAGACTTGTATAATATGGGTAAACTAAACACATTCTGGATTTTGAGATTAAAATGATGAGGTTTGGCCCGTTTCGGTCAACTTATGCAAACTAGTTACATAACCCGAACCGAACGCGCAAGATGCGTAACGGGTAACCATATGAGTCATATACAGGTTTCGTAAGTTAATATGCCTTGAGTATGTTGTGACATCAGTAAGATATCTTCCATTATGCCCAAAACGGATTTAAACTCAATTTACGCCCCGTAGGGGTATTTTGGTCATTTAAAAGGTTATAAAAGAGTTTAAATAATAATCTGAGTTACAGGTCTGATATAATCAGTAAAAATACTCATTTTTATAAATCATAACAGTAGGGTACTAAATATACGTGAAATTTATCTATTATAACCAAACTATGCACCGTAGGGGCATTTTGGTAATTTCACATAGCCTTTAAAGGTCAAATCTGGAAATCTGAGTTTAAAACTTTAGCTTACTATTAAAGTATAAAAATATACTTAAAATATCAGTAGGTATCAAACCTTATATGTTTAAAATAGTTTTTTTTATACATACTATGCGTTAAAAACGCTTAAAAAGACGATTTTAAGCTATTCACGGGTTTTATAAGAAAGCTGATATTGTTATTATTCCAGAAAGCTTAAAATACTTTATTTATCATTTAGAATCAGTAGCAAAATGTTTGGGGTCAAACGGATTTGTAAAACTCATTTTATAGCCCCCAAAAGGGCAAAACCGACAATAACCGATTTAAAGCTACAACCCTATGTTATGCTCAGCCTAAAATTAATTAAAAATCTTCAAAAATCCCAAAATATTATATTACATCAGTCGGTAAGAATTTTGATATCAAAAAGTGGGTTAAACTAGGCTATATGCTAATTATGCCGTTTAATTAACAAAAAGCTTTCTAATTACGCTATTGAGCATAACTCTTAATCTAGACCTCAAACAGATGTCAAATTTTAGGTGCAAGTTTATAAATCAGTAACTAAGGTTTCTACTCGTTTACATTTTCAAAAATCACGTTTTAAGGTCATATGGGCATAATAGTCAACATATAAGCAATTAACGGAAACATGTATATGAATCGGATAATTATTGAACCAAGTTGTATAATCACAGAGGGTTATACTAACGTGTAACTTGGTCCAAATAAAGCTCTAAGGAATTTCTAAACTTTGTTCAAATGGGTCAGAACTGAAAGTCAAAGCAGAAGTCAAATTATGCGACTTTCGGTTCCGAACCGAGCCTAAACTGAAAATTGTCGGGTGGAACATGTTTAGGCATGTTCTTACATTGATTACCAAGTTATATTAGTGATAAAACAGGTTGCATGGCTTCTACATTGTTAATTATGCATTAATTTGAAAATAAGCTTTCTGTTGACTTTTTAAGATTAACTTTGACCCGACAATTGACCTAGTTAGAGTGGGAATTAGAGGTTACCCTTTTAAGGGTTTATTACCCACATAATTACCAACTCATAGGTATTTTTAATTCGAGATTTGACTGAACAAATTATGAGTAATCTCGAAGTCAAACCTTAATTACAACGGTTTGACATTTAGCTAATTAACTAAGCTAAATTAAATTAGGAAGGGTTAAGGACACTTACAAGAGTCCTAAGCATGACTAGGAATCACTAGGAAGCTTGTTGCTGGTCAGAGGAGTTCCAGAAATGAAGTTGTGAATGTTTGCAAATGAATGACACAATGTTGCAAATTTGGGAGTCCTTATATATGCATTTTGATGCAACAAGATCACTCCAAATCAGTCTATAGGTGTTATGGGATCATTACAAGTGCCCCTTATGCATGAAATACCATTGGGGCAGCCCCTGGTATATAAAACAAGCGTTTTGAGTCGGTTACCAGCCTTAACAGGCACCTGTCCAAAGTTTCTGTCGCTGTGCTGTTTACGCGGGCCGCGTAAGCCCATAGGGCAATCTTACGCGGGCCGCCTGGCCCTCCAGAACCAGCCAAACAAGTTTCCTTTAATTACATTTCAGCCCCTGGTCCTTTGTAACGTGGTTTTAACTCTTGTGCTTGCATTTTTGGCCCTTTAACCTTACTTTTAAAAGCTCCATAACATATTTAAGTATTGGTAAGTCCTTGGTCAACCTTATGATCACCCGAAAAGTCATAAATTTCAACATTGACGCTTTTAACCCCTCACATACGAATTTCATCATAACTTTCTCATACGATAACGAAACTTTATGAAATCTTTATCACACATTCAAGTGAGCATAATTTATCGTTGCAAAGCTTTGGGTTTGCTAAAAGGTCACTCAGAGGTATACTTTAAACATGTTGACACATTTAACCCCTGTAGTTTGTAATCTCTCACTTTCTTTCACAATTAGCTTCGTATGATCCATGATTCATTCGTTTAAGGGTATAAACATCGTCTAGGGTTGTTGAAAGATATATTTATTCATTGTTGACACTTTGAACCCTTTTATACACATACTTTCCTTGTTTGTCAACTTTAGTCCCTCTAAAGTAATCCTTTACACGTTTAAAGCTTATGACACGTGTCGATACATTATTGGACGTGAATTTACGAGGTGTTACAATACTCCACATAATACAACTAAGCAAAACAAAATAAAATAGACTAATTACAAGTCAAAGAAGTCAAAACAGGAATTGAGCAAGAAGAGACAGATCGCAATTAGCAATCTTGTCTTCCTTTGACTTCAATCTTGACTTTGACTTTCGAAACACGGGAGGCTTCTCCACGAAGTGTAGGGTTTCGTTTACTTGAAGGTCATCGAGATGTACAATTATATCATGCTCAGCCAGGCACTTTCGGAGGTTTGACAGATGGAAAGTCGGGTGGACGTTACTAAGTTCCTCCGGTAGTTCGAGTCTGCAGGCGACTTTTTCGATCCTTTCCAGAATCTTAAAAGGTCCAACATATCGAGGCGCTAGTTTCCCTTTCTTGCCGAATCTGACCACACCCTTCCAAGGTGATACCTTTAGGAGTACGTAGTCGCCAACGTCAAATTCAAGGGGCTTGTGTCGTCTATCGGCGTAACTTTTTTGTCGACTTCGAGCTTTCAACAAGTTGTATCGAATTTGGAGGACTTTGTCAGTCGTTTCTTGCAATAGCTCAGGACCGGTTAATTGCGAATGACCGATCTCGTGCCACACAATAGGCGATCGACATTTTCTTCCGTATAAACCCTCGAATGGCGCCATTTGAATGCTGGAATGATAACTGTTGTTATACGAGAATTCGACCAACGGTAGATACGTGTCCCAATTGCCACCGAAGTCTATGACACACGAACAGAGCATGTCTTCAAGAGTACGGATCGTTCTTTCAGTCTGACCATCGGTTTGATGGTGGAATGCGGTACTTTAGTTAAGCGCAGTACCGAGAGCCGCTTGAAACGTTTCCCACAGTCGCGAGGTAAACCGAGCATCACGGTCAGAGATGATGTTGCGAGGCGTCCCGTGATTACAAATGATCTCGTTGGTGTAGATTCGGGCTAATCGTTCTACCTTGTAGTCTTCCCGTATTGGCAAAAAGTGAGCAGATTTGGTCAAACGGTCAACAACAATCCAGATGCTGTCGTGACCTGATGACGTGTGCGGAAGTTTTGTTATGAAATCCATAGCTATGCTCTCCCACTTCCACATAGGGATAGGCGGTTGTTCGAGTAAGCCAGAGGGTCTTTGGTGTTCAGCCTTGACTCTTGCACAAGTCAGGCATTTTCCAACGTAGAGAGCAATATCCCTTTTCATGCCCGGCCACCAGTACTTGTAGCGAAGATCCTGGTACCTTTTGTCGGCAAAAGGATGAATAGAATACCGGGATTTATGGGCTTCGTCCATCAAAATATGTCACAAATCGGTCCGTTTAGGGATCCAAATTCGGTCCAGAAAGTGGAATATCCCATTCGACTTATTCACAAGCTGGGCTCCATCGTGGTAGATACTTTCCTTCTTCAGAGTGCGTTCATTAAAACATGCATGCTGAGCTTCGCGGATGAGAGTTTCGAGATCATATTGGGCTTGGACGTTACGAGTGCTAAGCAGATAGCTCCGTCTGCTGAGTGCGTCGGCAACAACATTTGCTTTGCCTGGGTGATAACGAATCTCACAGTCGTAATCGTTGAGAAGTTCTACCCATCGGCGTTGACGCATATTAAGTTCCTTCTGATCAAAGATATGTTGTAGGCTCCTATGATCGGTGAAGATCGTACACTTTGTACCATATAGATAGTGTCGCCAAATCTTTAACGCAAAAACAATCGCGCCTAGCTCGAGATCATGGGTTGTATAGTTCTTCTCGTGGATTTTGAGCTGACGAGATGCGTAAGCTATAACCTTGTCCCGCTGCATAAGGACACAACCAAGACCAAGGTTGGAAGCATCACAATAGACAATGAAATCGTCGTTTCCGTCGGGCAATGTGAGAACAAGAGCATTACAAAGCATGTGCTTGAGGGTTCGAAAGGCAGACTCTTGTTCAGTTCCCCAAACAAAAGGCTTGTCTTTATGCGTGAGAGCGGTAAGCGGCACAGCGATCTTTGAGAATCCTTCGATAAATCGTCGATAATAGCCTGCTAGTCCGAGAAATGAACGGACTTCAGACGGGTTCTTAGGTGAAATCCAACTCTTAACAGCTTCAATCTTCGCGGGATCGACGTGAATACCTTAACTATTAACAATGTGACCCAGAAACCGAACCTCCTCCAGCCAGAATTCGCACTTGGAGAATTTGGCATAGAGTTGATTCCCCTGGAGTAGATCAAGACATCGTCGATGAATACGATGACGAAACGGTCGAGATAAGGTTTACACACGCGATTCATCAGATCCATGAAAACCGCGGGTGCGTTGGTTAAACCAAAGGGCAAAACAACGAATTCATAATGGCCATAACGAGTGCGAAATGCGGTTTTGCGTATATCCTCCTCTTGAATGCGTAGTTGATGATAGCCTGAGCGTAGATCGATCTTCGAGAAACACGTAGCACCTTGTAGCTGATCAAACAAATCATCAATGCGCGGCAGGGGATAGCGGTTCTTGATAGTTAACTTATTCAATTCCCGATAGTCGATGCACATCCTGAATGACCCATCCTTCTTTTTAACGAAAAGGACTGGCGCGCCCCAAGGAGAGGTGCTCGGGCGAATGAAGCCTTTCTCAAGTAATTCCTGGAGTTGGTTCGAGAGTTCACGCATTTCGAACGGTGCGAGTCGGTAAGGAGCTTTGGCAACAGGATTGGCTCCAGGAATGAGGTCGATACGAAAATCGATATCACGGCTTGGTGGTAGACCGGGAAGATCATCAGGGAACACATTAGGAAATTCACGAACCACAGGAACGTCTTTCACTTATGTCTTTCCTTTCTTTTCCTTCTTCGCTACTACTATGTTAGCCAAGAAAGCTCTGTATTCCTTGCGGAGATACTTGCTAGCTTGGACACACGACATGAGTTTGAGACCCTTCGAAGCAGTTTCACCATAGACACACAATAAATCACCATTCGCGAGCGAGAATCGAATCATCTTATCGAAACACACAACTTCAGCATGGTTTTCGCGAAGAAAGTCCATGCCTACTATGACGTCAAAACTTCCGAGTTGCATCAGAATAAGGTCGATTGGGAAGATGTGATTGTTGAGCTCAAGAGTACAATCACGAAGAACAGAATTAACGGTGACAGTTCTTCCAGTGGCTACTTCAACATCGAACATCGAGGGGAGATGGGAGCGTTTACGACTAAGAAGCTTCTCGAATTCGAACGACACAAAGCAATTATCGGCTCCAGTATCAAACAAACATGAAGCATAAATACCATTCACAAGGAACGTACCATTGACCACGTTGTTGTCACTCTGGGCTTGGCGCACATTGATGTTGAAAGTTCCGGCGCGTGCGGCTTGTTGCTGTTGCTGAGGTTGTTGCTGTTGGTGTTGCTGCTGCTGTTGGGGCTCTTGTTTCACAACCCTGTTCGGGCACATGTTCGCAAAGTGGTTGGGATCACCACATACAAAGCAGACTCTGGCGTTGATCGCGGGTGCCTGAGCCGCTTGTTGGCCTTGCGGGGCTGGGAGTAGAGCTTGATGAGCAGTGGCTTGAGCTGGCGCTTGACGGGGACCAGTACGGCAGTTAGAAGTGAAGTGGCCGTACATGTTGCAGTGAGCGCATAAACGACAGGCGAGACCCACCGGGTGATGATAAGAACATGTTGGGCAAGAACATGTTTGTATAACCATGTTTCTGTTTTGAGGCTTTGATGCTCTTGCATGCTCTTTTTCGTGCAGATTTCTTTTACAATTAGTTGTTTGGGATTTGTCTGTGAAGATGAAACCTCAATATTCATCCGAGGCTTATTCGTATGCTAGATTGTTTGTGGGTTTGATCGTCTGAGAATTAACTTATGTCGATGAAGATGGAACCTTTGAGTTCACCAGAGACTTTTTTTTACGGTTACGCTTTGATGTTCATTTGTTGGTTCATGTCGATGGGGATGATTATTTTCTGACTCATTCGAAACTTTTAGGTTTTGTTCATTTTCCTGTGAGGATAAACACTAGTTCGGGTTTGGTGCATCATGTTTTTTGCTCCATGATGATGATTTGGTTTTTCATCCGAGAGTGTAGCCATGACGGTGCTTTTGTTTGTTGGCACTTTTTGATGCAGCCAACCGAGGCTGTTGAGCTTGGTTTGTCCTTGGTTTAAATTGTGAGTACATGCATTTGTATTGGCTAACATGTATGGTTTTTTTATATGTCATCGATTAGCAACATGTTTTGCATTTGTTCTTTCAACTGAATTTGGGAATTGTTGTGTTGTTTATCTACTGTTCGGTTCAGGCTTAGCAATCTGATGCCTGCCTAACTTAAGTGAGTTTGCTGCCATTTTTTGGGCAAGCATTGTCGAATATACTGTTAACCCGAACATGTTTGGTTCCTATTTTGTTGTAACTTGTTATTTGCTTCCTCTGTTACATGGCTTTGTTGTCTTTTTTTTACTTCGATTTCTAACGAGTTTCCTATCTTGATGGCATGGTTGGTTTGTACATTGGGTTGTTTGTGCTTTATTGGGTTGTAACTTGACTTTGTTGCGTTATCCTTTCTTTGGGTATTTACTGTGTTTCTGTTTGTGGGATTGCTTCATTTTGACTGCCATGTTTTTTTTTGTGGCGTTGAACGTGGGTCATTATGGATTTATGGTAACCCACACCTCATATGGAGTGGCAATATATTGCAGCTTTGTCGTGATTACATTCATTGGACATGTTACTAATTAATAACATATAAATGTTACACGTAAAAAGGCTATGATGGATTACATCTTAGTTTACTAAACTGTGAGGGCTTAGTACAAGCAGCCGGTTTACGTAAGATTATCTAGAGCCTAATCTATAAGCGCTATGAAATTCAACGCATTAGTGGTTGTCTAAAAGTCTTATTATGTGTTTTTTCCTTTGTGTTGTTTTATTTTTCCTATTTTTCGGGCGATGACAAGTAACAACAAACTAACTAAACACTTAATGTAATGTGATGTATACGAGCCTAAATTTATCTAATAACATCAATAACTTAGTGTATTTAAAAGGTCAAATTAAATTGTAGCTTATAAATAGATTCGTAGTTAAGAATGACAATCTCACACGAGGAGCATAACGTTTTCGAACAACTTGGACGTATTCTGAATAGGTAGTTAAGTCTGACCGTATGATAAATGAAAATTTGGATGAGCTAACTAAAGGAATGTCATGGATCCATGAAAAGCAAGGTGAACTCTAACTTGAAATCAACACACTTTATATGCGTTGCGCTGACCCTAACATCGTTCGTAGAGGTTAGCATTTTTTGGTGTTGTACGCTTTAGTAATCAATGATCGAGACGGTGCCAGAGACACAAGCCGAGCGCGAACCCGATACACTCTCCTCTCATTCTTAAACATGTCTTGTCTTTATTTTTTAGTATTTTAATTAGTGTTAATGTATTTTTTAGTTAATGAAATATTATTTGTTTTAATTTTTCTAAAAAAAAAAGAAAAGAAATTAAAAATAAATAATGGGGTAGTGACTGAATGTGGCATTATACCACTACACCCCTTTTTAACTTCACATTCCATAATGCCCCGAATGCTACGTGACGCTTCATGCCCAAAAGATGAACATTATAATAACGCCCCACTACACATGATCTTACTAATGAACCACCTTATTAGGTGACCCGGGGTGGGTACGTGATACCAAAGTATCACGCGTGGAACAATACCACACACCGCCGCCACTCACATCCACCACGCGTGGAAGAGTTAACGCGTTGTGGTGGTCACACGTTGAAAGTTTGGAACTTTGTGTATGGTGGGTTGTACTCTAGTGCTGAGGAGTTGTACATTGATGGAATAAATAAAAAGGTTGTGAGTGATGACCATTTCCACTAAAAAAGGTTGTGAGTGATGGAAATAATGGTTGATGACATGGCAGAACCTGATTGGATGTTGTGAGTGATGGAATTGTTTGTGAGTTATCCCACCCCTACCCCTTAGCGTTATTTGGTTCTAAATGAGTCTCATATTCATCATTCAATGATATAGGGGGTGCATTAACTCACAACCCATAAGTACACAAATCACTTTCAATAGAATTATATCATTTCAATTAACCCAATTCAACTCATAAGAACTCAATTTAAAGGGGCTCATTAACCCACAACAAGTACTCATGTTTTTTTTAATGATAACAACTAAACATTTAACAAAGTCACACTTTCATTAAATAAAAAACAAAATACAATAATTAAAAACAACCTAAATAAACTTTAAAAAATAAAAGTAGAAATAAAAAAAACTAAAAGTTGCATGTTCACTTCAATTTGTCGTGATTTCACACTTAGCTTACTCTTTTTGTTCTTCCGAATTGGAAGGGATACGTGTTGGGTCACGATAAGGTAAGCTTTGGTATTGGGTGTTATGGCATGTTTGGATCCGGTGGAGCTTCAGGGAAGAACATTGGATATTGAGTTGGCATGGGTTGGATTGGAATTGGTTCGGTTTGGCTTGTCGAAACTTCGGCCTAAACTTTCTTGGCTTTAAGGATGCGGGTTTCGGTGTGATGAGCCCTCATTTTGAGCAGTTTTTAGAACATATAGAAGTGTTGAGAACATAACATAGAGATTTGAAAAGTGTGTGGTTTAAATGGCGTAAAGTAGAGAACATAACATAGAGTTTTGAAAAGAGTGGTTTAAATGGCGTAAAAATGTAATACATATAGTGTTAAAATATTGATTTTTTAATAGGTAAACACTATAATAGCTATTGGCAACAACTCAATTCCTTTCCCACACGTGAGTTCAACAACCCGGAAACACTACTCGACCCAAGTACCATGGGGCACTGTAGCGGTGTACCCGGGGTATTCGGCCATGCCCGATATCACTTGGAGGTGGCCGGGTAAGCAGCATCATCCACCCTAAGGTGCTGTTTGTTTTTTCTGCACGAAAACATCTTCTGCTGCAGGCCACATCTGCAGACATCTGCAGGAGAAGAGGTGGACCAAATGTCTGCAGCTGCAAGGAGAAGAGGGTTTGTTTTTTTTTTATATAAAACCTCTTCTACACACACAAAACTCTCTCTACTTAGGGCTGCAAACGAACCGAACGAACACGAACACGGCCTTGTTCGTGTTCGTTTGTTAAGGATTTCATGTGTTCACGAACAGTTCATGAACACTTACCGAACGAGATTTTTTGTTCGTGTTCGTTTGTTAAGGAAATGAACTTGTTCGTGTTCGTTTGTGTTCGTTTGTTAATTTAGGTACCGAACACAAACGAACGTTCATGAACGCACACGGACGCAAACGAACACAAACAAACGTTAATGAACATAAACAAACACAAACGAACATATATTTACTTTCGAAGATGATCATAACAAAAAACACTAAGTAGATCCACCCAAAATATTCCAAGCTAATTATCCAAACTTGAGTAGCTTAATGTGACAAAGAAGTTATTTCTATAAATGCATCAGCTCTATTTATATAACTTAACTTGAATGGAAATTATGTGACAAAGAACCTTACATGAGTGGGAACGGTGTTGAACGATGGTGATTGACAGAGGAACGATGGTGGGAGCGGAGGAGAGAGCGGCGCTTGGTCGATGGTGGAGAAAATGGGATCCATAATCTGGAACGGCGCTAATAATGCTTAGGGTTTTTGTACTTTTAAACTTTCAATTGTATATTCTGGTAGACCTTAGGTGATAATGAAATATCTAACAAATAACCAATAAAATATAAGTTGGGCCATACAATATAATATAATATAATATAATATAAGTTGGGTAATAAAATATTATATATATATATATATATATATATATTCCTATACACAAACGAACACGAACATACAAACGAACACAAACGAACGTAAACGAACACGTTACCGAACGTTCACGAACACAAATGAACGAACACGGTCTTTGTTCATGTTCGTTCATTTAACTAAACGAACGAATTTTTTTGTTCGTGTTCGTTCATTTATTAAATGAACGAACACAAACGAACTTCCCGCCGAACGGTTCATGAACTGTTCGCTGAAAGTTCAGTTCGTTTGCAGCCCTATCTCTACTCTCTCTCTAAAATCTGAACCACCGCCATAATCACCACCGCCACCACTTCACCACCGCCATCATCACCACCGCCTTCAGAGTTCGAGTTGGGGGTTTGTTCTCGGTCTCCTGCTGCTCCCGTCACCACCACCGCCATCTTCAACCTCTTCTGCTCCCGTCACCACCACCGCCATCTTCTACACACACAAAACCTTCAGATTTGTTCGATTTGGGGGTTTGTTCGATTTAGGGTTTTGGTTCGATTTGGGGTTCGATTTGGGGGGTTTTGATGATGATGATTTGGGGGTTTTGATGATGATGATGGTGGCGGAGCAGGGGGTTTCGGGGGGGGGGGGGGTTTGTTTCCATCGATGATGATGGTGTCGGCGGAGGTGGGGTTTTGGGTGATGTCGATTTGGGGCAGTGGTGGTGGTGGCGGAGCAGTGGTGGTGGTGGCGGAGCAATGGTGGTGGTGATGATGATGATGGTGTCGGCGGAGCAGTGGTGGTGGTGGCGGAGCAGGGGTGGAGGTGGAGGTGGTGCCAAGAAGAGGTAAACCTCTGCTTGGAGAAGCTTACCTCTCATCACTTCCCCAAGAAGAGGTTGGGGAGAGGTAAAAAGCACTTCTCGAAAAAAAAAACAAACACTCTTCTGAGGCTAAACCTCTTCCCGCGTCTGCACGGTGCAGACAGAAGAGGCCAGGAAGCTCTTTTTGGAAAAAACAAACACCACCTAAGACTCTATACTAACATTTACATGTCACGCACCTAGTTTGACATGTAAAATTTTCAATATGAATCAAACATCTTTCTAGAATTTTATTGATAATTTTAAATTATAATTATATAGGTTACTTAGTGAAATGTAGTTGTACACATTTATTTTGGTTAGAACTTGAAGCTAATAAAAAGTTATCCCTAACATCAAATACTTTCTTAACCTTATACCCACAATTTTTTACCCATGTCCTAACAATTGCTTAAACTTATAACCATTTGATTGACCAAGCCGAAGACTTAAACTTTTACTCATGTCAAGTAGAATTTTTTGATTGGGTGATAAATTAAATACACACATTTACGCATATGCAAAGCAACCCCCCCCCCCCCCCTCTCTCTATCGTGCCCCGATAACGCCTCTACGGTGCGGTGTTTAAGCCCCTAACGGGCTTAGGTGGCAGTGGACGCCGTCTCAATACTTTAAATAAAACACACACTTGAAAGAAAAATAAAGAGAACTCGTTTCAAACTAGAAAATGTCTTCTAAATATTACAAGCAACATTCTTCGTTTCTCTAAACGAACTAATAGTTTTATCCCATTTTTTTGTTACTACTTTAATCCAATGGTATGATATAATGATGGTATAAATGTCTTTCTTTGTAACATAAAAATACCACCAAACAATAATCAACTCTATCTTTGTTCATCATAGTCACTCAAGCTTTATTATAATCACAAAACCATTAAACTTTCAATAATCTTCTATCGTTATAAATTTTTCATAATATTTAACAAAGTTTCATAATCACAAGAGAGAGAAAAGCAAAGTCGCAAGGACCATGGCCACAAACCGTCCATAGTTAAAGATCCACTAGAGAAAGACATCAATCTGTAGAGCAGATCCTAGACTAGGGATGAGCAAATAACACCGGTACCGAATTTCTCGAACCAAAATATTTTCGGTACCGACATTTGACTTTTTCAGTACCGGTTTTTACCTTCAAATACCAGTACTGTACAGGTACCGGTAACAAACCGTATCGTACCGGGTTTTTTCGATACCGATGCCTGTTTTAAGGATTTTCGATACTGACTGGTACCGAACTCGTCCCTACCGTAAAGGTCCTGAGATGGTCATAAGGCCGTGGGGTATGGTGGGGCTTGGGTTGGGGAATTTGTTGACACGTGGAATGGGAGCCCCCCACCGCCTGGTTACGTGTCCGCGGGGTATGGCGGGGCGTGGGTTGGGTGGCAGAATATTAAAAAAAATTACAAAAATTTTATAAAAAATCACACAACATTTATAAAAAAACCTACAACTTCATTAAAATTTTAAAAATTACACAATCTATATATAATAAAATGAAAACTGAATGAACAGTAGAATTCGAATTAGAACATTCAGTGATTTATTATTAAATTAAAATTAGAATTAGAATTAGAATTAGAATTAGAATTATTTAAAATTAGAATGGAATGAATAGTAACATCATTAAGAGATGAGCAAATGGTATCGGGTATAGGTACTGGTCTCAAATTTACCAAACCGGTGTATTTTCGGTACCGGTTCTGCACAGGTATTCACCGGTTTTTACCTTCAAATACCGGTGCCGTACCAGTACCGACCGGTACCGAACCGTACCATACTGGGTATATTCGGTACCGGTACCCACTTTTAGGGATTTTGGTAACGGTATTTTCGGTACCGGTTGATACCGAGCTCATCAAATCCTGTAGCAACGCCGCAATGCAAGTAATTGCACGGCTTAGATTACTTTTCATACACACAGCAACTTATTTTTCTTTCTTTTTGGTCTTTTTCTGTAATGAATGAATTGTAGCATGTAAAATTAACTTTGATATTTAGAATATTGATGAGCAAATCGTATCAAATCCTGTAAACGAACCGGTATCGTATCGGTACCAAATTTACTATACCAAATCATTTTCGGTACCAATTTGGTACCCACCTTTTGGCGTTTTCAGAATCGTTACTTTCGGTTCGACACCGGTCTAGCACCATACCTGTATTTATTGATTTTTACCTTCAAATACCATACCGTATTGTACCGAGCATTTTCGGTGCCGGTACCTAATTTCGATGATTTTCTGGATCGGTACTTTCGCTATCGTTACCGGTACCGAGCTCATCCATATTTTAACGTGTTAGTACCGTAATAACTGAACTGAAAACAACCGAATTTCCAACGTGTAGGACGTGTGGGTCCTATTATTATATATTAGGTTATTTAAAATCGTTTTTTTATGACGGGGTGACTATACTTACACGTCATTTTATTTATGTTTTGATATTCGGTATCTGTTTGCTGTTGCTGACACGCCTTTTGTAGTCATTGGGTCCCGCCGCAACGCTTGGGCGGAAAATAACTAGTTTCTAAAAATTACAAAATAACAAACCTAGAGCGTTAAATAAATTTCAAAAAGGTCGATCTTGTCGAACGCCTTTTTTCCTTGCCTCGAAACTCTATGTTCGCCACCGCCACCCGGTCCTCGTGGCTTAACTCGCCGCTCGGAACGGCTTCGTAGTAAGCCTTGAAAAGCTCGAGCTTGGGCCGTAGCTCGCGCCATTTATGTTGGCACGTGTTGAGGTTGTGGCGGTCGTTACCGACGTTATGTCGGTAGGCTGCGAATGCTTCCAGCCAATATTTTGTCTGGCACGGTGGTCATCCCTTCATAGCGTCAACGACGCTTGTGACAAGAGCCAATTCTTCTTCATGGGTCCAAGATGCCATAGCGGGGTCGTGGGATGGGGGGGACCAGTGGGTTAGCAGGTGGGGTTGGGTTCGTGGGATGGGGGGGGGGGGGGGATCAGTGGGTTCGAGAGAAGTGGGTAGCCGGTGGGGTTGGCTTCGTGGGATGGGGGGACCAGTGGGTTGGGGGTTACAATATATAGAGGATGTTGGGAGACCCGGGTGGCGGTTTGGTTTTCCCCCAAACCGTTTGAATTTAAAATTCGAATTTTGAAAAGTCCGCTATGACGTGGCGGGGTGAGCGAATGGGAGGCAGCCAGCTAGCATGGCCATACCGCCCCACGCCCGGCTTGAAAGCCAAGCCCCAAGGGCCACGCCCCAACCCAAGCCCCATACCCATGGCCTAAGAGTTCAACTTGTTTACTATAAATGGAATGTTAGGCCAGTTAATCCAACGTACGAAAGGGCCACTTTATAACATATCCAACGTCCAATATATGATCCCAACAAACCCCTCCTTCCTACAATGCTACTGCAAATTGCTTGTCTCAATTCTCCACCAACCCCCCACCCTTACGTACAAATCCTGCCTACTCCCATTATCTCTCCTCCACCTAACTTCCTCACATACCTGCAACTATGGAGCTCGTAAGTCCCCAATCTATCTTCTCTTTCAACTATTTCTCTATCCGCATGTCTAATTCTATGCTCAAACAACGTTTCAGTTGTATCAATTTGTGAAATTTTTGTTAGTAATTATGACTTTTTGACTTCATTCTGCTGCATTTTCGTTTGTGGTTTATTTGTGCGTTGATTTGGGGATTTTTATGTTTGATTGGGAATTAATGGTTAGGTGACACCTGATGTGGAGAAGATGGGAGAAAGTGAGGGGATTAGGAGGAACTCAACCCTAATTTGTGCGCCGATTATGGCGGATACGGTGGATCAGATGCTGATTCATATGAATACTGCGAAATCGAGTGGTGCTGACTGTGTGGAAATCCGATTGGATAGCTTGAAAGTGGTTAATGCTCGTGAGGATATTCAAACCCTAGTTAAACTTAGTCAGCTTCCAACGATTTTCACTTACAGGTGATATTTTTATTTTTTATGTGTGAAAGTCTTATAATATGAATGCAATGATTTCGGTTTTTAGTGTTCTGAGTAATCGAGTCTTAATGTGTTATGAATTGGTTGATGTTATGAAGTTTGTGTAGTTAAAATAGCAAGAGTTTGCAACTAGTTAGGTGATTTTGTATGGTTTAAATTGAGCCGTCTGAGTGATTGGCACAATGATTATCTGATTACGGAATGGCTTTTGATTTTTTTGATAAATGTTGCTGGAGATTACATGATGTTTGTACTTTGTTTCTGATTTTGTGTGAGTTTGTAGGCCAACATGGGAAGGTGGTCAGTATGATGGGGATGAACAGAGTCGATTGGCAGCTCTTCGGTTAGCAATGGAGTTAGGAGCGGATCACATTGATGTTGAGCTTAAGGTTCCTTTCTTCTTGATAAATATACGGTTCCATATGAAATGAAAAATATATGTTTTGTTACTTGTAATCCTAGATTTCCGCAAGTGCGAAGATTAGAGCTAGCATATACAAACTATTATATCTAGCATCAGACATGATATTTCAATCAGATTTCTCATTTCAGTTACTCACATGCAGGCTGTTGACGATTTCAACAATTTAATCCGTGGAGATTTGCCTACAAAATGCAAGCTCATTGTTTCTTCCCACAATTATCAAAACACTCCGTCAGTAGAAGACCTCGGGAACCTTGTGGCCAGAATACAAGCAACAGGGGCTGACATTGTTAAGTTTGCAACAACGGCTGTAGATATAACCGATGTCGCACGAGTTTTTCAAATAACTGCTCATTCTCAAGTAAGCCGTAAGTCATGCAGCAGTCATGCAGCATAGATTTTAGCATTATATTTCGTTTCTTGGGTTCCTTTTATTTCTACTAGTAAACATTCTTGTTAAGTTGCCGTATAACAAAACCTCTGAATATTCCCCTGTTTCATTTATTATCAATCTTTCAGGTTCCGATAATAGCAATGGTGATGGGTGAGAAGGGTTTGATGTCTCGAGTACTGTGCCCAAAATTCGGTGGATATCTAACGTTTGGTACCGTTGAAAATGGAAAGGTGTCTGCCCCCGGGCAGCCTACAATTAGGGATCTTTTGGATTTGTTCAATTTCCGACAATTAGGGCCAGACACCAAAGTATTTGGTATTATCGGGAAGCCCGTTGGGCATAGCAAATCACCTCTGTTATACAATAAAGCTTTCAGATCAGTTGGTTTTAATGGAGTCTATGTACATATGTTGGTGGATAACGTAAAGAATTTTCTTGAAACTTACTCGTCTACAGATTTTGCTGGGTTCAGGTTGTGTTTTGATCTATTTCATTAACACTAATATTTCAGTCAGTGTTAGTAAAGTTTAAATGTATTTACAACATTATTATTGGATACAGTTGTACGATTCCTCACAAAGAGAGTATAGTTCAATGTTGTGATGAGGTTGATCCAGTTGCAAAGGTAAATTATATTGTTGATCACATAGAAAGCATGAAGCAGATGCAGATAGTGGTTAATGATAAAAGTACTGTTTTTTTTTTAATTTAACATGTTATTGGTTGTATGTAACAGTCAATAGGAGCAGTCAATTGCGTTATCAGGAGACAAAATGACGGGAAGCTATATGGTTGCAATACAGACTATGTAGGAGCTATTTCTGCTATCGAGGATAGCCTACGAGGTTTTTTTCTTTATTTCTGCAAACTGTTCTAAAGGTTTTATAGATAATTAGTGCATTGATATGCTTACATAAACAGTATTTCTACAATAATAATCAATTTTCTAATAAAAACAGTTAAAAGAGGATGTATGCACTAAAGTTATACTCCAGTCAACTTTCAACTCGTTCCACCCATTTCACCTGTTCCTTTTTATCATAAAACATAACCCAAGTTGACCCATTGAAATTGCAACCTATACTATTTACAGGTTCAGGTGTTCAAAATGGTGCAAGTGGGTCACCATTGGCTGGTAGACTATTTGTGGTTATTGGTGCGGGTGGTGCTGGAAAAGCACTTGCTTATGGAGCAAAAGAGAAGGGTGCAAGGATTGTGATTGCCAACCGGACTTATGGTTAGAATTCTAATACCACATTTAATTGCGAAAATATAACATCATGCTAATTTTATTTGAATTAGTTGTCAACTATTTGGTTCTCATCATATTTAGGAGGTGTTTGGATGTGAGTTTTGGAAGTGATTATATGATATTGAATAATCAGAATCAGATAATCATGATTTTTTTTAATTTTAAATCTGTATAGATCGTGCTAGAGAACTGGCTGAGATAATCGGTGGAGAGGCTCTCACTCTTGATGATTTGAACACTTACAAACCAGAAAATGATATGATACTTGCAAACACTACATCAATTGGTATGCAGCCAAATATTGACGACGCTCCTATTTCAAAGGTTTGATTATACAGAACTTATGTTACATTTATAATGCTTTGTGCATGAGTTCGCTTTTCTTTTTCTTTTTTGGCAGGAAGCTTTGAAGTCATACGCACTGGTATTTGATGCTGTTTACACACCAAAAATTACGAGGTTACTTCGGGAAGCAGGAGAATGTGGTGCGTTAGTTGTAACAGGGGTGGAGATGTTTGTAGGGCAGGCATATGAACAATATGAGAGATTTACAGGGTTACCTGGTAAGGTTTAAAATTCAAAATGATGATGTGGAATCTTTTTGTTACCCTTTTGGCCTTTTCTCATGTGTTTATTATACTTTTCAACTGCAGCACCTAAGGAATTATTTAGGGAGATTATGGCAAATTATTGATTGTTTTGGTTATACACCTAGGTATGTACCTCTTCATATCCCATCTTTTATTTTAAAATTCCAATTTTTTATTAAAAAGGAACGAAAAAACTAGGGAAAAAGTTAAATAAAATGTTACGTCGGCTCATACCTTTGACATGATAAGTATACTTCTTGTGTGGTTCTTCATGCCGTCTCTCGTCCCACGTAGTTTATGTTAAAATCCTACATTTAGCTAAAAAGGAAACATTTCAATCCGGTTATAAGTCACCAAAATGTATTTTTTAATGCATGAAATCGTAAATTATAACATCCAAAAAATCATATTGGTTTATTGAAATAATGACTTATGATCCTGGTTTGTAAAAATATGATAGTTTTTGGAAAAACGAAGTTTCAGGTCAACTCATATACTAGTAGCCTAAGAAATGAGTGATTTGTGAAGTAATGAACATTTATACACACTTTGGTGACTTTTAACCAAACTTTTTTAGCTTTATCTATTCAACCCGTTGGGGCTGGATATAGTCCGTATGTAGGTAAATACACGGGTTGCTCTAGTTTCACTAAATTGAGTTTACATGAATAGCTTAGTTGTCTTTACACTGGAATTTTGGCTGCATGTATACAGAAACTGAAGCTTTAAAGCAAAATTTATACACAGGAAGCAGGGTGGTGGTGCTTCCAATTCTTGTTTCTGCATCATTTGGCAGTATTTTTGTTTTTACATAAACAAGAAAATTTTATTTGACAAATTGTTGTATTCTCAATTTTCTATTTCTAAAATTGAATTTATTTTTATTAAATAGTTTGTGCATTAAATAACTTTGGAAGAAGTGGGCTTTAGCCTAGTGGTCCAATTCTTTATAGCTGTATTGATAGCTAAGCATTGACAATGACCTTTTTATCATGTTTCCTCTACTTCACATGTTTGCTACTTTGAATAGGGACGAGCAAATGTTACCGCATACCGAAACCGAACCAGTACGTACCGATATCGAACATGCCGTATTGAACCATTTTCAGTACCGATTTGGTACTCACTTTTTGGCTTTTTTGTGATCAATACTTTCGGTTCGGTACCAGTATCTTGGGTTGATTTATCTTCGAATACCGTACCGGTGTTGTGGGTTGATTTACCTTTGAATACTGATATGGTACCGAGTTCATCCCTAACTTTGAGTGACTTCAAACATGATCTCGTAATGGTTTGAGTGACTTCGCCGGATAAGATGTTTGAATTGAAACTACCTGACTCCTTAATGGTCTGATCTTCAGTCTAATGTTTAACTCATTTCTCGTATATGGTCCAGTCTTAACAAATCGGACCGGTTATAAAACTATGCACAGCCTGGTTTGTAACACACCTTAAGCTTTAATGTTGCAAAATCTGATCTCCTCTGGCCTCCCTTGTTTGGAAGTTCAAGAAGTTTGTCTACCTTTCACTTTCTTGAGGTTCCAAACACCCCCTCTTGAATGTTGTGTGTAATTTTTGTAAGGTTTAGTATACTTGCTACAAAATAAAATATTATAGTTGAATTTTAATGTACTTATAGTGAGTTTAAGTTTCAGGGTTAAGGATGTGTGGACTGTGGGATTACTTATGCGCTTCGAAATAAGCACATTCAATCGAAGTGTTTTGATTTACTAGTGTTAGACACAAGCCATATGGTCCAACGATAGCCCCATGGCTTTCTTTATGGGAGGTCGTGGGTTGGAGTCTCGCCTGGAGCAATTTGCTCCGGGTTAAGCCAGGGGTTTTTTCCCAATAGTGGTTTCTTTCTGGGCAGGTGGGCCGGGTCACTACGTTCTGTTCTTCTGACGAAAGGGGGCCAGGGTGATTCCAGGTGTCTGGGTCTTAGCTATTAAAAAAAAATTACATAAATTATTATTAGATGTTAAATAAATTTGATTATATAAAAAAAAACCTCTCAAATAATTAAATTATTTATACTTAACTTTTAGTTTATTTTTAAATAATTATTAAAAAATAAAAAACTTAAATACCCCAAATTTTAAAAGAGTACCGTCCATTTTATCTCACAAAAAAGCATGCTCTCGTTTACTTTTTTTAACTGTTAATTTTATTAACACACCGCCTAGCCAAAAAAAATAACAGAAAGGGACCCCACAAAGACAACAAACCATTACAACATTACAACATATACAAATGATGCTACACCATTCTATCCGGCGGATAGACTTTATCCTCAAACTATTCTTAAGCCATAAAAACTCAATTTTATCACTTTAGTAATTCGCTCTATAGAAACCTTCTTGTTGGAGAATAATTTTTCCTCGCCTTTCAAATGCATCAACACGCAATATAAATGATACAACCTCCATTTTTCTTTTAATCCAAACCAGCCATCTCATGAATAAACAAAAGATCTCTAAAGTTGAATGATGCAAACTGTGGTTCAGATGAAGCTGAGTTCACCTATAAAAGATCAAAGATTGGGTGCCTAATGTCACGCCCCGCAAAAATTCAACTCAAAATTTCAGCATTCCAGAAGTTTCCGGAACACTAAGGAAGCGTCTAGGGCTACCCGGAAGTCTCTGGAACAACCTAGACAATACTGGAACGTTTTGGCACTCTTAGAAGGTCCTAGACCAGCCTTAAAGGAGCTCGAAAGGGTCTAGAATGGGCTACATAATACTGCCATAAAAATCAGCCAAGGAACATTCTAGAATCCCAACAAATATCATGATATTTATGTAGGAAATATCTAGGTATTAAGGCTAGATATTTGTAAAGGAATGATCTAGATTTGGAACTATCTAGATCATGTCCAAGTAGTATAAATAGAAGTGTTAGGCATCATTTGCACTCACCCCCATATAACCCCTCATAACTCATTCATAACCCAACTTCTTGTAAACACTTTGTACTTGTAACTTTGTTCAAGTAATACATAACCATCTTTGTTGTAGTATTGCACTACAAAACCATAATTGTGATCCTCACAAACAAAGACTTCCGCTGCTATACATAACCTAACCCATCCAAAAGGCCGAACTTAGAAGTATTCTAAGTGTCACACGAGAGTTCAAGAATAACTCCGTGACAAGTGGTATCAGAGCTGCGTCGGTTCATCGGGATAGCGAATAAGAAAAGCAAGAAGGGAGAAACGAACAAGAGAATCATCTCTAGTAAAGAAGAGATACACAATCACAACCAGAATCAACAAGAAGTTGAAAGCGTGTCTATGGATTTGGCCGGATCCTTAGACAGAATGAAGACTAATGTCAAAGCATCGGTCACACAACTTGGAACTCTTGTCAATCATTCCTTGGAAAAGCTAGATGCTTTGGGAACATTGCAAGACGAATTAAGAGGACTCAAAGAGGACTTCAAAACCGCTATCGACGTCATACGCCTCGAGATGCAAGCCATGATCCAAGAGGAGATGGCAACGCTGCGGAGAGAAGTAGACGACAAGATCCAAAACCTTCACAAAAACTTTGCTGAGTTGGAAGCAAAAAGGAACGACACCAACAAGGCACAACCAGAAGCATGTCCGGGGTCCATGCAAGTAAGGCATCTCAATACTTTAAACACGCAAGAAACTCCCAAAACACAGGAAAAACATAACATCAAAAAACTCCCGAACAAGGGAAAGAAAAGATCCACAACTGCAAAACCAGAAAAGAAGTCGGAAGAAGGACTTCAACTCGTCAACATGGTGGTAAACGGGAGACCCGTTAAAGCACTAATTGACACAGGAGCAAGCCATAACTTCGTCTCAATAGATGAAGCAATAAGACTCGGTGTTCGAGTCACAAAACAAGACGCAATGATAAAGACCACGAATGGACCCGTCCAACCAATATTTGGGATGGCATACGGCGTCAAAATCACAATCGGCAAATGGAAAGGTAAGATCGACCTTTCGGTAGTGCCAATGAAAGAACACAACTTCGTGCTTGGCCAGGATTTCTTCTTAAAAGAATCGGCCTTTCTTATTCCGTTTGCAAACAAATTTTGCATCATAGACGGAAACCAAGTTCACAAAATGAAGACAGAGACAGACACTTGCCGTCAAGGTATGTCAATTACACCAATACAAATGGAGGTTGGTTCAAAGACAAGATCAACCACACATTCATCACAACGAGACATAACCCAAAGTCGCAACGAGGACGTTGCGAATTTAGGTGCGGGAGGATGTCACGCCCTGCAAAAATTCAACTCAAAATTTCAGCATTCCAGAAGTTTCCGGAACACTAAGGAAGCGTCTAGGGCTACCCGGAAGTCTCTGGAACAACCTAGACAATACTGGAACGTTTTGGCACTCTTAGAAGGTCCTAGACCAGCCTTAAAGGAGCTCGAAAGGGTCTAGAATGGGCTACATAATACTGCCATAAAAATCAGCCAAGGAACATTCTAGAATCCCAACAAATATCATGATATTTATGTAGGAAATATCTAGGTATTAAGGCTAGATATTTGTAAAGGAATGATCTAGATTTGGAACTATCTAGATCATGTCCAAGTAGTATAAATAGAAGTGTTAGGCATCATTTGCACTCACCCCCATATAACCCCTCATAACTCATTCATAACCCAACTTCTTGTAAACACTTTGTACTTGTAACTTTGTTCAAGTAATACATAACCATCTTTGTTGTAGTATTGCACTACAAAACCATAATTGTGATCCTCACAAACAAAGACTTCCGCTGCTATACATAACCTAACCCATCCAAAAGGCCGAACTTAGAAGTATTCTAAGTGTCACACGAGAGTTCAAGAATAACTCCGTGACAAGTGGTATCAGAGCTGCGTCGGTTCATCGGGATGGCGAATAAGAAAAGCAAGAAGGGAGAAACGAACAAGAGAATCATCTCTAATAAAGAAGAGATACACAATCACAACCAGAATCAACAAGAAGTTGAAAGCGTGTCTATGGATTTGGCCGGATCCTTAGACAGAATGAAGACTAATGTCAAAGCATCGGTCACACAACTTGGAACTCTTGTCAATCATTCCTTGGAAAAGCTAGATGCTTTGGGAACATTGCAAGACGAATTAAGAGGACTCAAAGAGGACTTCAAAACCGCTATCGACGTCATACGCCTCGAGATGCAAGCCATGATCCAAGAGGAGATGGCAACGCTGCGGAGAGAAGTAGACGACAAGATCCAAAACCTTCACAAAAACTTTGCTGAGTTAGAAGCAAAAAGGAACGACACCAACAAGGCACAACCAGAAGCATGTCCGGGGTCCATGCAAGTAAGGCATCTCAATACTTTAAACACACAAGAAACTCCCAAAACACAGGAAAAACATAACATCAAAAAACTCCCGAACAAGGGAAAGAAAAGATCCACAACTGCAAAACCAGAAAAGAAGTCGGAAGAAGGACTTCAACTCGTCAACATGGTGGTAAACGGGAGACCCGTTAAAGCACTAATTGACACAGGAGCAAGCCATAACTTCGTCTCAATAGATGAAGCAATAAGACTCGGTGTTCGAGTCACAAAACAAGACGCAATGATAAAGACCACGAATGGACCTGTCCAACCAATATTTGGGATGGCATACGGCGTCAAAATCACAATCGGAAAATGGAAAGGTAAGATCGACCTTTCGGTAGTGCCAATGAAAGAACACAACTTCGTGCTTGGCCAGGACTTCTTCTTAAAAGAATCGGCCTTTCTTATTCCGTTTGCAAACAAATTTTGCATCATAGACGGAAACCAAGTTCACAAAATGAAGACAGAGACAGACACTTGCCGTCAAGGTATGTCAATTACACCAATACAAATGGAGGTTGGTTCAAAGACAAGATCAACCACACATTCATCACAACGAGACATAACCCAAAGTCGCAACGAGGACGTTGCGAATTTAGGTGCGGGAGGATGTCACGCCCTGCAAAAATTCAACTCAAAATTTCAGCATTCCAGAAGTTTCCGGAACACTAAGGAAGCGTCTAGGGCTACCCGGAAGTCTCTGGAACAACCTAGACAATACTGGAACGTTTTGGCACTCTTAGAAGGTCCTAGACCAGCCTTAAAGGAGCTCGAAAGGGTCTAGAATGGGCTACATAATACTGCCATAAAAATCAGCCAAGGAACATTCTAGAATCCCAACAAATATCATGATATTTATGTAGGAAATATCTAGGTATTAAGGCTAGATATTTGTAAAGGAATGATCTAGATTTGGAACTATCTAGATCATGTCCAAGTAGTATAAATAGAAGTGTTAGGCATCATTTGCACTCACCCCCATATAACCCCTCATAACTCATTCATAACCCAACTTCTTGTAAACACTTTGTACTTGTAACTTTGTTCAAGTAATACATAACCATCTTTGTTGTAGTATTGCACTACAAAACCATAATTGTGATCCTCACAAACAAAGACTTCCGCTGCTATACATAACCTAGCCCATCCAAAAGGCCGAACTTAGAAGTATTCTAAGTGTCACACGAGAGTTCAAGAATAACTCCGTGACAAGTGGTATCAGAGCTGCGTCGGTTCATCGGGATGGCGAATAAGAAAAGCAAGAAGGGAGAAACGAACAAGAGAATCATCTCTAGTAAAGAAGAGATACACAATCACAACCAGAATCAACAAGAAGTTGAAAGCGTGTCTATGGATTTGGCCGGATCCTTAGACAGAATGAAGACTAATGTCAAAGCATCGGTCACACAACTTGGAACTCTTGTCAATCATTCCTTGGAAAAGCTAGATGCTTTGGGAACATTGCAAGACGAATTAAGAGGACTCAAAGAGGACTTCAAAACCGCTATCGACGTCATACGCCTCGAGATGCAAGCCATGATCCAAGAGGAGATGGCAACGCTGCGGAGAGAAGTAGACGACAAGATCCAAAACCTTCACAAAAACTTTGCTGAGTTGGAAGCAAAAAGGAACGACACCAACAAGGCACAACCAGAAGCATGTCCGGGGTCCATGCAAGTAAGGCATCTCAATACTTTAAACACACAAGAAACTCCCAAAACACAGGAAAAACATAACATCAAAAAACTCCCGAACAAGGGAAAGAAAAGATCCACAACTGCAAAACCAGAAAAGAAGTCGGAAGAAGGACTTCAACTCGTCAACATGGTGGTAAACGGGAGACCCGTTAAAGCACTAATTGACACAGGAGCAAGCCATAACTTCGTCTCAATAGATGAAGCAATAAGACTCGGTGTTCGAGTCACAAAACAAGACGCAATGATAAAGACCACGAATGGACCCGTCCAACCAATATTTGGGATGGCATACGGCGTCAAAATCACAATCGGCAAATGGAAAGGTAAGATCGACCTTTCGGTAGTGCCAATGAAAGAACACAACTTCGTGCTTGGCCAGGATTTCTTCTTAAAAGAATCGGCCTTTCTTATTCCGTTTGCAAACAAATTTTGCATCATAGACGGAAACCAAGTTCACAAAATGAAGACAGAGACAGACACTTGCCGTCAAGGTATGTCAATTACACCAATACAAATGGAGGTTGGTTCAAAGACAAGATCAACCACACATTCATCACAACGAGACATAACCCAAAGTCGCAACGAGGACGTTGCGAATTTAGGTGCGTGAGGATGTCACGCCCTGCAAAAATTCAACTCAAAATTTCAGCATTCCAGAAGTTTCCGGAACACTAAGGAAGCGTCTAGGGCTACCCGGAAGTCTCTGGAACAACCTAGACAATACTGGAACGTTTTGGCACTCGTAGAAGGTCCTAGACCAGCCTTAAAGGAGCTCGAAAGGGTCTAGAATGGGCTACATAATACTGCCATAAAAATCAGCCAAGGAACATTCTAGAATCCCAACAAATATCATGATATTTATGTAGGAAATATCTAGGTATTAAGGCTAGATATTTGTAAAGGAATGATCTAGATTTGGAACTATCTAGATCATGTCCAAGTAGTATAAATAGAAGTGTTAGGCATCATTTGCACTCACCCCCATATAACCCCTCATAACTCATTCATAACCCAACTTCTTGTAAACACTTTGTACTTGTAACTTTGTTCAAGTAATACATAACCATCTTTGTTGTAGTATTGCACTACAAAATCATAATTGTGATCCTCACAAACAAAGACTTCCACTGCTATACATAACCTAACCCATCCAAAAGGCCGAACTTAGAAGTATTCTAAGTGTCACACGAGAGTTCAAGAATAACTCCGTGACAAGTGGTATCAGAGCTGCGTCGGTTCATCGGGATGGCGAATAAGAAAAGCAAGAAGGGAGAAACGAACAAGAGAATCATCTCTAGTAAAGAAGAGATACACAATCACAACCAGAATCAACAAGAAGTTGAAAGTGTGTCTATGGATTTGGCCGGATCCTTAGACAGAATGAAGACTAATGTCAAAGCATCGGTCACACAACTTGGAACTCTTGTCAATCATTCCTTGGAAAAGCTAGATGCTTTGGGAACATTGCAAGACGAATTAAGAGGACTCAAAGAGGACTTCAAAACCGCTATCGACGTCATACGCCTCGAGATGCAAGCCATGATCCAAGAGGAGATGGCAACGCTGCGGAGAGAAGTAGACGACAAGATCCAAAACCTTCACAAAAACTTTGCTGAGTTGGAAGCAAAAAGGAACGACACCAACAAGGCACAACCAGAAGCATGTCCGGGGTCCATGCAAGTAAGGCATCTCAATACTTTAAACACACAAGAAACTCCCAAAACACAGGAAAAACATAACATCAAAAAACTCCCGAACAAGGGAAAGAAAAGATCCACAACTGCAAAACCAGAAAAGAAGTCGGAAGAAGGACTTCAACTCGTCAACATGGTGGTAAACGGGAGACCCGTTAAAGCACTAATTGACACAGGAGCAAGCCATAACTTCGTCTCAATAGATGAAGCAATAAGACTCGGTGTTCGAGTCACAAAACAAGACGCAATGATAAAGACCACGAATGGACCCGTCCAACCAATATTTGGGATGGCATACGGCGTCAAAATCACAATCGGCAAATGGAAAGGTAAGATCGACCTTTCGGTAGTGCCAATGAAAGAACACAACTTCGTGCTTGGCCAGGATTTCTTCTTAAAAGAATCGGCCTTTCTTATTCCGTTTGCAAACAAATTTTGCATCATAGACGGAAACCAAGTTCACAAAATGAAGACAGAGACAGACACTTGCCGTCAAGGTATGTCAATTACATCAATACAAATGGAGGTTGGTTCAAAGACAAGATCAACCACACATTCATCACAACGAGACATAACCCAAAGTCGCAACGAGGACGTTGCGAATTTAGGTGCGGGAGGATGTCACGCCCTGCAAAAATTCAACTCAAAATTTCAGCATTCCAGAAGTTTCCGGAACACTAAGGAAGCGTCTAGGGCTACCCGGAAGTCTCTGGAACAACCTAGACAATACTGGAACGTTTTGGCACTCTTAGAAGGTCCTAGACCAGCCTTAAAGGAGCTCGAAAGGGTCTAGAATGGGCTACATAATACTGTCATAAAAATCAGCCAAGGAACATTCTAGAATCCCAACAAATATCATGATATTTATGTAGGAAATATCTAGGTATTAAGGCTAGATATTTGTAAAGGAATGATCTAGATTTGGAACTATCTAGATCATGTCCAAGTAGTATAAATAGAAGTGTTAGGCATCATTTGCACTCACCCCCATATAACCCCTCATAACTCATTCATAACCCAACTTCTTGTAAACACTTTGTACTTGTAACTTTGTTCAAGTAATACATAACCATCTTTGTTGTAGTATTGCACTACAAAATCATAATTGTGATCCTCACAAACAAAGACTTCCGCTGCTATACATAACCTAACCCATCCAAAAGGCCGAACTTAGAAGTATTCTAAGTGTCACACGAGAGTTCAAGAATAACTCCGTGACACTAAGTACCCCTAAAACATCAAAATACACAAGTGTGATGATGCTATGTATAGATAATTATTATTTTTTAAGAACTTGTTGCAAACTTGTTAAAGATGTGATCCTAACTGCGACTTTAAGTGTTGTCTTTCAACAACCTGTATGATTTGTCTTAGAACCTTAAGAATAGCGTTTATAAGTCTGGCTTTTATTAAAAAAATATCAATGGACTAATAAATAATAATTAAAAGAATCTTCAGGTTCACATATTTAGAATTAAAACGAAAAAAATAAAAATAATATATCAAATTAATAATAATTCAAAATCTCACTCAAAATCATGAGTTTAGAACTATAACAAAACAATAAATGACAATTCATATACACATGAATGAGTTAAAAAAAACGATTATATGAGTTACTTTGTGTATGATTGTTGTTCGAAACTAAGCACTAACATCAACTATGATTCTTTTTGTGGATCTTTTTAAAACACATACGATAAATGAGTTATGTTTTTCTTGGACTTTAAATTTGAGTTTTCTTTTTGTGAATCCTTCTAAAACACATACAATAAATGAGTGGTGTTTTTCTTGGACTTTAAATTTGAGTTAGTCACTAGCTAAGACAACAGATTTAGGTCCATTAAGTACAATAATCTTACTACATCATACAAGTCTCAAAATTTTGTCTTTTGTTGCTATGACGACTTCACTTTGCAAAAATTGTGCAAAAATGAAGTTGCCATATGAGATAACTACTTTAGCAACAACAAAAGAAAATCAATCCGACTAGATCATGTGAAATGATGTCCCGGACTGATATAACAAATTTAATTCTAAAGTCGTCATCTAATATACCAATTTTAAATTTAAAGTTGACATCTGAGATAGCGACTTCAACTCTAAAGTTGTTATCTAAGATAACAACTTCAACTCTATAAAATGACGATATGCGATGGTAATCTAAACCCTAAAGTCTACATCTGAAATATCAAATTCAAGTCTAGAGATACGACTAACCTAGATTTATAATCCAAAATAATATGAAAAACAAAAAAACAAAAAAAAATCATCCATTTGTCGTCCTCTATTTCCAAAACAACCCATGAAAAAAGTTGTTAAGGGGGCAATCCATTATAGTTAAGGGGTCAAAACAGATCACTTTAAAAATGAAGAATTCCATTGGTCAAATTGGGTTGACAAAATTAAAAGAACGGGTCGAATAGAACAAACACGGGTGAACAAAATCAAATCGATTCGACTTAAGGTATGATTTTTTGTTTTCTGATTTATACTAAAGTTTTTTGAAATAATATCATAATCCCTGTTATGGGTTTGCAACATTAAGAAGTTGAGATGCACTGTTTTTGTTTATTTCTGTCCACCAAGTGTTCGATGAATGTCCCCAGTGAAAGAATTTATCATCATATTTGTGAAAAGAGGACAGTAAGAAAGATTGTAACATGAATGTTTTAAATAACAATTTTCAGACCAAATTAGAGCAGATTTGAGAAGAATAGAGATTGTAATTTGGTTCTGATTTCAGTATTTTTGGTTTTGCAGGTCAATGATCTGGCTGATGCAGCAATTCTATATGGCACTTTGAGTAATGTAACTGATTGTTTCAGAATTATTTCTCAAGAGGGTATGCATTTTTTCAGATTATATATATTTCTACTGAAGAATAGAGCACAAACATGGCTTCTAACTTAACAACTTACTCAATGCTCACATTTCTTTCCCGCCAATTTTCTATTTTTAGCTCTCCATATTCCTCAACTACCCAACAGTTCTTGATCCCCACCAAGAAAAAATGCATACATCTACTAAAAAACTGCAAATCCATGAACCAATTGAAGCAAATCCAGACCCAATTATTCGTTCTTGGTCTTGCTCAAAATGTGGATGCTATTAAGAAGATCATGGCTTTCGCTGCAGACCCATCCGTCGGAAACTTATGTTACGCTCAAAGAATATTTGACAGGATCGAAACTCCATCTTTGTTCGCGTACAATGTGATGATCAAAGCGTATACAAAGAGTGGTGGGTTCAGAAAAGCTCTTTGTTTGTTTGATCAGATGAGGGTAGATGGTATAGGGCTTGATAATTATACTTACCCGTTTGTGTGCAAGTCGGTTGGGTGTTTAAAAGAAGCTTTGATCGGTGAAAAGATTCTTGGGTATGTTGTGAAACGTGGGGATGGGTTTGACTGTTATGTTTGTAATTCGGTTATCGATATGTATGGTGAGTTGGGTCGGATTGGGGATGCACGGAAGGTGTTTGATGAAATGCCTGAACGAGATATAGTTACGCATGAACTTGGGTTTACTGCTATAATCGGTAACGCATTGTTAGATATGTATTGTAAATGTGGATGTTTAGACATAGCACGCGAGATTTTTGATGGATTGCCGAAGAAAAATGTAATTTGTTGGACAACCATGGTGTCCGGTTACGTTAACTGTGGGCAGTTAGAGGATGCTAGATCGTTGTTCGATAAAAGTCCTGTTAAGGATATTGTTCTCTGGACAGCTATGATCAACGGATACGTGCAGTTTAATCAAGTGGATGATGCAATGACTTTATTTCAACAAATGCAGATGTATAAAATCAAGCCAGATAAATTCACAGTGGTCGCTCTTTTAACGGGTTGTGCACAAGTCGGTGCTTTAGAACAAGGGAAATGGATTCATGAATATATGAATGAACATAAAATAAAGATCGATGCGGTATGCGGTACCGCGCTTATTGATATGTACGCAAAATGCGGGTGCATAGAGAAGTCTTTGGATGTGTTTTACGGTTTAAACGAAAAGGATACAGCCTCATGGACATCAATCATATGTGCACTTTCTTTAAACGGAAAACCCGGTAAAGCACTTGAATTATTTAATCAAATGAAAGAATCTGGATTCAAGCCTGATGATATTACTTTCATCGGTGTTCTAAACGCGTGTAGTCACGGGGGTTTAGTGGAAGAAGGATGGATGCATTTCGAATCGATGAAATCATTGTATCAGATTGAACCAAAAATAGAACATTACGGGTGTTTGATCGATCTGTTAGGTCGTGCAGGGCTATTGAAAGAAGCGGAAAAAGTTATTGACAAAATCCCAAAAGAAAAGGATGATATTTTAGTTCCGGTTTACGGTGCTTTACTCAGTGCTTGTAGATTATATGGCGATGTTGATATGGGTGAGCATTTAGCTGACCGATTAAGTGAAATTGAAAACGGTGATTCTAGTATTCATACACTTTTGGCGAATATTTATGCTGCTGTTGGGAGATGGGAAGATGTGAAGAAAGTAAGAAGTAAAATGAGAATAACGGGAGTTAAAAAGGAGCCGGGATGTAGTTCTATAGAGGTTAATGGAAATATTCATGAGTTTTTAGTTGGAGATGCTTCTCATCCTGAAATGAAAGATGTTTATTTTAGTTTGAACACACTGGCAAAAGTGTCGTATGCGCATGAGATATATGATGTGGACCTTGATTATATGGTTTCAATAGATGTCGAAAGATAATGTATGCATGCATGTGTACAGAATTCTTGTTATGGACAGAAGATGGATTGATTTAAGGTTAACCATTTAAATGAGGTATTTTTGTGACAACTTGAATATATGATTTATCTCTATTTTGTTTTAGCCTTTAGGTTTAGGCTACTTTTTCAGTTTAGAAGTTAGTAGAAGACTTTGTTGAATCATTGATATTGGTGTCTTTTGATGTTTCTGCAGATCCTTTTAGATTTTTATCTTTTGATCTTTTGATTTTCAACACAAGCAAAGCTTAGAAGTTAGAACCCCGCATCTTGATGTTTGACCATTTTCACTATATTGCAGCAGCCTGAATTCATGCTTGCTGTTGATCTGTGTTGCAGTCTTGATCGGAAAATTCTTGTCTTTGTGGGAAGTGATGGGGCCCTGTAGAGTTTGGTATTGATCGCATCGCTACGATGATGATGAGCATCCAAATGAGAACGTGATGTGTATTATTATTAGTGCTCCATCAGATATCAGATGATTTCGGAAACTAATGAAGATAAGTTGAACATTTGCGAGTTTTATGCACTTGCTAGAGTTGCCGGTATATAAATTTGACTTAGGTTGATATAATGCGGTGGCAGTTTTGACCCATTTACCCATAATGGTCGAACGGGTCAATGGGTTGGGCTAAAGGATCTAGTTTAAGTCTTTAAGACTTTTGTCGGTCTTAGTCGTCATTTCATTGAGTCATATCATTACCTTAGAACTTTTTTTTTTTGAATGGCACAGTACCTTAGAACTTAGTCACTTACTACGATTCATATGACTAACGAGGAAACCCAAATTACATGAGACAATAACACTTTCTATTGCTTGAGAGATTTTTTATAATAAAGTTTTTCAAGGTGGTTCGAGGCTATGATCTATTTACAGATTGTTGATACATAATTTGTTTAAAACTAGTAAAATTCAGCCGCCGCTACGCGGCGGGAATTCGGTCGATATCTAGTTCGTTCCGTTATGGTATCGCTACTGTACTCGAATTGATTATAGCAATCGAAAAAGAGAATTCAAAAAGAAAAGGTTGTGATAACTATAAAAATGGATATTGGGAACGGTCCAGATACCACCACTGCCCCACAATGAATCCAGTTTGTGCACATATGAAAATTTCAAGTTCAATAACCCAAATTCGCCATTGTGATCTTGAAAAAAAAAGCCAATGTTCCAAAATGCCAAACCATGGACGATTTAGCATTGTCACTTTTGTCAAACGAAGTAAAAATAAACACAGGGACTAAACGTTCAAAACAGACGACTGTTAGGCCCAGGGACTATCCGAGTAGCAACATAACAAACCACAGGGAACATACCTGCTATTTCAAAAAAGCGGAGACTAAACGTGAAACCACATGGACTATCCGGGCAATTAACTCTAATAACTATGAAATGAAATCAGAAATTGTAATAACATTCACAAAAACATACGCTTTTATTCTCCATCATTGATTGTAATAACCTATAGTTACATATATCAGAAATTGAGATTTTTACATAGTTCCCCCTCCTAAGCAGCTTTATTACATATTTCCTCAGCCCATAAATTTAATTACATATTTCCCCTTCCTAAAAAGTCTTATTACATATTTCCCCAATCTTTAAATTTAATTACATATTTCATCTTCCTAAACCCCATATATTACATATTTATCCATTTCATTAAAAATACTCTTATAGAATTACTATTTTACCCCTAATGAGTTTATTAAATAAATAACTACAATATATTTCCTAGCTTCACCTTTGAACCCGGATATTTTCCACCAGCTCATATTAATAGTAACTATTTATTTATTTAACTGTAAAAAAGTTAGCTTTTTTCGTTTTATTTTATTTAATTGGCATGTTTATCCTTTTGTTATTTATTTTATCGGTTCATTATTTTTTAATAAGAGGTTGTTTTTCATTTGAATATTTTTATTGTATAGATTCTTTTCTAGTTTTTATAAACAAAATAAAGAAAAAATTTATCAAATTCATAAAGTATCGATAAAGCAATGTTAATCATTCATGTGTGTACATCGATTATTAGAGAAAAAATTGGCCCACATACGATTAGATTAAGAGTAAACATGTATTTTTTTAGAAATCTTAAATAAGAAACCTAAATATCATACAAAATAACAAAAATATTATTAAGATTGTTATAACAATAAGTAGTGGGAATGAGATCAAATACAAACACTTATGTTTGTAAGAAACGTAAAAACCAACACATAATTGACAAGTGTCCCTCACTAAAAAATTAGTTTATGGGTAATTTAGACCTTTTCACCATATTTATTTATAACTAATTAAAAATAATTATTAAAACATTCCTAAATCCATGCAAGTTTAATTCAAATCAAAGTTTGAATTTTTTAACATATCCATGATCTAGTAACTCTCCATGACCGGACCAACCTGTAGGAATCACCACAAAAAATATAATCAGCACAACATTATATAATTAGCATAACATCCTTAATCGTTCTCGATTATCAGCACATCGTCCTCAATTGTTCTCCATTATCAACATAAACGACATTAGCACAACATCCTCAATCGTTCTCCATTATCAGCACATCAGATGATGTGCTGATTATATCTACTTTTGGTGTTTGTTTGTATTATATTGTAATTAACACATTATCAGCACAATTATAAAACAAATTTTGATAACTTTTTTGAAACTTACTTTTATAAATAAAAAAAGGTATAGCAATATGGTACTCATATTAAAAATAAAAAATACTTGATTTTATGGTATATTTAAAAAAGAGTTAATTGCCATTTTAGTCCCTGTGGTTTGGGCCATTTTGCCAGTTTAGTCCAAAGGTTTCATTTTTAACATCTGGATCCAAAAAGGTTTCATCGTTGTCATTTTGGTCCAACTGACTTAACCCCATCCATGCTCCTCAGTTAGTCAAGGGGCATTTTTGTCATTTCCCCTATTATTTTAATTAAGGTTTTTATTAAAGTGCCATTTTAGGGTTTTGTTGTTTATTACCCTGTTCTATCATCATCATCATCTTCATCATATAAAAACGCCGTTCGTCTTCTTCGTTTAACACCTGGAACCAAAACCCTATTTCCTCAGCCACAGCCACTGGAGATGAAGATAATCGATGGACATTGTGAACACTGTTTCGGATTTCGATGATGGCCGGAGAAGAAATTGTGCGGTGATACGGTGGTCGGAGATAGTAGCTCGAAGATGGTTGCGAGGGTGATGATTGTTACTGAACGGAGGTGTGGAGGAGACATGTAACCGTAGACGTTCAGGTTAAAAAATGATCAGTGGCAGGTGTGGTGATTGGAGGTGTTACGGTGTAGCACGTCGGAGAAGAAGATGCGACGGAGGAGGCGGATAGAGGTGATTAATGAAGATGGTGATGTCGTGGAAGGTTCACGGTGAACGGCGTTGAAAGTTGTAACCGGAACGGGAACGTAGCAGGTTGGTTGATGTCCGATGATGACGATGATGGTTGTGTGATTATAGTGGTCGGAGATGGTTTAGGAAACCCGAATTCGAACTTGATACCGAAACGGAGAAGGTGATGGTGTCGTGATTGGAGGTGGTGATTCGACGGAATCTGCCGGAGACGATGAAGATAATCGGAGTTGAGTGACGGTTCCGGTGTGCGGTTAAGTGTGTGGAACGACGATGATCGACGGTGTGCGAGGTGATGGTTATGACGAAAGACGGCGAACGAAGATGAAAGATGATTGGGTTCGGTGTGCCGTTCCGGAATCATGTATGGGGACTGTTTGCAGTGGAGGTGGTGTTATATGATGATGATGATAACGATAGAACAGAGTAATAAACAACAAAACCCAAAAATGACAAAAATGCCCCTTGACTAACTGAGAAGCATGGATGGGGTTAAGTCAGTTGGACCAAAATGGCAACGATGAAACCTTTTTGGATCCAGATGTTAAAAATGAAACCTTTGGACTAAACTGGCAAAATGGCCCAAACCACAGGGACTAAAATGGCAATTAACTCTTTAAAAAAAATAAAGTATATAAAAGTTATTTTAGTTTAAAAAACCTTGGTGGAATTTGTATTTAATTGAAAATGGTCAAATGACTAGCAATTTTACGAAATTACCCCTAACTTGTTAGTACTAATTTTTAATTATAAGGGTTTTATTTATAATCAACTCCAACCCTTGATTTAAACTATCAATGGTTCAGATATGTTCTTACGGTTCTTACAGTTAGCACTGTTTGTACAGGATCTCAACCTATAAGTAGTGATATTGTAGTTATAATAAACTCATTAGGGGTAAAATAGTAATTCTATAAGAGTATTTTTAATGAAATGGATAAATATGTAATATACGAGGTTTAGGAAGGTGAAATATGTAATTAAATTTAGAGATTGGGGAAATATGTAATAAAAAATTAGAGATTGGGGAAATATGTAATAAGGTTTTTTTAGAAAGGTGAAATATGTAATTAAATTTATGGGTTTGAGAAATATGTAATAAAGCTGCTTAGCTTAGAACGGGGAAATATGTAAAAATCCCTTTGTTTAAACCCTTTCGTTTTTTGGGGGGTTTCGATTTTGTTTCTTTCAAGTAAGACTATGATGAATGGGGTTGATTGATTTGAGACTGTTTGTTTTATTCGCAAGCCATTTTAATGCTTGTTTACAACATACATATTAAATGCCTTTGGATGGATGGATGATGTTTCATACAAATGATTTTTAATAATTTGGACTTATATATCATATGATATCAACTCGGGGACTAAAAGAGCCGAGCCCGACTAGGCTAGCTTGTCATCATTATATGAAGCTCAAGTTCGAGCTTGGCTCGGTTGGTGCCTACTGTTTCGAGATCGTGCTCGGCTTGAAAGTTGTAGGAATACGTTCGTGTAAAATTAAATAAAAACTTTATTATTAACTTGAATTACAACTGAAAAGGAAAGCCGAAAGAACAATACAAATTACAACTGAAATAACAGAACAAGAACAAAAATTATTGAAAAATAAAGAAGTTGTTCGCTGGGGATCGTGTTAGACACGGGTCCCTTAAAACAAATTTCGTGTCTCCCAAGAGAACACGTTTGTTTCCAGGATACAACAGCGTGAGCAGTTGCACTGCCGGTCTTGACTCCAACCCGAAGGTGTACCTTGCTGCTTGTAGAAGATGAAGAATTCAGAGAGAAGATTGAAGATTGCTATGTGTTTTGGTCTCTTTGATCTGCCATAGGAACCTCCTATTTATACTGCAAATCTGAAGTCGAAACGGAAAAGAATTAAGTGGGAGAATTAAACTGCATTAAACGTCTTCAATGCACTTTAATTCGTCATTTGATTCTTAGTCAAACGCATTAACTTCGTCAGTTTCGAATGTTGAAACGTAACTGCACTGGCATTAACTGTTGTTGGAAGCTTCTGCGCGCGCGTGCAAGACACACTGGTGCGCGCGCAGGTCTGCACCCTCATGCGCGCTGCGTACTTTTGGCTCACTGCCATGCGCGCGTGCGTCACACTGACTCAGATCCATGCGTGCCTGCGCACGTGTGCCACGTCACATGTGAGCCTATACGAGCACGCCACACAGTCGCGCCGTTTTGGCTCACTCTGGTGCGCCGCACACGTCACATCAGGGCCATGCACCATGCGCGCAATCGCGCGCCTTCGTGCCACGTCACGCGCCTCGAACCTGCACGCCAGTTCACCACTTGGTCATTGCAGCCTATGTGATCCACCACGCGCACGTGGTCAAAAACACAAAGGCGGCTCTCAAGCGGCTCGCGGCGATGCGAGCGTACTTAGCCTCCTAGGGTCTTGTAGACGCGGTGTCTTTGAACAATCCTCCATTTATGTAGGCGACAATATACATTCACACAATACTCTCCCTGGTATGGAACACTTTCCTGGTTCTGCGAGAGCTCTAGGATTTGCGCCTCCCCACAATATATTTCCTAGCTTAACATTTGAACCTTCTTTTGTGAAGCATACTTAGCCTCCTAGGGTCTTGTAGACGCGGTGTCTTTGAACAATCCTCCATTTATGTAGGCGACAATATACATTCACACAATACTCTCCCTGGTTGAGTCAAGTCCTCATGGTTGTGTCCGTTTATGGTCATGGAACACTTTCCTGGTTATGCGAGAGCTCTAGGATTTGCGCCTCCCCACAAATCTATTCGAAGCGACCCCACTTCTCTCTAACATAGGTGATTCCGCTGAATCATTAAAAGCATTATGGTTAAATTGGATTTACTCAAAATCCTTAACCTCAACATGCTTAACCTTTCCTTCATGTCACTGATTGGAATGGACTAGGAAGTATACAACTCCCTTTATTAATTTTGGGGCACCCCCCCCCCCCCCCCCCCCAACAGTGACTCCCTTTGGGTTTATGATTAAGTTTGCCTATTGAACCTGGATCTTGGGATCTCCAGTCAACTAGGTTAGGTTTCCCTCATATTCCCTTCTTTTATGGGCTTTAGTCCCATTCCTCTTGACGACTTATACACCTTATCTTTGCTTAAGCCTTTTGTTAACGGGTCCTCAATGTTCTATTTTGACCTAACATAGTCAACTGAGATAACACCCGTTGAGATAAGTTGTCGTACCGTGTTGTGTCTATGTCGAATGTGCCTCGATCTGCCATTGTACATCACGCTATGTGCTCTAACAAGAGCAGACTGATTGTCACAATGTATGCAGATCGCCGTCAACGGCTTTGGCCATCTTGGAATATCTTCCACAAATTGACGTAGCCACTCCGCATCTTCCCCGCTTTTATCTAAAGCGACGAATTCGGATTCCATCGTAGATCTAGCTATAAATGTTTGCTTGGAAGACTTCCAAGCTATAGCTGCGCCAGCAAGTGTAAACACGTAACCACTTGTCGATCTATGATCTTTTATATCCGATATCCGATTCGCGTCAGTGTATCCTTCGATCACTGCTGTATCACGGGTATAATGCAATCCATAGTCTCTTGTGTATCTTATGTATCTAAGCACCCTCGTGATAGCTTTCCAATGTTCCGCGCATGGATTACTGGTGTATCTACTTAGCCTGCTCACAGCATACGCTAAGTCGGGTCTAGTACATGTCATTAGATACATGAGACTACCAATGATCCTTGAGTACTCTAACTGAGTAACACTCTCGCCTCTATTTTTCCTTAGGCGTTGGGTATTATCAATTGGAGTGCGAGCTATACTCGTATCGTCCGAATTGAATTTCCCAAAGATCTTATCCACGTAGTGAGATTGACTAAACACAAGACCATTTTGGGTTCTAGTGATTTTTACTCCAAGAATCACATCCGCGAGACCCGTGTCTTTCATGTCAAACCTCGCTTTCAACGTGTCTTTCGTTGAGTTGATCATGTTATCATCACTCCCAATGATAAGCATATCATCTACATAAAGACATAAAATTACATAACCCCTTAATGTGTCTTTAAAATAAACACACTTGTCACACTCATTTATTTTGAAACCATTGTCAATCATGACATGATCAAACTTTTGGTGCCATTGTTTTGGAGCTTGCTTCAAGCCATACAAAGACTTGACCAATTTACATACTTTGCCCTCGTTTCCTGGGGCGGAAAAACCCTTAGGTTGTTCCATGCAAATTTCTTCTTCTAAATCGCCATTTAGAAATGCGGTCTTTACATCCATTTGGTGAACTTCCAAATTTCTTAGAGCCGCAATTGCAAGGACCAATCGTATAGAGGTTATTCGCGTCACAGGCGAGTAAGTATCAAAGTAGTCTAGACCCTCCTTTTGTCTAAATCCTTTTATCACTAACATTGCCTTGTATTTATCAATACTTCCGTCAGCTTTCATCTTCCTTTTGAATATCCAACGATATCCAAGTGGTTTACAACCAGGTGGAAGATCTACTAACTCCCAAGTATGATTTTGCAATATAGAATCAATTTCATTCTTAATTGCTTCTTGCCATTGAGGTCCTTCTGTGGAGGTAACCGCTTCGCAGTATGTATTGGGCTCACCCTCAACCATATAGCTCATGAAGTCTGGACCAAAGGATTTTTCAACCCTTTGTCGTTTACTTCGTCTAAGCTCACCCTCCTCGAACTCAGGTCGTTCATAAGTTTCATCGAACCTCGTAGATGTACTCGGTCCTGCTTCATCTAACCAGTAGATGAACTTGGACTTGCTTCATCAACCGCTCTTGATGAAGGCGCATGTGTTTGTCCTAACATAAGAAACACATTCTCAAAATATGAGACGATGTTAGAATTTGCCTCTATGATAGTGTGTTTGTGTACATTGGGATTCTTGGACTCATGTACAAGAAAACGATGTGCACTACTTTGACGCGCATATCCTATGAAAATGCAATCAACTGTTTTGGGTCCTATCCTAAGAGCCTTAGGAGGTGGTACAATCACCTTAGCTAGGCACCCCTACACTTTCAAGTATTTGTACGAAGGCTTCCTTTTTCTCCATAACTCATATGGAATTTCGTCCCTATTTTTCAAAGGTATCATGTTCAAAAGATAGTTTGCTGAGAGAATAGCGTCCCCCCACATTTCTCGGTTCACTCCCGAGCTTATCAACATGGCGTTCATCATCTCTTTCAATGTGCGGTTCTTTCGTTCCGCAACGCCATTTGATTGTGGAGAATAAGGAGGTGTACACTCATGTACAATGCCACTTTTTGCGCATAAATCCGTAAAAGGTGCAACATATTCACCTCCTCGATCGCTTCTCAAAGCTTTTATCTTCTTCTTAAGTTGATTCTCAACTTCGTTTTTGTACAAGATAAACTTTTCTATTGCTTCGTCTTTACTCTTTAGTAAATACACACAGCAATATTTCGTACAATCATCAATAAACGTGATGAAGTACTTATATCCTCCACGTGTGGGAACCGCTTTTAAATCACACACATCGGTATGAATTAAATCAAGGGGTTCGGCTATTCGTTCAACCGATTTAAACGATGATCTCGTAAGTTTGGATTCGACACATGTCTCGCATTTGTGATCGGACTCAATATGGAATGTTGGTATCAAATTTAATTTAATTAAACGTCGTAAAGAATTAAAATTTACATGTCCTAGTCTACCATTCCAAACATTAGAAGACTCAATCATGTAAGTAGAAATAGAATTTTCATTCATATTCTTGTTTTTGTTTACAATTGAAACACTCATTTTAAACATTCCATTAAGGGCATAGCCCTTTCCGATAAAAGTACCACGTCTAGACAAAACAAAATTGTCTGATTCAAACACTAGACGAAATCCAAACTTGTTGAGCATCCATCCCGATACGAGATTCTTCCGTATCTCTGGAACATAAAGCACTTTGGTCAAGGTTAACTCCTTGCCAGACGTCATCTTCAGTATGACAGTGCCTTCCCCTTTGATGCTTGCGGTAGCTTTATTTCTCATATAAAGCTTTTCTTCACCCGAAGCTTCCTTAAATGTAGAGAAAAGAGCCTTATCTCCACAAACATGGCGGGTTGCACCCGTGTCAACGAACCATCCTTTTGGGTTTTCACCCATCACGTTGACTTCTTCAATCATAGCCGCTTCCTCGGTTATCATTGCAATCAGAGGCATACCATCCTCATCAACCATGTGCGCACGCTCACGCTTCGGTTTCTTGCATTGGTTAGCACGGTGCCCCATCTCGTTACAATTATAACAGGTACCTTGGAAAGGCACAAGCTTCTTTTTCACAACCCCCTTTTTCAGTCCAAGGTTGTTAACCTTTGCTTTCCCTTTGTTGTCCTTTTTACCCCGTTTGCCCTTATTACCCTTTGAGGATTCCCCAATTTCCACCATGTTTGACTTAGCCGAAGCTTGCAAAATGGTGCCTTTTTGGGCCACCCTGTTGTCCTCTTCTATACGAAGACGGACGACAAGATCCTCAATCGTCATTTCCTTTCGCTTGTGTTTAAGATAATTCTTAAAATCCAACCAAGCAGGAGGTAATTTTTCGATCATGGCTGCCACTTGAAATGTTTCGCTAAGTACCATTCCCTCAGCATGGATGTCATGTAGTATAATTTTCAACTCTTGGACTTGGTTCATAACAGTCTTGTTATCAACCATTTTGTAGTCCAGGAAACGGGCGACAACAAATTTCTTTGTTCCCGCATCCTCCGTTTTGTACTTTTTCTCCAAAGACTCCCATAATTCTTTGGAAGTCTTGATATTATAGTACACATTATACAGTGCATCCGAGAGACCGTTGAGTACATAGTGTAACACCACGTAAAAACATGTCCAATTATATAAAGACATGTGTCCTAAACTCTAAACATGTGAAGGATTGAGTTTGAAGGACTAATGTTGACAAACGATGAAACTATGTGTCCGGAGGGACTAAAAGTGTCATCATGCCAAACTTGTGCCTCTTAATGACCATACGTGATGAATATATTCTTAAACGAGTGATTGATTGGATATAAGAAGCCGTTTGTGAAAATAATCGGAAGATTATGAAACTACAAGGGTTAAACGTGTCAACATGTTAATTTTGACCTCTGAGTGACCTTTTAACGAACCCGAGGCTTCGAAATATTCAAATATACTCTCAAGAATAAGTGGTATGAATTTCACGTGGTTTCGAGATCGTTAAGTAAGTTTTCAAGACTTTGGGTGAAAAGTGTCAACTTGATGAAACTTGCATTTATAGTAATATTTAACGAAACCGAGCCTAACGAAGTTTGGTTATATTTCCTTGAGCCTCTACAAACTAACTAAAAGGGCCTTACATGTCAAAGAACAAGTTAAATAAGGTTTAAAACGACCAGGGACTAAATCTGGCATAAATGAAACATTTTTAACCTGAACAGCAGGTTTAGGCGGGCCGCGTAAACCCCTTACCAACCTTACGCGGGCCGCGTAGAGATACCCAGCGCAGAAACATGAGGACATATGTGAGTTTTCATCTTTAAACCGACTTAAACTCATTCAAATCGATTCTAGGGGCTGTTTGTTGGTATTATTTTACCACTAGGACACCTGGGGTGATCCTAGGAGCCTCCATTACAGCTGTGATTGATCTAGACACTTGGAATTTAGTATATAAAGAGCTCTTGTGTAGTGTTCATATGCACTTCATTTGCAACAATTTTCAAAACACACACTTCTGGAGTTGGCAAGCACTAGGAGCAGAATTTCAAGTGTAGAAAAGATAGCAAGGACCATTAGTAAGAGTCTTAATCCCTGCTTAGTCCTTTTAATTAGTTTAAAAACCGAAAAGTCAAACATATCATAATTAAGCTTTGACTTTCGGTTTAATCACAAATGGTCCAGCCACTGACCAAAACGAAAGTGGTTATGGAACCATATTAAGGTAGGTGGTTAACCCTTAAAAGGGCACCTCCTAATTATTTCGTTTGACTAGTTAATTGTCGGGTCAAACTAGTTTGACAAAAAGTCAAACTGGACAGAAAGTTTAAAAATGATTTAAATAAATTAAACAGAGGTTTTAAATTATATTTTTACATTCTAATGACTTGGTAATTAATATTAGAGCATGTCTAACCAGTCCTAACCCGGGAATTATCAGTCTAAGGTCAGTTTATAACAGAAAGTCGCAAAAGCTTGACTTTTGCTTTGACTTTCAGTTCTGACCCGTTTAAGCTTAATTCTCCCATGTTTTAAGCTTCCATTAGGACAACATTACTCAGTAGTATAACCCTCTGGAGTTGTATTGCTTGGTCCCTGGTAGTTTGAATTATATGCACTCGTTTATTAATATGCTCATAAATGCCGTAAATGCCCTTTTGACATACAAATGAGATTTTTAGAAATGTGACTGGAAAAAAACCTTTGCTACTGATATATAAGCTTCCCGAAAATTTGACATCAGTTCTTGGTCTCAAATAGGAGTTATGCGCGATATCGTAATTAGAAGTTTTTTGTTAATTAATTTGCGATATCTTGCATAACACGTGTTTAAACTTGGATTTTGAACCAAAACTCATTACCTACTGTTAAGATATTATTTTTAAGGAATTTTAAGATTTTTGGTCCGATTATTATCTGTTTAAAACATAGGGTTCTTGTATAATTCGGTTAATGACGATAATACCCTTTTTAAGCATAAAATGAGATTAACAAATAATTTGAATGCCAAACTTTTTCCTACTGATTTTATACATTAAATAAATTATTTTGAACATTTTAAACTGATCAAAATCTCAGATTTACATAAACATCTTGATTATCATCAATTAGCGAGTTTTACACTAATTAGGTGCATAGTATGGTTTAAAACCATATTTAACACCTAATACTTGTTACCTACTGAATTTTTAAACAAATTTAAATATAATTACAGTAGGTATAAGTCATGAACTTAGATGTCCAAAAATGTCCTTAAAAGCTTATGTGAAATGACCAAAATGCCCTTTCGGGGCATAGTTTGGCCATAAATGGTAAACATCACATATATGTAATGTCTTACTGATGTAATGAGATAAAATAAATATTTTTACTGTTTTCAAAGGACCAGAACTTCAGTTTACTATAAAATCTCTTTTATAATTATTAAAATGACCAAAATGCCCTTACGGGACCTAAATTGGTTTTAATTACTTTTTGGGCATATATGTTAACATCCTACTGATGTGTTAACATATTTTAAGCATAATAAAATTTGAGACCTGTATATAATTCATTTGGTTACCCGTTACGCGTTTACACGTTCGGATCGGTTTATGTGACTAGTTTACATAAAATAGCCGAAACGAGTTAAACTTTATCATTAAATCCTCAAATTCCAGAATGTGTTTAGTTTACCCATATTATACAAGTATCCAAGTTTGTCGGTCTAAACCACATTCTATTCCGGTCTCCGCTTAATCTAGCGTTTAGAACCGTAAAGTTTCTTTCTTGCTAGCCGGTCTAAGTCTTTGACTTAACTAAAGACCCGTTAGCATCCTAATAGGTTATTAAACCTTCTATACAGATTAAGTAGCATCCAGTAGAAGGTATCTTCATAAAGCTTTAGGATTATACGGCTGAGTTACCTATCACATTAGCTCAGGTAAATACTTTTAACTTATTTTCCGTTATACGGGCTTGGGATACGGTATTATAATAATACCGCTTGGTCAGGTATGAAATCATTTAATCGGATTGTGATTAATAAATTACATAACCCGTTTTAATCTGTATTGTTTGATAACATAAACATTGGAGGTTAATATGACCGTGTCCTGGATATCCTCGGCTCATTTCATTTGAAAATGACCATGACCTATGCACGGGGTGTAGGCATACACCTGACAGATGCAAATGCTAATATAACCCACACGTTAGGGATAACTCCTTTGTGGGTTTTATAAGTGGTGAGTCGGTTAATCATGACCGGCTTCCAAACCGGCCCCATATGTATGACAAACATGTAAATCTGTATACAAGATTATCTTTAAAATAATTGTCCCAAGTTATAAATGATTCGTGCCTTGTGCACTTAAATCAATTTTCTTAATGTTTTCAAAAGAGTCAGTTAATTGTATTTACCAGTGTAAACTGACGTATTTTCCAAAAACTGATTGACAAGTACCTCTCGTAATAGGCTGGAGCTATTAGGTGTCGTATAAGAGGATCTTGCAAATCCCTAAGATACCTGAAGTCTGTTATTTTGTTTCTTTGTACTTTTATGATCCGCCTGTGGATCTTATTACAATCCAGTCTGTATATTCTTTCATTCGGACACTCAGACATTATGGTTTGTAATAGTTTATTCACCAAGCCTTCCGCTGTGCTATTATATTGTGTATATTGACTATGATGATATCAAATACGTCACGATACTCCCCACCGGGCCCACCGGTAACATGTGGTAATATCGGGGTGTGACACATAGCCTCGACATATGAAATCCGAGTGCTTCCAATCCTCTACCGCGCTCAGAGCCTGAGCGTTGGTCTCCCCTTCCGCAGGTTGGGGAGCGGTTTCAGTCAAGAACCTCGCAAGGTTCATGGTGGTCAAATAGAAGAACATCTTCTGTTGCCACCTCTTGAAGTGGAGACCCGAGAACTTCTCAGGTCTTTCAGCATGATTTGCCACTGTGGACGCTCCCACAGTGTTGGCAGGGGTTCCAACGACAACATTAGTGTTGCTGGTATTTTCAGTCGACATTCCGAAAAAATCCACAAAACCAAGTTAATAAAAATTGTTTAGAAAATAATAAATGTGCTAATTTATTATTTGTCAACTAAACAAAAGCAAAGAGTTTTGAAACCACTGCGCAGCTTCATTTGAATATTTTAATAATATTTTTATTGTATAGATTCTTTTCTAGTTTTTATAAACAAAATAAAGAAAAAATTTATCAAATTCATAAAGTATCGATAAAGCAATGTTAATCATTCATGTGTGTACATCGATTATTAGAGAAAAAATTGGCCCACATACGATTAGATTAAGAGTAAACATGTATTTTTTTAGAAATCTTAAATAAGAAACCTAAATATCATACAAAATAACAAAAATATTATTAAGATTGTTATAACAATAAGTAGTGGGAATGAGATCAAATACAAACACTTATGTTTGTAAGAAAACGTAAAAACCAACACATAATTGACAAGTGTCCCTCACTAAAAAATTAGTTTATGGGTAATTTAGACCTTTTCACCATATTTATTTATAACTAATTAAAAATAATTATTAAAACATTCCTAAATCCATGCAAGTTTAATTCAAATCAAAGTTTGAATTTTTTAACATATCCATGATCTAGTAACTCTCCATGATCGGACCAACATGTAGGAACCACCACAAAAAAATATAATCAACACAACACTATATAATTAGCATAACATCCTTAATCGTTCTCGATTATCAGCACATCGTCCTCAATTGTTCTCCATTATCAACATAAACGACATTAGCACAACATCCTCAATCGTTCTCCATTACCAGCACATCAGATGTGCTGATTATATCTACTTTTGGTGTTTGTTTGTATTATATTGTAATTAACACATTATCAGCACAACTATAAAACAACTTTTGGTAACTTTTTTAAAAGTTACTTTTATAAATAAAAAAGGTATAGCAATATGGTACTCATATTAAAAAAAATACTTGATTTTATGGTATATTTAAAAAAAATAATAATAAAGTATATAAAAGTTATTTTAGTTTAAAAAACCTTGGTGGAATTTGTATTTTATGAAATTACCCCTAACTTGTTAGTACTAATTTTTAATTATAAGGGTTTTATTTATAATCAACCCCAACCCTTGATTTAAACTATCAATGGTTCAGATATGTTCTTACGGTTCTTACAGTTAGCACTGTTTGTACAGGATCTCAACCCATAAGTAGTGATATTGTAGTTATTTATTTAATAAACTCATTAGGGGTAAAATAGTAATTCTATAAGAGTATTTTTAATGAAATGGATAAATATGTAATATACGGGGTTTAGGAAGGTGAAATATGTAATTAAATTTAGAGATTGGGGAAATATGTAATAAGGCTTTTTTAGAAAGAGGAAATATGTAATTAAATTTATGGGTTTAGGAAATATGTAATAAAGTTGCTTAGCTTAAAAGGGGGAAATATGTAAAAATCCCGACTAGGCTAGCTTGTCATCATTATATGAAGCTCAAGTTCGAGCTTGGCTCGGTTGGTGCCTACTGTTTCGAGATCGTGCTCGGCTTGAAAGTTGTAGGAATTCGTTCGTGTAAAATTAAATAAAAACTTTATTATTAACTTGAATTACAACTGAAAAGGAAAGCCGAAAGAACAATACAGATTACAACTGAAATAACAGAATAAGAACAAAAATTATTGAAAAATAAAGAAGTTCTTCACTGAGGATCGTGTTAGACACGGGTCCCTTAAAAAAAATTTCGTGTCTCCCAAGAGAACACGTTTGTTTCCAGGATACAACAGCGTGAGCAGTTGCACTGCCGGTCTTGACTCCAACCCGAAGGTGTACCTTGCTGCTTGTAGAAGATGAAGAATTATGTGAGAGAAATAAGATTAGAGCTGGTGAATTCGGTGTAGTTCTTCAACAGGGGTACCACCCTATTTATACTACATGTCTGAACTCGAAACCGAAAAGGAATTAAATGGGAGAATTAAATTGCATTAAATGTCTTCAATACACTTTAATTCCTCATTTAATTCTCAGTCAAAACCGTTTGACTCGTCAGTTTCAAATGCTGAAATGTAACTGCACAGTGTAACTACAGTGTTATAAATACTGGAAGCTACTGCGCGCGCGTGCACAAGGTAGACTGGTGGGCGCGCGCCCTTGCGCGCGCAAGTCTGCACGCTCATGCACGCATGCGCCATTTTGTCTCAATTCCATGCGCGTGTGCGCCACCTTGGCTCAATCCCATGCGCACCTACACGCGTGCGCCACGTCACCTGTGAGCCTTTACGAGCACGCCACACAGTCACGCCGTTTTGGCTCACTTTGGTGCGCCGCGCACGTCACTTCAGTGCCCATGCTCCATGCGCGAGCGCGCGCCACTATGCCATGTGTACTCGCGCGCGCATGACTGTCACGTCATGCGCCACTGCGCGCGGACCCACCAGGGTCATGCGCCTGCATGCCACGTCACCAACCACCTGGTCCTTGCAGCCCTTGCTCCACCACGCGCACACGGTCAAAAATACAAAGGCGGCTCTCAAGCGGCTCGCGACAATGCGAAGTGCAAAGTGCGCCATCAAAGCGCCAAATTGCGCCTCAACGCCGACGCCACGCGCGCGCGTGTGCGAGTTAGGGCACCCTTCGCGAGTACACTTAGTGAGTGCTTCCATGAAACAATAAGGATGGAGAGTTCTCACTTAAATACCCTTTTAAGTTTCGTCTCTCCTCCTATGTGGGACAAGGTGTCACTTTCCCACATTTTCAGCATTCAAGTTTCAAACACCAAACTTTGAACATCGATATCTCATTCATCTTAGCTCCGTTTTGGACGTGGTTTAGTTCGTTGCGAAGATCTTCCAACATAGAACACAAACCCACAAATAAATATATAAAACCCGCTCATTTTCTTATATTTATTTCTAGTCCAAAATAGAAAAAACTCATTTTCCTATATTTGTGGAAAATGCTATTTTCACAAATTTCCAACAACTTTGACAGCTGGAATACTGGTTCTCTTAACCCACTGTCGTCTGGTAACTCTGACTGAAACACTTCCCGTGCTCCCACTGCCACAAATGCCCCTGACTAGTTTTACTGAACCTTTTCTAGCACGTTCATCCTGAATCTGACCCGTGACTCTGGGTTTGCCATCTACAAAGCAAACCTTCTTCTGCCCACGAGATTCTGTGAACCGGATCTTGGTCTTCTTCTGAACTGGGACGGTTGCTCCCTCAGACGGTAAACTGACCATATACAGCGAACCCTGTTTCTTTCCTCGAGCTACGACTAGATTTTCCTTTAGAACCTTCCACTGCCCATTCCTGAACTTAACCTCGTGCCCTGTTCATCCAACTGCCCAACAGAAATCAACTGTTTCTTCAGACTTGGAATTACCCGGACATCCTTCAAAGTCCATGAACCGAATGAAGTCTTCAGATCTAAATCACCCATGCTCGTCACATCAAGAACCTTATCGTTCGCCAGTCTTACCTTACCAAAATCACTCTTTTTTAGATTTCGCAGTGCTTCACTGCTGTGGGTAGCGTGAAATGAAGTACCCGAATCCATAACCCAGGAATCCACACTATAGATCAAAACCTCATCATCTGAGTGGTCTACTGCAGCGTTAACTTTTTTTTTCTTATTTGGACATTGATTCCTAAAATGTCCTACCTCTTTGCAGTTCCAACAGGTTACATCACCTCGAGCCCTAGACTGACTCCTCTTTCTGTTCCTTCTCCGACTATCTCTGTTATTCTTCCTTCCTCTGCCAACATTCAGTAATTCACTCGATGATCCATTCGAACTTCTCCTTTTGACGTCCTCGCTCAGAATAAGATCACGAATCCCTTCAAAAGTAAACCCGCTGGTACCTGATGAACTGGAAATCGCTGTAACAGTTCTAGACCAATTGTCTGGCAATGAAGATAACAGTAGCAAAGCTTGAACTTCATCTTCGAATTTCATGTCCACTGACACAAGTCTGGCCAAAATCGAATTCAACTGGTTGATGTGCTCTGTGCCTGAACTACCTTCCCTCATCCTAGTATTCACCAGCTCTCGAATCAGAAAGACCTTATTAGCTGCCGAAGGCTTCTCGTACATGTTAGATAGGGCTAACATCATGCCACTAGTTGTGGTTTCCTTCATGATGTTGAATGCCACAGTCTTTGATAACGCCAATGTAATAACTGCCCTGGCTTTCCTGTCTTTTGATTCCCAATCTGTTGGTTCCACCCTTTCTGGTCTAACTCCTGATAACACAATATCAAGATCTTTTTGAACCAATAATGCCTCAATCTGCATCTTCCACCAGCTAAAATCTGTACTGTTAAACTTGTCGATTTGCACCATCCCGTCTTCTGCCATGATAACTCAAACACGACTAAACGAAACTGAAATCGAAAAATAAACTGAAAATCAAACTGAAACAACCGAAACAAGCACTGGTCTACGGTTCTGTTTCTTCGATCTTCAACGAAACGATATACTGAAAAATTGCTGGTTTAACCGGTCAAAAAAAAAACTGATCTTGAAATCCTTTTTTTTAATCCAAAAGAAATCAAAAGGTCACAAAAGTTAAAAGATGACAACCCCTTTAATTTCTCACCACACCTTTTACTTTTCCACCAAATAAAGAAACCTTTTATCTTGCCAAATCCCACAAGCTCTTGTCTCCTACCTTTCTTTCTTATCTTTGAATGGCTCAACCTCCAAGAATACAAAGAAAAAAGAAAAGCACAACCTTTGTGTTTGAACGAGATAAGCAACTAATTTTTTTTTCTTTACTTATACCTTCGATGAACACGACGATCTTCCGAGTTTATTGGCCGACTGCCAAAAAAAAAAGATCAACCCACTCTGCGAGCGGATTTTCTGGTGGGGTGGCGGAACTGCCGGCGGTTCTGGTGGCGGTGGCGGCGGTTCTAATGGCGGTGGAGGCGGTTCTGATGGCGGTGGCCGTGGTTCTGATGGCGGTTCTGGCGGCGGTGGCCACGATTCTGATCGGAACCCGGCGACTTCGGAATCACAGCTGTGATTCACCTGAGCGACGATGGTTCTGATCGGAACTCTCGTACAAGTCAGTATCTTCTCTTTCCTGTACACCTCCTTCTCTGTTCGTGTGAGTCGATCAAGAGCCATGAGCTCTGATACAAGTTGTTAGGATCGAACGCTCTCACACACGAACTCGGACCACACACACTCTCTGCTCTCACAATCTACCACAATCAAGAACACAAGGATTTACGTGGTTCGGTCTAAACTGATCTACGTCCACGGGTAACTAGGAGTTTATATTTCTTGGTGAGGTACAAAGATTACAATACAAATGAATCTCTTATATAGAGATTGAAGAAAGAGAAAGAAAGTCACAAACATGATCCGGGAATAATGATGTCACTTGAAGAATTGGATTCAGTTTCATATGATAAATATAAACAGAATTGGCGTGAACACGTTACAGTGATGGAGTCGCAAAGTAGGATATCCGTTCGTTTAATTCTCCAACAACACACTAACGAGTATAACAAAGAAGTGAATGAGCTTATTGAAAAATGTTCCGGCCTTAGAGCAACTATCATGGATATTACAAAAATTGAACGAGATTATCAAGTTATAACTAAAGAAATCAAAGGTAAAGAGGAAAGATTGGAAGTGTTGAAACAAAAGTTTTTTAACCCCAAGGCTGTGGTTGCAATAGAGAGTTTTGCAAAGGAGGTGAATGATTTGAGGATTTCTGAGACGAGGAGAAGATATACGGAACAATATCGTAGCTGGAAAGACACTATCTCTGATTTTAATATAGCATGCAAAAGTCTCTATGAATTAGAGATATCGGTTACATGTTTAAGTGTGAACTCATCGGTAGACCCAATAATGATTCGGAGCCGCTGTTTGAGTTTTGAAGAACAAGAACGAACCCGTGCTTGGACAAAGAAGCTATCCTTGATGCTAAAGAGGTGCATTCAATTATCGAAAGAAGAAATGATTACTCTAGAAAAGATAGGTGATCTTGAAGAAGATTGAAGAGTATCATGAATAGTAGAGTAGCACGAAGATTGAAAAAAAAAAAGTAGCAGTCTATAATTGTGATTAGAGATGAATAAGATATTGAAAGTTCATGATATTAGAGAGGAATAGTTGAAGAGACCTCTCCTGTTTATAAGAATTTTGTTGAATTGAAGTCAATCTACTAAAGTCAATCTAATTCTGTTAAGTCAATGTGTTTCTGTTGAATTGAAGTCTACTTCCATGCTTTGAAAACACTTTTAAAGTTGTGAGTTCCGTGTAATACACGGTTTTAACAATATAATATCTTCATAATAATTTTGAAGCAAGTATGTACTCACCAAATATCCTAAATGGAGTTATATTTTTAGGCTTGCTAAATCATTGATAATTAACAAAAGTTAGTATTCCAGCAAAGTTATCATCGAAAGAATGGTTTATGTAATGGAACTCGAATACAGGTCCTATCACTGGGTAGGTTATTGAGGCACTCATATTATCCGGAGGCAATACTGGCACTTGAACGTTTTTCCCTAGATTACGTTTAATACCGCCAAATAGAAGAATTCCGTTTAAATTATTAATAGATGGTTCAGTAAGTTAACGCAAAGTATATTAGTCACTCTTCACATTATAAACTACACCGACTAACACTATCTTTTCGTAACAAACCGATACCAATCAAAACTGAATTCCCGTCATTGCCAAGAAAACCCCACTCCTCTTGGAAAGAAGAATTTTATTTTTACGGAAACATTAATCTCGACACGTGCAAATGAATTGGTCGAAATTCTAGGGCTCAGTTTTCCCTCTAAAAATTTCATTTGATTATCCCCAAATTTCACCACTTTCCCCCCAATTTTCCCTCCATTTCCAAAAAATCAAAAAATAACCCTAACCCTAACCTCCACTAGTACCGTTCATCTTCGCCAGACACAACTGAACTCCTGTTTCATCGTTTTGTCGCCATTCTGTAATGTTTCTTTTCTTCTAGTGTTTGTTTCTGTAACTGCATTGTGAAATTAATAAACTTTTTTGTAATCTTGATTACAGGTGAGATAACATGGGTGATTATGATAAATCGGATGATTCGGATAGCGGTACTTGGGATTTCATCGATGAGGACACTCAAATCTTTGATAGTCAGTTTTGTAATTCTCCAACTTCATCGTTCGGTAAGAAGACCGGTTTCTAATCATCTAGTTCACTTTAATTTAGGGTCCAACGGGTCATGCATAGTAACAGTATAAATGTTGTTTTTAAAAGACTTGGTTTTTCTATTCAAGAAACCTGTTGCTCGTTTGCCTTCTATTTCGAATGTAATTTCCCTTTGGGATGTTTAATTAAAATTACTTGTTTATAAGTTTTATTCAGGGGTTAGATCGGTACCAACTGGTGGTGTTTAGGCCTGTAAACGAAATGAACAAACACGAACATAGGCATGTTTGTGTTCGTTCATTTAACGTTAACCGAACATGAACATGTAATCAAACACATTTTTTTGGCCGTGTTCGTTCAATAAGAAAATGAGCATGTTCGTGTTCGTGTTTGTTTATGTTCGTTTGTTTAAAACCTAAATGAACAGCTCATGACCGTAATCGAACATAAACGAACACAAATAAACATTAAACAACACAAATGAACATAAATGACCAAACATAAAGTAGTTTTTTTGTATAAGTTATTGGCTAATTATGATAAGTTATATTGGAAAGCCCATTTATATTACTGGAAAGCCAAATTATCAATTAGTTATATGTATATAAGTAGTTAAAAAAGCTTCTTTTATGAATGTTCGGTTCATTTACAGGCCTAGTGGTGTTGGTACCGAAAATACCAATACTCTGGAAAAGTGGGTAGAAACATCATACATCAGTACAGTACCGGTTCGGTACGATATTGGTACGGTATCGGTACAGTACTGGTACTTGGTACCGAATGCTTATTCCTAGTTTGACTGAACCCTAATTACAGTTGTTGAATTCTTTTTTGTTTATGTGGATCATTATTCTCTTTAGGATAAAATAAACTTAGGGAGTTAGGGTTTCTTGACATGTAGGAGATATGATAAATTTCAAGTGAAACTTTGATTACTGTATCGTTTATTTGACTGGTAAATTATGCCTTATTGTGAAATCACTGTTTTTGTGCATTTTGTGATGTAGTGTACGTTAGATTAAAATGTATATGGTATGTAATTCTTCGTGTAAGTTTAAGAGGTTTCATTTTGTAACTATACTCTTTTATTGTACTTACAAAAATTAAATGTTATAAAATAGCATAGTTTAATTGTTATTTTTACTTTTGATTTTTTATTTTTTTGATGGAAGGATATAAGGGTTTGAGACATGTAGAATGAGTTTGATTTGCATAAGAAATGGTATAGGTGATTATTTAATATTATGTAGTATGTACAATTGTTGTATGTTTTTCTTGACAATGTGGGTCAGATAGTTTTGTTAAGACTGGGGAACTATTGTCACTTGATTGGTTTACAAGAATATTGTTGCAAACTAAACTAATTTTATGAGTTTTAAATTCTCAAATATTGTTCTAGACTTCTAGTTTAGGTTTCTTTGGAACAAGAGCAGCTGTTGTATAAGAGTAAATTAAACATTTTAATATTTTATTATATATCATCTTTGCTGACATGATCATGTACATAGATGAATGCTACAACAAGATATTTAAAAATTTTAGCCCAAACAATTTTTTTTTGATCAGGTAATAAATGCGGTGGTGATATTACTGACCAGTTATATGAGTTACCAACCCAAGCGATGGATCCTGATTGTGAAACCGAAGAGGTTAATCTGGGTGGTGAGACCCAAGTGGTAAACCTCGATACTGAATTTGAAGAGATGGACGCTCTTGACAATACTCAGATATTCAACGATTACGATATTGAAGAAGTTGTAGTTAGTGATCAAGAAGGAAGTGAGAAGACTGAAATAGTGGAAGACTCTGAGTTATCTGATGAAGATACATGTAATATTGAGCACACACAGATTATACATCCGTGCAATGCAGATATAAAGGAATACAACCCAAAAACAGACTGTAGAAGGAGTGAACAGCATACTTCAGGTATTTGGTGTACTTTTGAAGTGGAAAGATGGGTGGGCCGGGTTGAAATGTGCCATTTTTAGTACCAGCTCATCTTAAACATAAATCATATTGTTTTAACAATCAAGTATTTTTTTTTTGTAATGAAAATGAAATAGAAGGTTTTCCGCACTAAACTACATTTATGGGGTCTTATGACCTGTTTGACTCATTCATTGTTTGTTGCTAGTGGGGTGTTCACGGTCAGGTTTGACGGTTTTTAGGTCAAAACGAGAACCAAATCGTTAGTTACGATTTTGAGTATCTTAGACTTCAACTATTAAACTACATGGTATTATTTAAAGTATTAAGCTAAGATATAACATTTAAAAAATTACATATACTCAAATTTTGCAGTCCGGTTCAGTTTTATATGACCGGTTTTTTGTGTTAATTGTAAATCAAACCGTTCATTACGGTTTGAAACTTTTTAAACTGACCGACCGAACGTTAAATAAAAAAACTGTCCCTGAAAGCAAACTGATGACTGGTTTGGACGGTTTCACGGTTTTAAGCCAAACCTTGAACACCCTTGAGTTGCTACCTTTTAATGTATTTTAGCCACCTATTGTGTTAGAGATAAATCATGAACCGAATCAACCCGTTCATGTTGATTTTTTTTACATTACAGGCGTTGATTTCAAGAAATTTACCTCATTCCGTGCAGCATCTATGAGGGCTGCCGGTCTTGCAGCACTCAACAATGTTTCTAAACATAGTAAGAGTCCATCATGTTCCAGTTTATATTCCGGACCCGACACCCAACATAGAAGAATACTATCTGGAAAAAGTCATCCTCATGACTTGGAGAAAATTAACAAGTCAAACGACTGTCTAGAAGACAGAAGTAAGCGTGGATTTGGTAGGTCAACTGCTAGGAAACTTTTCGATGAGGGCCCCACTGAAACTAAAGATGCAAATGACAATTATGACCTTGGTGGATTAAGTTATATTGATTCTCAAGAACCTGGAGATGCATCGCAAGCAAATGCACTTGATTTTGTGGATGACTTTCTGAAAGTTAATATTGAGGGTGACGATAGTTGTGATGTTAGAAAGTCAACTGGAGGTAGGTCAAAGCCTGTTTTAAGTGATGTTAGAAAGTCAACTGGAGGTAAGTCAAAGCCAGTTTTAAGTGCTAAAGGGGCTCAAACTTTTGCTAAAAGTGCTAATCTTATTAACGGGATCGATAAAAGAAGAATTTTTGATTGGGATTCTAAGCTTGAAGATGAAGGTGGAGGTGACTTTCTTGTAAAGAATAAGGAATTGTTCTTTGCTAGCGGCAGTCGACGGCCGAAATCTTCCATATCTTCCAAAGTTGGCCGAAAATTGGGACAGTCCGAATCAAAATTGGTGTTAGGTAAAAATAAAGAAAAAGACAAATTGAATAAAAGCTTAGAAACAGTCACGAAGGAGTCACGTGTTCGGAAAAATCTTATTAATGAACTCGATGAGCAGTCAACGGATATTCAAGAAAAAACCGAGGCTCAGATTAATACTCAAATGGCTGCTGTAGCAACGAAAGACTTGTGCCTTGGGTTGCAAGCAACTGATCGTGATTCTACTAAAACGAATGCAGGTTGCAAGCATATGCAAAAGGGTTACGGTAAAGGTCAACTCCCGCCCGTGTCTAATAATGGAGTCAGGATAACATGGTCACGGTCAAAGATGAGCAGTGATCAGTCCAAAGAAGTGATGTCGGCAAAGTCAGCTGCTAGAACGAGTGAGAATTTTGATTACGCGGTGTCTGATGTGGTGAAAAGAACAGGAAAGGTGTCATTGAAAAGAAGAGAAGTTGATACGGTAGAGGCTCCAGTTGCATCTGTTGACCAGGTGTTTGTCAAAAAACAGTGTATTCAACATGTTACACCTGTTGCTCGGCGAACAAGGCAGTCAATGACATATAGTGAGTCAGACAAAGACGTAAATATCCCAAAAGACAAGAGGATTTGTCAAAAGCTGTCATCTACGAGAAAAGAAATCGGTACACAGTCTACCTCTAGACTAACAAGGTCAAAAGCTGCTACTTTGACCGAACAAGAAAAAGTTTGTGCTACTCCTGTAAGCCGTCAAACACCCGTGAAAGAATTTTCTCCGATTTGCATGGGAGATGAGTATTTAAAGCAGTCATGCAGGAGGTCATTCTTAATGCAAGAAGTTTGTAGCGTTTCTCCAACAGAATCGTTAGTTGAAACTCCGAACAAAGATACGCGGCAGAAGAGAGATGTTACTTTGATCCGCGTCGTGTTTAGTCGCCATTTAGATGGAGATATAATCAAGCATCAAAAAAAGGTTATTTTTTTCTATTTATGTTACATCTATTTATGTTATCCGTTGTGTGCTTTTTGCTAAGCGTTATTGATATAACCATCACAGATTTTATCTCGATTGGGGGCTTCAGAATTATCTTCAATGTCCGATGCAACACATTTTATAGCAGACGATTTTGTTCGTACAAAGAACATGCTGGAAGCAATTGCTTTAGGGAAACCGGTAGTTACACATCACTGGCTTGAAAGCTGTGGTCAAGCTTGTCGTCACATTGATGAAAAAAGTTTCATGCTGAGAGACGCTAAGAAAGAAAAAGAATTTGGTTTTAGTCTTCCAACTTCATTGGCCCATGCCCGCCAAAATCCAGTTTTAAAAGTAACAAAACTCGTTTTTTAAAGTTTGTTTCATTCAATGTTATTATGCTAAATATGTTTTTTCATTAATAAATTAACGTTTTATGCAGGGACATAGAGTCTTGATTACACCAAACACAAAACCCGGTAAAGATATATTATCAAACTTGGTCAAAGCAGTTCATGGTGTGGTATGTAATATTCACTTAACTTATTCACTTTATTTGTTATTTTTATCATTAACACGAGTCTGATATGAGTTTAATTTCAGGCGATTGAGCGAATGGGCAGAAGTTTATGGAACAATGACAAAGTTCCCGAGGGTTTATTGATTCTATCATGTGAAGAAGATTATGCAGTCTGTTTACCTTTTCTTGAAAAAGGTATTTATAACCATTATAAAATACTTTTTTTTTTGGGTAACTAAATTGTAGAGTTATTAAACATCAGTTAACTTTCATATTCTATTTGAATGCAGGAGCTGCAATTTATAGTTCAGAGTTGCTTCTGAATGGAATTGTTACCCAGAGGCTGGAATATGAAAGGTAAACCATATTTCCTAATTTACCATTTTATTAAAAGATTACATTTATGTATAGTTTTGTATCATATATGATGGTAATTATTTATATTTTTTATGGCAGACACCGCCTCTTTATAGATCACGTGAAGAGAACGCGATCAACAATTTGGGTGAAGAAAGATGACAGCAAGTATAAGGCTGTTGGTAAAGTGAAATAGATGACTAATATTTTAGCGACATGCCCTCGCACATATGGTCACTAGGTGTCTCATCTTTGTAACTGTTTCTAGTTTGTTTTAGCATGTAAATGAAGTATAATAACTTCTTTGGGATAATTGATGTAACATGTTACCTATTGTATTAGGGTTCAAACATTTTAATTCTCTTCCAGTAACAATAATCATTTACAATATTTCAGGTTGTTTTTAACCGACGGTGTTTATGTAGTCAAGTACATACATATAAAACAATGGTCACTATCATGAGGACACATAGTTACGGAAATTGATCGAATTTAATAATAAGCAGATAATAAGAAGCAAAAGCAATGTTGAATCTTTTTCATTACAAAAATGGTTCCTAAATGTTTCAATGGTTCCGAATATGGCTTTATTCAAATGTGCATACGAATGCCATATAAGTATATCAACACGGCTAAACCAGAAGATCTTGTCATCAAACCATCAAATGGCTGAACAAGAACACGGGTCAAAGAGATCACATTTTCACAACAAAAAAACAGTGTTAGGCCTTTTTTGTACTCAATTTCCACCATGAGTAGTGGTACTACTGCTGCTACCAGTTGATTGAGAAATTTGCGTACTCTTTGAGAGATTTGATCCAATGGAACCACTTGGCGGCATGGTGGTCGACTGGCGGTCTGTGGTGGCGGCGGTGGAAGTGAACTCTGGCCTAAGTTCTGACGAAGAGGATGATGGTGCTAAAGTGCCAATGTAAGAGCCGACAGGATAGGGTGCAACTGGCATATCGGCAAGTGAAGATGCAGATGGGCTATAACTTAGCGTTCCCAATGGATGATCAAATTTGCATGATGGCCCAAATTTACACACTCCATTTTGAGCATAATGTGAACAAAGTGGCGCACCCTGAAACATGAGAAACAAGATTAAAACACTAAAACGTTTCATTATAAGAAACTGCAAGCACATATACAAAAATATTTGCGGGTCAGCCCTACTGGGCCTGGACCTTAACAACAGAGCCTTAAAGGTTAAAGGATACATACTGGACGGAGAGGAAGGCCCATTGGGCTAAGGCCAAAGTTCGTGTTTGGTACAGTCCATTCTGGAGGATGATGGTATCTACACGACGGACCAAATTTACAATCCCCTGTGTTCAGGTAATACTGACATTCAGGCTCACCAGGCCGTTGTGGAAATGCGTGCTCAGTTTGACTTTTGGTCAAAGGGTAGGAATTGGCTGAAGGAGATAACTGAGTCATCGCGTACGCAGGCCCCCCTCCAAAAAAAGGCTGTGTGTTAGGAGAGGCTCCTGGCTGTACAGGTGCCTGCATATATAACTCCAAACTAACTATTACAAATTCAACTCAAAATAATCGGATAATAAGGCGCATCCAAACACCCTCTAAAAATTAACAAGTCATAATAGTAAGAGTAAAATGCCATTTTAGTCCCTGAGGTTTGGCTAGTTTTGCGACTTTCGTCCAAAGGTTTGTTTTTCCGCATTTGGATCCAAAAAGTTTGAAATCTTGCCATTTTCATCCGGCTCGTTAACTCCATTTGTTTTTATCCGTCAAGTCAAGAGTATTTCCGTCTTTTTTGTTAACTTAAAGAGCAATTCAATCTTTTTCAGGGGTATTCGGTCTTTTTACACAAAGTGAAAAGACCAAATTGCCCTTTAAGGTAGCAAAAAAAGATGGAAATGCCTCTGACTTAACGGAGAAAAATGGATGGAGTTAACGAGCCCGATGAAAATGGCAAGATTTCAAACCTTTTGGATCCAAATGCGAAAAAACAAACCTTTGGACGAAAGTCGCAAAACTGGCCAAACCTCAGAGACAAAAATGGCATTTACTATAATAATAAAATAATCAATTCTAAAACTCAAATAAAAAACATACTGGAGATAAGATACCTGGTACGGATTCCAGCCTGGAAATGGAACCATTCCAGGTGGGGTCAGCATTGGCCCATAGGTCCCAGGGAGATATGGGCCAGAAACAAACGGAGCCCTAGCAACGGGCCAGTTGCCGGCTAAGACACCATACGGTTGAGAAGAAACAACAGAAGGAGATTGCACATTCGGGTACATAGCGGAAGGCATGGCAGACAACGGTCCACCTGACAGCGGCTGTGGTGGTGGCGGTGGTGGTGATGGTGACGGTATCATGCCAGCTGGCTGCGGATGGTGAAATTTACATGTGACACCAAACTTACATTGCCCTGTTTTCAGATAGTATGAACACTCTTTTTCACCCTGCATAAACAAAATAATAATAATAATAAAATAATCTTGAGGTTAAAAAGGTTGACATGGGGATTAAATGTATAAACAGGTGAAGAACTGACCGGACGAAGTGGATATCCAGATACATTTACTGCTACTGTTGTTGATGACCCGATCCCCTGTCTAGGATGATGATATTTGCAAGATGCACCAAATTTACACGTTCCCGTTCGCATATAATACTGGATGTATCATGTATGTCAAATAGTTATCATGTATTCATGTATAAGCCACAATTACAAATATAGCAAGATAAAATGAGTAGGTTGGTCAGGTTTAATAATGGGTCCATGTCAAAATGGGTTGGGTCTATTAGCAACCAGTTTATATCTATTTATCAATTTTTACAAAATAATTAATGTGTTAAATATGATTACAAAATTATATCATCAGTATATCTGAACATAAACATGACTGGGAAAAAACAAAAACTAATTTAAGAATACAGAATTGGTGCAATTTGTAGTTAGTTGAATGTCATTCATATCCTTTTGAAAAACAAACAGTTTTATACTTTTAGGAATGTAAATGCAGTTTTGTGATGAATGTAATTGTGGGTAGAATTAACTATTAACTCATTTTGGAAGTATGCAATTATTTTGGGACAAACGGAAACATAGAAGTGAACAATAATTTTTAGACCAAGGGAGTAACAATAAGGCTACTCGGTGTGGGGGTCGTCCAGGCCCGGCGACGCCCCCCCACCCACCACACACACACATACCATCCCGGGTAGGCTCATCGTCGTCCTGAACGGCAGGGGTGCGACGTTGGATACGGGAGGTAAAGGACAAATTGTTGCATCTTCTTCTTACACACATATACATACAACATATACATATATATTTTAGGCCCATCCCCCATTTCCTTAGATCCATCCTCTTTGTCCACTCCTCACACCCATCCTACATGGCGCTGACGTGGAGGGTCATCCTCCAAGGATGAGCCTCACCCATACCGAGTAGCCTAATAATCTTTTCTAATAAAAACAATTTATGAGGTTTGTATGCATTTAAATACACTTTGAATGACTACTGACTACTTTCCTCGGTGGTTAAATCTTTTAAGTAACCCATTTGACCCACCAGAGATTAAACATAAACCAGGACAACCCCTTTATAGGTAAATGGTCGAAATTGCAACCTCTAATTCCCAAAAGTTTAGTGACAAACTAAGAATAGAGAGAAATCACAAATATGGATGCAAAAGTTTAGCACACACGCAGTTCAAAACCCTCAAGGATTAAGCAATCTTATCTTATGAAAAAAATCATGAAGTAAGCAGGGTAAGCAGTGGTGAAGTATAGAAGGGGCGCGGACGGGCACCCGACCTCCCGAACTTTCGCTCAGTAGTGTTATATATGTAGTTTTCGTATAGAAATTTTTGGGTATATACGTTTTCGACCCCCCCGGTTCTATAGAATTTTTTTGGTATATACGTTTTCGACCCCCCCGTCATTCGGGTCAAGCTTTGCCACTGAGGGTAAGCACTTATTATTTGAAAATGATGGAAGGAAGCAATATATAAATAGAACTAAAAAGAAAAATCCGACTTAAACAGAGTTAAACATGTGATACTTTAAATCTGAAGACTGAAGTAACCAAATCCAGAAGTAGTTTATGCATAACTTATTGATCTTAATACCATATCCACATTGTTCATGTCAACTTCCAAACTTATATAGTTGGAAGTAAATCTGAAGTGAAAATCATGAACCAAAAGTTTGGATTATGCTGCTTGGGAAACAGTAAGTTATAATGTAAGTAGTTTGGATAAATGTTTATATGCTACATGTGCCGATAAAGTAAAGTAACTAGTTTCCCAAGAGATGAACAAGCATATAAAGAAAGCTTTCCAATTTGGCAATAAAGAAAAAGATCAACTTCAATCTAAACATCTCTACAACATAAAAGAAGTAGAATAATTATCAAACTGACATTCAAGTTGGAAAACATTAAAAAAGACAATCTCTTGAGCAGCATAACCAGAATCACAATCATGATTTACTTTCTTTTTAACACATAAAACAAGAATCATCATTTCAAAATCTAAGAACTCGAATATCAAACAAAGTACCTGACAAACAGGCTGACCAATTCGCTCGGGATACCCCCCTCCACCGCTCCTCAAACCTCCAACAACCTGCACTAATCATCAACCCATCAAGAGTTCCCCAAACTCAACCCAAATAATCAAATCCAAACACACCCACATAAGATCACACTAACCCACAAAAAACCAACAAAATGCACAAACACAAAACACTAAATCACCACAAAAAAAACCCACAAAACATACCGAGCCGCCGCGATCACGAGGATGGTTAAACCGACACCGAGAACCATACCCACAAACCCCAGTCTTCAAATAATAAATACAGTCAGCCTCATCCGGGCGTTCAGGATACAATTCACCCTCATCTCCTAACCCTAATTGCCACATGGGCTCTGCATTTCCAATCAAATCAAACAACACCCACAACTTAAAACCAAAATCCCACTTCAAATCTTGAAATGTAAAGTGTAAAATTACTAAATTACCTTCGAGCCCTATTTGATCACCAGATGAGCTCCATTCCGTGACCCGATCCGACTGCTGCATCTCCATTGTAGCCACAAACACAATATATATATAAAAACAATAAAATTTACAAATACGTGTATGTATATAATCAATCTATCAACAATATACACACAGATTCCACAAGTGTGCAAAAGGGTCAAATCTTTTCAATTTGGGGTCCGCGATCCGGCTTTAAATCGAGAGAAAAAAGAGGTTTTTTAAGGGTTTCTGTTTCTTGCTTCTATTTCTATTATCTCTGTAATGGATCTTTATATATCGTTATTGCACACACTTTTTCTTTATTTTTTTTTGGTTTGAGTTTTGGGTTTGATTGGTGAAGAATGAAGATTAAGAACACATTCTTGACATCATACTTGGCAAGTTGGCAATGGCGTCAATTGACATCTTGCTTTATACTTTATATATACTTTAGATTAATCGTCATTGTATTTTTAAATACAAAGATTATTTTATGTAAAAAGATTAGATTTTTAATTGATTGGTCATGTTATTATTATATAAAGATTTAGTTATGCTAGCAAACATGTTATACGGTTTTGGTAAGAAATTGTAGATTTGGTTGCTACCAATGTTTTTAGAACAGGACTGGACGTTGCAGCGGTCTCCTTACCGGTTTACGGGTCCGACCGAACGTAAGAACCGAGAGATGTCGTAAATATTATCTATACTATCTATTAAAGGAGGTTAAGTGTTGACCTAATTTTGCTTATGTGTCATCTTATTAGATATGCCACATTGGCTTCGCTGACATCATAATTCCGATTTATATTTATATATAATGTTATTAATCTTTTTTTTATTTGTTATGAAAATTAAAAAGTATTCATTTTTTTAAGAGGTAAAATTTGAAAATGCATGGGGAGTTGTTTGCCATTTAATGCACATCATATCAGTCTTTCTTTCTTCTCTCTTCTCGATTCAAACTTCCAGCCACATTTCTCTCTTTCTTCTCTAATCTTCATAGAGACGATTTCTAGGGTTTTGTTTTACAAAGCTTCCACACGAAGAATGTCAGCCGAGAAGAAATCCGCCGCTGAATCATCATCTTTGTCACTCAGTTTCATAGATGATTTGAATCCGTCGAAAGATATGTGGACTATCAAATGTCGAATTATCCGGAAATGGCTTCAGTCCTTTCGGATGGACCTCATCTTGCTCGATGAGAAGGTATTACTATTTGTTCAGTCCTAGGGTTTATACACAGGTTGTTGTCTAATCCGCATGATTTTGGGTTTGTGTTTTCTTTCTCATAGTTGGTTGTGTAATAGAGATTTGTGTTTTGTGTAATTTAGTATAACAATCCTCAATAAAACCGACACCCTCGAATATTTTCCGACACCCTAGAATATTTTAAAATATCCCATTATGTCCCAAAATACACCCCATACGCGAAAACGGGCCCCAAATACATTAAATAGTATTAAAAATAATTAAAAACTGAAAATTTAAGTTGAGGCGGGCCGCGTAACCCCACCCCAACCTTCATACGGGCCGCGACAACTTAAAGGTCCAGCGAACCCCTGTGTTGACACGTGTCGTAACGCGTGTTGAACCTATGTGATGACCCGGATCACCTACGCTTTGACCTGGAGTCAACGTGGGCCGCGTAGGCCCTGCCCTTGTGTTACGCGGGCCGCAAGAGAACCAGACTCAGCAACTATAAATAGAATGCATCGGATCTTCAGTCTGTTCGTCCCATTTTCTTTTCTCAATCTCAATTTCTGATATTAGGCAATATAAGCGGGTATTATACCCCCTAATTAGCGAAGTTCTGCTCCGTTGTAAGTATTATAACCCCTGGATACGTACTAGATACGCTGCCCGATTGATCTAGGGTTCCGTAACGGCTGTCGTGGTTCTGCCCGACGTAGTCGTTGGAATGCCGTCTCGGGGAGAGTATTACTAATATTAAAATGGGTTATTATACTAATGCGTGTGCATTTGTGTAAATTATAGATTGTCACCAGGAAACCTTTACGGAAAATCTAAGACAACAATGTGAGTTGATCCGCTTTTTGTTAACTATTTTTACAAAACCTCATTTAATTAATTATATATATTAAACAGTGATTGAGTATTTGTAAGAATACAATTATCATGAGTATGTTGGGGTTTTGTATACAAAATTTGTTACCACCTGGTCAAGGAGTAACATTTCCACAAGTCGGGTTCGACAGTACCATGGATGTTAATTGTGATGTCTTGGAAACAAATATAATTGCGGGATCGCCCTCAATACTGTACAATGGGATTTTATTTAAACTTGATTAAATTAGGATTCACTCATCAGTATTTCCCACTGACAAATGTTTTTAAAACGCGTTTCAGGTAACAAACTGTGAAAGCCAAATAGAAGCCAGCTGGACAGCACTGAAGGCTTGGAAAAGTGGCAATAAAGTTACCTAAAATAAAATAGATGTTTTTATTAATAAAATAGGATTTATTCCTATGAAAACGTGTGTACTACGAACTTGGGTTTTAACCCATTTGTTTAATGTTATGAAAATGTGGTATTTTACTCTGATCAATATTTCCTAACTACGGTCCTGATGAAAATTTCCGCTGCCAAATTAGACAATACACGATACCACCGAAACTGGCTCGCGACCGCCCGTTCCCGGGAATCAGGGATCGGGGGTTGCGACAGAAGGTGGTATCAGAGCTATGATTCAGCCACAGAGGTGTTCTGCTGATATCAAAATGTAAAGTGTTAGGAAATAAATTACGGAAATACGTGCATAATTGTATTTATTGTTATGTGTTATTTGACTATCTGTTAGTTTACAGTATGAGCAACCAAGGACCATCTGACGCGTATCGTTAATTGTCTGGTTCGCCTAGAAGCGAATGCACCTCCTCTTCTCAGCCTGCCCTCTCAGGGTACTCTGCTGATACGGAAGAAGGAATCTTTGTGTTTAAGGCTCATTCAGAAGAGCCATTTCCTCAGAAAAAGAGGGGATGGTTCAGTCGAGGGGCACACGAGCGTAGGAAAAAGTTACAAGACCAGAGGGTACTAGCAGCAGCCAAGAGAGAGACAGATGCCTATGCCCAGGATATGATAAATAGGGGTATATCCAATATTCACATCCTAGCAACCACTGCAGCTGACCCTAATCTGGAGCAAATAATAGCACCCCAACCACAGCCACCAATCCCTGACCAACCAATGGAGATAGAAAACCCTGAAAACCAAGTAGAAATGCATGACTTCAATCCAGAAGAAATCCCTAGGGTACCAGCACCAAACCCCCTAGACCCAAATTACGATCACTGGTGGGATGAAGTTAGGGACTATGTGCAACGTTACCCGATACATGAAGATACACCCATGCAAAACATAGGAGCCTATCCAGGTATGGACCCTTTAGATCCCTATTACCACGATGAATACGTTAGGGAGATTTTAGAAGATCCTTACCGATTCCAGGCACCTACACCCCCATACCAGGAACCCGCACCCCAGATTCCGAACCCAGTCCTAGAACCTGCACCCCCAATGAGTGCAGAAAACGTACAAGAACTTAGGACTTTCTGTGAGGAAATTTTAGAGAGTAGTGAACGAATGAGACAGGTGGGAGAGCGACTCGTCTGGAAGTATGACGAGCGCAATATGGATTTCTGGATGAATCCATATCCGTAGATGTGATGGTGGAGATAGTAATAATAATAATATAATAAAATAAATAATAAAATATGTGTGTACGGATGCCTACTATTATTAGTGTAATTTTACTTCAGTCGGTATTGTAATTTTTATTTCAGTACTGGTGTGTAATAGATGCCTAGTATATAGATGAATAGAGTAAAGTCGCAATGATCGACACTTTTGGAAAAAATGCATGTCATGTGATTGACTATATTAAATATTATTTTGTGATATTAATACGGGGTAAATGTTTAAAATTCAGATGCCCGATGACGGAAATCAAGGAAATCTGAATAACGATAACCAGAGTAACATTAACGTGGTTAATGAGAATCCGAGCATCAATAACAATGGAAACCAAATGGATAATAGTGCCGTTCAACACACAGTGGCACAAGGAATTATAGATGCAATGCCATTTATTATTGAAACGATTCAAGAAGCGAATAATAAAAGTAAGCATAGCAGTAAGCGACCAATCGAACCAGAAAACAGCGTGAACAATGGACCCGTACTTCAAGTGCCCATTCCCAAAAGAAGAAGAACCGTGTCTTACGGTTGTTCTTACAAGGAATTCTGGTCCTGTAAACCAATAGAATTCTCGGGCAATGAAGGACCCATTGCAGCTCTACGCTGGATAGAGAAGACTGAGGCTGTTTTAAAAATAAGCAAGTGTGCTGAAGAAGACAAAATAATGTTTGCTTCTAATCTGTTTAAGAACTCAGCCTTAGAATGGTGGAACACTATCCTCCAATCAAGAGGAAGTGATAGGGTTTACAACATGGAATGGGAAGAATTTAAGAATATGGTAGAAAGGAAATTCTGCCCTCCCAATGAAAAGGAACAGATAGCTAATAAGTTCCTAAACTTAAGAATGACCGGGGTAGATAGTAAGGGTTATACTACCACATTATTTGAATATGCTAGAATAGTACCAACCCTTACATCACCTGAGCCAGTATTAATCTCCCGTTATATCTGGGGATTAATTGGAGAGATTAGACATGTAGTCAAGGCAGCTAGACCTCAAACTATAGAAGAAGCTGTAGAACTAGCAAATACCTTGACAGATGAATTAATCCGTACTAGGGAAGAAAACCAGAGGAGAAACCTAACCCAAAGGCTTACTCAAGAATTCCGTTCTGGGAATTACAATCGTAGGAATATGGGTTCTACCTCTGCACCTTTCTGCAAGGTCTGCAAGAAAAAGCATTCGGGAAAATGCTCCACTCTTTGCAATTTCTGCAAGATGCCAGGACACAAGGAAGAAGATTGCAGGAGAAAATCCAGTAATGGACTATGCTTCAACTGTGGAGAGAAAGGTCATATCAGGACAAACTGCCCAAAATTGGCTCCAGCTGTGAACAACATGAACACTAAAAATGCTAGAGCATTTGTTCTGACTGCAGATGAAGCCAAGATGATTCCAGACGTGATAGCTGGTACGTTTTTAGTTAATGATGTTTTTGCTAAGGTATTATTTGACTCTGGTGCAAACCAAAGTTTCATTAATACTTCGTTTTGCAAACTTCTAAATCAGTCATTAACTAAACTACCACAAGAATGCCTAGTAGAGACAGCTAATGGAGAAACTGTTAGGATTTCTGAAATCTTGCAGGGAGCAAGAATAGAAATTTTAAATCAGAAATTTATGGCAAACCTTTATCCCATGAATCTGGCAGGATTTGATGTCGTTTTAGGAATGGATTGATTAATAACCAATAAAGCTAGTATTTTATGTGATCAAAAGTCAATTCCAGTAAATTCACCAAAAGGTAAAACGATCACAATTAAAGGAGATAAACCATCTGGATCCACAAAATTCATCTCTGTGATGAAAACGGCAAGTTACATAAGAAAATGATCATTAGTGTATTTGATTTCTATAATCACTAACACTAAAGGAAAAGAACTAAAAGATATCCCAGTAGTGTCTCAGTTTTCTGATGTATTTCCAGAAGAATTACCAGGACTACCACCAGACAGAGAAGTTGAATTCAGAATTCACCTACTGCCTGGAACAACCCCAATTTCCAAAGCACCCTACCGATTGGCACCCGCAGAAATGCAGGAATTGAAGAAACAATTAGATGAATTGTTGGAAAAAGGATTCATACAACCAAGTTCGTCACCATGGGGAGCGCCAATATTATTCGTTAAAAAGAAAGACGGATCAATGCGTATGTGCATTGATTACCGTGAATTGAACAAAGTCACGATTAAGAATCGGTACCCATTATCGAGAATCGATGATCTGTTCGATCAACTGCAAGGAGCTCGATTTTTCTCTAAAATCGATTTAAGGTCAGGATATCATCAATTAAAGGTACAGGAAGAGGACATTCCTAAGACCGCCTTCAGAACAAGGTATGGTCATTATGAATTTACTGTCATGCCATTTGGTTTAACCAATGCCCCAGCTGCATTTATGGACATGATGAACCGAATATGTAAGCCATATTTGGATAAATTCATAATTGTTTTTACAGATGATATTCTAATTTACTCTAAGAGTAAAGAGGAACATGCAAAGCATTTGCACGCACTTCTAAGTTTATTAAGAAAGGAAAAGTTGTATGCTAAATTTTCAAAGTGCGAGTTTTGGCTAGAACATGTACAATTTCTTGGACACTTAGTGAACCATGAAGGAATTCATGTGGATCCCACAAAGATCGAGGCGATTATCAAATGGAAAACCCCTGAGTCATCAACTGAGGTTAGAAGTTTCTTAGGATTGGCCGGTTATTATAGGAGATTTATTCGAGATTTTTCTAGAATAGCCATTCCTTTAACTAAGTTAACCTGTAAATCCATTAAGTTTGAATGGGGACCAAAACAAGAAGAAGCTTTTAGAATTCTTAAGCATAGATTAACCCATGCACCCATATTAGCGTTACCAAAAGGAACTGAAGACTTTGTAGTCTATTGTGACGTTTCTAAATTAGGTTATGGATGTGTGTTAATGCAACGCCAAAAGGTTATAGCTTATGCATCTAGACAACTTAAGAATCATGAAGAAAATTACTCAACCCATGATCTAGAACTAGGAGCTATAATTTTTGCCCTTAAGATTTGGAGACATTACCTTTATGGTAGTAAGTTTACCATATTCACCGATCATAAGAGTTTAAGGTATGTTTTCGGGCAAAAGGAGTTGAATATGAGACAAAGACGCTGGATGGAGATGCTTAGTGATTATGATTGTGATATCCGGTATCATGAAGGAAAAGCAAATGTAGTGGCAGATGCTTTAAGTCGAAAGTATCATGAAAAGCCAAAAAGGGTACGTTCTCTTAAATTAAATCTACAAGTAGATTTAAATGATCAAATCAGAAAAGCACAAGAATCAGTAATCAAGGATGATGCTGAAAAACTAAAAGGAATGCTAAAAGAATTAGAACAAGGAACATATGGAATTTGGAGATTCCATGAAAAGAGAATGTGGATACCTAAATTAGGAAACCTGCGTCATCATATATTAGAAGAAGCCCATAAGTCTAAATATACAATGCATTCAGGAAGTGATAAAATGTACCAGGATTTAAGAAAGAATTTCTGGTAGATAGGAATGAAAAAGGACATAGCAGCCTATGTTTCTAAATGTTTAACTTGTTCACAAGTTAAAGCTGAACACCAGAAACCCTCAGGTCTGTTACAACAGTTAGAAATGCCAGTGTGGAAATGGGAATTAATAACAATGGATTTTGTTACTAAATTACCCAAAACAAAGAAAGGAAATGATACAATCTGGGTGATTGTAGATAGGCTAACCAAGTCAGCTCATTTCCTACCAATGAAGGAAACTTTCAGTATGGAACAGCTAGCCAAATTGTATGTAAATGAAATTGTTTCATTACATGGAATTCCTTTATCAATTGTTTCTGATAGGGATAGCCGATTTACCTCTCATTTTTGGTCAAGTTTCCAAAAGGCAATGGGAACCAAGTTAAATCTGAGCACAGCTTATCATCCTCAAACGGATGGACAAAGCAAAAGAACAATTCAGACAATGGAGGACATGCTTAGAGCTTGTGTAATTGATTTCGGAGGTAATTGGGACGATCATTTACCTTTAATAGAATTTTCTTATAATAATAGTTATCACACAAGTATAAATGCTGCACCATTCGAAGCACTTTATGGACGAAAGTGCCGAACCCCAGTCTGTTGGGCAGAAATTGGGGAAAAGCAACTATCTGGACCTGAGATAGTGCAAGAAACAACTGACAAGATTATTCAAGTCAAGGAACGACTGAAAGCAGCACGTGATCGACTGAAGAGCTATGCTGATAACCGACGCAAACCCTTGGAATTTCAAGAAGGAGATAAAGTATTGATTAAGGTCTCTCCTTGGAAAGGAGTAGTAAGATTCATCAAAAGAGGAAAGCTAAGTCCCAGGTATATTGGACCTTTTGAGATTATTAGAAGAATAGGACCTGTAGCCTATCAGCTACAACTGCCAGAGGAAATGGCAGGAATACATGATGTGTTTCATGTATCTAATCTCAAGAAATGCTTAGCTGATGAATCGCTAATGGTACCTCTTAAGGATATAGAGGTAAATGAACAACTCAAGTTTGTAGAAAAGCCTCTACAGATTGAAGACAGGAAAATCAAGAATCTCAAACATAAGAGATTAGTTCTGGTCAAAGTGAAGTGGGACTCCAAAAGAGGACCTGAGTATACATGGGAGCTTGAATCTGAAATGCAAAGGAAATATCCACACTTGTTCCAGTAGATCTCGAGGACGAGCTCTAAAACAAGGTGGGGAGGATATAACAATCCTCAATAAAACCGACACCCTCGAATATTTTCCGACACCCTAGAATATTTTAAAATATCCCATTATGTCCCAAAATACACCCCATACGCGAAAACGGGCCCCAAATACATTAAATAGTATTAAAAATAATTAAAAACTGAAAATTTAAGTTGAGGCGGGCCGCCTAACCCCACCCCAACCTTCATACGGGCCGCGACAACTTAAAGGTCCAGCGAACCCCTGTGTTGACACATGTCGTAACGCGTGTTGAACCTATGTGATGACCCGGATCACCTACGCTTTGACATGGAGTTAACGCGGGCCGCGTAGGCCCTGCCCTTGTGTTACGCGGGCCACGAGAGAACCAGACTCAACAACTATAAATATAATGCATCGGATCTTCAGTCTGTTCGTCCCATTTTCTTTTCTCAATCTCAATTTCTGATATTAGGCAATATAAGCGGGTATTATACCCCCTAATTAGCGAAGTTCTGCTCCGTTGTAAGTATTATAACCCCTGGATACGTACTAGATACGCTGCCCGATTGATCTAGGGTTCCGTAACGGCTGTCGTGGTTCTGCCCGACGTAGTCGTTGGAATGCCGTCTCGGGGAGAGTATTACTAATATTAAAATGGGTTATTATACTAATGCGTGTGCATTTGTGTAAATTATAGATTGTCACCAGGAAACCTTTACGGAAAATCTAAGACAGCAATGTGAGTTGATCCGCTTTTTGTTAACTATTTTTACAAAACCTCATTTAATTAATTATATATATTAAACAGTGATTGAGTATTTGTAAGAATACAATTATCATGAGTATGTTGGGGTTTTGTATACAAAATTTGTTACCACCTGGTCAAGGAGTAACATTTCCACAAGTCGGGTTCGACAGTACCATGGATGTTAATTGTGATGTCTTGGAAACAAATATAATTTCGGGATCGCCCTCAATACTGTACAATGGGATTTTATTAAAATTTGATTAAATTAGGATTCACTCACCAGTATTTCCCACTGACAAATGTTTTTAAAACGCGTTTCAGGTAACAAACTGTGAAAGCCAAATAGAAGCCAGCTGGACAGCACTGAAGGCTTGGAAAAGTGGCAATAAAGTTACCTAAAATAAAATAGATGTTTTTATTAATAAAATAGGATTTATTCCTATGAAAACGTGTGTACTACGAACTTGGGTTTTAACCCATTTGTTTAATGTTATGAAAATGTGGTATTTTACTCTGATCAATATTTCCTAACTACGGTCCTGATGAAAATTTCCGCTGCCAAATTAGACAATACACGATACCACCGAAACTGGCTCGTGGCCGCCCGTTCCTGGGAATCAGGGATCGGGGGTTGCGACATTTAGGTTTGTGTTTTTTGTTATACTCTTAGATATTTTGTAAAAGAATTGTGCTTTATGGTTAGATATAAAGGAACAGAGATGAATATTGTTTGGTTGGTTATTTATCATTGATAAATGTTTGTTGTGACTTGCTGTTTTTTTGTTTGTTTTAGGGTTAGATGAATTTAGGTTTAGGGTTATAAAGAAAAAAAGATGAATATTGTTTGTTTGGTTATTGATCATTGATAGATGTTTGTTTGTTGTGAGTTGCTGTTTTTTGGTTTGTTTTAGTGTTAGATGGCATGAAACAAACTCGAATATTTCATGCTTTTTGAAAGTGTTTCGTGTTTTGTGTAATTTAGTTTTGTGTATATTTTCTGTTTTGAAAGGGTTATTTATATTTTCTGGTGAGTATGTTTTATATTTTCTTTCTCATAGTTGGTTGTGTAATAGAGATTTTGGGTTTGTGTTTTCTTTCTCATAGTTGGTTGTGTAATAGAGATTTGTGTTTTGTGTAATTTAGGTTTGTGTTTTTTGTTATACTCTTAGATATTTTGTAAAAGAAATGTACTTTATGGTTAGATAGTATAGGAACAAAGATGACTATTGTTTGGTTGGTTATTTATCTTTGATAAATGTTTGTTGTGACTTGCTGTTTGTTTGTTTGTTTTAGCGTTAGATGAATTTAGGTTTAGGGTTATAAAGAAAAAAAGACGAATATTGTTTGTTTGGTTATTGATCATTGGTAGATGTTTGTTGTGACTTGCTGTTTGTTTGTTTGTTTTAGTGTTAGATGACATGAAACAAATTCGAATATTTCATGCTTTTTGAAAGTGTTTCGTGTTTTGTGTAATTTAGTTTTGTGTATATTTTCTGTTTTGAAAGGGTTATTTATATTTTCTGGTGAGTATGTTTTATATTTTCTGTTTGTTTCTAAACAATCTGATTTCACTTATTTTGGTCAGGGTCGTAAAATTCAGGCAGGTATTAAGGCTCCATTGATACCTGTGTTTATCTCACAACTTCATGAGGATGAGGTTGTTATTCTATCAAGATTTGGTGTTGGAGAAAACACTGATGCCTACAAAGTTGTTAATCATGGTTACAAGATTAATTTTTACCGTTGTACGGTTGTTACACGTGCGAATGGTTGGCAAGGTGTTGATTACGGATTTAACTTCGTGCCACATTCAGAAATTCTTAAAGGAGAAGGAAATAATCTGCTCACTGTTGGTAGGACTGTTTCTCATAGTCTGGAATATATTTTGCTTACATTTCGATTCTGATTACTGTTGCTATGTTTGTTAATTTAGATGTTGCTGGAACTGTTGTGTGGTGTGGAGATATGGAAATCTTTCCTAATGAAAAAAAAAAGGATGAACTTGGATCTTCAAGATGTGCAGTAAATTCTACTTTGTTGCTTATATAAATTTGTTTGTGTGTTATTATTGTATTTAATGTAGTGAAGATGAATTAGTTGATTTTCTTATTTAATACTAGATCAATGATTATGTTGTTTTATATCTGATTGTGTGTTATTATTGTTTTATATGTGTTACTATAAAACATATTTAATGTAGTGAAGATTCATTGCATTTAATACAAAGAAAGAGTAAATCATTGCCATTATTTATTGTAAATGATTAGTGTTCTTTTAATACATAGTATAGATAGATTTTAGTGGAACTTTTAATGCTGTTTTTTTTATCTGTTTGTTGTAGGGGAGAAATAGTTCGTTGTACTTTGTGGAATGGATATGCACAACAATTTAATGATTTTTTTGTCTCAAAACAATCCGAATGAGAATGTTATGGCTGTCATTCAGCATGCGAAAATTAAGAAGTGACAGGGTAATTTACATTTGACTGTCATTCAGTATGCGAAGATTTTAGTGGAACTTTAGTATTTCCAATGTGTTATTTGTTACATTTTTTAATAACATTTTCTTATTTCTGTGGACACTTGTAATGAATTGTTGGATATGTATATTGTTACGTGCAGGACAATTTACCGTTCAGAATGATAAGTTTGGAACTCGACTGTTTCTCAACGAAGAAATTGATGAGGTTAATGAACTTCGTAGGAGGTACTATCACTGAATTATATTTGTTATTTTTCATATTTTTATTAACACAAGTGTGAGTATTAACACGAATGTTGTTTTTATAGGCTTTTAGTGAAACAATTTGAAGCTGGTGCTTCTTCTTCTCAAACCATAATTTCATCTCAGAGTCTATTTCCAGTCCGTCAAGAATTTCTAATTGATACTCCTAAGAGACATGTTGATGAAATTATTGAGATTGAAAGCGTATGAATATTTCTAATTTAGTCAACACCATACTTTCAAGAATTTCCTTTACTGTTTTCTCTGTTTTATAATTTTAGTATGTTAATAAAGTTTTATCTTTGATATTATAGGTAATGTCATGTGTGGTAGTTGCAACGATCAAAATTGTTCAAGAAAACTATGGATGGTTTTATCCGGCATGTCGAAACTGTAACAAGAAGGTGTTGACTAAAACTGAATACTTACAATACGCTAAAATCATTTCTGATGAGGTCATGAATCTGTCACCTACTTCATTGGTTTGTCCGAAATGCGATAAAGAATGCACATCGATAACCATTAAGTAAGCTAATGTTCCTTTTTATGTTTATTACTTCCTATAATTGGACTGTAATTTAATTACTATTCATTACAGGTTCAAGGTACATTTGAGAGTTCAAGATGAAACCGGTAGTGTGTCTTTTGTGATGTTTGATAAAGATGTAACAAAACTCATTGGTTCAATTGCGAATGATATAAGGGAGCGCCAAGTGAAGGTCAATGATACTGAGAGTTTTCCACATGAAATATCTCGGTTGGTCGAAAAGAAGTTGGCTTTTAAAATTGAAGTTTCTGATTACAACCTTAATCATGATTACCATGTTTACACTATCCAAAAAGTATGTGATGATCTGGACATAATTGCTGAATTGGTTGCTGGTAATGGTAATGCTCTTGAGGTTGCTGATGAGGTAAGAGTTTTTGGATATGTTATACTGATGTGTTTTTGGTTTCCAATTTTTGTAGTTTAAATAACTTAGCTGAATTTCTTTTGGTAATATTTTGATATTAGGTGTTTAGTCAAGAAGGTTCAGAAATCAAAGCTGTTCAATTATCTGAATCCTCACAGATGGCCGGTGCTGCTATTTCAAAGGTGAATATGGATTCTATAGTTTTGTTTTTGCTTGTCTGTAGATTATATTACCTTATTTGATACCTTAGCAGTTGTTTTGTGATTTAATTCAAGGATGTTGTATCTGTTACCGCCGACTCTTCCGTTGTCGAAGCCGAGAAGGATTCGGGCACCAGTCCCAATGGTAAACGTTCGTTGCAGGAGGTGGAAGGTCAAAATGTTGGGGAACTATCTTCTAACAACAAAACTAATCGGAAGAGGTCATCTAGGCTTAACACCTAGCCCATTTCACGTCTTTATCTTTTGATGTTTAAGCGAATCTATGTTTTTTGTATACACTTAAGTATGTGTTTGTTTGAAGTTGGGTTGTTGTTGGTAAGTGTTAACTACTGAAACAGTTCTTATGTATGTGTTAGATATTGGTAACTTATGAACTTGGATTTTGTGGTAAACCATAATGTGGTTTACTTTTGGGTATTATAAACTATGTTTTATGCTGCCAACTATAATCTTTGCTTATAATGTGTGTTTTGATTTGTGCACTATAGTATATGAGATGTTTAGAATGGTTTGTCGTAGTATAAATTCTACTTTTTTTAGTTGCAAGTTTCAATGTATGTTTACTTTATAACCACATTATAAAGAAATTGTTAATATCCACAAATTATGTCAAAGAAGTTATATAATTAAAGGTCCTTAAGCCAATTTTCATTATGATAGGATATAACTCATACATATTAAGCAACCCTTTTATAAACTAATGTAGGAACCAATATATTGATAAGACAAAGACGGTTAGAAAATATGTAGCATTTAAATCCATATAAGTTTCTCCATGCACATAAATTACGTGACAATGTGACTCCGTAAAAATGTATCATTAAACTTCAATTCCAAATATAAATCGGGTGGATCGTGTTATAGTAACTTCATTGTAGGAACTAATAGATTGGTAAAACCAAGACAAGCATTATTAATAAAATATGTAGTATTTAAATCCATATAAATTACGGTAAGTTTCAATTTAAATTACTTATATGTTGAGGATCCAAAAAACAGTTTGTAAAGAAACAAACAAATAAAATCAGTACAAAATAAAATCAACCAAAGGTCCCCAAATTGGGCTGCATTTTGCAACTAAATGGTGTAAACAACCCAATAATTTGTGGCCCATAAGTTGTGAGCCATAAAACCATGTCAAAGTCCCACAAGTTGAATCAGGTTTCTTAAATCCTAATCTCATTACCTCCGCTATGAATACCCTCTCATTACCTCGGTCTGAATCAAAGTCAAGATAAAAAATTAGCACGAAAATCTCAATGCACAATTGAACACCTTCTCTCTTTGGAAGCAATCGATGAACTCGTAATGGTATGTTTTTCTATTCCATTTGTTTAAATCATCTCTACAGATTTGTCTGGGTTGATTGTTTTATTTAGTTAGGTTTTAATGGGATGTTGAATCACCACTAACTGTTCCAAAAAATTGATTTTTTGCTTGGTTATTACAATAATCATCTGTAGCTAGCCGTAAATCACCCATATTTTCCCAATTCTTATGTACAGCTATGGAGAGTAACAAGAATTTTTTACCAAGAGATAGAAAGTGTTTTCCACAGTGCAGCACCCAAATGTCCAAAGAGTCAAGGAAGATAAGAAAGTCTATCCTGAATAAGCATAGAAACAGTGGTGTGTTTCACTCTGTACAGACACATCCTATTATTGATACACTTTCACCCAATGTTCCTATTACTACGAACGATAATAGAGGTATGTTTTTTATGGTCATTTTTCATAATACATATATATATATATATATATGTAATGTTATATTAGCTGAAACCTATTTGTTTATTTATAACAACCAGTATCATCAAGAGGTGTCTATGAACCCTCAAGTCTACATTACACGCCATCCCCCATAAATGAGAATCAAACTGTAATGTCGTTCGAATCTTCTTCTACAAATATGGGTAAACAACTCTACTGCTACTCTACAAATTATCTTACATACTAATTGTAAAAAATGTCAAAATTGTAAGTGTTTATAGCTAGAATTAACCATATCTCGTCATGTAAAGCATGTCACACGCCCGCCAACTTAGATCGAACATGTGTTAGTATGATTCCTTTGACTTCATCCAGTTTTGGTAAGTTTATAAATCGTATTTTTTAAGGTATGATATCAGATTTGACCTTGTCAATTTGTTTCAATTTTTAGGACAATCCGAAAATGCTAATTATGGCGTGCATGACTCTAGAAAGAGGAAACAAAGATTCAAAACAAGGGATATAAGTAAATTTGATTTATCTATTGTAGCTGATGAAAGGAGGACATCTTCAATGGTCACACCGCTTGCATAATCGAATCATCACATTGAGAGCAACCCTCTAATGAGTATTACAAACTGTATGCTATATAGAGTTTTGTTATTACTGTTAGTCATTCATTGTATGTTACTCAAAGTTTTATATTATTTGTAAATTTTGTCTTGCAAGTGGATCGCGTTACAGTAAGGTCCCGTCGAAGTCATATTCCAACTCCTCCGAATATTGATATTAGAACTTCTCGACGGTTGCCAAACTGTTCCGTAGTAGACATTAATGGTATGTTGTCTAATTTTAATGCAAAACTAAATATAGGTTTCCGATTCACTATATTTGAGTAATGTATTGCATATCCTCCTACCTGTTGGAACTGATGTTAACGGTCATTTCTAAAATGAAATGGCAGGAAAAGAAAACTCCTATCCTGGTGAAAGGTCTAACTTTGATGATTCCAATTCCTCTGATTGTTTACCATCTTCTATCGTAAAAAAGATTTCCGGAATTGCAAGAGGTACATACCCTCCTTTAACATATCAAAGTATTTTTCCAGATAACACTTTATTTTCCTAATATTTCTCTTATATAATCATCTTTTTTTATGTGCCGTCATAATTTTGTAGAATACGTTAATCATGGAGATGCTACCTTTGTATGTTCTTACTGTCATGCAATGCTTTGGAAAGATGAAATGCTTAGGGGTAATTTGGATTCTAAGAAATCTGCTTTTTCTCTTTGTTGTTCGAACGAAGACATTGAATTGCCTCCCTCACCTGCTCCTCCTCCGTTGCTCGAAAGGTTTTACAAAAGAGTTACTCCTGAAAGCCGCAATTTCATGAATAATATTCGAGCATATAACATGATGTTTTCCTTCACATCCCTTGGTGGCAAGGTTTCTAAAAGTTTTCAAAAAAGCAAAGGTCCTTATGTTTTCGGATTACAAGGACAAAATTACCATCGCATTGGTAGTCTGCTACCAAATGAGGGTGAAGAGCCCAAATTTTCACAGCTTTATATTTATGATTCCCAAAACGAGGATTTTAATCATCAAAAGGCTGTAAGGTAAATTAAGCATTTACTAAATACTGGTTCTATTATCTGTTTTACATATATCTCCTATATATAATAATGTAATTTTCTACACAGTGTCGAGGAAGGTTCGAAAACAACCACTAAACAAGACCTTGATCTTGCCATCATATCCAGTCTTAAAAAAATGTTGGATTCGACTAATCCACTTGTGAAGTCATTTAGAATGGTACGAGATTGTTTTAAAGAAAATGATTAGCAAAATGTAAGACTCAAGCTCATTGGAACAAGGGATAAGGATGGTAGAATTTTTAACTTGCCCACTGCTGAAGAAATTGCTGCATTAATAATTGGTGATTTTGATGGAACATTTGATAAAAGGGATATCATAGTTCAAACCAAATCAGGCGGTCTTCAGAGAATTAGTGAGCTTCATCCCTCTTATCTTGCATTGCAATATCCTCTTATCTTCCCGTATGCAGAAGATGGATTTAGACTTGGTATTAAACATCGAGGTGTTTCAGTTGATTGTGATATACTTAGAACCAGCACCACAATGAGAGAATTTTTTAGTTACAGAATACAAGACCGACCCAACCAATTTTCGTTGTTAGTCAATGCCCAAAAGCCATTCCAACAGTTTGTGGTTGATGCGTATACAATGATAGAATCTGCACGGTTAGCTTATATAAAGACACAACAACCCAAACTTAGAACTCAAACCTTTAAGAATTTAAATCAAAGTGTTGAAAGTGGAGAAAGCGATGCGTCAAATTGTGGGAAACGAATTTTGTTGCCTTCATCATTTACTGGCAGATCGAGATATATGATGCAAAAGTACCTAGATGCTATGGCAATCTGCAAAGCTGTAGGATATCCGGATCTCTTCATAACAGTCACTTGTAATCCCAATTGGCCTGAGGTTTATAGGTGTTTAAAAGACAAACGGCTGAACCCTCAAGATAGACCAGATATTATCTCACGGTTATTCAAAATTAAAATCAATCATCTAATTCAAGATTTCAAGAAACATAAATTCTTTGGTGAGATACAAGCAAGTAAGTGATTATAAAATGTTTTAATTAATTTGTCAAATAATACTTTTACTAACAGTTTTTTCACTTAATATTTCAGTTATTTATACAATCGAATTTCAGAAACGTGGTCTACCTCATGCTCATATATGTTTGTTCTTAAGTGCCGATAGCAAGTTTCCAACTGCTAAAGAAATTGATTTGGTTATTAGTGCTGAAATACCCGACAAAGAGACGGATGCTGAACTGTATGAACTTGTCAAACAGTTTATGATCCACGGTCCTTGTGGTACAGACAATCCTCATTGTCCATGCATGGTTAATTTAAAATGTTCAAAGAAGTTTCCGAAAAAGTATGTAGATGAGACTTGTGTTGATTCTGAAGGATATCCTATCTACCGTCGACGTCAAACATGTAACACTGTAGAAAAAAATGGCGTGATGCTTGACAATAGGTTTGTAGTTCCGTACAATGCTATGCTACTAAAAAAGTATCAGTGCCACATAAATGTTGAGTGGTGTAACCAAACAGGATCCATCAAATATTTGTTCAAATACATTAATAAGGGTCCGGATAGAGTCACAGCTTTTGTTTACCAAAGTACGACAACTGCTAACGTGAACAGGCAAAATGAGGAAATGACAAATAATCAAAATCTGTCAAACAAAACAGAAGTAGATGAAGTTAAAGCATATCTTGATTGTAGATATATTTCAGCGTGTGAAGCTGCCTAGAGAATCTTCAAGTTTGACATACACTATCGAGTTCCATCTGTTGAAATATTGCATTTTCATTGCGAAGATGGTCAGGCTATTGTTTATGATGATAATTCAAACTTGTGTGACGTGGTCAGTAACCCAACTGTGAAAATGACTATGTTCACATAATGGATGAAATGTAACCAAACGGATGCATTTGCTAGAACATTGAAGTATATAGAGTTTCCCAGATACTTTGTATGGATACGCAAAGAATGAAAGTGGATACGTAGAAAAAAACCTTTTGGTGCAGTTGGTAGGATACATTATGTACCTCCATCCCTTGGTGATTGTTATTTCTTGAGAATTTTATTGAATCACGTTATAGGACCAGTGAGTTTTGATGATATAAGAACAGTTGATGAAAAAAATTACGATACTTTTAAAGATGCATGCTTCGCTCGCGGTCTGTTGGACGATGATAATGAGTATATAGTTGCCATGACGGAAGCAAGCACATGGTCCACTTCTGATTTCTTGCGTACATTTTTTGTAATGCTATTGATGTCAAACACCATTTCTAGGCCCGGTCATTTCTGGACACAAACAAAATCTCTAGTGTGTGAAGACATATTATATCAGCAACGGAGGATTACTGGTATTCCTGGTAATTTTAAAACTTTAAATAAATACTCAGATTCCAGCTTACTCTAATGAAATATTTATGAAATCTAATTACTAAATATCTGTTTTATTTTTTAGATCTGGTTCTTCCAGAGGAAGAGATTGAAAACATTTGCTTATCACATATCGAAAAATTGTTACTTGCTTATGGAAGTACGTTAAGCAACTTTTCTGACATGCCAAATGTTCCTGACAACTACATTTCAGCATTGAACAACCAAATGATAATGAAAGAACTTTTGTATGATCGGGCTACCTTAAAAAAGGAACTTGCATCTTACTTAAAATCTTTAACTGATGAACAGCGAAAAGTGTATCAAACCGTCATGAATGCAGTTGCTAAAGGAAGTGGAGGTGTTTTCTTTGTATATGGTTACGATGGAACTGGTAAAACATTTCTCTGGAAAACATTTGCAGCTGCCTTACGTTCCAAAGGTGAAGTTGTCTTAAATGTTGCATCCAGTGGTATTGCATCACTTCTATTAGATGGCGGTAGAACGGCTCATTCCAGGTTTGTAATTCCGATAAACGTTAACGAGGATTCCATATGTTCTATAGAACCGAACAGTGAGCTAGGAGGCTTAATAAAAGAAACTAAGATGATAATCTGGGATGAAGCGCCAATGACACATAAGCATTGTTTTGAAGCTCTGGATAGAACAATGAGAGATATAGCACGTTCCAATAATCCATCCTTTCAAAGCAAGACTTTTGGTGGAAAGACAGTTCTTTTTGGCGGTGATTTTAGACAAATCCTTCCAGTCATTCCAAAAGGTACCAGAAGCATGATTGTAAATTCTTCATTGAATTCTTCTTATATATGGCAGGATTGTCAATTACTCAAGCTAACTGAAAACATGAGGTTAAAAGTCGGTAAAAAACCAAGTAATCTTCACGAGATCAAGGAATTTGCTGAATGGATTTTACAGCTTGGTGATGGTCTACTTGGTGGTCCAAATGATGGAGAGGTGGAAATTGAAATTCCAGATGATCTACTTATACTCGATCAAGTCAATCCTATATCTTCATTGATCTCATTCACATATCCGGATATGTAAAACTTTTTGTGGGATTCAAATTACTTCCAACAAAGAGCCATTCTTGCTCCCACAAATGAAGTTGTTGATTCAATAAATACAGAATTGTTAAATAGTATGGCTGGTGAAGAGAAGATATATCTCAGTTCGGATAGTTTATGTGAGTCTGAGCAACAAACCGACCTTAACATGACATTGTTTCCTCCGGATGTGTTAAACAAATTGCATTTGTCAGGATTACCTAACCATAAATTGGTTCTCAAAGTTGGAGCTCCGGTAATGTTACTTAGAAACATTAATCAAACAAATGGTCTATGTAACGATACACGGCTTCAAGTAACAAAACTTGGAAAACTTGTAATCGAAGCAAAGATTATTACCGGAAATAATACAGGTCATCATACTTTAATTTCAAGATTGAAAATGACACCGTCCGATAAAAGATTACCAGTGAAAATTGCACGAAGACAGTTCCCACTATCTCTATGCTTTGCAATGACCATCAACAAAAGCCAGGGACAATCACTTGAACGTGTAGGTCTATATCTTCCACGTCCGGTTTTTAGTCACGGACAACTATATGTTGCTGTATCTCGAGTAAAGAGTAGGAGTGGTTTGAAGATCTTGATATGTGACAGGGAAAAACAAGTGTGTAAAACCACAACTAACGTGGTCTACAAAGAAGTTCTACAAAACCTATAGTCGTTGTAGAAATAGTATTTTGGACAAAACTCTTTTTCATGTATGAAGTAATGTGGTATGATCTTTTGAACATTCTATGAACATGTTTCTTTTATCTAATAATGATGGATGTTATTTTAGTATATTTTTTTAGAAAATAGTATACATGTTTCAAGATTGATAGCTTTAACAATTATAAAATAATTAAAGGCAAATAAGACCGACATATATATAAAACACAAGGAATAACTAATGCAAATAAGACCGACATATATATAAAACACATAGTTTGCAGTGTTTCAGTAACATATGTAACCAAAAACTTATAGGTACATACATCCTTCGTACCACAGGGTCAAAACTACACTATCAACTATTACAAAAGACTTTTCAACAAACCAACAACAACAAACAAAAAACATTGTTTCCATACATCATAACATTATCCACAGAAGCCGTACAACCATTCAGTCAAACAAGAAAATACCTTTAGCCATGACGAAGTTAAGGGTAAATTCTTCACGAGGAACCATCTTTTTATCCTTCACAAACTGTTTCATGTCTTTGATGTAAGACCGACCATCAGGAGACTCGATACCAACTCGAACATCCCAAACATTACCAACATCATCTACAATCTTTAAACTCCTCTTCCTATCCAAGCCAATTTTTTTAGCGAGAGCTTTTTTAATGCGCTGTAACAAACAACAAATTATGTTAAGAAACATAGTATTATAATATGGTTAATACATCCTAAGGTCCTGTTAGTAGTTTTTGGTTACAGAAACTTACAAAATGATTGTCCACACGGAAAACTACTGGAATAGTTTCTTCGTTCGTGGTTACAGGGAGAATATCAGCTTCATTGCCCTTAGTTACATTATCCACGTCTTCACCAGAGGAAATACTGATAACCTCTTCTACAACTTCTTCCTTAATACCAGCATATAATTCCGGCGGCAAAACTAAATCAGCATACTTGGAACAATTGAAAACGGACATATCAAAAGTATGAAGATCAATCATTTCAAACACAAGCAGATGCTCATCAGTTATTGACAACTTCTTCTTCATCCGATCCTATCCAGTTGTTATGTAAAGCTGATTGTCATTCACATCCATTCGAACAAACATTTTATGCTTCCCAGGACCTCTAATAACAACTGGATAGTTCGGAATGGTATTGTCCATCTTGTGATGTACAAATAAACGATTGATATGCTACAACAAGGAAAAAATAAATATTAGTAATTTCATATACTAACAACCAATAAATAACAAACCATAATAAATATAATGAATCCAGATTGTGAACTACATACCATAGCATCAGGTTTATCAAAATCACCATTGGGTCTGTAGTAAAAATAATCAGATGGAGCAAACGCAATATTGTCATAGAAATAAAATATCTGGAAACTTTGTAATGCCTCTTCATACTGAAATACGAGACACGATCCAGATTGTAGTTTCAAAGTTTCAACTACAGAATACCACCCATTGTAGAAATAACAGAAGTTTCCTAAATCATATACCTTGACTTCAAACACCTGACCATTAGTTGTCCGCACTTTGACAAAGCCCATTGGATAGTTAAACTCATTAATCCATTGTTTATATTTTTTGGGCAGAACCTATGTATAAATAAATTAAAATCAGAAACTGTCTAATATGATATTATAAAGAAAACTAAATTCGCCATAACCGAGATTAAAATACTAACCAAACATTTCCTTTTGTTGTCGTCCATGTAACAAGCAAACCCATACATCCTTCTAACATACAACTATTAGATAAAATACAATGAACATCATTAATAAATAAAAGAATAAAATGTTAAAAAGTTATTCTATATATTGCAATTAAAAAGAGTGTAACTAATAGACTAAAACATTAGATAATGTTATTATGATGTTTTCTACAAAATGATAAGAATACAAACAAAGACTTGAAAACAAAAATGTATCATCTCTACCACGATACAGTTGATATGGTTTGAATTTGAATGAAATCGAGATTCATTAAAAATGCTCAAGTTGTATTAACGCTCAGGGAGTTCATTGATTCAATAATCAACCCAAACACCTGTTGCTAATCAACCCAATCAATTGTTGCTAACCCACATTCAATCTACTCTTGACTCCACTCTACTGTTGCTAATGCACATTCAATCTACTGTTGACTCCAATCTACTGTTGACTAATCCCATGTTGCTAAGCAATTATTCAATCTATTGTTCCAACATATAACGCAATCCACTGCTGACTGACCACTGACTATTTATCCGTATCAAGTGCAAATCACAACAAATACTTTCACATCCGAATTTATAATAATTTGTTAAGCCAATTGCAATAACACTTAATATTATCAACAAGAATATGAAAGACAAAATTGATCAATAATTATTGTAACATAAATAATCAAAATATGAACATATATAACTAAGCAAACACCAAAAATATTATAACTCAATCTGTTGAAGACTAAAATTATATATCTAATCTTTGTCAATGTCAAGAACACCAACTTAAACTATACTAAACATCATAATCTTACAAAATCTTTATATAAAGTCTCATAAACAGTAGTTTTTAACTTCAATCGATCAACTGTCGTTTTTAACCTTGCCCTAAATGAGATGAAATAAAATAATTAGACAAATACCAAAAGTATAAACCTCAATCGATCATTAATACAAAGTTACATATGAAAATCAAAAGTATAATACATGGAACAAACACCCAAGAACGGAACACAGAGGAATGATTGATCAAACAACAAAAACATACATTCCTGGTATAATAAATTATCAGAAGAAAAGATTTTAAAAGAAGAAACTGTTGGAAAGCCCTATAGATTACCTGTAGATGATGTCGCAAAGATCTTGAAGAAATCCGGTCTTTTCGTGCTCGCAATTTCACTTAGAAAGATGTAAACGTCCGAGTGCCAAGGTTTTAGGGCTATGTTCCGTATTTCAGAGAAGTGTTCTAATGGGCTTGAACACACGCGGCCCATTTTGAGGACATATTGGATCAAATGTATGGCCTTTTGATTATTTAAAGTCCAAATTGAATAGTCCATTTAACTAGGTCATGATATATCGTACAATAACAATGGTCCTTTACTGAATTGTACACTAACAATGTGTCAAAAAAAAAAAAAGTCATATATAATAAGTGATTAGACAACATAAAATTAGTTCATGTTTTCATTTTAGACAACATATTACCAAGTACTTAGCTTATTTTTATATCAACCATGTACACTAACACATAATGTCATTAACATTGTTTTATAAAGATATGTAACTAAATGCAAAGAATTTAAATGATATATTATAATCTGTTTTTTAGTATTTGTTTTTGATTGTTATAAAACATACCAGTGTTCACACGGGTGTTACAACTAGTAAAAAATAATAGGATTAAATCTGAAAAATATATAAAAAACGATCTAACCCCTTTAAAAACCGGTTCGACCGACCGGTTTCCCGGTCCAACCGTTGGCTCACCGGTTTAACATCCGGTTCAATGTTATTCCTGTCCGATACCTTGACTTAGACTGGCCAAACCTCCGGTTCCCGGTCCGGGTCTGAAAACACTGGTCGCTATTGTTTTTCTATTAATAACATGACAATGGTACCCTTTAGATTTCGTACACGTGCATGAAGACCCTTTTAAGTGTGTATCTTTTTGCAAGAAATTCTGATACCTTGTGGTCAAATTAGATTGTTGAAGAAAGAAGATTAAGAACACCTTCTTGACATCATACTTGGCAAGTTGGCAATGGCGTCAATTGACATCTTGCTTTAACTTTATATATACTTTAGATTAACCGTCATTGTGTTTTTAAATAAAAAGATTATTTTATGTGAAAAGATTAGATTTTTAATTTATTGGTCATGTTATTATGAGTTATTGGATTTTATCACCACCGACTATTGGCCTTTGGCCGTTGCCACCTGCAACTAACACTTTGACACCCGGCAACCCCAACTTGACTTTTTGTTTGTGCTGGCACCATCCAGTTAAATCTCCACTAACTGGGTTTGTTTTTTGTCCGACGTGGCACAAGTTTGTTGAGTTGGAGCTGATTACGTGGTGATGATGTGTCTTTAAACTTCATCTCCTTCTTTATAACACCAGACGTGTCTTTAAACTTTATCTCCTTCTTTGCCAACAACAATTCCCCCAAAGATTCTGGTATCAACAAAAACCACAAATCAACCAAAAACCAAAAATCAACCAAAAACCACAAATCAACCAATTCCCCCAAAGATTTTGGTATCAACAAATGTATGCAAAAACTCACTTGTTAAGAATACAAACTGTGGTATTCGCAGGATCTTTATAACATACAGCCAAATGAACATCTGTGGAAAAAAATCATTAATTGAAACCACAACTGATTCTAGATCGATTTTGCCGGGTGTGCAGAGATCTTCTCCGTCTCCGACGATCCATCTTTTTCATAAACCACCGCTGGAGCTTCTTCAACCTTCTCCACCTCTGGAGCCATGACAACTTCCGCCGTCACCACCGTAGACTCCGCCGCAGCCGTCGTGGAATTTAATATCACTTCCGCCATGAGCAACAAGAATCAATTTCACTGAAAAATGATGAAAATGGAAGTTAGGGTTTTTAGGATTTGGTAGGGGGTTGAAGATGAAGATGATGATTTGATTTTATATATTGAATTTGGGGATATTTATTGCCTGTACATATACATACACATATTGTTATATATATAATTGGCCACCTCATCATGATTCGTCATAAAAAACAAGCCACGTCATCAAAAAAATGGCCACGCCAGCAAAAAATCTAACCAAGTTAGTGCAAAGTTAAGTGGGCGGTGCCAGCACAAACAAAAAGTCAAGTTGAGGGTGCCAAAGGCCGATAGTTGGGGGTGATAAAATCCAATAACCCTGTTATTATTATATAAAGATTTAGTTATGCTAGCAAACATGTTTTACGGTTTTGGTAAGAAATTGTAGATTTGGTCGCTACCAATGTTTTGAGAATCGGACTGGACGTTGCACCGGTCTCCTTACCGGTTTACGGGTTCGGCCGGTCGGACCGGACGTAAGAACCGAGAGATGTCGTAAATATTATAAAAATTAATAGGATTAAATCTGAAAAATATATAAAAAACGATCCAACCCCTTTAAAAACCGATTCAACCGACTGGTTTCCCGGTCCAACCGACGGCTCACCGGTTTAACCTTCGGTTCAATGTTATTCCTATCCGATACCTTGACCTGGACTGGCCAAACCTCCGGTTCCCGGCCCGGGTCTGAAAACACTGGTCGCTACTTTTTTCTATTGATTATCGTCCCTAACAAACATTAAAAACCAGTTAATTTTTTCTTAAGAGACATGGTGTGGTGGTAAGGTGCCTCATGTTTGATTAAGAGGTGGAGAGGATAAGTCCTGTAAAGTGTAAATATAAGAGTATTTTGAAATAGGTTAGTTTGTCGCTAAAAAATACAGTTAAATTAGTATGAAATAACTATATTATCCTGTCATTATTAAAGCTATAAAATCTTTTAATTTTTACTATATTATCATGTCATTAATAAAGCTATAAAATCTTTTGATTTTTATTGTCATGTTGATAACTTGAAGTGGAATAAACATAGTGTGCAGGCAATATTTTAGAGACAAATAACACGAAGTGCACACACAAAGGTTGTATGTTTTTTTTCTAGATTTATCAAAGTTACAGACAGAAACAAAGAATATGAATAGCTAGTTCGGAAAGTAAATACCTACAAAGCAATGTCCTATTAAACTATGACTAAGTGACCCAGTAATACGTGAAATAAGCTGAACAATAACTACCAACTATCTAAAGAAAACTAGCTTTATAAACGAGCGGCAACTGGCGTTGCATTTTAACACTCTTTCTCAACAAAAACTTCTCTCACACTTAAGTTGTTGTAAAATTGAAGAAGCTTTGGACTAGGAAAACTCTTGATAAACATATCAACAACCTCAACCTTAGTATTCATATACTTTAGGCCGATTTCACCCTTCAAAACTTCTCACGAATAATGTGATAACGAACTTCAATGTGTTTAGTTCGAGCATGGAAAGTAGAATTTCAGCAAGTTGAATCAATGAACAATTATAACATAAAAATTGATCTTGTAGTCCACATTTTGACCCAAACCATTCAACAACTGAATAAGCTAGACATTTTTTTGAGCTACCACCGTTGTCGCTCGATAATTTGCTTCAGGTGTTAATAATAACACAATAGGTTGACATTTACCGCACTAACACACTTAACCCTAGCTGTCACATCCCCAAAATACCACATGCCGTAACACCCGCTAGGTGAATGACGGACCAGGATCCAAGCCACCAATCACATTGAACTACGCATAATATTTAAATAAAGCATTCCATTCATTTCAAAATATAAATCCAAATCATAAGTTAAACCAAAATAGATGTTCAGCGGAAGCATAATGTAAACTGTAAATCAAATGTTTCAAAACATGTGTTCATAATCAACAAAGCAAATATCCAAGAGTCTCGACCCATGACCACTCCAGCACTCCCAGATAGCAAGTCCATATCAAGAATCTAACGACCTGCAAGCATGCAGACAAGTGTGTCAGACGACGCTGGTGAGTTCAAAGTTCTGTTAACGCGTTTAGTTACCAGATATGAGTGTAAAACAGTTCAATGATTTGATTTGATGTTGTTATTAACTCAATTACCGCAGATGGCTACTAGATTTATTTGCCCAACCCCAATGTCTCTATCAAAACATTGGTCAAGTGGTTAAGGTAATTAGTTCACGCCCGTCCTCCCCGGTACGGTGTGAGGGTGCCAAACCTAATAACGCTATTGATGCGTGCGAAGTGTTACTTATTTTAGGTGTATATTTTAAGCCCTTTTAACACTTATTTTAGCCAAGTTTTAAATTTATAAAACACGATATTTCACTAACACTAAACACACATATGGGCAAGTGCACCCATCGTTGAGTGTAGTATAGCGTTGGTAAGATACCGAGGTCGTCCAAGGACACAAGAGCTTTTAATACCGGTTTATCCTCAACGTCTAACCAAAATAAAAAGTTTAGAAAAATGTTTTAAACTAAAAAATAAAAACTAACTAAAATGCTGAAAATAAAAATAAAATAAAAACAGATAGACAAGATGAATCACTTGGTTCCGACTCGTATCTAGTATAACCTTTGATTATTTCCGCACTTTTGCACATAATTAAGAGATTATCTTAGTTATTGTAGTAGGCCCCTCTTTTGAAGGCGACGTTACCCTCACCCCAGTAGTTTGAGTCAGCAGGGATACAATCCTAAAAGGGTGGATTATTGGAAGATAATGAATTAAGTTATTAATGCAATATTGTGGTAGGCCCCGCTTTTGGCGGTGACGTTACCCTCGGCTAAGTAGTCTGAGTCAGCAGGGATACAGTCTTAAATAGCCGGGTTATAGTATTAATAGTAGTTAACTTATGAGGGGGTCAAAGAGTTTGGACCCCCGCCATCCAATACCGTGAAGTATTGAAGGAGGTCCTACTAAATTTGACCCAGGTCCATTGCAGGACCTCTAAACGCTGAACAATGGCAAGACCTTTACCAAACCGTTCCCTTAACCCCCTACCAGGTAGCCAACATATCTCCATATAGACCGTGGAGATATGAATGGCGAAAATCCTTTATTTTATATAGACAGTAAAATAATGCCAAGACACCACGGACAAACGATAAGGAAAGATCACCTTCAACATAAGTAACTAGTTATTAAAGTCATTAATACAAAACCAAATAAAAAGTGCAAAAGATTAGAAATAAAAAGTATTATACTAGACACTTTGTCTTCACCAAGTGATGTAAGAGACTTAGGAAAACATGGCCTTGATTGTCAAGAACTCTTACGATCAATCTTGGATTCCGAGATGACTCACACACTCTACGATGGACAATGGATGATGGTGGTGGATGATGGTGTTGTGATGGTGGTGGGTGGTGGATGAAGTGTGAGAGAGGTGGTGTGCCAAGGGATGAGATGAAATGAATCTAAGCACTCCTATTTATAGGCTGAACAGAGAGCTGGACACGGCCCCGTGTCCGCTGGGCACGACCCCGTGTCCGTCTGACACTCTCTCTCCTCATTAATTGTAATTCGCAATTACAATAAATGCGCCTGCTGTACTTTCGACACGGCCCCGTGTCCGCTGAGCACGGCCCCGTGATGGGCAATAGAAGCTTCTATGGATTTGTCTTTTCTGCTGCTTCTTGGGCACGGCCCCGTGCTGGCTGAGCACGGGGCGTGTTCAGCCTTCTGTCTTCTCCTTTTTGCTTTGGAAAGTGCCGTTGAGGGGTCGGGCGGTCCACTAATGTTCCTTTCCTTGTATTTATGTTGGATTTAGCTGCCTTTTTGCTTCTTTTGCGTTTTTGAGCTCATTTAATCCTGAAAATACAAAAGGAAGACAAAAACACTCTTTTTCCAATATTAGTACTTAAAAAGGGTTAGTTTTATGCCTTATTTGATGTAATTTATATGTTGCATTTTACACACATCACTATCAACTAATAACCTCGTTGCCTCCCCGGCAACTAATCGGTAGATGTAAGGGGTCTTATCGATAGAAATGAGTGTAATAACCAACATCCCAATAACCTGACATTCCTCCCCGGAACGTTACCCGATATCCCTCCCCGGGATGCATGCTTGGAAAAAGAGCAGTGAACTCACCTTGGTTTTCTCGGTATGATTAATTACTTGTTCAAAAATAATTCAGTCAAAGCCTACGGTATTCATGCACGCATAATCAGTTTCACATTCTCAAGATTCATGTATAAATTGTAGTCATGATGTGCATTCAAACAACGGTTTCCGAATAACACATAGCCGTTATATAACTCAATCAAGTCCACAGTTCATATGTATGTTTCGTATGCAAATTCATGTTTCCTCAATCATGATTAACATCATAAACAGGCAGGTAGTAATCATTCAGATTTCATACACATAACAAACACAGTCTGTTGTGAACCAACCACTAGGCGACGAAACTTCAATCGGCGAAACACCAAGGTGTTTCGTCGACTTGAGGAGTGACGAAAGACTAACATGTTTTGTCGGCCATGTGAGTGACGAAACTCATGAGTTTCGTCGACAGGATGTTTCGTGGAGGGTGGAACTTCCGTCGTCAAATGTAACAGTTAATCATACACACACACACACACACAAAAACCCTAATCGCCATTCATGCCGATCGATTGGTTGTAGTCATTACTTAATCAGTTAACCCTATCTATTAACCAATTCATCGTGCTTAATGTCACAGATCTCGATCACTCAGTTATTGTGTGCGCAGACAAGATCATATACATATGGCAATAGAATCATCAACCAAACAGTAAGCATGACTAAATACAAGACATCGAATCTGTATCATACGTGTTCCAATTGATCGGCTTAAACGTTAAGATATCAAGGCCCTAAATAACACAACATATGATTATGGTTTCTAATACAAACCCCCACTTTCACAGAAGATCATCACAACCATCATCAAACAAAATACTCTAACTACTATACACATTTATGATTGACACTGCCAATAAGAAATCATAATCTGTATGTACCCTAGAACAAGCAATACATATTAAAACAAGTGTTGTCGCACTCATCGTAGAATCGGGACGGAATAACAGTACTTGAATCAATGAGAAGGGAAGGCTTTGAGCGAATGAAAGATCGCCGTCGGTAATAGAGGGAGAAAGAGGTACTAGGGTTTCGTCAATTATCGAATATACAAAAAAACTGGGTAAATATAACCGGCTCGTAACTGGGCCTTGCTTGGGCCGCAGGCCCATATGGCGAAACACCCTAGTTTCGTCGTAATGTGCATGACGAAACCCCTAGGTTTCATCGAGTGAGGGTTGTGGCGAAACTTCTATGTTTCGTGGTCATAAGGATGAGAATGCATAGTTTATAACTCAAACAGTTCATAACTTCATAAGTTTATTACATACCACTATAATACAATATCAAACATGAACAAGTTACAATGCAAACGGATTACGAAAACACTTTGTGAAACGAGTAACGTGTCAAGTAAGGATCTTGAAAACTCGAGTTGTCACATCATCCCCAACTTGAAAGAAATTTCATCCTGAAATTTGATAAGCAACCCAAAACAGTACGGTGTTAGATCAAGATGACTGTGCATTTTCCGCGGGTGCCACATCATCCCCAACTTGATTGGGAATTTCGTCCTGAAATTCACTAGTTGTGCCAGACTTAGGTTTGTCAGACTTAGGCTTGTCATCTGGGAATAAATGTGGGTACTTGAGCTTCATCTGATCCTCACGTTCCCATGTGAACTCCGGTCCACGTCTTGAGTTCCAACGAACTCTTACAATCGGAATACGGCTATGCTTACGGACCTTGACCTCCCGGTCCATAATTTCTATTGGTTCTTCGACAAACTGCAACTTGTCATCAATCTTCAGCTCTTGAAACGGTACGACCAGTGTTTCATCAGACAGACACTTCTTTAATTGCGACACATGGAACACATTATGGACGTTACCTAACTCAGCAGGTAACTCCAACTTGTAGGCCACTTTACCAATTCGCTCTAGAATTTTAAATGGCCCAACATAACGCGGGTTAAGCTTGTCGTGTTTCCCGAAACGTACCACAGACTTTCAACATAACACGATCACCAACAGCGAACTCCAAAGGTTTCCTACGCTTATCAGCGTAGCTTTTCTGATGGTCGCGCGCTGCTGCCATCTGATTCCTGATCTGAACAATCTTTTCTGAAGTTTCCATCACAAGTTCAGGGCCTGTGACCTGGCTGTCACCCACCTCAGCCCAACAGAGAGGTGAACGAGACTTTCGTCCATACAATGCTTCGAATGGAGCTGCCTGAATGCTGGTATGGTAGCTGTTGTTGTAAGAAAACTCTATCAACGGCAAGTGTTTCTCCCAACCCTTGCCAAAATCAATCACGCATGCTCGTAACATATCCTCAAGTGTCTGGATGGTTCGCTCACTTTGACCATCCATCTGCGGGTGATGAGCAGTGCTCATATCGAGATGCGAGCCGAATGATTTGTGCATCGACTGCCACAAATCTGAGATGAAACGCGGGTCACGGTCAGAGATAATAGATGTCGGTACCCCGTGCCTAGAAACCACCTCCTTAAGATAGACAGCAGCTAGTTGTGAGAACTTATCTGTTTCCTTGATTGCCAAAAAGTGTGCTGACTTCGTGAGACGATCAATGATCACCCAAATGGTATCGTTTCCGTTTTGAGTTCTCGGCAAACCTGTGACGAAATCCATTGCGATTTTCTCCCACTTCCACATGGGTATTTCTGGTTGTTGCAGCAATCCAGACGGTTTCTGGTATTCCACTTTAACTTTCGAGCAGGTTAAACATTTACTCACATAAGTCACGATGTGAGCTTTCATCTTCGGCCACCAATATATGACTTTGAGGTCCTGATACATCTTATCTGAACCTGGGTGAACAGAGTATCGAGACTTGTGCGCTTCGTCCATCACAAGTTCTCTAAGGTTACCAAACAATGGAATCCATATCCGCTCCATAAAATAGTAAATACCATCTGATCTCTTCTCGAGTCGTTTCTCCATACCCTGTAAATACTCGGCTTCATAGTTTTCCTCCTTCAATGCTTCGGTCTGAGCCGAACGGATCTGGTCAGGTAGGTTAGAGTGAATGGTGAGCTGCAAAGCGCGAACACGTTTAGGTTTCGATTCCTTTCGACAGAGAGCTTCAGCTACCACGTTGGCCTTACCCGGATGATACTTGATTTCACAGTCGTAGTCATTTAAAAGTTCTACCCAGCGACGCTGTCGCATATTCAAATCCTTCTGGTCGAAAATATGCTGAAGGCTCCTGTGATCGGTATAAATAGTGCATTTAGTACCGTATAGGTAATGCCTCCAGATTTTGAGCGCAAATACTACGGCTCCCAACTCCAAGTCGTGTATCGTATAATTCCTCTCGTGAACCTTCAACTGTCGAGAGGCGTAAGCTATCACATTGTTGCGTTGCATCAGCACGCAACCAAGACCCTGTATGGAAGCATCACAGTATACTACAAAGTCTTCTGTACCTTCAGGTAGAGACAAGATCGGTGCATTGCAGAGTTTCTGTTTCAGTAGCTAAAAAGCTTCCTCTTGTTTTGTTCCCCACGAGTATACAACGCCTTTCTGTGTCAATGAAGTAAGAGGTTGAGCGATCTTCGAGAAATCCTTGATAAATCTTCGATAATACCTAGCGAGACCAAGAAATTGTCGCACCTCCGATGGATTCTTTGGTGCCGTCCAATTCTTGATAGCATCAACTTTAGCAGGATCCACGTGTATTCCTGATTCGTTAACAATGTGTCCAAGGAAGTGCACTTCTCGAATCCAGAAGTCACACTTAGAGAACTTCACGTAGAGCTGCCCCTTCCTCAGAAGTTCCAGAATAAGACGTAGGTGCCGCTCGTGATCTTCCTTGCTCTTCGAATAGATCAGAATGTCGTCGATAAATACAATAACGAAGTCGTCGAGATACGGTTTGCATATTCGGTTCATGAGATCCATGAAGACCGCTGGCGCGCTCGTCAATCCAAACGGCATAACTAAAAAGTCATAATGCCCATAACGTGTTCGAAAACCCGTTTTAGGAACATCCTCCTCTCGGACTCTCATCTGATGATAGCCCGATCTTAAGTCGATCTTCGAATAAAAACTTGACCCTTGCAACTGGTCAAACAAGTCGTCGATGCGTGGCAATGGATAACGGTTCTTGACAGTCACCTTGTTGAGTTCCCGATAATCAATACACATGCGAAAGGACCCCTCTTTCTTATTTACGAACAGAACTGGGGCTCCCCAAGGCAAGGAACTGGGTCGAATAAAGCCCCTATCCAGTAACTCTTGTAGTTGATTAGACAACTCCTGCAACTCTCCAGGTGCTAAACGGTAAGGAGCACGAGCTATCGGGGCTGCTCCTGGTGCAAGATCAATCTGAAATTCCACTTGGCGGTGAGGAGGTAAACCAGGAAGTTCCTCAGGAAACACGTCGGCAAATTCGCGTACAATTGGCAGATCCTCGATCTTTCTTTCTCCTGACGGAGTATCAGTAACAAGTGCTAGAATAGCAGGATACCCCTTTTGTAGACATTTCTGCGCTTGCATAGCTGAAATGATACCAACCATTGCACCACTGCGATGCCCCTGAACCGATATTGACTCTCCGCCAGGGAGAGGAATTCGTACAATCTTCTCCTTACACAGAATCTCAGCTTGGTGTTTAGACAACCAATCCATACCAACCACTATATCAAAACTACCGAGGGTAACATGAAGGAGATCAATATCAAACACTTGACCTACAAGATCTAGTTTACACCCAAATAGGGCATGCGAAGCTTCAATCGTTTTACCATCAGCTAATTCTACTACATGCTTAACTTCTAAAGGTGTTGGGGCTAACCCTAATCGTTGACCAAACTCTAGGGACACATAACTCCAATCGACACCGGAATCAAATAACACAGAAGCAATAATATTGTTCACAGAAAACGTACCAGTCACGACATTGCCGTCGTTCCTAGCGTCACCAGCACCGATCGTAAACACCCTTCCACGGGCACCATTGCTTCCATTGTTGCCGTTATTGTTGTTGTTCCCAGCATTGTTGTTGTTGTTCTGGAGGTTGTTGTTGTCGTTAACATTCTGATTCAACTGAGGGCAATCCCGCTTAATGTGGCCCTCATCCCCACACTGGAAACACCCCTTCTTAAAGCCCCGGTTCTGATGGGGCTGTTGCCTTTGCTGTCGCTGATACTGCTGATTTTCCTGCTGCTGCTTTTGCTGCGGGGCTCTACAGTCTTTGGCCTCATGGCCCACCTTTTCGCACCTACGGAAAGTCCGAAAACACTGTCCATAATGATGATAACCACACTTGTTGCACTGTAGCTTCTTTCCAACATAGGAGCCCTGATTCTGATTGCTGCCCTGGCATTGGTTAACGGAGGACGACTGACTGAAGCTACGATTATTGCTGTTGTCAGGCCTTTTCTGAGATTGACTGGCACTGGTTGCCTTGTCAGCGTCGTTCCATTTTCGCTTGTTATCACTAGCAGGTGTGGTAGCTGTAGCAACAGTGGTAGTAGCAGATTTACGAGGCGGCAATGAGCCACGCTCGACCTCTTGGTCAGTAATCTTGTGTGCCAAACGGATGATCTGGGGCAGATTGTTATGGTTTGCAGCAGTGACATACCCCTTTACAGCTGGTGCTAGGCCCTTGAGATACAGCTCAATTCATCGATGTGGAGGTCGAGACAGGTTAGGGCACAAAATTGCTAGTTCATGAGATCGTTTCGTGTAAGCCTCGATCTCGGATCCTTCCATCTTCAAATCGTAGAACTCGTTCTCGAGCTTCTGAATCTCATCACGAGGACAGTACTCTTCTCGCATCAACTCCTTAAAATCATCCCAAGTCGTTGCATTAGCCATCTCGATACCCAACATCTGCACCTGGGCATTCCACCAAGTTAAGGCACCATCCTCCAAAGTGCCAGTAGCATACTTTACCCGGTACCCCACAGGACAGTTACACATAGCAAACACTGATTCAGCCTTCTCAAACCAACGCAGTAACCCCACAACCCCTCCAGTCCCACTGAATGTCTGTGGCTTACAATCCATGAATGTCTTGAATGTGCAGGCAGGCGGATTGTTCTGATGCGCTGGCTGACCTAATGAACGAAAGAAAATACAACACAGGGGTAAGAGTTGTGTACGCGACACAATATTAAAGAGTATTCGACACATTTCATACCAGCTTGGTAGGCTGCCAAAGCCTCAGCCACACGTGTGTTGATTAAGTTTGTCAGCTCAGCTTGGGTCATCGCGATGTGACCACGTCCATGACCTCGTCCACTCATGATTCTATATAAGGAGAGGGAACAAATTTAAGGATCGAGATAAGGCAGGAGGAAAATATCACGTTGACGTCTACAAACTACATAGTTTACACCAAACAATAGGGCAGAACCCTTCTCACACTCGTTAAGCCTCACTGGGACTCACATGCACCTCACGTTATTATTATGTGTGCACCCATAATAATAAGGCAAGTTGCATGCTCATCTCAGTTCCTCTTAACTTGCGCTAAAAGTTTCACCCGCATTCAAGTAGCAAAACAGAAGGTATTACATGATTACGAATCACAAAAGTCGAAAAGTAGCGTCACACTATCAAATCACCATAGTATCTAGTATGTCGTTTCATGCAGGCTGTGAGTGTGTGACTACTAAACAAGTAATGCATAAAGTAAACAGAAGACGAACCTTGCAATCTGGAGCTGAGTGTCACGGTCGATTTTCGAAGTTGTTCGGTTATAGTCTGGTTTTATAAAAACGTTTTAAAACCTAGTTCACTATAACCAGTGGCTCTGATACCAAACTGTCACACCCCCAAAATACCACATGCGTTAACCCCCGCTAGGTGTGTGACGTACCAGGATCCAAGCCACCAATCACATTGAACTACGCATAATATTTAAATAAAGCATTCCATTCATTTCAAAATATAAATCCAAATCATAAGTAAAACCAAAATAGATGTTCAGCGGAAGCATAATGTAAACTGTAAATCAAATGTTTCAAAACATGTGTTCATAATCAACAAAGCAAATATCCAAGAGTCTCGACCCATGACCACTCCAGCACTCCCAGATAGCAAGTCCATATCAAGAATCTAACGACCTGCAAGCATGCAGACAAGTGTGTCAGACGACGCTGGTGAGTTCAAAGTTCTGTTAACGCGTTTAGTTACCAGATATGAGTGTAAAACAGTTCAATGATTTGATTTGATGTTGTTATTAACTCGATTACCGCAGATGGCTACTAGATTTATTTGCCCAACCCCAATGTCTCTATCAAAACATTGGTCAAGTGGTTAAGGTAATTAGTTCACGCCCGTCCTCCCCGGTACGGTGTGAGGGTGCCAAACCTAATAGCGCTATCAACTAATAACCTCGTTGCCTCCCCGGCAACTAATCGGTAGATGTAAGGGGTCTTATCGATAGAAATGAGTGTAATAACCAACATCCCAATAACCTGACATTCCTCCCCGGAACGTTACCCGATATCCCTCCCCGGGATGCATGCTTGGAAAAAGAGCAGTGAACTCACCTTGGTTTGCTCGGTATGATTAATTACTTGTTCAAAAATAATTCAGTCAAAGCCTACGGTATTCATGCACGCATAATCAGTTTCACATTCTCAAGATTCATGTATAAATTGTAGTCATGATGTGCATTCAAACAACGGTTTCCGAATAACACATAGCCGTTATATAACTCAATCAAGTCCACAGTTCATATGTATGTTTCGTATGCAAATTCATGTTTCCTCAATCATGATTAACATCATAAATAGGCAGGTAGTAATCATTCAGATTTCATACACATAACAAACACAGTCTGTTGTGAACCAACCACTAGGCGACGAAACTTCAATCGGCGAAACACCAAGGTGTTTCGTCGACTTGAGGAGTGACGAAAGACTAACATGTTTTGTCGGCCATGTGAGTGACGAAACTCATGAGTTTCGTCGACAGGATGTTTCGTGGAGGGTGGAACTTCCGTCGTCAAATGTAACAGTTAATCATACACACACACACACACACAAAAACCCTAATCGCCATTCATGCCGATCGATTGGTTGTAGTCATTACTTAATCAGTTAACCCTATCTATTAACCAATTCATCGTGCTTAATGTCACAGATCTCGATCACTCAGTTATTGTGTGCGCAGACAAGATCATATACATATGGCAATAGAATCATCAACCAAACAGTAAGCATGACTAAATACAAGACATCGAATCTGTATCATACGTGTTCCAATTGATCGGCTTAAACGTTAAGATATCAAGGCCCTAAATAACACAACATATGATTATGGTTTCTAATACAAACCCCCACTTTCACAGAAGATCATCACAACCATCATCAAACAAAATACTCTAACTACTATACACATTTATGATTGACACTGCCAATAAGAAATCATAATCTGTATGTACCCTAGAACAAGCAATACATATTAAAACAAGTGTTGTCGCACTCATCGTAGAATCGGGACAGAATAACAGTACTTGAATCAATGAGAAGGGAAGGCTTTGAGCGAATGAAAGATCGCCGTCGGTAATAGAGGGAGAAAGAGGTACTAGGGTTTCGTCAGTTATCGAATATACAAAGAAACTGGGTAAATATAACCGGCTCGTAACTGGGCCTTGCTTGGGCCGCAGGCCCATATGGCGAAACACCCTAGTTTCGTCGTAATGTTTCGTCGAGTGAGGGTTGTGGTGAAACTTCTATGTTTCGTGGTCATGAGGATGAGAATGCATAGTTTATAACTCAAACAGTTCATAACTTCATAAGTTTATTACATACCACTATAATACAATACACCAACATATATCAAACATGAACAAGTTACAATGCAAACGGATTACGAAAACACTTTGTGAAACGAGTAACATGTCAAGTAAGGATCTTGAAAACTCGAGTTGTCACACTAGCAGAATACATATCACATAGTTGATCTTCTAGTGTTTAGATCACTTGCATAGTCTACATCACAATACCCGATTAGCTTTACTGTAGACTCCCCCTTGAAAATGAATCCATACCCGAATTGTTGCCTTGACATATTTAGCACTCTACGAACAACACTAAGATGTGACCTTGTTGGTCTTTTCATATACCTGCTAAGTGCCCTGACAACAAATACAATAATTTATGTAAGAAAAGTGATCCTACCTACAATTTTCGGTACATGGTAGCATCTTCGAGTTCCCTTCCACCAACTGATGTCTGCTTTATAGGTCGAGTGTGTTGTTAATGAGCTTTGATGTATTGACACCCGATACATACAAGGTATTTGTGGATCTCAAGTTGTGGAAACCCATTAACCAATTGCTTGCTCATAGTAATGTCCAACTTATCATATCGTACGTCACCCAAACGTAATGCCAAAGTTCAACATTTTGATTCTTCTTGGTCTTCTCAACATACAATGACTCGACATAGAGGACATAAAGTGAGTTTTTTATATGTTAGTGCAAAATAGCCTTTTATGGGGTCTCAAAATGTTTGTAGATTTTTACATCATCATGCTTGAACACAACGTAGTATACAATCAAGGTTAGCTAAGTCACTTATAGAAGATTATTTTTCATGTGTGGTACACGATATACATCCTTATGTGTTAGTTCTTAGTGATTGTAACTAGTTATAAATTTAAGCACCAATATGGGAAATTGCATGCTTGGAGTTGGATTGTGTAGCCTTTCCTCCTCACATCAGGGACGGATCTAGGTTCATACGTCCAAGTTCACACGAACCCACCCGGTTTAAAATTATTAATAGAAATGCTATTAAAAAAATCAGATGAACCCATAAATGATTTGAGGGATGAACCCATAGCAAAACTCCTGAAGCGGTGCAGTGGTTAAGGATTGACGCTTCCACTCTTCAAGTCATGGTTTCAAATCTTCCTTGACCCAAAAGTTTCTTTTTAAAGTCTTAGACTGGTTATTACAAATACAAACATATTATGTCTACATGCTATTAAATATATTTCAATAGCTTTCACTTCATACGTGATTCCTTCAATATCATGTTCGTCTTCTAAAGTAGATCTTCATACTGGAAAGGTACCTTACATTCCATTTGATATGACATATTTGCTATGCTAGAATTTTTAAGGGACATTGCATTCCATTTGATATAACATGTTTGCCATACTAGAATTTATTATTGCATCGTACTTTTATTATGTTATGAACCTTACCCGATCCAAACCGTCAAACCGACCTGAAACTTTTTACGTCTGATCTTATGAAATTGGAGCATCTACAAACAACGAACCCACTAAAAACAATTCCTGGATCCGCCACTGCCTCACATGCTATATGATTGGAATACCCCAAGTCAACAATCCATTCATCCAACTTGTTATGATGACGTCCAGTTGTTGTAGTGAAAGCCACAACGTCATCTTCAACTTATGTGAGGAACGCTTCATCATCCCAAGCCTTTTCAATTTGTATCATTGTTGTGTTCCCTTTCTTCTGATGACTTAGAATGGAAATTTCTGGCTATGTGACCTTTTCTTCCACAATTGTAACAGCTGAACGCAAACCACTTACTTGTATAATGATGCTTCCTTTCACCAAATAACTCCCTCTTTTTGACTTGTGATTCTTTTAACGTTCTCATGACCGATTGACTGTAGGCCGTAGCTATAGTTGGATTAGATTTAAGACTTGCCTTTGCCTTTTGCCACATATAAACCTTCGACTTCTGTTTTAAATGGGACATTTTTCCATACTTCACCCATATACTTTGGTAAAGCTTCTTGACCTACCTATTTATTCTCAAACTTAACTAGGGACGACTGATTAGGCCATCCCTGTATAGCAACCACAAAGTTTATGAGCTTCAGCTTCAAGCTATAGACGCATGGGGGCACCAACGATTTTAGGAAGGGCCCCCTTGGGAAAAAAACTATAGGATAATATATATGCAATAAAATTCTGACCCCCCTCAATAAAATTTTGAAATCGCCCCTACAACTTTCTAAACTAAGAGGGGGTGAACCAACGAAGAAATACCCCCTGCTAGTCAACGGTAAAATATCTTGTGACAACTTGTTCGCATGCTATGTGTGCTAGATGAGTGTAGAACTTATGAACTTTGCATAAACACACTAATAACCCCGTGGGTATCATAATAGGTCATGGTTGACCACATCAACTTATAACGCATTTAAGTATTACCGAGCAAAACTAAAGTGAGTTCACAACTATTTACTAAAAGCATGCGTCCCTGGTTTGGGACAACACACTTATTTTCCTCGTTTGAGGCTACACGCGTGTTCCTTGTTGGAACCACCAAAACATACTATCCACCGGAGGTGGAGTAGTACACTTGGACTAAACGAAAAACTCTATCCTGAAAGTCCCTACACATTATACCTATTAGCTTGCCGGGTTGGCAGACGGGGTATTAGTTGATAGCGTTATTAGGTTTGACGAACCTCACACGGTGCTGGAAGCCGGGCGTGAACTATTGACCTTTCCTATTGCATCAATGCGGATAGACATTAATGGAGGGCACAAAAACTTACTACGTCAGTTTTCGGTATCTACACAGTTTAGTCATGTGATGAGGGTTAGCTACCCGAGTCATACTTATAATGCTTTTAGATGTGAACTTACGCTTACGTTCTACGCTTAACTAAAACTGTGAACCCACCAACTTTATGTTGACACACTATTGCATGCTTTGTAGGTCGTTAGGTACAGCATGGCAGCTTGCAGCATTTGGAGTGTCGTGGTTGCAATAAACTTTTGGTTTTAAATTTTATTAAACATTGTGGTTTTTAACTCATGTCTGGATTTTTACGTTTAGCTTCCGCTGTTGGTTTATTCTATGTTTTGGACATTTAAATATTAATCCCTAATCTTGTTGATTGTGATGGTTTTTAATAACTTAAATATTTGTTCAACATGATTAGTGGCTTGATCCTGGTCAGTCGCACGCCTGGCGGTAAAACTCCGCAAGTGGATTTTGAGGGTGTGACAATCTCTAGTAAGTGTTCTCTTAAGTTGATTTCATTTTGTAGTTGGAATATATCCGAAAGTCACACGATGTGACTTTTGCTTTAACTTTCGGTTCTGACCATGGTTAAGTCAAAATTCAATTAAATTTCTCACGTGATCCTTATATTATAGGGTATAACTCCCTGCAATTATACCTCGTGATAGTCAAACATATATTAAATAAAAGTCAAAACACAGCTTTATGCATTTTGAGGCAAACGGACTTTTAAGCATTATAGTCACTTTTGACACCAAATCAGTTCATATAGCATTATAAAATATATTTTGACATGTCAAACTCGTCATAGACCCATTTGACCACCCGAATGTGTTTCCACGTGCGCGGCTAGTTAAAAAGATATAGATCATATAAACTAGTCGTAACGGGTCAAATGCTTTCAAAACCTTTCCAAATCAGAATGTTTGGTTAAATGACTCGTATCCCACGAGACTTCGCACTCAGATGGGTATAAATCACATTCTATCCGGTCAACGTTTAATCTAGCGGAACCGGGCAAAATTCTAAAAGTTAACGGGTCAAGTCAAAAGACTTACCAATGATCCGTAAACATTCTAATGGATTATAGTTTTGTTCATTCCAGACTATAGAACCCTCCAGATAATCGCGCCTAGGATTTATAAACATTATACGGATTTGCTACAAGAACCAAATACACTGTTTTAGACAGCTAGCAAAGGTAAATACTTTTTAGACACTTTTATATTAAAACTTAGGATATGGCAAATGCCACTTGGTACGGGTATCGAAAATGGGCAAATGCTTACAGATGTGGGTATTGGTTTTAATCTGTTTTGCTTGATAACGAATTAAACGTCTGGGGGTTAATAGTGTCGTATCTGGGCGTCCCGATTCATTTAATTGTAAGTGACCATTAAGTGCGGGGTGTAGGCATACACCTCACAGTCACAAATATTTTTGGCGTGTATATTGATCACATACTGGTTCCCGAATGTACGACAAGCCTGTAATTCGGTAACAAGAAATTATCGCAATGATTATTGAGTTAAATATCTTTTCAAAATGTTTTCTAAAAACGTGTCGGCTAATAGTATTTACCAGTGAAAACGAACGTATTTTTAAAAATTAACCGCATGTGATGAACCTCAATAGTAGTCTGGATTACAATTCATCCATAAGCTTTGGAATTTGCGACTCCACGTCTAAAGACCTATGATTTCCAAAGTCTATTTTATTTCGACTCTACCTTGTGGGATATTTTGTACCGAACACGATGTTACAAATTTTATTTTATATATTTTCAAGCTTTATATTTAATTCTTTATTATCCCATATTCCGTTGTCAATTGTGAACTGTTATCAATCGTCACGTATAAACCCACTGTCCAGGTCCACCGAAAATCGTGGTGTGACATCCCTGTTGAGTTGGTGAAGTCCTTGGTTTATTGGGCTTTTGAGGTTGACATTAGAAGACATGGACTAGGCTCGGTTTAGTTGCCTTGGTCCCTAAGTTGTAAGTTGTTTAACCTAATTATTCTCTCTATATATCCTAGTCATGTATTGTTATCTTTGGTTTGTGCTTAATTAATACCTAGTTGCAGCCTGTGGATGTAAGTTCCCCGCTGGGATTGAACCACGTAAAATTCTTATGTAGTATTTATTATTTTTTGTTCTGCATGTTTATAACATTTGTGCGTGTGTTTTGGTTCCGTTGCACTGCTTGATACCTAACAAAACCATGACTAAATTACCACTATTCCTTGAAATAAATAAAAAAAACTTTATAAATGAGTCGCAACTAAACAGATGAGCAACGAGCCACGACTGGTTTTGCATTTTAACGGTTGCTGACCTAACACGTTTTTCTATGGATTTCGGTTATCAATCGTCACATATAAACCCATCGTCCGGGCCCACCAAAAATCGGGGTGTGACACCCCTGTTGAGTTGGTGAAGTCCTTGGTTTATTGGGCTTTTGAGGTTGACATTAGAAGACATGGACTAGGCTCGGCTTAGTTTCCTTGGTCCCTAAGTTGTAAGTTGTTTAACCTAATTATTCTCTATATATATCCTAGTTATGTATTGTAATCTTTGGTTTGTACTTAATTAATATCTAGTTGTAGCCTATGGATGTAGGTCCACCGCTGGGATCAAACCACATAAAATTCTTGTGTAGTATTTATTATTTTTTGTTCTGCAAGTTTATATCATTTGTGCGTGTGTTTTGGTTCCGTTGCACTGTTTGATGCCTAACAAAACCATGACTAAATTACCACTATTCCTTGAATTAAATTAAAAAAAAAAAACTTTATAAATGAGTCGCAACTACACAGATGAGCAACGAGCCATGATTGGTTTTGCATTTTAACGGTTGTTGACCTTACACGTTTTTCTATTGATTTCAGTTAATATTTTTTTATGAGAGCATTAAAAATAATTGATATTTAATTTTGTTTCTGATATGCATTTAGAAAACGAGTTGGCTCTTTAATATAACTTTTTTTGAACGACAAGAAATGACGTGTCAATCATCGTGATACCGGAGGCTGTGGTCAAGGTCGACTACTCGACCATCGCCAGCCCCTTAGCTCTCCCAGATGCGCAGAAACCCGGCCTCCACCTGCCCGAAGGCACGACAGTGAAATAAGCGGTAAAACCTCGCCTCCCATCCAAGAGAACCGACGCCACCCGTATCCGCCATTCACCTGGATGCAGAAAATAATGGGAAGAGTAAGAGTCGAACCTGGTTCACAAGAAACGCTAAGTCTTTCCCCAACCACTCCACCACTATCGTGCTCTTTAATATAATTGATTATATCATTTATAACAATCACTCCAACCCATCCGTATATGAAGTTATGAACCATCAATGTGTTTCAGTGAATGGCGACTTAAATTTCAATTTAGATCATTCAGTGACCCGTAAGTTTTATATCCACGATATATAACAAAAAATATTTTCATACAATATAAATTTAAATATACTATAAAGTGATAAAAATGAAGTAACATGGATTACTTGGTATTCGTTATCTAACATTTTAATCAAGTCATTCTTTAAATTTAAAGATTAACAAAAGTTTATTTGTCATTCCTTTGGAACTTGATAAGCTAGAGAATATATCAAATTTCACGGCATTACAACATATAATAAATGTTGGATCAAAACTTAAAAGTTTGAATGACTTTGGTTGAGCACTTACGAAACTTGATTACCATTGAGTATATTATTTTCAGGGCGGACCTAGGTGAAGCCCAAAATGGGCGAGCGCACCCCTTGAAAAAGAAATTACTGTGTTTTTTAGGCAAAAAACCTGACCGCACACCCTGAAAATATGCTTAAACCACTCATCCGCACCCCCAGCAAATAATTTCTGAGTCCCCCACTGGTTATTTTTTCTTAAAAAGGTTGATTGCATAAAATATATTGAAGTTTATTCAAAGTATGTAATTTCAAAACATAGCTTTTGATCTATCACACTTAGGTAGTGTTTGTTTTTCCTGAAAAAGTCTTCAAAACCTCTTATGTCTGCGCCGCACAGATCGCGCACAGACCTTTGGGTCTGAAGACTGTTTGTTTTCTCAAATACCTTTCATTAAAAAAGGTCTGCGAGACCACTTCTTGGTGCAGACATGGACCAATGTCTTCATGGGTCTGCAGACCTCTTCTTCTTCTTCACAAAACCCTAGCACCTCTTCACCCCTTCTCCTCCACCCACTGTCCGCCACCACCTCTACTGATGCGTGTGAAGTGTGTATGGGTTTTAATGTATATTTTAAGCCCTTTTACACTTTTTAGTCAAGTTTTAAATTTATAAAACACTATATTTACTAACACTAAACACACATATGGGCAAGTGCACCCATCGTAAGCGTAGTATAGTGTTGGTAAGATACCGAGGTCGTCCAAGGACACAAGAGCTTTTAGTACCGGTTTATCCTCAACGTCTAATCAAATCAAAAGTTTAGAAAAAAGGTTTTTAAACTAGAAAAATAAAAACTAACTAAAATGCTGAAAAATAAAAATAAAAGTAAAACAGATAGACAAGATGAATCACTTGGCTCCGACTCGTGTTTAGTGTAACCTTTGATTATTTCCGCACTTTTGCACTTTTTAAGAGATTATCTTAGTTATTGTAGTAGGCCCCTCTTTTGAAGGTGACGTTACCCTCAACCCAGTAGTTTGATTAAGCAAGGATACAATCCTAAAGGGTCGGATTATTGAAAGATAATTAATTAAGTTATTAATGCATATTATGGTAGGCATCTCTTTTGAAGGTGACGTTACCCTCGGCTAAGTAGTCTGAGTCAGCAGGGATACAGTCCTAAGTAGCCGGGTTAAAGTATTAATAGTAGCTTACATATGAGGGGATCAAAGAGTTTGGACCCCCGCCATCCAATACCGGTGGGTATTGAAGGAGGTCCTACTAAATTTGACCAAGGTCCTTGCAGGATCTATACACTGAACAAGGCAAGACTCTTACCAAACCGTTCCCTTAACCCCCGACCAGGTAGCCAACATACCTCCATATAGACCGTGGGAATATGAATGGTGAAAATCTTTTATTTTATATAGACAGTAAAATAATGCCAAGACACCACGGACAAACGATAAGGAAGAATCACCTTCAACATAAGAAACTAGTTATTAAAGTCATTAATACATAACCAAGTAAAAAATGCGAAAAGATTAAAAATAAAAAGTATTACACTAGACACTTGTCTTCACCAAGTGATGTAAGAGACTTAGGCAAACATGGGCTTTGATTGTCAAGAACTCTTACGATCAATCTTGGATCCCGAGACGACTCACACATCTATGATGGACAATGGATGATGGTGGTGGATGATGGTGTTGTGATGGTGGTGGGTGGTGGGTGAAGTGTGAGAGAGGTGATGTGCCAAGGGATGGTTTGCAAATGAGCCAAGCACCCCTATTTATAGCCTGAACAGTAGCTCGGGCACGACCCCGTGTCCATCCTCTTCTCTGTCTTCATTAATTGCAGTTTGTCTGCATTAGTTGACCACGCCCTCGTGTCCGCTGGGCACGCCCCCGTGTGCAGAAGCGTATCTGTACTATCAAGATTTGCCTGGATTCTGCGAATCTTATAGTTGACCACGGCCCCGTGTCCGCTGAGCACGGCCCCGTGGTGGGCGATAGAAGCTTCTATAGCTTTGTCTTTTATGCTGGCACTTGGGCACGCCCCCGTGTTCACTGAGCACGGGGCGTGTTCAGCCTTCTGTTCTCTTGTTTTGCTTGGGAAGATGCTGTCGGTGAGGTCGGGCATGCCACGTTTGTTCCTTTTCTTGTATTTATGTTAGATTTAGCTGCCTTTTTGCTTCTTTTGTTAATTTGAGCTCATTTAATCCTGAAAATACAAAAGGAAGACAAAAACACATTTTTTCCAACATTAGTACTAAAAAGGGTTAGTTTTATGCCACAATTGATGTAATTTATATGTTGCATTTTGCACACATGATGCGTGTGAAGTGTTATATATATTAGGTGTATATTTTAAGCCCCTTTAACACTTATTTTTAGCCAAGTTTTAAATTTATAAAACACGATATTTTACTAACACTAAACACACATATGGGCAAGTGCACCCATCGTGGGCGTAGTATAGCGTTGGTAAGATACCGAGGTCGTCCAAGGACACAAGAGCTTTTAGTACCGGTTTATCTTCAACGTCTAATCAAAATAAAAAGTTTAGAAAAAGAAAAATAAAAACTAACTAAAATGCTGAAAAATAAAAATAAAAGAAAAACAGATAGACAAGATGAATCACTTGGTTCCGACTCGTATCTAGTGTAACCTTTGATTATTTCCGCACTTTTGCACATAATTAAGAGATTATCTTAGTTATTGTAGTAGGCCCCTCTTTTGAAGTTGACGTTACCCTCACCCCAGTAGTTTGAGTCAGCAAGGATACAATCCTAAAAGGGTGGATTATTGGAAGATAATGAATTAAGTTATTAATGCAAATTATGGTAGGCCCCGCTTTTGGCGGTGACGTTACCCTCGACTAAGTAGTCTGAGTCAGCAGGGATACAGTCCTAAATAGCCGGGTTATAGTATTAATAGTAGTTAACTTATGAGGGGATCAAAGAGTTTGGACCCCCGCCATCCAATACCGTGAAGCATTGAAGGAAGTCCTACTAAATTTGACCTAGGTCCATTGCAGGACCTCTAAACGCTGAACAATGGCAAGACCTTTACCAAACCGTTCCCTTAACCCCCGACCAGGTAGCCAACATACCTCCATATAGACCGTGGAGATATGAATGGTGAAAATCTTTTATTTTATATAGACAGTAAAATAATGCCAAGACACCACGGATAAACGATAAGGAAAGATCACCTTCAACATAAGTAACTAGTTATTAAAGTCATTAATACAAAACCAAATAAAAAGTGCAAAAGATTAGAAATAAAAAGTATTATACTAGACACTTTGTCTTCACCAAGTGATGTAAGAGACTTAGGCAAACATGGCCTTGATTGTCAAGAACTCTTACGATCAATCTTGGATCCCGAGACGACTCACACACTCTACGATGGACAATGGATGATGGTGGTGGATGATGGTGTTGTGATGGTGGTGGGTGGTGGATGAAGTGTGAGAGAGGTGGTGTGCCAAGGGATGAGTTGAAATGAAACCAAGCACTCCTATTTATAGGCTGAACAGAAGGCTGGGCACGGCCCCGTGTCCGCTGGACACGCCCCCGTGCCTGTCTGACATTCTCTCTCTTCATTAATTGTAATTCGCAATTACAATTAATGCGCCTGCTGTACTTTCGCCACGCCCCCGTGTTCACTGGACACGGCCCCGTAGTGGGCAATAGAAGCTTCTATAGGTTTGTCTTTTCTGCTGCTTCTTGGGCACGGCCCTGTGCTGGCTGAGCACGGGGCGTGTTCAGTCTTCTGCCTTCTCTATTTTGCTTGGGAAGATGCCGTTGAGGGGTCGGGCAGTCCACTTATGTTCCTTTTCTTGTATTTATGTTAGATTTAGCTGTCTTTTTGCTTCTTTTGTGAATTTGAGCTCATTTAATCCTGAAAATACAAAAGGAAGACAAAAACACTCTTTTTCCAACATTAGTACTTAAAAAGGGTTAGTTTTATGCCTCATTTGATGTAATTTATATGTTGCATTTTACACACATCAAATACCCCCACACTTGAACTTTTGCTTGTCCTCAAGCAAAAGAAGAGAAGGTTTTGGGCTTGTCGTAGAGTGTCGGGAATCCAAGATCTTTTTGGGTTTTATTTTTATCTATTTACAATCCTATTCGTTATGATTTGTTTAGAACGTTTCATAGGAGAAATTACTTATTTGGGCATAACATGCCTTTTTAAAATTCCATTTATATACAAGTTCACATACCTCACGGGAGAAATCACTCACACTCGGCCGAAGGTGTATTTTTAGTGAATCACTCGAGAGCGGCATGGAACTTATTCCTACCATAAGCTTGCCAAGCAATTAATCCTCCTCCTTTTTAACTTTTATACCTTTGTAAATATCAAGAGGACTTCGTGGGTGAAGGGTTAGGCTTGGGTTAAAGGTAGGTGGTTGGGTTAGTGGTTAGTGGTTAGTAGAAAAATGGTGAAAAAGCGTAACAAGTGTCGGTTTTCGTAGGACTTTCTATTTTTGTAACTTTTATTTTGATGAAGCTATTATTCAAACAAAGTTATTTTTGATGAACTTGTTTGTTTATTTTCTTTTGCTTCATCATCAACACATTTTTTTTGAACGATCATACGAAAAACCGAACTTGTTACTAAAACAAAGGGTTAAAATGAAAAAGGTTTTGGTGGGTAAAAGGGTGTTTGGTTTGGGTTATGAAATGAAAAGGTTTAGGCTCAAAGGGGCTAACTAGGGGGATTTTTGGGTAGGTGGTAAAAGAAAAAGAAAAATAATGGTGTAGAAGAAAAAAGGGTTAGTCCTAATGACTCCATCATTTACTTACTTGGGTTTAAGTTGGTAAGGACCGGGAATGAATCGTCGTGGCAAGTTCTAGAGTCGTAAGAACCAAGCGGCTATTCACACAAGAAACGAAAAATGAGCATTTAGTCTAAAGATGTAAATTTGTATGCTCAATAAAGGCTCAAAAACTCACTTTTTGTGGGAACGGGTTTTTCTATGTGATCAAGTATATATAATCAAATTTTAACTAAGTTTGCCATGCCTTTTCATAATTTTCTTATGTTGGTTCTTTTTATCACGACGCTATCGGTTGTAAATTCGTAAAAATATAACCTTTTTGAGAACTTGAATTTCCCGAGTTAAACCTAGACAAGTAAAAAAATGAAATTTTTGAAAAAATTTTTGGGGTGTTTAGCGGTTCCAATAGAGTTTTGTGTAAGGCTTGTATTTAGGACTTGCAAAATTTCAAGGTTTTAGCATCCCCCCCACACTTAAATTACACATTGTCCTCAATGTGTCCCAAAAATAAATTTTTAGGTTGATTAGATGTGTAAAATGGTGTTAAAAGCAAAGATTTATGTTACTGGCAGTCTGGACACGTCCCCGTGGGGACCGGACACGGCCCCGTGTTCAGGTGCCAGTAACGAAAATTAAAGAAAAGAAACAGAAGCCTGGACACGGGGGAGTGTCTGGTGAACACGGCCCGTGTCCAGTTACCTGAACTGGGCATTTTTCTGCAGGGGGTTCAGCACGGGGCCGTGTTGGTTGGACACGGCCCGTGTTGAACCTTCTGTAATGGAGAGATTGATGCCGGGTTGCCTTGTTCTTGTGCATGGGGTCATTTTTCTCGTTCCCCTTTTCATCCCTTACCACCATGAGTGTGTTTTATTCCTGAAAATTAAAACTAACTAGAAAACATAAAAATTAATCTAAATTAAACTAAGGATAGTTCCGCGGAATGCCTCCGTGGTGCGCCACGTTTATAAGGGTCCTTGGCTAGACCCAAAGCCTGGTCAAATGTTACCCAAGTGGGATGTATTGCATCCCATGTTACACCGTCGGAGAGCGTCATCCAAGCTTGAGTCTATGACCTTCATGTAGTTGACCGGATCTTCTTCCTCTACTTTCTTTCCACATTCAAATTTTACTTCCTCATCCCCAAACTTCAATGTTAAAGTTCCGTCATTCATATCCACCACTGCTTGGGCGGTGGCTAGAAATGGCCTCCCGAGGATGAGAGGGCCATCGGTGACTTCTTCCATGTCTAGGATGACAAAGTCGGTTGGAAAGACGAAATTGTCAACCTTGACTAGTAGATTTTCAGCGACACCTTGTGGAAATTTGACGGACCTGTCGGCGAGTTGTATGCTCATCTTTGTAGGGCTTGTTGTTCCTAGGCCGAGTCGCTTGAACATTGACGTGGGCATGAGGTTAATGCTAGCCCCAAGATCGGCTAAAGCATTACGGACGGGGGACTCCCCAATCGAGCAAGGAATGGTGAAGCTCCCGGGGTCGATTTTCTTTTGTGGAAGTTTGTTGAGTACTAAAGCTGAGCATTCTTCGCCTAAGTTAACTAATTGCAATGATTCAATTTTCCTTTTGTGAGTGAGGAAATCCCTCATGAATTTTGCATATTTAGGCATTTGGGTTAGGACCTCAATAAAAGGAATATTAACATGCAATTGTTTTAGTAAACTTTCGAACTTTGCGAATTGCTCATCGGTCTTTTGACGATTTAACCTACCGGGGTACGGAATTGGATGAGTCTTGGTGGCCTCTTGATTTGTTGAAGGAGCCTTTTCTGGTTGAGGTGTGGGTGAAGTAATGCTCTGGCGCTGACTTCCTTCAATTGGTGGCAAGGGCTCATCCTCGGGACCCACGGTTCGGTTTCTCAACGTAATGAGATGTACTTGCGCCTTTGGGTTTGTTTCGGTATTGCTTGGTAACGCGCCTTGTGGTCTCTCGGAGAAATTTTGAGCTAGTTGATTTAATTGTTTTTCAACGTTTTGAATGCTAGCTTGTTGATTTCTAAAATTCGATTCCAATTGTTGAAATCGATCCGAGTTTTTCTTTTCGGTGTCGGAGATGAGGCGAGATAGGGTATCTTCAAGCATTTCTCTTCCACCTTGTTGTTGAGAGAAATTTTGTGGTTGATGAAAATTAGTTCGTTGGTTTTGTTGGTTACTACTATTGCCGGGATCTCTCCAACCAAGATTTGGGTGGTTACGCCATCCTTGGTTGTAGGTACCCGTTGGAGGACCCGACGGCCTAGGTCTATTATCAATGTAGTTTACCGTTTCCGCTTGTTCATCTAATTCTTTCATACAACTCCAATTTTCATGTGACCCACCACACCCTTCACAAGCCATAACCGAGGCCGTTTTTGTCATTTCTAGCTTTTTGATTTTCGAAGAGAGGGCCTCGATTTGGGCTTGTAAAGAGGTGCTTTCATCAACCTTATGGGCACCCGGGGCAATAGATTTATTGCCTCGGGGAGTGTGCCATTGAAAATTGGTTTGAGCAATTTCCTCAATTTGATTATATATTTCATTTGGGCGACGATTACCTAAAAGTCCCCCGGAGCTAGAATCAAGTGTTTGCCTTGTGTGTGGCAACAACCCATTGTAGAAAGTGGATACTTGTTGCCACACCGCAAGACCGTGATGAGGGCACTTTCTTAGTAGCTCCTTGAACCTTTCCCAAGTTTCATATAAGGATTCCCCATCTTCTTGTGAATATGTATTAATTTCAGTCATTAATTTAGCCGTTTTAGCAGGGGGGAAATACTTATATAGAAACTTTTGGGCTAGTTCATCCCAGGTGTTTACCGAGCCAACTGGGAGGGTATTGAGCCAAGCCTTAGCTCGGTCTTTGAGTGAAAATGGAAACATCCGAAGGCGGATGGCGTCATTTGATGCTCCATTGATCCGAAAGGTATCGCATATTTCTAAGAAATTAGTAATATGCAGATGGGGATCCTCGTCCGCAAGCCCATGAAAGGTTGCGGAGTTTTGAAGCATTTGTATCAAATGCGGCCGAAGTTCGAAGTTATTGGCTTCGACATTCGGTGCATTGATAGCGGCGCCTAGATTACCTACGGTGGGCCGTAGGTAATCCATGAGGGTACGTTGGTCCGCCATTGGAAATGGGTCCCCCGAAACTTTCTCTTGATTTTTAGCCTTAAGTCTTTTTCTGAGAAAGCGTTCGGGTTCTTCTAAAGGTTCTTTTATGTCTCTACTAGAACTGGAGCTCATGCACTACGTAGGAGGTTCAAATGTGGCGCCTGGGTTCCAAGTCCTGCAATAAAAACAGAAAAGAACGTTGGTCAGAATGTTCACCACGGCCCCGTGCTCAGTGAACACGACCCGTGGTCAGAGGTACAGTAATTGTTTTCTGGATCCCAGTTACTGGGAGTTGGACACGACCCCGTGTTGCACCGACACGGCCCCGTGCTCAGTTCTCTGTAACTCAGAAAAATAAAAACTGCCAGTGATGATGCTGGGCACGGCCCGTGTCTGACCAGGCACGGCCCGTGCTGAGTTCTGCAGAAACTGAAAAACTAATAAAATCCTAAAAAATTAAAAAGAAAAATAAAAATATGATTAGGCCGTTGATTCCTAACTTTCTTAAAATCCTTGTGTCCCCGGCAACGGCGCCAAAAACTTGATGCGTGTGAAGTGTTATATATATTAGGTGTATATTTTAAGCCCCTTTAACACTTATTTTTAGCCAAGTTTTAAATTTATAAAACACGATATTTTACTAACACTAAACACACATATGGGCAAGTGCACCCATCGTGGGCGTAGTATAGCGTTGGTAAGATACCGAGGTCGTCCAAGGACACAAGAGCTTTTAGTACCGGTTTATCCTCAACGTCTAATCAAAATAAAAAGTTTAGAAAAATGTTTTAGACAAAGAAAAATAAAAACTAACTAAAATGCTGAAAAATAAAAATAAAAGAAAAACAGATAGACAAGATGAATCACTTGGTTCCGACTCGTATCTAGTGTAACCTTTGATTATTTCTGCACTTTTGCACATAATTAAGAGACTATCTTAGTTATTGTAGTAGGCCCCTCTTTTGAAGGTGACGTTACCCTCACCCCAGTAGTTTGAGTCAGCAAGGATACAATCCTAAAAGGGTGGATTATTGGAAGTTAATGAATTAAGTTATTAATGCAAATTATGGTAGGCCCCGCTTTTGGCGGTGACGTTACCCTCGACTAAGTAGTCTGAGTCAGCAGGGATACAGTCCTAAATAGCCGGGTTATAGTATTAATAGTAGTTAACTTATGAGGGGATCAAAGAGTTTGGACCCCCGCCATCCAATACCGTGAAGCATTGAAGGAGGTCCTACTAAATTTGACCCAGGTCCATTGCAGGACCTCTAAACGCTGAACAATGGCAAGACCTTTACCAAACCGTTCCCTTAACCCCCGACCAGGTAGCCAACATACCTCCATATAGATCGTGGAGATATGAATGGTGAAAATCTTTTATTTTATATAGACAGTAAAATAATGCCAAGACACCACGGACAAACGATAAGGAAAGATCACCTTCAACATAAGTAACTAGTTATTAAAGTCATTAATACAAAACCAAATAAAAAGTGCAAAAGATTAGAAATAAAAAGTATTATACTAGACACTTTGTCTTCACCAAGTGATGTAAGAGACTTAGGCAAACATGGCCTTGATTGTCAAGAACTCTTACGATCAATCTTGGATCCCGAGACGACTCACACACTCTACGATGGACAATGGATGATGGTGGTGGATGATGGTGTTGTGATGGTGGTGGGTGGTGGATGAAGTGTGAGAGAGGTGGTGTGCCAAGGGATGAGTTGAAATGAAACCAAGCACTCCTATTTATAGGCTGAACAGAAGGCTGGGCACGGCCCCGTGTCCGCTGGACACGCCCCCGTGCCTGTCTGACATTCTCTCTCTTCATTAATTGTAATTCGCAATTACAATTAATGCGCCTGCTGTACTTTCACCACGCCCCCCGTGTTCACTGGACACGGCCCCGTGGTGGGCAATAGAAGCTTCTATAGGTTTGTCTTTTCTGCTGCTTCTTGGGCACGGCCCCGTGCTGGCTGAGCACGGGGCGTGTTCAGTCTTCTGCCTTCTCTATTTTGCTTGGGAAGATGCCGTTGAGGGGTCGGGCAGTCCACTTATGTTCCTTTTCTTGTATTTATGTTAGATTTAGCTGTCTTTTTGCTTCTTTTGTGAATTTGAGCTCATTTAATCCTGAAAATACAAAAGGAAGACAAAAACACTCTTTTTCCAACATTAGTACTTAAAAAGGGTTAGTTTTATGCCTCATTTGATGTAATTTATATGTTGCATTTTACACACATCAACACATCAAATACCCCCACACTTGAATCTTTGCTTGTCCTCAAGCAAAACTCTTTATAATGTGGCTTTACACTCCCAAATGGAATAGGTAGAAGAGAAAGTTTTTGGGCTTGTCATAGAGTGTCGGGATTTCGAAGATTCTTTATTAAATTTTTATTTTTATTTATTTACAATCCTATTCGTCATGATTTATTTAAAAATTTTCATAAGATAAATTACTTATTAGGGCATAACATGCCTCTTTAAAATTCTATTTATATACAAGTTCACATACCTCATGGGGGATCACTTAACACTCGGCCGAAGATGTATTTTAGTGAATCACTCGAGAGCGGCATGGAACTTACTCCTACCATAGACTTGCCAAGCAATCAATCCTCCTCCTTTTTAACTATAAACCTTTGTAAATATCAAGAGGACTTTTGGGTGAAGGGTTAGGCTTGGGTTAAAGGTAGGTGGTTGGGTTAGTGGTTAGTAGAAAAGGGCGAAAAAGCGTAAAAAGCGTCAGTTTTCGTAAGACCTTTTATTTTTGCAATTTTTTTTGGATGAAGCCATTATTCAAACAAAGTTATTTTTGATGAACTTGCTTGTTTATTTCTTTTGCTTCATCATCAACATTTTTTTTTTGAAAAGTCATACGAAAAACCGAGCTTGTTACTAAAACAAAGGGTTAAAAATAAAAAAAAGGTTTTGGTGGGTGAAAAGGGTGTTTGGTTTGGGTTAAGAAATGAAAAGGTTTAGGCTCAAAGGGGTTAACTAGGGGGATTTTGGGTAGGTGGTAAAAAAAAGAAAAATAATGGTGTAGAAATAAAAAGGGTTAGTCTTAATGCCTCCATCATTTACTTACTTGGGTTTAAGTTGGTAAGGACCGGGAATGTATCGTCGTGGCAAGTTCTAGAGTTGTAAGAACCAAGCGGCTATTCACACAAGAAACGAAAAATGAGCATTTAGTTTAAAGATATGTATTTGTATGCTCAATAAAGGCTCAAAACTCACTTTTGTGGGAATGGGTTTTTATGTGATCAAGTATATATAATCAAATTTTAACTAAACTTGTCATGCCTTTTCATAATTTTCTTATGTTGGTTCTTTTTATCACGACGCTATCGGTTGTAAATTTGTAAAAATATAACCTTTATAGAATTTGAAATTCCCAAATTACACCTAGACAAGTAAAAAAATGAAATTTTTTTTTGAAAAAATTTGGGGTGATTAGCGGTTCCAATAGAGTTTTGTGTAAGGCTTGTAATTAGGACTTGCAAGATTCAAAGTTTTAGCATCCCCCCCACACTTAAATTACACATTGTCCTCAATGTGTCCCAAAAATAAGTTTTTAGGTTGATTAAATGTGTAAAAAGGTGTGAAAAAGCAAAATTTTATGTTACTGGGCGTCTGGACACGGCCCCGTGTTCAGGTGCCAGTAACAAAAAGTTGTAAAAAGAAACAGAAGCCTGGACACGGGGGCGTGTTGGGTGAACACAGCCCGTGTCCAGTTTACCTGAACTGGGCATTTTCTGTAGACTGTGCAGCACGGGGCCGTGTTGGGCGGGCACGGCCCGTGCTGAACCTGCTGTAATAAAGAAAATTTGTCGGATGGCCCTGTTTTCGTGCATGGGGTGCTGGTCCAAGTTTCCCTTGTTATCCTTCATCATCCCGAGTGTGTTTTATCCCTGAAAATTAAAACTAAACTAGAAAACTTAAAAATTAATCTAAACTAAACTAAGGACAGTTCCGCGGAATGCCTCCGTGGTGCGCCACGTTTATAAGGGTCCTTGGCTAGACCCAAAGCCTGGTCATATGTTACCCAAGTGGGATGTTTTGCATCCCATGCTACACCATCGGAGAGCATCATCCAAACTTGAGTCAATGACCTTCATGTAGTTGACCGGGTCTTCGTCTTCTACTCTTTTTCCGACTCCAAACTTTACTTCCTCATCCCCAACCCTCAATGTTAGTGTTCCATCATTCATATCTACCACTGCTTGGGCTGTAGCTAGGAATGGCCTCCCTAGGATGAGTGGTACTTCGGTATCTTCCTCCATATCTAGTATGACAAAGTCGGCCGGAAAGACAAATTCGCCGACTTTGACCAATAGATTTTCAGCGACACCTTGTGGATATTTGACGGATCTATCGGCGAGTTGTATGCTTATTTTTGTAGGACTTGTTTTTCCTAAGCCGAGTCGATTGAACATTGATGAGGGCATGAGGTTGATGCTTGCCCAGAGATCGGCTAGTGCATTACGAATGGGGATTTCCCAATCGAGCAAGGAATTGTGAAGCTTCCGGGGTCAAGCTTCTTTTGCGGGAGTTTGTTGATAGTAAGGCGGAGCATTCTTCGCCTAAGTTAACTAATTGCAATGATTAAATTTTCCTTTTATGAGTGAGGAAGTCCCACATAAATTTTGAATATTTAGGCATTTGAGTTAGGACTTCGATAAATGGAATATTAACATGCAATTGTTTTAGTAAATTTTCGAACTTTGCGAATTGCTCATCGATCGTTTGACGAATTAACCGACCGGGGTATGGAACCGGAGGAGTCTTAGTAGGCTCTTGAACCGGTGAAGAAGCCTTCTCTTGTTGGGGCGCGGGTGGAGTTGTGGTTTGGCTAGATTGACTTCTTTCAGTTGGTGGAAGTAGAGCCTCTTTGGAACCCACGGTACGGTTTCTCAATGTTATGAGATGTACTTGCGCCTTTGGGTTGGTCTCGGTATTACTTGGTAACGCGCCTTGTGGTCTCTCGGAGAAATTTTGAGCTATTTGATTTAATTGTTTTTCAATGTTTCGAATGCTAGCTTGTTGATTTCTAAAATTCGATTCCAATTGCTGAAATCGATCCGAGTTTTTCTTTTCGGTGTCGGAGATGAGGTGAGATACAGTATCTTCAAGCCTTTCTCGTCCACCTTGTTGTTGAGAAAAATTTTGTGGTTGTTGAAAGTTAGTTCGTTGGTTTTGTTGGTTACTACTATTGCCGGGATCTCTCCAACCAAGGTTAGGGTGGTTACGCCATCCTTGGTTGTAGGTACCCGTTGGAGGACCCGACGGCCTAGGTCTATTATCAATGTAGTTTACCGTTTCCGTTTGATCATCTAATTCTTTCATACAACTCCAATTTTCATGTGGCCCACCACACCCTTCACAAGCCATAACCGAGGCCGTTTTTGTCATTTCTAACTTTTTGATTTTTGAAGAAAGGGCCTCGATTTGGGCTTGTAAAGAGGTGCTTTCATCAACCTTATGGGCGCCCGGGGCAATAGATTTATTGCCTCGGGGAGTGTGCCATTGAAAATTGGTTTGAGCAATTTCCTCAATTTGATTATATATTTCATTTGGGCGACGATTACCTAGAAGTCCCCCGGAGCTAGAATCAAGTGTTTGTCTTGTGTGTGGCAACAACCCATTGTAGAAAGTGGATACTTGTTGCCATACCGCAAGACCGTGATGAGGACACTTTCTTAGTAGCTCCTTGAACCTTTCCCAAGTTTCATATAAGGATTCCCCATCTTCTTGTGAATATGTATTAATTTCAGTAATTAATTTAGCCGTTTTAGCAGGAGGGAAATACTTATATAGAAACTTTTGGGCTAGTTCATCCCAGGTGTTCACCGAGCCAACTGGGAGGGTATTAAGCCAAGCCTTAGCTCGGTCTTTTAGTGAAAATGGAAACATCCGAAGGCGGATGGCGTCGTTTGATGCTCCATTGATCCGAAAGGTATCACATATTTCAAAGAAATTAGTAATATGTAGATGGGGATCCTCATCCGCAAGCCCATGGAAGGTTGCGGAGTTTTGAAGCATTTGTATCAAATGTGGCCGAAGTTCGAAGTTATTGGCTTCGACATTCGGTGCATTGATAGCGGCGTCGAGATTACCCACAGTGGGTCGTAGGTAATCCATAAGGGTACGTTGGTCCGCCATTGGAAGTGGGTCCCCCGAAAATTTCTCTTGGTTTTTAGCTTTAAGTCTTTTTCTGAGAAAGCGTTCGGGTTCTTCTAGAGGTTCTTTTATGTCTCTACTAGAATTGGAGCTCATATACTACGTAGGAAGTTCAAATGTGGCGCCTGGGTTCCAAGTCCTGCAATAAAAACAAAAAAGAACGTTGGTCAGAAGGTTCACCACGGCCCCGTGCTCAGGTGAACACGGCCCGTGGTCGGAGTTACAGTGATTGTTTTCCGGATCCCTGTTACTGGGGAGCTGGACACGGCCCCGTGTTGCACCGACACGGCCCCGTGCTCAGTTCTCTGTAACTCGGAAAATAAAAACTGCCAGTAACAACGCTGGGCACGGCCCGTGTCCGACCAGGAACGGCCCGTGCTGAGCTCTGTAGAAACTGAAAAATTAAGAAAAATCCTAAAAAAATAGAAAAATAAGAAAAACGATTAGGCCGTTGATTCCTAACTTTCTTAAAATCATTGTGTTCCCCGGCAGCGGCGCTAAAAACTTGATGTGTGTGAAGTGTGTATGGTTTTTAATTTATATTTTAAGCCCTTTTACACTTTTTAGTCAAGTTTTAAATTTATAAAACATGATATTTACTAACACTAAACACACATATGGGCAAGTGCACCCATCGTGAGCGTAGTATAGTGTTGGTAAGATACCGAGGTCGTCCAAGGACACAAGAGCTTTTAGTACCGGTTTATCCTCAACGTCTAATCAAATCAAAAGTTTAGAAAAAAGGTTTTTAAACTAGAAAAATAAAAACTAACTAAAATGATGAAAAATAAAAATAAAAGTAAAACAGATAGACAAGATGAATCACTTGGCTCCGACTCGTGTTTAGTGTAACCTTTGATTATTTCCGCACTTTTGCACTTTTTAAGAGATTATCTCAGTTATTGTAGTAGGCCCCTCTTTTGAAGGTGACGTTACCCTCAACCCAGTAGTTTGAGTCAGCAAGGATACAATCCTAAAGGGTCGGATTATTGAAAGATAATTAATTAAGTTATTAATGCATATTATGGTAGGCCCCTCTTTTGAAGGTGACGTTACCCTCGGCTAAGTAATCTGAGTCAGCAGGGATACAGTCCTAAGTAGCCGGGTTAAAGTATTAATAGTAGCTTACATATGAGGGGATCAAAGAGTTTGGACCCCCGCCATCCAATACCGGTGGGTATTGAAGGAGGTCCTACTAAATTTGACCAAGGTCCTTGCAGGATCTATACAATGAACAAGGCAAAACTCTTACCAAACCGTTCCCTTAACCCCCGACCAGGTAGCCAACATACCTCCATATAGACCGTGGAGATATGAATGGTGAAAATCTTTTATTTTATATAGACAGTAAAATAATGCCAAGACACCACTGGCAAACGATAAGGAAGAATCACCTTCAACATAAGAAACTAGTTATTAAAGTCATTAATACATAACCAAGTAAAAAGTGCGAAAAGATTAAAAATAAAAAGTATTACACTAGACACTTGTCTTCACCAAGTGATGTAAGAGACTTAGGCAAACATGGGCTTTGATTGTCAAGAACTCTTACGATCAATCTTGGATCCCGAGACGACTCACACACTCTATGATGGACAATGGATGATGGTGGTGGATGATGGTGTTGTGATGGTGGTGGGTGGTGGGTGAAGTGTGAGAGAGGTGATGTGCCAAGGGATGGTTTGCAAATGAGCCAAGCACCCCTATTTATAGCCTGAACAGTAGCTCGGGAACGGCCCCGTGTCCATCATCGTCTCTGTCTTCATTAATTGCAGTTTGTCTGCATTAGTTGACCACGCCCCCGTGTCCGCTGGGCACGCCCCCGTGTGCAGAAGCGTATCTATACTATCAAGATTTCCCTGGATTCTGCGAATCTTATAGTTGACCACGGCCCTGTGTCCGCTGAGCACGGCCCCGTGGTGGGCGATAGAAGCTTCTATAGCTTTGTCTTTTATGCTGGCACTTGGGCACGCCCCCGTGTTCACTGAGCACGGGGCGTGTTCAGCCTTCTGTTCTCTTGTTTTGCTTGGGAAGATGCTGTCGGTGAGGTCGGGCATGCCACGTTTGTTCCTTTTCTTGTATTTATGTTAGATTTAGCTGGCTTTTTGCTTCTTTTGTTAATTTGAGCTCATTTAATCCTGAAAATACAAAAGGAAGACAAAAACACACTTTTTCCAACATTAGTACTAAAAAAGGGTTAGTTTTATGCCACAATTGATGTAATTTATATGTTGCATTTTGCACACATCATCTACCTCCGCCGCCCCTCCACCTCCGCCGCCCCACTCCAGGCGACACCCACCTCCAGCCGACACCCACTCTCCTCCACCACTCTAGCTTCTCACCTTTTCTCCTCCACCACCTCTCCTCCACCACTCAAGTTTCCACCGCCTCCACCATCGACTGTGGTTTAACCACCACCACCCTCATCTGCCTCTTCACCTCTCCCAACCGTCACTTTTCTCCTCTCCGCCTCTCCCTCCGTCGCCCGGCCTCCTCACTGTTGTCGGCCGCCTCAATGGTTTCACGAACAGGTGTGTATTTGATTAATTTGTTATGATTTTTGTTGAAATTGAAAGGATTTTAACGGTATAATGGTTTCACAAACAGGTGTGTATTCGATTAATTTGTTGAAATTGAATGGATTTGAAGGTAAAATGAATAAACACGTTCCTTTTCATCTACCTTTCTTACTTCTTTCTCTCGAAAAAACCCTGAAACAACACAACCACTCCACTGTTTATCTTTTTTCTTTCTCTTAATTTTGAAATTCTTGATAATTACATACTACAATTACATACAATTTCAACAGCCCATAAGCCTAAGTTGAATCAATTATTTTCAGTCGAAAAACGAAGATTATAGACGCGATAGTTAGCCGGTGGCGTTAAATAAGAAACGGCTATTGATTTTAAGCGGAAAAGGTGGTGTCAAAAGAAGACGGAAAAGAAGGGGTTAATGTTAACGTTAAGTTGTTTTTTATATAAGATATATACTTTCAGTTTATTTTAGCAGCTTGCAGAAGTTAAAAAACAAACAGTCTTCTTCTTGCAGACTGCAGAGGTTTGGTCCACCTCTTCTGCTACAGATGTCTGCAGATGTGGTCTGCAGACTTCAAACATTTTACCTCTGAAAAAACAAACAGCACCTTATAAATCATTGTCATTTAGTTTTTTAAACTACTCTAAAAGCGGCTTAACAATTGCTTTTATCGTGCATATTTATTTGCTTTTAAAAGATTTATTCTTTTTATGTGAAGAAACCGATAAAAAATACTCTTATGATTTTATCATTTATGACAAGCAATGTCTCGTTTGAGCAAAACAAGTGGTTATTCGCCGGACTACCACCATGAACCACCACACAGTCGCCGCATTTGTCTACCCTGCCTACGCTAATTGGTGTCTTTACCACCACTATCATACCTTTAGTGATACTATTTCCATTGCTATATGCATTCACCACCATCATATGTAGCACCCATCCTCTTTGACACGATGACACAACTTACCAACACATCATCACATCCTCGTCACCCAACCTCTGACCATCACTTTCTCTTATGTGTTACGTGACAATATTATTTGTTTGTGCCATATGTAGTTTGGGTTTTCATGTATTCTACAAAATGGATTTTGGACCTTTGTTAGTGTGTTGTATATTGTTAGGATTTTGTTTTTAGGCTAGGATTTTTGCATGTTTACTAATATGGTTCGTAATCAATCGTAGGATTCTGTGTTAGGGGTTCAAATATGATGGTTTACGTAGGGCTGATGATAGATGAAGAGGACTGGACAAGTGTGAGGTCGTGATAGGTATATGGGGGATGGGTAGTCGAAGGACAAGAGTCATATTGGTGTGAGTGACAAGCGATGTGAGTGTGACGTATTTATCAACGTGAAGGGGTATGGTCCCAAAAAGCCGCGCAGTCCAATCAGGTCGCGCGCTGGACCATACTCCTTACTCAGTAAACTAAGCAATCTATAGACCTCGTGCGGGCTGCTTAGGTAAAACCTGATCTCGCACGTGGTCCAAGAAACAAACAACATCAGTTTCACACTTAGTATTCTGAACAAGAGCCTTCAGCTCCTCCAACAACGCGCGGGCCAGTTACGTGCACAACAAGGGCCGCGCAGGAGTTAAGGCGCAAAGCCATTTCAGAAAGTACCAAGGGTACGAGTGGCAGAAGAACGAGCCAATCAGCGTTCGCCAGGCTGTGCTCTATCGTGCTCCATGATTTTCTAACATGCAGGAAACAGAGAGTACACAAGGACGCCTACGTGGCACCAATCAGGGGGCGCCGACAACTGCCCCATGATCTCTACTCACCTGCTGATGGAAGACGGACTATAAGGCCGACAACTGAGACACGTGGCTCCAATCAAGGTGCGCCAGCACCGGAGATCTTCTAGAAACCACTAACGGTCGATACCAATGAGAGAAGAAGGATATTCCTGGTTGTCGCCTTCCGGCTCAAGGCCCATCAACCCATCTCCTCTTACACTACTCTGGCTATAAATAGAGACCTCCATACACAGGTTAACCATTCCGTTTTCCTCTACTCTCACTCTTAACACACACTTAATTATCCTTAAAGTAGTTACTTCTTCTCACGCCGGAGCCTGGTTAAGAGGGAAACCCCCATATTGCCCTCTTAACGAGCTAACGGTGTTGCTGTTTTGCAGGAAGATCGGATCATAGACGAGCTCAGGAAAGATAAAGAAGATTAACCCTCATGTTTGAAACATAAACCACTTAATTAACTTAAAATTAGTTACGTGTTTCTTCATTGGCGCCCACCGATTTTTTACAATCACTCCATCTTCTTTTTTTGAGTTTCTGTTCTCTTGACCATGGCTGGTCAAGGGATAATTCCGGTTTTTGGTTTCGGCACTGTCTCTCAAGCGGGAGTGGGGGAGGACAACTCGCAACGTCCAACTCCATCCCATTGACGATATCGTCGACGAAGAAGGAACTAACACTGGGGGACCCCGCGCGAGTATCACTCGCATCACTCAAACAGGTACCCCAGGAAGTAATGTTGCTGGTCCGTCAAACCCAGCTCCAAATCCGAACATTTCAGCGCTATTAGGGCTACCAGAAGGCAAAACTCTAGCCTCATGGTACGCCAAGCAAATTGCCACTATAAATGCTGCGTATCAGTCTTTGAGTGCACAACAAGCGATTTTGCAAGCAGACCATCCTTGGTTACACCTTCGGGTCCAATTCAGGGGGCGCGCCAGACACCCACTCAGCAAAATATCCAAGGGCAAGTTAGCAGACCTCCTTCACAAAGAAGGATGAGCGTGCACGACACGCGCGGCACGTACGGAGAAACAGGCACTTACTGTGACCACCCATCCTATGTTCAACACAAACGTCCAGTTCATAGCCGACTAGGGCCGAGTAACATGAACAATGAATGGGATGACATGGACCCGAACGATCCTACTTGGCAAGATGATGAAGGTTCGTCAGTTTTCAACCGTCTGTAGAAAAATCATGAGTCTTATAAACTAAGGCCGCGCGTCGCCTACAACAAGGAAGCAGAGCGTGACTTCAGCCTTGTCTATAGACCAGCAGAAGCTGCTGAGCAATCGAAATTCATCAGAAGTATCGCTCTAGCCACGCTAGAGAAAGCAAAGTTGCCACCAACAGTTGGAAAATTCAACGGGCTCACCGATCCCGATGATCATGTGCAAGTATTTACAAGCGTTGGTTTTCTAGGAGGATGGACCATGCCAATGTAGTGCCATCTATTCGTTCAGACTTTCATAGGGGCTGCTCGCGCCTGGTTTGACAGCCTTCCAGCTGGAAAAATCAAGTCTTGCATCGACTTCAGAGACCAATTTGTAGCCCATTTTAGACAACAGAGACGTTATCAGCGCGATACGTCTGAAGTAACAGACATCTGGCGCAGAGAAAATGAGGGGCTAGAAGACTTTATCACTCGCTTCAACAAGGAGTGCTTAGAAATTGGAGGTGTAAATGAGCAGTTAATGCGAGCCCACTTCAAGAAGGCAATCCGTTGTGATAGTCTAATCAGGACTATCACAGGAAAGGACGGTATACCCAAAGAATGGGACAAACTGATGGCAGCTGCAAAGATTGTAACGCAGACTGAAGAAACATTGGCTGGAACCAAGAGCTTTTACACCGAGTATCGATTTTCAAAAGTCAACTCGCGCGACTATGGCAAGCGCAACAAGGGCAGAAACCCCGGGTGGAAGTCAGGACAATCCAGTGGGTATGAGGAGTGGCCTCGCTTCAAAGAAGATGCGCGGGAAACAATTGACAGAATCGGCTACCGAAAAGCCGTTAAAAATGAAAATCGTGAAAAACACTGGACTCCGCTCACTAAAACACCCAAAGAGGTACTCATGACGGAGAACCACGATTTCAAGGCACCAAAGCCTATGACGAACAAGAAAGGGCAAGACCCCAATCTGTACTGCGATTTTCACAAGGATACGGGTCAGTTGACAGATGAATATATCAGTCTAAGGCAAGAAATTGAAAGGGCTCTGAAGAGGGGCAAGTTAAGTCATCTGGTTAAAAACGTGCGCAAAGAGACGCGCCATATCCAAAGGAACGACGACGGAAACCAGAAGAAGGTCAGGCGGCTGGAAACTCATATGGTCAACGGACCAAAGTGTAGCGCGAAGAGCAGGGGTAAGTGCCCATTTGAACCAGCATGGCAGGAACAACAGATCATATTTCCGGTGGTGCGCGGGGGACCACGCGCCACGCGCCCCATCATCATTACTTGCATTATTGGCCACTATGAAACAAAATACATCTTCATTGATCCAGTAAGCATAGCTGATATTATCTACGAACAGTGCTTCAACCAATTTGATCCGGAAGACAAAGCGCGCCTCGAACCTGTTGATTATCCTCTATCTGGATTTTGCAATGAGACAATCTTCCCATTGGGCCAGATCAGCTTCCCCGTCACGCTGTCTGACGGGAAGCATTCAAGAACTACGAACGTTAATTTCATGGTGATGCCGGTCAAGTCAAGACATGATGTCTTGATTGGCAGAGAAACTTAAGGTGAGATGAATATGATAACTTCCACACCCCACTCAGTGATCGGTTTCCCAGCCGAAACAGGGGTAGCGATTATCTATTCAAAGAAAAAAAGTAATGGCAGCAGAAGATGCGCGACCAGTCAAAGCAGATAAAGTCTCAACAACAGATCCAGAAAAATGGGTCTTGAACCGCAAGTACCCAGAACAAACGGTGAAAATTGCTTATGCAATTTCACCAAGTATCAGAACGCACCTTAAGCAATTGCTATTCAGAAACATGGACATCTTCGCCTGGACCCCGTCAGATATGACAGGCATCCCGCGCGACATAACAGAGCATTGCTTAAACACATATCCATCTGTTGAACCAAAGGTCTAGAGAAAGCGCAACCTTGGATCAGACAAGACAAAAGCCATGAATGAGCAAGTGTGTGAATTACTTAAAGCAGGCATATTGCGCGAGGTGCGCTATCAAAGCTGGGTTGTAAACCCTGTGATGGTTGAGAAGTCCACAGGCGGATGGCGCATGTGTGTTGATTATACTGATCTTAACAAGGCGTGCCCAAAGGACTGTTACTCTTTACCAGCAATCGATAAGAAGATAGACTCCCTGTCACACCCCGATATTTACATGTATTACCGGTGGGCCCAGTGGGGAGTATCGTGACGTAGTTGATATCATCATAGTCAAGTAATCACAGTTTAATGCACAGCGGAAGTCTTGAAAGTAAAATATTAATACAAACCGAAACACAAAGTATAATGAAATATTATACAAGCGGTTGTAAGTGGATCCACAGGCGGATCTAAAACATAAAGTAAATATTTTTCAACAGACTTTAAGTACTAAGAGCTTGCAAGACTCTTTAACTAATACTCTGGAGCTTCCAGCCCATTTCGTGTAGTACCTGCACTTAATCTTTTTGAAAAATACGTCAGTTTACACTGGTAAATACAATCAACTGACTCTTTTGAAAACATTTATAAAATTGATTTGAATGCACAAGGCACAAATATTCTTTTACAACTTGGGATAATCATTACAAATAATCTTGTATACAGATTTACATGTTTGTCATACGTTCAGGGCCCGGTATGGAAACCGAGACAAAATTAATAGACACACCACTAATATAGTCCCACACGGAGTTAAACTCACATGTAGTTATACCTTTATATATACCAACTGTCAGGTGTATGCCTACACCCCGTGCTTAAGTCGTGGCCATTTCAAAAGAATGAGCCGAGGATATCCAGGACACGGTCATTAACCCCCAAATGCTTTGTATCAAACAAGACAGATTAAAATGGGTTCTCTCAATGATTTAACCACTAATCGATTAAATATTCAATACCCGACCAAGCGGTAATAATTTACCGTATCCCAAGCCCGTATAAGGGAAAATAAGTTAAAAGTATTTACCTGAGCTAAAATGTAAATTATACTCAGCCGTATATTCTAATCAGCAAGTGCAGGGAGCTTTTACTGGGCCCCTAATCAGGAACGAAGGTTTTAATAACCTATTAGATTCCTAACAGGTCTTATTTAAGTTATAACTTTGACCGGTTAGTTTTAAAGGAAAGTTTACGGTACGAAATGCAAGATTAAGCGGTGACCGGATTGGAAGGTGATTTAGAACTGAGAAGTATGAAGACTTGTATATCATGGGTAAACTAAATACATTCTGGACTTTGAAGTAAAAATGATAAGGTTTGACCCGTTTCGGCTAATTTATGCAAACTAGTTACATAAACCGTACCGAACGCGTATGTGCATAACGGGTAACCGAATGAGTCAGGTACAAGTTCCACAAGTTATTATGGTTAAAATATGTTGTGATATCAGTAGGATATCTTCCATTATGCCCAAAGCGAATTTAAAACAAATTTAAGCCCCGAAAGGGTATTTTGGTCATTTTAAAGTTTATAAAAAAGGTTCAATAGCAAACTGAGATTCTGGTCTAAAATGTTTAGTAAAAACATTTATTTTATGTTGTTATATCAGCAAGATATCATACATATGTGTGTTAAATCATTTATGGCCAAACTATGCACCGTAGGGGCATTTTGGTTATTTCACATATGGTTTTAAGGTTAAATTTGGAACTCTGAGTTCAAGACTTATACTTACTGTTAAAGTATAAAAATTTATTTATAAAATCAGTAGGTAACAAGTCTTGGGTGTTAAATATGGTTTTAAACCATACTATGCGCCTAATTAGCGTAAAAGTCGGTAATTGACGATATTCAAGATGTTTATGAAATTCTGGAGTTTTGATCAGTTTTTAATGCTTAAAATATTTTATTTAACATATTATATCAATAGGAAAAGGTTTGGTATGAAAATCATATGTCAAACTCATTTTATTAACAAAAAGGGCATTACCGTCATTTACCAAATTTATTCTAGAACTCTATGTTATGATCAGTATAAAATTTGAAAAAAAACTCCAAAAATCCCTAAATATTATATCTTAACAGTGGGTAGCAAGTTGGATGCCAAAAAATTGGGTTTAAATAAGATTTATGCTAAAAATGCAATTTAATTAACAAAAAGTTTTTATTTTACGATATCTTGCATAACTTTTATTTTAGATCAGAAACTGATGTCAAAATTTTAGAACATACTTATATATTAGTAATAAAGGTTTTTTTTCCTCTCACATTTTCAAAAATCTCGTTTTTATAACATAAGGGCATAATGGTCAATTTTAAGCATTTAACGGAAACATGTAAATGATTCAGATTTCTAGGGGACCATGTTGTATAACCTCAGAGGGTTATACTTACATATAATATGGTCACAAAGGAACCCTAAGGCATAACTAAACTAAGCTAATTCGGTTCAGAACTGAAAGTCAAAGCAAAAGTCTACTTTTGCGACTTTCGGTTGCGAACCGAGCCAAATACTCAGAATTGTCGGGTTGAACATGCCTAAACATGTTCTTATATTATTTAACAAGTTTTTTAAGTGATAAAACGTATTTTATAGCTTCTACATTATCAGTTATGAATTATTTTATAAAAACTGACTCGTTTGACTTTTCTGTTAAATAGTTTGACCCGACAATTTACTGAGATAACGTGATAATTAGAAGGTGCCCTTTTAAGGGTTTATCACCTAATTAATTACCAAAACATAGCCACTTTCAATTCGAATAATGGCTGGACCGTTAGTGATTAATCACAAAGTCAAAGCATCATTTCGATATCTTTGACTTTCGGTCATTAAGCTAATAAAACCTTAACTATAGAAGCTAAGAACGCTTACAAGAGTCCTTAGCACGAATTTAGACTTGAGAAAGCTTTCTAGATAACCAGGATGCTTCAGAGATCAATTGAGAGCTCTAGGGATTGAGAGAATGGGAAATTTCAAGTGCAAGTGAAGATTGCTGCCCAATAGCACCTATTTATAGCAATTGTGAACCTCTCCAGATCAATCCAGGTGTTTAGTGTTGTTCTTTGATGATTACAGGTGTCCCAAGTGGTTTTGAATACCAGCAAATAGTCCCTAGTATCGAGTTTAAGCATGCAATGGTGAAGAAATGGCAGAACCTGCACCTGTGCATGGTTTTTGCCCATTTTAGGCCGTCACGTCACTCAGAGGTATTTATTTAACATGTTGACACATTTAACCCTCGCGTCTTGTAAACTGTCACTTTCTTTCACAAACGGCTTCATACGTTTCACAATTCATTCGTTTAAGAGTATGAACATCGTATGGGGTTGTTGGAAGGCAAAATTTTCCAATGTTGGCACTTTGGATCCTTCTACACACATACTTTCTTTGTTTGTCAACTTTAGTCCCTCGAAATCAATTCATAACACGTTTAAGGTTCATGACACGTGTCTTTATTATATTGGACATGATTTTGCGAGGTGTTACATCCTCACCCCCTTAAAAGAAATCTCGACCTTGAGATTTACTGAAATAAATGAGGGTATTTCCGTTTCATCGTGGACTCAACCTGCCATGTGTATTCTGGGCCTCTACGGGCATCCCATTTTACCTTTACGATCGGCACATTCTTTCTTCGAAGCTTCTTAACTTGTCGATCTTTGATCGACAAAGGTTTTTCAACGAACTTCAAGCTCTCGTCAATCTGCACGTCCTTATGCGACATTGCTAGCGATTCATCAGCTAGACATTTCTTTAGATTGCAGATGTGAAATACATTATGTATTCCACTATGTTCTTCAGGTAGATTCAGCTTGTAAGTTACAGTTCCGGCACATTCAATGATCTCGAATGGTCCTATGTACCTTGGGCTCAGCTTGCCCTTTTTGCCAAAACGCATCACCCCTTTCCAGGGTGACATCTTGAGTAGCACTTTGTCACCAACTTCAAACTTTAGAGGTTTGCGCCTCTTATCGGCATAACTCTTCTGCCTATCCCTGGCAGCTTTGAAACGATCACGGATTTGAACAATCTTATCCGTCGTCTCGAGGACTATATCAGGTCCTGATAGTTGGGTTTCCCCAACTTCCGCCCAACAAACTGGCGTTCTGCACTTTCTTCCATACAAGGCCTCGAAAGGCGCAGCTTGAATGTTGGAACCTTGAGGTTTATACATAGAGAAATATAAAAGTTTCGGGTTGGTCTTGTAATGTTTAACTAGTTATTTTGGGTCGCATGTATGTTATGGGTCTTATGTGATCTCGAGTGGGCTTAAGGATGGTCTCGATCCATCTTAGTTAGTATTTAAGCAAACCCTCATTGTGTTTAGAGGGTTGATCAGTTGGTTGAAGATCATAGGCCGCTTGAGATCCTTGTGCTTGTCTTGTATCAGTCATCGTGTCAAAGGTGAATGCAAGATTAGTGTTTTGATTTGATTATTCTTGTTTCTATTACTTTATGGTTTTCTTGAATCCACTTGTGTTTGGTTTCCGCACTTGCATAAGTTATTGTTGATATCATTGAGAGATCCTCATGGGATTTACAATTGGTATCAGAGCCAAGAAACCAATTCTTGGTTCGGTTTTGATATCCTTTGGATTCAAGAAGGCATTACTTGTTACTGATCCTGTTTGCTAGTGTGTTTTACAGAATTTTAGTTTTATTAGTGTATTCGGATTCAAACTGTTCTTCGCAAATCTTGATTAAAGTTGCTGATTTTGGTTTGTGATTCGTAGTCAAAGGTGTTTGCTGAATTATCGGAACTTTGTTGAGGATAAAAATTCAAAGATTTCATATCTTTGAATTTTTGGAAGCTGCTGAAAAACAGGGATCACAGTTACTTTTATCTCACAAATCTATTTTGTAGGGTCTCGATTCGCAATCAGCTTAGTCTCGACTCAAGATCATCAGTCTAGAGTGCTCAATTCTTCCGTCTCGAGTGGAAATCTCGTTCTTGTCTCGACTCGCAACTGCAGTGGTCTCGAGTTGTCATCTTTAACTCGAAACCGTTTGTCTCGACTGGCTTCAAGTTTTGATTGTTCCTGATCTCGACTCGCAACACCGGTCTCGACTTAGGATTCAGTTCACTCGCAACACCTGTCTCGACTCAGGATTAAATATACTTGCAAACTCAGTCTCGACTCGCAACGAAATTTACAACGTCATTCAGATTTTGAACTTTGGACTCTTGGACTTGAATAATTAATTAATCAATAAATTAATTTAGTAATCGAGTAACTATGACTTCGAGTAACCAAAGTGTTGACCTGGCAGCTATGACTAAACATCAAGAACTGGATTCCATCATTGGAACCACCACTCGTGTTCCCAGGCTGTTAGATGGAAATGACTTCCCTGAATGGAAGTGGCGTTTTGAAAAACATGTTAAGGTCAAAGATGCAAAAATTTGGCGAAGTATTTTGAGAGGTCCAAGAGAAATCATGATGGATAGTGCTACTGAAGCTGGTGTGAAAGTGAAAAAACCTGTTGGTCAGTATACTGAAGAAGACTTTAAAATTGTTGAGGAAGATGATATGGCATTTTCTTACCTGACCATGGCTTTGGGACCAGACATTGCTATTGGTTTTCGCACTTGCAAATCTGCAAAGGAAATGTGGGAGGCATTAATAGATGTCTATGAAGGTAATGAAGATATGAAAGAGAGTCGTAGAAATCTCCTGAGCCAAAATTTCAACAATTTTAACCATATATATGGAGAGACTGTTGATAATCAAATTCAGAGATTCGTCAAGTTGGTTACTCAAATGCAGATGGAGGAAATGCACACGACAAATGCTTCAACTAATAGACAGCTTCTAAATGCTCTACCTAAAAGTTGGGATCATCACGTCTCAATGATCAAGAAAACCAAGGATCTAGCAAGGTGTAGTTTATCTGAAATGATTTCTCACATTAAAGCATGCGAGCTAGACGATAAACAGAGAGAAACAAATTACAAGAATAGCATGTTTGCCGCTGGATTCACTGCAACACCCTCTGCATCGAGCAATAACACTGCTCTCGTGTCTCACGCTGGTTTTCAAATGTTCAGCAACTCTGCTTCTGCTAAAGCCGCTCCTACCTCATCAAATGCTTACTACTCTGGAACTCTAGCACCTGCTGCTGCTGCTACACCACCTACCGCTAATGCTACTGCATCGTCAACTTCCACTGCGAAAAATGAGATGATTGCTTTCTTCTCGCAACAGTCCAAAGAAAATATTGATATAGCTGCTTCTGTCATAAATTGCTTGAATGTTTTTGCTGCAGGTAAAATTGATCCTCCAAAGTTCTCTATGGATGACTTAGATCAAATTCATCCCGAAGATGTAGAAGAAATGGATATAACCTGGCAGATGGCTATGGCAACATTTAGAGCCAAAAAGTTTGTGAGAAAAACCGGGAGAAACAAATGGCAAGGTCTTACCTTTTTTGGACCCACAAAAATGCCATTCGAGTTACGCTGCTACAATTGTCATGAACTAGGACATTTGGCAAGAAACTGTACCAAGCCTAAGGTCAATAGAGAACAAACTCCAGCACAACCTGCTCCACCAAATACGGAAAGAGCTCTCGTTACTACAGTTAATACCACTGATGCTACTGCTAGTGGAAGTACTCAAGCATTAGTGGTTCAGTCAGAAAGTATATTTGACTGGAATTCAGAAATTCAGCGTCTGAACATCACAGCTCCAGAAAATCAAGTTGCTTCAGATAACATTGCTTTCATGACATCAGCTTCTGAGGATCAAGACTCTGCACCTGAGGATGAGGCTTCAGTTGAAAACTTGGCACTTATGACCCAGATTCTTTCAGCCCCAGTTCATGGTCTCACCAAGGAAGAGGTACTTTCTGTCTTTTGCATTCCTGAGTGTCGGGAAAGGGTTGAGGCTTATCGTTTACACAACGCTGAGCTAATCGAAGATTATAATGACATTAAAAGGAAAAATTTTACTTTAGCTAAAAATGAAAAACTTTTTAAAGAAAAAATTGAAGCTCAGCGAAAAGACATCATCAAACTTAAGGATGATGTAAGTGTAAAAACAACTCATTTTTTAGAAGCTCAAGAGAAAGTATGCATTTTGACTAAAGAACTGGAAGATATTAGAGATAGATATCAAATAAATGAACTTAATATTAAAAAATATGATTCTTCCAGCAAACTAGTTAAAAACTTGTGTGATCAACAACTCGCATACAAGAAAAAGAAAGGGTGTGGATTGGGTTTCAATCAGGCTCCTCCTCCTTATAATGACAATTATACTTATTTACCTATGACTGAGGAGGAGATGATGAATGAGAGTAAAATGACTTATGGTCCCAAAAATAATAAGTCATCATTTAATGGCAGACCTGTTGAAAAACAGGTGGTTCAACCAATTTATTTTGTGTCTAAGGGTACATTTGATCCTAACGCTTCTTCATCATGTACAGATGAAGTACCTGAAGTGAGGTGTGGAGATATGTTTGGGAATGAACAACTTTTCAATTCTGATTTTTCTAAATCTATTTTTGATAAAACTGATTCTGGTTGTGTGTTTGGTCAATCGTTTTTGAACTCGTTTCATAGTTATGTTTCGTCTTCTTTTGGGCCTGATGTTTTGGGAAAAACTGTGAATGCTTGTGATGAATCTTTGAATAATGTGTGTGATGATGGATGCTTTTCAGTAGCTGAAAATTGTGATTCTAATGTTTCTAACTCTTCAGCTGATGACAGTGTGACAGGTGAGGTCCCTTAGGATACATTCAGTGAAACCACTGAAACTCCTTCTCAAGAAAATCAACAGTGTTCTGATTCTTCTTCTGAATCGGTCTCAATGGACGTCCCTAATGTTGAACCTAGTGGGACCCCATTGGAAACCGAGGTTGAAAAGGAACCATTATCAAACTCAGATGATACATGTGTTGATGAAATATGTGTTGATGAAGTTTCAACATCTTCTGAGATTAAAACTGAATCTGATATCCTAAAAGAAGAGGTGGTTATTATAAATGAAAAATTACAAGAAAATGTTTCTGAAGAGAAAATTAAAACGGAATCTAAAACATCCTTTCAAAATGGTTCTGATAAAATTATAAACAAAGATAAATCTACTCCATCTGAATCTCATACTTGTGCTAGTGCTAGTTCTGATCAGCAGGTACCTAAATGCTCAGAAAAGGCACAAGTTAAACAAGCAAGAAAAATCAAGCAAGCTCAATCATCTAAACCCAACAGATCCACATCTGCTATGAAGCATCAAAACTCCCACACATTGAAACGACAAACATGTTTCAATTGTGGAGTTGCTGGACACATCGCCAGAAACTGTGTTCACCTCCCTAGTGTGCAGTCTAAAAATAAATATGCACAAAATCAGAAAGTAAAGCCAAACCGATATTGTGACAACTCGAATTTCCGACATTCTTTATTCGCATTTATTGCACGTTGACCGTCTAGATTATAGCTTACACGAATTATTTACCTGGTAATTGTGCACACTAAATTATAGTTAAGATGATAATCTTGATTTTTGAGTGATAAGGTGTAAGTACTTGACTGCATGATTAACTGTAAACTGTTTGAGACCTGAACAACTCGACGAAACACAATATCTGTTTCGCCATAACCACTCTCGACGAAACAGATTGTTTCGCCAACCATCCACTCGACGAAACAGGTCAGTTTCGCCGAGCCCAGTTTCGCCAAAAGCCCAGTTCGGGCCCAGCTTGTTATTTCGGGTTTTAAAACGTGTAACAGCCTTAGTTTCACCCATTTATCATAACAACCGAAACCCTAGAGCCCTCCTCTCCTTTGTGACGGCAGTAGGAGCTTCTCGGAGATATCCCTAGCGATCGATTGTGTTTTCTCATATCTCGGTTAGTATGTGTTCGTAAATCGGTTCATGTTTCTGTGATATCTCGATCCATGCTTGTGCTTATAGTTGATGTGTGTTACTGCTGCGATTCTAGTATGACGGTGATATAGATTTCGATGTGTATGATATGATATAGTAGGATATATAAATGATATGCGAAACTTGATATAATCGAATGCTCGGTTCTGAATGTTGTTTATATGGCCTGATTCTGATTACATTAGTATCTTGATAGGGATTGATGTGATGATGTTGTAGGTTATTTGATATGCTATACACATAAACTAGGGTTTATGCTAGACAATGATTCTTGGATGGTTGATTTATGATGATTCGATTTGCACATTGATCTTCATATGATTTCTGCTTTTGATGACGGCTGTTAAGATGGTTTAGGGTTTCTGTGTTAAGGTTGTATCTGTTATGACGTATCTGAACTGTCCGACGAAACAGAACTCTCGGCGAAATAGAATGTGTTTCGCCAAGAGTCATCGACGAATTAGACCTCTGTTTCGCCAAACATGACCTCGACGAAATAGAATGTGTTTCGCCAACTTGTGTGTTTCGCCGAACAGTTAATCTGCACAGTAACTTGAGTTAATTCTGTTAAGTGTTAACTGGAATATTTAACTGCTGTTAAGTGTAACCATCTTGTATACGATTGTGAATACGTGCTACATGCTTACACGTGAACAACTTGAACTCAAACTGATTATTCCATACGTGCATACTTTAGGACGTGATTGATTACTTGCGAGCATACACTTAGCATACCGAGCAAACCAAGGTGAGTTCACACAGCCAAGGCATGGGATTCCCCGGTGGTTTGGGAATGGGTTAAGAAATTAAAAATGGAACCTACATATCCTCCTTGGGTAGGATATGTACCGCCATCCTCCATGGGTAGGATGCCAATATTAATCCTGCGTATTCTCCTTGGGTAGAATACATACGTTCGTCCTCCTTGGGTAGGACAACAAACCTTAACGCATGATCGTCCTCCTTGGGTAGGACAATCACACTCGCTACGGTCCTTGGATCAAGAAGGGCACGTACAAACACGACTAGTCTAACACATGGGGAAGCCCCCCACTAATCTTCGCAAACATGCCTGGAATGGCCGCGAACTATACTAGAACGATCTTCGCAAACATGCCTGGAATGGCCGCGAACTATACTTTAATCTTCGCAAACATGCCTGGAGGGCCGCGATACAAATATAACTAGTCTAGAAAACATGGGAAACCCCCACTAAACTTCGCAAACATGCCTTGAGGGCCGCGATGCTATTACATACGATACATGATTACTAATCGAACATACGATTTACGAAATGAACATTATCACTAAATAGCCAACTGTGAACTCGCTCAACTAGTTGTTGACTCTCTGTTACATGCCTTGCAGGACCATAGGTACTTTTGGAGCTTGCACGGGAGGCACAGTCGTTGTGGATATGGATCGTGAATGTGTTGTTAAACATTATGCCTTTTTGTACTTAAACTGATGTTGGGTTTTTACATTAATGCTTCCGCTACACACTTGTTTATATTTGGTTTTGTAAACACCTATCGTATTGATGAATGACTTTTACTTTATACTTATGTTCAATATGATTGGTGGCTTGATCCTGGTCATGTCACGCCTCCAAGCGGTAGTACTCCGCGAGTGGATTTTTGGGGGTGTGACAGATTGGTTTCAGAGCCATTGGTTATAGAGAACTCGGTTTTAATAAGGGGAAAACATTTTTATTAAAACCAGACTATAACCGAAACAGTGCTCAACGACCCACAACGACGCTTCGCTCCACGTGCAAGACTCAACATCCTAGGTAATATGGTATATGTTTTATTACCTACTTGCTAGAACTACATAGAACTTTGCTCGTGGTATGCTTAGATTACATTGTTTACTATTCGTTACTGCTTGAGAATACTGTGTGCTCACTCTCTTCGCACTATTCGCGAACCTCTCACCCACATGTTCTCCTTGATGTCAAGATCATGGGTGGACGCGTTAACCTAACTCAAGCCCAGTTGGCGGCTTCGATCACTGAACAAGTTACCGCAGCACTCGCAGCTGCCCAGGCAGGAGGTGTAACCTGCCATCACCACTTACTCTAGGATCTTTAGATCCTACTCTCGTAAACTAACACTCGTGCTCAAGTATGCTTGCTCTTACGCACACGACAAGTCAACACGCTCAGCCACCTGTGTGCACATACATGACTTTTATGGACTGTCGTCCTACTACTTTCAGCGACACTGAAGGAGCTGTTGGACTCCTCCATTAGTTCGAGGAACTCGAATCGGCCTTCGAATGTGCGAATGACCTGAGGCTCGTAAGGTGAAATGTGCCACTGATATTCTCGAAGGCACTGTGCAAACTTGGTGGAGCGCGCAAGTTACGATACTGAGGCTGGCGGCTGCTAATGCCACCCCATGGAATGATTCTAAGGAGCTGATCAAACGTGAATACAGTAGTTATGATGCCATCCACAAGTTGGAAGTGGAGTTCTTTAACATGAAGATGACGGGATCAGAGTTAGAAGCGTGCAAGATTACGATCCAACAAACTGGCAATTTTGTGTCCAACTATGGTGGATCCTCCCATAAAGAGCTTTGAGCTGTACCTCAAGGGTTTAGTACCAGGAATTCAAAACCATGTGATGACGGCTAAACTTGCTACTATTCAAGATGTTACTCATCTTGCTCATCGTCTCACAGACCAGGCAGTGGAACAGAACAAGCTGCCTCAACGTATCAGCGATACTACTACCACTACTACTTCAACTACTTCTGCTACCCTCAGTAACAATGGATGAAAGTGGGATGGAACCTCTAGCAAGGGTTCGACTACAATTCCGTCCCAGGCACAGCAGTGAAAGGTCGATGACAACTAAAGTCCTGATCAGCAACATTTAGTATTCAAGGGCAGGGTGGATACAAGGGAAACCACCCTAAGCGCAAACGATGTAACCTGCACCACAGCGGGCAGGGCAAACGCAATCATTGTCAATAATGCAACAAACTTGGTCATGGAACCAAAGATGGTAGAAACTCACGTCCTGCAAACCAGAACCAACAACAACAGCCACAAGATCTATAGAATCGGCGACAACAGCATGGTAACAAGGGATGTTATCAGATGGTGCTGAAGGTCACTTCAAAAGACACTGCCCACGGTCGAACCAGAACCAGAATCAGAACCACAATCAAAGAAACGGGAACATTAGTGGAGACAACAACGGGGGTAATAACGACGGCAATGGTGCCAGGGGTCAAGGGTTCGTGTTTGGTCAGGATGATACTAGGAATGACCCCAACGTTGTGATGGTTTCGACATCGATATTGGTATGGATTGGCTACCTTAACATCGAGCAAAGATTCTTTGCAAAGAAAAGATTGTCCGTATTTCCTCGTGCAGGTTAAGAACCTTTGGTAATTCATGGTGACAAGCTTCTGGAGCAGCACCCATAACTCGAGCACCTTATCGCTTAGCTCCAACTGAACTGGAAGAACTGTCTAAGCAATTGCAAGAACTCTTGGAAAAGGGTTTCATACGTTCTAGCTCTTCGCCCTGGGGAGCTCCAGTATTATTTGTGAAGAAGAAAGACGGCACTTTCCGCATGTGCATAGATTACCGCTAACTGAACAAGGTAACCGTGAAGAATCGCTATCCTCTTCCACACATCGACGACTTATTCGACCAGTTGCAAGGGTCGAGCTATTACTCGAAGATTGATCTGAGGTCAGGCTATCATCAACTGAGAGTCCGGGATGAGGACGTCTCCAAAACAGCTTTCAGAACACGCTACGGCCACTACGAGTTTTTGGTCATGCCATTCGGGCTAACGAACGCGCCTGCAGTTTTTCATGGATCTTATGAACAGGGTGCGCAAATCCTATCTTGACAAGTTCGTCATTGTTTTCATCGACGACATCCTGATTTATTCGAAAAGTCAGGAGGAACACGAGCAGCACTTACGACTTATACTGGAACTTCTACGAACGGAACAGCTATACGCTAAGTTTTCTAAATGTGACTTCTGGCTTCGTGAAGTCCACTTCTTAGGCCACGTGGTAAACAAAGATGGGATCCATGTCGATCCATCCAAGGTAGATTCGATCAAGAACTGGCCTGCACCTCGTACACCAGCTGAAACACGCCAATTCTTGGGTTTGGCGGGATATTACAGACGATTCATTAAAGACTTCTCAAAGATTGCACAGCCGCTCACATTACTGACACAGAAAGGTGTTGTTTATCGTTGGGGTAACGCACAGGAAACAACGTTTCAGCACTTAAAGGATAGACTTTGTAGCGCACCTATCCTCTCACTGCCTGAAGGCATGGACGATTTTGTAGTCTACTGCGACGCATCTATCCAAGGTCTTGGATGTGTATTGATGCAAAGGGATAAAGTTATTGCTTATGCTTCGCGCCAACTTAAGATTCACGAACGGAATTACACGACACACGACCTAGAGCGGGGAGCGGTTGTTTTTGCACTTAAAGATATGGCGACACTATTTGTATGGTACCAAGTGCGCAATCTACACTGATCACAGAAGCCTCGAACATATCTTCAAACAGAAAGAACTGAATATGCGACAGTGACGAGGGGTTGAACTGTTAAATGACTACGAATGCTCAATCAGGTACCACCCAGGCAAATCCAATGTTGTGGCTGACGCCCTCAGTCGAAAGGACACCGCGCCTAAGTGCGTGCGAGCTTTACAACTCACTATACAGTCTAGTCTTCCTTCTCAGATACGAAATGCTCAGGTAGAAGCATTGAAACCAGACAACATCAGGGCTGAAGCCCTACGCGGCTAAAGGCAACGCTTAGAACAGAAGGAAGATGGTGCTTATTACGTAACAGGACGCATTTGGGTCCCACTTTATGGCAACCTACGCGAGCTTGTAATGGATGAAGCTAATAAGTCTCGCTACTCGGTACATCCAGGTTCAGATAAAATGTACCACGATATCAAAACTACATATTGGTGGCCTAGCATGAAGGCCCACATAGCTACTTACGTCAGCAAGTGCTTGACTTGTGCGAGAGTCAAGGCAGAATATCAGAAACCGTCAGGACCACTCCAACAACCTGAGATATCACAATGGAAATGGGAGCAAATTTCCATGGACTTTGTTACTGGCCTACCTAGATCTCAGCGCGGAAATGATACTATTTGGGTGATCGTGGATCGACTCACAAAGTCTGCTCACTTCTTGGCTATCAAAGAAACAGACAAGTTCTCTACCTTAGCAGACATTTACTTAAAAGAAGTGGTCTCGAGGCACAGGGTGCCCACCTCTATTATCTCTGATCGTGACGCACGTTTTACTTCAGAACTGTGGCAAGCAATGCATAAATCTTTTGGCTCTCGTTTAGACATGAGCACAGCTTATCATCCTCAGACGGATGGGCAGTCTGAGCGCACTATTCAAACTCTAGAAGACATGCTTCGGGCGTGCGTAATTGACTTTGGCAAAGGCTGGGAAAAACATCTGCCCCTTGTGGAATTTTCGTACAATAACAGCTACCACACCAGCATTAAAGCTGCTCCGTTTGAGGCATTGTACGGGCGTAAATGCCGGTCACCTCTTTGTTGGTAGAGGTGGGAGATAGTTAAATCACAGGTCCAGAACTCGTAGTTGGTACTACAGAAAAGATTGCTCAGATACGACAACGCATGGCGGCAGCTCGTGACCATCAGAAAGCATACGCCGATAAAGACAGGAAACCACTCGAGTTCCAGGTTGGGGATCGAGTGCTACTCAAAGTTTCACCCTGGAAGGGTGTGGTTCGTTTTGGCAAACGAGGCAAGCTCAACCCACGATACGTTGGACCATTCGAAATCATTGAGAAAATAGGCAAAGTGGCCTACAGACTGAACTTACCAGCTGAACTCAGTGTAGTTCACAACGTCTTTCACGTGTCGAATCTGAAGAAGTGTCTGTCAGATGAGACCCTCATAGTTCCTTTGAAGGAGCTCACTATCGACGAACAGTTGCATTTCGTCGAGGAACCTGTTAAAATCACGGACCGGGATGTTAAGGTCCTCTAGAACACCAGAATACCTCTTGTTCGAGTTCGTTGGAACTCCCGTCGTGGCCCAGAGTTCACCTGGGAGCGTGAAGATCAATGAAACTCAAGTATCCCCAGTTATTCGGAACCAATGCAACTACTACTGAGGCTGAAGCTACCAATACAGAATTTCGGGACGAAATTCCAAATCAACGGGGGGATAATGTGACACCCCAAGAAAACCAGTAATCTTCGCAAACCTGCTCTGGGAGCCGCGATACAATACAGGTAAACAACGTCACACCACTAGCTTCCTCAGTAACCGCATGCTAAATTTCGGGACGAAATTTCTTTCAAGTTGGGGATAATGTGACAACTCGAATTTCCGACATTCTTTATTCGCATTTATTGCACGTTGACCGTCTAGATTATAGCTTACACGAATTATTTACCTGGTAATTGTGCACACTAAATTATAGTTAAGATGATAATCTTGATTTTTGAGTGATAAGGTGTAAGTACTTGACTGCATGATTAACTGTAAACTGTTTGAGACCTGAACAACTCGACGAAACACAATATCTGTTTCGCCATAACCACTCTCGACGAAACAGATTGTTTCGCCAACCATCCACTCGACGAAACAGGTCAGTTTCGCCGAGCCCAGTTTCGCCAAAAGCCCAGTTCGGGCCCAGCTTGTTATTTCGGGTTTTAAAACGTGTAACAGCCTTAGTTTCACCCATTTATCATAACAACCGAAACCCTAGAGCCCTCCTCTCCTTTGTGACGGCAGTAGGAGCTTCTCGGAGATATCCCTAGCGATCGATTGTGTTTTCTCATATCTCGGTTAGTATGTGTTCGTAAATCGGTTCATGTTTCTGTGATATCTCGATCCATGCTTGTGCTTATAGTTGATGTGTGTTACTGCTGCGATTCTAGTATGACGGTGATATAGATTTCGATGTGTATGATATGATATAGTAGGATATATAAATGATATGCGAAACTTGATATAATCGAATGCTCGGTTCTGAATGTTGTTTATATGGCCTGATTCTGATTACATTAGTATCTTGATAGGGATTGATGTGATGATGTTGTAGGTTATTTGATATGCTATACACATAAACTAGGGTTTATGCTAGACAATGATTCTTGGATGGTTGATTTATGATGATTCGATTTGCACATTGATCTTCATATGATTTCTGCTTTTGATGACGGCTGTTAAGATGGTTTAGGGTTTCTGTGTTAAGGTTGTATCTGTTATGACGTATCTGAACTGTCCGACGAAACAGAACTCTCGGCGAAATAGAATGTGTTTCGCCAAGAGTCATCGACGAATTAGACCTCTGTTTCGCCAAACATGACCTCGACGAAATAGAATGTGTTTCGCCAACTTGTGTGTTTCGCCGAACAGTTAATCTGCACAGTAACTTGAGTTAATTCTGTTAAGTGTTAACTGGAATATTTAACTGCTGTTAAGTGTAACCATCTTGTATACGATTGTGAATACGTGCTACATGCTTACACGTGAACAACTTGAACTCAAACTGATTATTCCATACGTGCATACTTTAGGACGTGATTGATTACTTGCGAGCATACACTTAGCATACCGAGCAAACCAAGGTGAGTTCACACAGCCAAGGCATGGGATTCCCCGGTGGTTTGGGAATGGGTTAAGAAATTAAAAATGGAACCTACATATCCTCCTTGGGTAGGATATGTACCGCCATCCTCCATGGGTAGGATGCCAATATTAATCCTGCGTATTCTCCTTGGGTAGAATACATACGTTCGTCCTCCTTGGGTAGGACAACAAACCTTAACGCATGATCGTCCTCCTTGGGTAGGACAATCACACTCGCTACGGTCCTTGGATCAAGAAGGGCACGTACAAACACGACTAGTCTAACACATGGGGAAGCCCCCACTAATCTTCGCAAACATGCTTGGAATGGCCGCGAACTATACTAGAACGATCTTCGCAAACATGCCTGGAATGGCCGCGAACTATACTTTAATCTTCGCAAACATGCCTGGAGGGCCGCGATACAAATATAACTAGTCTAGAAAACATGGGAAACCCCCACTAAACTTCGCAAACATGCCTTGAGGGCCGCGATGCTATTACATACGATACATGATTACTAATCGAACATACGATTTACGAAATGAACATTATCACTAAATAGCCAACTGTGAACTCGCTCAACTAGTTGTTGACTCTCTGTTACATGCCTTGCAGGACCATAGGTACTTTTGGAGCTTGCACGGGAGGCACAGTCGTTGTGGATATGGATCGTGAATGTGTTGTTAAACATTATGCCTTTTTGTACTTAAACTGATGTTGGGTTTTTACATTAATGCTTCCGCTACACACTTGTTTATATTTGGTTTTGTAAACACCTATCGTATTGATGAATGACTTTTACTTTATACTTATGTTCAATATGATTGGTGGCTTGATCCTGGTCATGTCACGCCTCCAAGCGGTAGTACTCCGCGAGTGGATTTTTGGGGGTGTGACAGATATCGTTGTTCAGAGTCAGTGACGACTGAAAAGTCTAAGACAATGAAGAATAACTATCGTAAGGCTAAGCCTTCTGATCAAGATTGGAATGCAGCCAAAAGTAGAAATCAAAATCAACAAAATGATTTTCGAAGAAATCAATATTGGTAACTACAATTCTCAATGGTCAAATAAACATTGGAAACCTAAAGCTAAGGCTACGCAATCCAATTCGTCTCATACATCTCATCAAAATTCTGCCATTAAAAATCCTTCGAAATTTTTAAATAAAGACAATTTAGTGTGGCAGAGAGTGACTTACATTGATGCACAAGGAAAACCCAGATCCACTATGGGCTGGGTTCCTAAATCTAACTAATCCCGTTAATCGTGTAGGAACAGCTGTGGAGGACTACCGTGCGCCTCTGGTACATGGATAGTGGTTGTTCCAGGCATATGACAGGAGACTTGTCTCAACTGGTCAATGTAAAAGAATTTGACGGTGGATATGTCTCTTTTGCGGGAGGAGAATCAGGAAGAATCACGTTGAAAGGAACAGTGAAAAACGGCGTTTTAAGCTTCGAAAATGTGAATTATGTCCCAGAACTGAAACAAAATCTGTTGAGCATTTCACAAATTTGTGATCGAGGAAATTCAGTTCATTTTACAAAGAAAGGCTGCTACGTATTGAAGCCAGGGATTGTTATTCCTGAAGACTGGTTTTTTATGACAGCCGAGAGACGGGGAAATGCTTATGTCATTGATATGAACAAGAAGCCGTGTGAAGAAGTTACTTGTTTGTTTTCGAAGATTTCAGAACATGATGGTTTATTGTGGCATCGTCGCCTTGGGCATGTGAATATGAAGAATTTGAATCGACTTGCCAAAGGTCAACTGGTCCATGATCTACCAATCAGAGACTTTATGTTGGTAGAAAAGTGTGTTGCTTGTGCAAAAGGGAAAGCACATCGAAAGCCTCATAAATCCAAGTTTACACCCTCAACCAAAGCTGTGCTTGAATTACTTCACATGGATCTCTTCGGTCCAGTGAATATGTTAAGTATTGGCAAGAAGGCTTATTGTCTCGTGATAGTCGATGATTACTCACGCTACACCTGGGTGTACTTTCTAAGTCACAAGAATGAGGCTGCGGGTTTGATCAAACAATTCATTACTCTGGTGGAAAATCAAGCCAGTACGAAAGTGAAGGCTATTCGATCAGACAATGGGACGGAATTCAAGAATGTCACCATGGATACATTCTGCGCTGAGAAGGGAATTGATCAACAGTACAGTGCACCACGAACTCCACAACAGAATGGAGTGGCTGAAAGACGAAATCGTACTCTTATAGAGGCTGCGCGTACCATGCTGGCCGATTCGAAGCTTCCTAGTTTCTTCTGGGCTGAAGCAGTTAGCACAACTTGTTACGTCCAGAATCATGCTTTAGTAAACAAACGACATATGAAAACTCCTTATGAGATTCTGGAAGGACGTAAACCTTCGGTTTCACACTTTCGCATCTTTGGTTGTCCATGTGTGTTACTACTTATGGACGCTAATGGAAAGTTTGAAGTCAAAGGGGACGAGTGTTTCTTTGTTGGATACGCTAAAGGATCAGCCTATAGAGTATACAACAAAGTAACTAAGAAGGTCGTCGAGTCGTGCAACATTGAATGGCTCGAGGAAAATGCTACGGACGCTAGAGTTGGACCAGATTGGTTATATGATTATGCTGAATTATTTAAATCGTTTAACATTTTGTCAAGTGTACCTACAGATGCAGGTGTGTCTACTCCCAAACAACCGCTGTCCTTTGGTGATACTGAAGAAGAAGAACAGGCTGAAGGGAGTTCAAGAAATCATACCATTGACCCACCGGGAATGGTTTTTACACAGCACCCTACGCCTCAACAAACGTCCCATCAATCCCCTGAAGGTGCTTCATCAAGCGGTGCTACATCTAGTGGTTCAGGATCTGCACTATTTCCTGAATCCATTCCTGAAGACTGCGTAGTTACAACTCCTTTAGTTCATCATACTGTAGCACCTAATGAGGGGGAGACTAGCGACACCATTGATGATAATCAAAATGCTTCTACTGAAGACGAGACCGTACCTGACATGGCAGTTCCTACAAGTGTTCAACGAAATCACCCTATAGAGAATGTGATTGGTCCTGTAGATGCAGGAGTTTTAACCAAGAGCCAATCAGGGACCATCAATACATGTTTATACTCTTGCTACATCTCACAAATAAAACCTAAAACTGTTGATATAGCTTTGCAGGAACCAGGCTGGGTAGATGCTATGCATGAGTAGCTGAACCAGTTTGAGAAGCTTGGAGTATGGAAACTTGTCGAGTTGCCGAAGGAAAAGCACAAACTCGGAACTAGATGGGTGTTCAGAAACAAGCAAGACTCTGCAGGGGTTATTGTTCGAAATAAAGCACGATTGGTGGTCCAGGGTTTTAGACAAGTAGAGGGTCTGGATTATGATGAAGTATATGCTCCGGTTGCCCGACTTGAAGCCATCCGGATCTTCTTAGCCTACGCGTCATATATGGGGTTCACTGTGTATCAGATGGATGTCAAGACAACGTTTCTATATGGAGATGTGAAGGAAGAAATCTTTTTTGAGCAGCCACCGGGTTTTGTTCATCCAGATCATTCAGAATATGCCTACAAGCTTGACAAGGCATTGTATGGATTGCACCAAGCACCACGAGCTTGGTATGCTACTCTAACTGAGCATCTTCTGGCTCATGGGTACACACGTGGCACGATAGACCAGACTCTGTTTATCAAGAAAGTGGGCAAGGATCAGATCTTGGTTCAAATTTATGTCGATGATATTATCTTCGGATCTACAAGTGAGGAGCTTTGCAAGGAGTTTGAGAGAGTTATGAAAAAGAAATTTGAGATGAGTGCTCTCGGAGAAATGACACTGTTTTTGGGTTTACAAGTCAAACAGAATTCTCAAGGCATTCTCATTCATCAAGGGAAGTATATGGATGATGTGCTAGCAAAATTTAAGCTTGCGGACGCAAAATCGGTTGAAACACCAATGGCAGAGAGACCGTTATTGACTGAAGATGAAGAAGGATCCCCTGTTGATCAACGTCTTTATAGGTCTATGATCGGGTCGTTGATGTATCTGACAGCGAGCCGTCCAGACATCATGTTTGCTGTCTGCAACTGCGCGCGATATCAGGCTAATCCTAAAACTTCTCATCTTACTGCTGTTAAACGAATCTTTCGGTACCTTAAAGGCCGACCTCGGTTTGGTCTGTGGTATCCGAGGGATTCCAATTTTGACATGTTTGCGTTTTCTGATAGCAACTTTGGAGGAACTGATAGTGACAGGAAATCTACATCAGCTGGATGCCAATTTCTGGGTGACATGCTCATTTCTTGGCAATGCAAGAAACAACAAACGGTGGCGATTTCCACAGCTGAAGCTGAGTACGTTGCCGCCTCTGCATCTTGCTCTCAGGTGGTGTGGATGCAACATCAATTGCAGGACTACGGTTTGACTTATCTCAACACTACTATTTACTGCGATAATGATGCTGCAATATAAATTGTTAAAAATCATGTTTTTTACTCCAAAACCAAGCACATTGACATAAAAGTCCACTTTATTAGAGACTGCTTCGACAAAGGTCTTATTAAACTGGAGCAAATCGACACAGATGCAAATGCTGCCGATTTGTTTACAAAACCTGTCAGCAGCTCAAAATTCAAAGTGCTTGTGGATTTTCTGAAAATGATCCGGTATACCGACTGAGCATGGTTGTTTTTATAAGTAAATTTGTTCATAAAGTTTTCTATTCATAGGTAGTTTTTATTTATGCACAAATTTAGGGGGAGAAATTTTGAAAAATACAAAAACATTGAAAATTTTGAAAAAATACAAAAACATTGAAAATTTGAAAAATCCAAAAAGAAACATTGCATGACAGGGAAATGAAATGAATTTTCACATTATGGTCGAGGGCTGACTCATGTAAGACCAGTATCGAAATAGTTTGACTCTAGTATGATGTGTTGGTAGGCTCTATCCTTAAGACTGGAAACATTGGCTGTTTCTGTTAAGAACTAAAATAGTACATGACCTCAGGAAAGAAAATCACTTGGAATTAGCTCATTTCTATTTGAATGTCTGTATGTTGTCCCGATACACACAATTTTGGTCTGACTCTGAAATCTTCTCTGAAAAAGTCGTGTATCTCCTCTGTTTTTTTGCGGAAGCAAAGACCTGGAGGTGCTAGGCAACGTCAGCTTTTGCTGCATCCAGATACATGCTGACCTAGCTGTACGTTGTCGCGCTATAGATCAATTAAACACCCGAAAGAGGCCCTCAAGTGCCCAAAAGAAACCCAAGAAACCTATATCAAACTGAGAAAAACTCATTTGATCTGTATATTATACCATATCTGCTTAAGATCTATTCTGTTCTCTTCTCAATTTATTCCCAGTTAAGATTTCAGAGATTTGGATTGGACTTGTGAAATATGTGGTAGGGAAGCTACTTGCATGATAGAGTGTGCTGTTTATAATTCCGGGAATTGATTAGTATTTGTTTGGGTGTTCATTGTTAAAACATCAAAACATGATAAATATTAGTTACAGGCAGTCATATGAAAAAGGTCTAGGGAGGTGAGTTTAGGTGGACAAACATACTGGCAATCGTTCAGATCACTCAGTAGTAGATCAGTGTTGATAAGTGAAGTCAGGCCCAAAACCCTGTGATTTGATCCCTGAGCAATCATGATATTTCCTTATTTTATTTTTGCAAATAATATTTCGATATTATTTATTTTTATGTTTGTAGGTTTTTTTTTGTTTCATAAAACGTGCTCAGGAGGTTGAAGGGTTGTATAAGAAAAGGTTAAATCTTTAATTGGATTGTTAAAATAATTGGAAATATGTTTATTTAATATAAATCCAATATTCAAACTGAACTGTGGTCTCGAATCGAGACTGTGGTCTCGGCCCAAACTGTTAAAGGCCCAGCCCACATATTTGAGATATTTAAGGGGATCTCGACTCGAGACCCCATTGTGCACTCGCAATCAATCACTGTTACACTCAAAAAATCTCTCTCACTCTCCGGCAATTTCCTCCGCTTTCCGACGTTACTCCAGTCTCGACTTGCTATTTGAATCTGTTGAAGGTAGTTTGATGGATTTACTGATGATTAAATTGAAGTTTTGCAGGTTCTTTTGAAGATTTGATGAAGCTTGTTTGAACATCATATGAATATTTGAAGATGTTCATGAACCCTAAAAATTGGACATATTTTGGTCTTCAAAGAATTATGAAAGTGTTTTTGGATTTTGATCCAAATCAAAACAGATCAGAAGGTATTTGGGAGGTCTCGACTCAGATTGAAGAACATGCCTTAGGGACTCGAGATCTGTGTTTGCGAGTCGCAACCTCATCAGTCTCGACTGAGGTCTCGAGTCAATGTCATATTGGTCTCGAGTCAAAAACACAGTAGTCTCGAGTGATCTTCCTTGTCTCGACTAAGGTCTCGACTCGAAACCTCACGGTCTCGACTCGAAACCTCATGGTCTCGAATCTATCTATATATATATGCTGACTTTTGCAATCTGAGTTGTTGACCAATGACTGGCCTTGTTGACTGTTGACCAGTTGTATTAATTGTTAACATGCTTTGTCTTATCAATAAATTTCATCAAGTTAACAAATTTTTATGTGATTTTATACTTAATGTTTCTGGTGCGTGTAGGATATGGAGTTAAAGTTTATTCCTACGCATAATCAGGCTGGATACTTAGCTGCCCCTCCAGAGAAGCACAAGAAATTATATACATAACTGATTAAAGGGTTGAATCGCTGCCGACTCATTCATGCACTGCGAGATAATCCAGTTGTCTATGAAAGTTTTGTTCAAGATTTTTGGAAGACAGCTAAATTTGAAGCACAAGGAGCTGATGGAAAGGGGATGATAGAAGCTGAGATTCAGAAGACAAAGATTTTCATTACTGAGCAAACAATAAGAGAAGTTCTACAGTTTGGCGATAATGAATCTGATCCAGTTGATCTTCCAAGTGGTACAGGCTATTTTGCCACGTTTGAGCTACGAAGGAAAATATCCCTCACTCGTAAAGAAGTTTTTGCACCCGTATTGGCGTTTGCTTGCACACATGTTTATCTTGTGAATGACGGAAAATCGAGGAGGAACAGATCAGCTGAACATTACACAAACTGCTGTGTTTGTTGCACTTATTACGAATGAGCCGTTCAACTACTCGAAGTATATATTTGAAGGGATGAAGCGAAATGTTACTGGGATTCGAAAAGATAAGTTTATTATGTATCCAAGGTTTTTGCAGATGATCTTGAATGCTCGTTATTCTGATTTGGAGCGATCCGGTGATACTTTGGAGCTGAAACCCATGGGACCAGTTTGTTTTGGTGACCTTACGTCCAAGAAAGGCACTGAGAAGAAGTTTGAAGGGCGTATTCCATTAGAGAAATTTGGTCAGTTTGCAGAGACTGAAGATGTTGCTGCTGATCCAGTAATAGTACAACCTGTTCCAGTAAATGCAATGGTTGCTAAAGAGCATGATGTTTAGGGTGCTGTTGATAATGAGCCTGAGACAGAGATTTTAACAATCAACTCTGACGATGAGGGCATAGAGATTATGTGTGATTCAGGAGAAGATGAAGAGCTTCCTCCTGAAACCGAAGTTGATGTTGCTGTTTCTACTGTTCCGTCTGTGATTACTGCTGAGAGTTTGGCTTTGTTGTTAAAGTCTGTGACTGATAAGATGGGAAATCCTCCTTCCAATCTTACAGTATCCAATGAAGAGCCTAGTGAGAACCCAAAGGATCTTGATTCATTGCCCTTGAAGCGGAAAAGGAGGGATCCTCGACTCGGAATGTATGTTGAACAAAACAAAGATCAATCTATGAATAGTGCTGAAGATGATGATGGCTTGTATGACTTCGATTTTGAGAAAAGTGTCACTGATACCACCACCACTACTGAAGATATCTTTGAGTTTAACCCTGACACTCAAAGAAATGATTTAGAGACCACCATTGCTGATGTTCAAGCTACGAATGTTGTTTCTGATTCTGTCATTGGGACAATGCCACTTGGTATCTCTGAAACTGCAGGTCCTTCTGGAGCTATTCATGACGTGCCTAGCAGTTCAAGTGGTAAGAGACCTGAAGAGCCGTTGAGGATGCCATTTGATGATGATTCAAGCGATGATGATGAGTTCGTTAGTATGAGAGAAATGAAGAAACGACTAATTATGGTTGAGCAAGATTCGATTCATAAAGACGCCAAGATTATCCAGCTTGAAGATACTATAGTGCAAAAGAATCAACAAATTGAACAACTTCAAGGAGACGTCAGTTTGCTGTTTAATATGGTTTATGATTTACGTGGAAAACTGGAGAAGAAGTTTGGACAAGAGTTTTCTGATCCGACTGACGTAGAAAACAGAAGAAAAGCCTTTGATAAGGATGATGCTGAGAGAAGTGCTGCTATGGAACAATACTTCAAAAGGGTAACTGATCCAGTTGCAGACAAAGAAAAGGCTGAAAGAATAAAAAAGAAAAGGGAGTTTGTAATTCTAAAGAACAAGAATCTTAATCCAGATGATGATGATGCTCAAGCAACTCATCATTTAATGGATGTTGGTGAAACCCTCTATGATAAAGTTGGAAATAGATCTGGTGTGGTCAGCTGGGGTTTTGATCATGATCGTCGAAGATGGTGGATAAAGAGGAAGGTTGGACCTGTTGAGTGGTACAAAAATCCAGCTCAGTTTCAAACTTTCACAAAAGTTGATTTGATAAATCTGTCTAAGTCACCTTATGTGGATGATCGACCTGGAGGTCGTGGATATTTGTTCTTCGAACGACTTCAGAGGGAAGTTCTTCGTAACTTTCCTTCGATGAACACTGCAGAGTCTATTGTTAAACCAGCTAAAGGCATTCGAGATCCATACACAAACAAGCGAATGAAGATCGTGCACTGGCCAGCAACTGACAAGGAAAAGATGATTCCTTTAGTGAGAAAGATTCCAAAAGGTGCTTTGAAGTCCTTGCATTTTTGGGCTTATGATGAGCGTCTAGGGCAGGCAGTGATTGTTTGTGATGATGATGTGAACTTTCGCTTGGTGGATCAAGTTGATTTGCTGAATCTTGCTTATGAAGATCTGGAAGTGTTAGCTCGCAATCAAATTAGAGCTACTGAAAAATATGAAGAAATTGCAAAAGGATGGACTGCTGCTGTTGCTTCAGCCATTCATATTCGCACAAAAGGTTTTGGTGGGCTCAAAGATCGTTTGGGTGGTGATCGTGATAGTTGAAGTCTGAAGAATCTCTATGCATAAACCTAGGGGGAGATTGTTGGAACCTTGAGGTTTATACATAGAGAAATACAAAAGTTTCGGGTTGGTCTTGTAATGTTTAACTAGTTATTTTGGGTCGCATGTATGTTATGGGTCTTATGTGATCTCGAGTGGGCTTAAGGATGGTCTCGATCCATCTTAGTTAGTATTTAAGCAAACCCTCATAGTGTTTAGAGGGTTGATCAGTTGGTTGAAGATCATAGGCCGCTTGAGATCCTTGTGCTTGTCTTGTATCAGTCATCGTGTCAAAGATGAATGCAAGATTAGTGTTTTGATTTGATTATTCTTGTTTCTATTACTTTATGGTTTTCTTGAATCCACTTGTGTTTGGTTTCTGCACTTGCACAAGTTATTGTTGATATCATTGAGAGATCCTCACGGGATTTACATTGAATGCTCGAATGATAGCTATTATTGTATAAAAATTCAATAAAAGGAAGATGGTCATCCCAATTTCCACCCAAGTCAATAACACAAGCCCTGAGCATATCCTCAAGTGTTTGAATCATACGTTCGCTTTGCCCATCCGTCTGAGGATGATAAGCAGTGCTGAAATTTAAACGAGTACCTAAAGATTGCTGAAAGCTCTTCCAAAAATGAGATGTGTATCTAGTATCCCTATCAGTGATAATAGATACTGGCACTCCGTGGAGAGATACTATCTCATCCACGTACAGTTGAGCTAGCTTATCGGAGCTGTGCGTTTCTTTAATAGGCAAGAAGTGAGCTGACTTGGTCAGCCTGTCGACTATAACCCAAATCGTATCATTCCCATGTTTCGTCTTTGGTAACTTGGTGATGAAATCCATAGTTACCATTTCCCACTTCCAGGTGGGAAGTTCAGGCTGTTGCAACAAACCTGACGACTTTTGATGCTCGGCTTTAACCTATGTACACTTCAGACATTTAGCCACATAAGTGGCTATAGATTTCTTCAAACCTATCCACCAATAATTTGCCTTTAAATCCTGGTACATCTTATCACTGTCTGGATGGACTGAATATTTTGAACTATGAGCTTCTTGAAGGATCACATCTCTAAGTCCTCCATGGATCGGAACCCAGATCCGACCATTTAATCGAAGGATACCATCCTTTCCATAAGTCAATTGGTCAGCAGTCACGCCTAACTTCTCATTCGGATAGTTAGTTTCCAATATAGCTTCCTTCTGTGCCGCTAATAGCTTTTCATTCAAGTTGTTCCTTAGTTCAATGCTCTTAGCATTGATCCGTATAGGTTTTACCCTTTCTTTTCTTCTTAAAGCGTCAGCAACAACATTCACTTTGCCCGTATGGTAGCGAATTTCGCAATCATAGTCGTTCAATGTTTCCATCCAACGACGCTGCCTCATGTTCAGATCTTTCTGGTTAAACAGATGTTGAAGGCTTTTATGGTCTGAATAAATCACACACTTGGTTGCATATAGGTAATGCCTCCAAAGCTTTAGTGCAAATACAACGACACCCAACTCCAAATCATGGGTGGTGTAATTCTTTTCGTGCACTTTTAATTGACGTGAAGCATAGGCAATAACCTTGCCTTTCTGCATAAGCACACAACCCATACCGGTGTGCGATGCGTCGCAATAGACAACAAATTCTTCAATCCCTTCTGGCAATGTCAACACAGGAGCATTGCTTCATTTCTGCTTGAGGATCTCAAAAGATTCTTGTTGCTTGGGACCCCAGTCAAACTTTATATTCTTGCGTGTCAACGAAGTTAAAGGTGCAGCAATTCTTGAAAAATTTTCAATGAAACGTCTGTAGTACCCTGCTAGACCTAAGAAGCTACGAATCTCAATAGGTTTTTTTGGTGCTTTCCAATTCATAAATGCTTCAATTTTAGCAAGATCCACATGGATACCACGCTCACTCACTACATGCCCAAGAAATTGGACTTCTCGGAGCCAGAATTCACATTTAGAGACCTTTGCATAAAGCTTCTCTTGTTGCAGAAGTTCAAGAATACATCGAAGATGTTTTTCATGATCGGCTTGATTCTTTGAATAAATGAGTATGTCATCGATAAAGACAATGGAAAGCTTGTCTAGATACGGTTTGCAAACGCGATTCATGAGATCCATGAATGCTGCAGGTGCATTAGTGAGCCCGAAAGGCATCACTAAAAACTCATAGGGGCCGAATCGTGTTCTGAATGCAGTCTTGTACACATCTTCGGTTCTAACCTCAGCTGATGATAACCTGACCTTAGATCGATCTTTGAAAAATAACTTGCTCCTTGAAGCTGATCGAACAAATCGTCGATCCTGGGCAATGGATACCTATTCTTGATTGTAACTTTGTTCAGCTCGCGATAATCGATGCATAGACGCATCGAGCCATCTTTCTCTAACAAATCCTCTAACTGTGTCCTTAATTCCTTCATTTCTGTCGGTGCCAACTGATAAGGAGCTCGAGCTACAGGGTCTGCTCCTGGGATAATATCGATTCTGAATTCCACTTGCCTGTCCGGAAGCAAACCAGGTAGTTCTTCAGGAAATATGTCTGGATATTCAGAAATAACAGGGATGTCTTCGATCTTGGGCTTTGGTTCATCAATTGTTACCTGTGCCATATAAATGACACAACCTTTCTTCAAACACTTAGATGCTTTAAGCATAGAAACTTGTTTAGGCAATCCATACAGCGTATCTCCTTGAATTGTAAGTGGCTCACCATAAGGGGTCTTGATAACCACTTGCTTCTTATCACATACAATTTGGGCATGGTTAAGAGATAACCAATCCATGCCTATTACTATATCAAATCCTGCCAATTTCAGCGGTAGCAAAGACAGCGGAAACGAATGATTCCTAATGGATATAAAACATCCATCTAAGATTGTTGAAGCAATCTCTATGGTACCATCGGCCAATTCTACCTCATATTTTATGCTTAGAGTTTTAACAGGCAGATTTAACAGTTTACAAAATTTATTATCTACAAAGGACTTATCTGCGCTAGAATCAAATAAAACTCTAGCATAAACATCATTGATGAGGAAAGTACCTGTTATAACATTGTCGTTCTGTACCGCCTCTTGAGCATTCATTTGGAAGACTCGGGCATTGGTCTTCTTGGCCTCTTCAGGCTTCTTTGGGTTTTTCGGGCAGTTAGTCTTTATGTGCCCCTTCTCATTGCAACCATAGCATGTTGCATTTTTCAGATTTTTACACTCCAAAGTTTTATGGTCTTTAGACTTGCAGATCCCACAAGGCAGAGACTGTGGTTCAAATCTGCATTTCCCGAGGTGGTATTTCTTGCAGGTTTTGCACTTGGTCTTCTCACCTGATTGCTGATAGTCCTTTCTGTCACACCCCAACCGATGGCGGAATCATCGGGGCGCGACACTGAGCGAAACAGATTGTCCATAAGTATCCATAACAACTATTAATTACCAGATACTTAAAACGTCATGTCCCATACCATAACATATCCAAATAAAACAGTTGTTACAAATAATTGTCTCACAAACAAGTACTGATCCGACAACTCAGATTTCAAAATAGATAATTTATTTATTTGTTTCTAGGACTCTTTCCTAGCCTCGATTTCATCACACAGCAAACAAGGCGTCCTAGCATCTTATGCACCTGCCACATACGTTAAAGTAATAGTCAATACACATAGTGTAAAAGTTAGCATACAAGTTTAATAATAACATATAGAGTTCGAAATCGATTACGCATAACCAGCACGTACAACGTGTGATGTGAAGCACGTTAGTTATCGACATGATCCTATCGATACCAATGACTGTGGGTTGACTGCCCAAGGCAGTTCGTAACACATATTCACCACTGTGAACCATGTGATTAGTTGTCCTTAACAACCCCTGAGTGAATAGGTGCTGAGTCCAAACTATAGTACTATCGTTGCTAAGGCAGGTAGACAACAATCTATGTGTAAACATAACAAACAAGCATTCATTGAATCACGTATACATGCAGTAGCGGTTAGCGTTTAAGTATTGCGTAGTGTGTTTGATGTGATTTAGAATAAGTAACGTATGTAACACCCAAAAGTGCGTAAAGCAAAAAGGGTTCGAGTATACTCACAGCGATGAAGTTTATGGATTGAAGGGAGCGCTAGAGCGGAGTTAGCCTGAACAGTTAACGATAGCATAAACGATAAGCGACGCGTAAAACGATACAAGTGAACCAAGGATTGGATAGTAATCCGATCGGACGTCAATCCGATCGGATGGCAATCCGATCGGATGGCCAGTCGATCAGGTGGAAATCCGTTTGGATGGTCATCCGATCGGATGGCCATTCGATTGGATTGACACCTCGCTTGGTGAGGATGTGTTTGTGTATGATGGTTTGACCTTTGAAGTTTTCATTGTAGCATTTTGAAAATAGAGAAGTATCTCTACCCTTCAGGTCGGTCGATCGAACGGTCGTTGATCGAACGGCGATCCGATTGGCAAGGCTTCTCAGGGTGAGAACAAGTTCACAGCAGGACGGTCACTCGATCGGATGGCAATCCATGTGTATTGAACATGTTGAAAATTGTTTAAGTGTCAAAGTTCCAAACATCACATGATCGGACGGTAATCCGTTCAACGTTCAGATTCTTGAATAGTTTGAATAAAAGTTTAAGTGTGGAACCAATGTGCAACCTGATCAGATGGCTGGTCGATCGGATGGCAATCCGATAGGACGGCAATCCGTCCCGACGACCTGATCGTCTTGACACCTGATTATGTTTGAAGTTTTGTAGTTTGAACGAGACGTTATGATAGCTTGTTTAAACAACAAGAACCTCGTCTCGTCCCAAGTGACCCGATCGAACAACAATCACCCTAGTCCGACCAGTTCTCGGTTCAAGACGGTTGTTCATGTTCAAACCCGAAATCACTAACTCTCGGATAGAATTCATATCTAGAACTGATACATCACTAAGAATGAGTAGAAGATCAGAACAAGCTCCGATTCCATCGGGTTTGAGTGCATTGAGTGTAAAAGAGTTGAAAGAAAGTTAGAAATCCATCTTTTAATCCTTTTCACCATGAATATGTCCAGATCTATGCAAGACCTTTGTCCATTCATGTGGAAATCGTCCAGATCTAAGTTGTTCTTGGTGGATTGAAGCCAAAACATGAAGTTCATAAGAACACCATGATGACATCATCATAGAACACCTCAAATCCAATGATTTCACGGTTAAAAGTTGAGATTTGAAAGAGAGAATGATGAAGAAGCGTGTGTAGATCATAGAAGTACAAGATTTAGGTTGAAAACTTACAAGAATTGAGAGGAAGCGGGAGAAATGAGCTTGTGTGCGGATGAGTCGAGCAAGGGAGCTGTCACCATCAAAGGAGGTGACAAATGGGGGTATTTATAGGGTTTCCCAAAAAGGAAAGTGGGAAAAAGGCTGGTCGATCGGGTGGCAGTCCGATCGGGTGGCAGCCCGATCGGGTGACAGCCCGATTGGATGGCAACCCGATCGGATGGCAATCCGATCGGATGGCCACTCGGTCGGTTGGCCACTCGATCCTAGTGTTCGGCGCGATGAGTTTTATTGTTTCGATTCGCGTGTTGAGCGTTGCGATGTGATTCGAGTGAGCGATGCGATAGTATTACCCATTAATCCCAACTACTATATCTAACAAACAATCATCCTAACAACTTGCGTTTAGCGTTTGCGATTCGATTGCGATAGCGTTGCGATTGTGTTTCGATTGATTACCACCAACATAATATAATTAAACATGCACAAGTAACACATAAGTAGCACACACACGTAAAACAATAGCCAGAACGCATAAATTCGAGTTGCGAATGCGATTCAATTAAGTCGGTTAGCGATTAATATGCGATAATTAGTGATTAACCTCGATTATTAACAAGTACTCCACATAATACAACTAATGCGATTAAATAAATAGATTATCTACAAGTCAAAGAAGTCAAAACAGGAGTTGAGCAAGGAGTGACAGATCCCAATTAGCAATCTTTTCTTCCTTTGACTTAAATCTTGACTTTGACTTTGACTTTCGAAACACGGGGTGTTACACATTTTAAACCTAGAATTCTTCTTGTCCTCAGAATTCCCCTTCTTATTATCGGAATTGCCTTTCCTCTTCTTGTCAGAGCGATGTGAGCTCTCGTTTTCTCTCTTCCTCTTTCCCTCGTCTGAAGCCTTAAGATTCTTATTCCAAACCGCATCAAGCGTGAGTGACAAGGACAAATCCACCACAGACCTAAAGGTGGTAGGCCTGGAAGCTTTAACGTTTCCTTTTATTTATGGGGCCAGGCCTCCAATGAAGCGCGATATGCGCTTAGGTTCAGGTGTAACTAAATAGGGAACAAGTCTGGACATAGTGTTAAAGCTCGTAAGATAAGCTTGGCAATCCAAATTCTTCATGACCAGAGTCAAGAAGTCAGTCTCGATTTTCTCTACCTCATGCTGAGGACATAAATTTTCCTTGATCACTGCAACAAATTGCTCCCAAGACAAGTTATACAATGGAATCTTCCCTGTAGCTTGGATTAACGACCTCCACCAAGCCAAAGCTTCACCCTTAAATGATTATGAAACAAACTTCACAATATCCTGTTCTGCACAACCACTGATATCAACTACAGTATCCATCTCATCGAGCCATGTCATACAGTCAATGGCTCCTTTTTCTCCCGTGAAGTCCCTTGGCTTGCAAGAGATGAAGTACTTGTAAGAACAAGTCTTAACACGTGGTTCCTGATTAAGCACAATTCTCTTAGATGGCTGAATTTTCTGATTTGACGAGTGCTGAGAGTCGTCTTTCTTTGATTCATGTGTTTTGGAAGGGGGCTTACTATGAGCCACAGATTGAGTCTTTGTGCGAGTATTACTTGGTTCCTTGAGCTGTCTATCAATGGCTCTAGTGACAGCACTATCTATAATTGCTTGTAGGTTAGCACCAGCTACATTTACTCTGGTGGTATCATTTCTCTCCCTTGGATGTCTGTTAACCTCTTCTGATTCAGACATGTTGAAGCTTGATTGCTATAAAACAATTGGCAATAATTTATGCAGAGGTTTATTATGGAATCATTTTTGATGATTCATTAACCATGGTAGATATAAACCATATTGGTTAATTTGATAATCAAATTTTATTTTACACTTTTCGTCATAATTAATCCCAGTTATAAATTATTAAGGATATTATGATGGCACAACAGGCCTAGTCACAAGGACAGTTTTGAATTTATAAGCCATGATCTTATAGGATCGAGGCATTAAGGGTTGAATATAGTTCATCCCTTTTCTTGACAGGGAGTCATAAGTTACAACTGTCATTTGTCCTTTTGGACAAAAATATGGCCCGTAGGAACTTCACCACTAATGGATGTTTAATATGTGATTATCTTAATTGATGATTTGAACCCATGATTTCTAGATCATTAGGCTAGATAAGGAATTTGGAAGAATCCAATATAAAGATGACATGTGTGACTTTATCGAATCACATTTACAAGGAGTGCTAACATGTTTTCAGATGTTAACAAGGATTTAAATCTTAAAAAGGTTTTACCATCATGGCCATGTCTAAAACGACATATAGGCTAGGTTATACCTTTAAGATTTTCTTTTAATATTTAATGGCAGATCAATTGTAAATTGAAAGGATATTTTGATTTACGATATATGTATATGTTTATGTTTAATGCCAAATGTAACTTCAAAAAGGAAAATTCTCATAAATAAAATCCTACAAATTACAATAATGCCCTAAATGGGTCTTTAACGAAATAACATTGTCCACGCAGGGACTAAGATAAGAAAGACAAGTCCACACAGGGACCAAATGCATAAATGAAACGTCCACGCAGGGACTTAATTTAAAATAAAAATAACAAAAGAATAAATAAGGATTTCTAATAATCCTTCTTCTTCTTTCCCTTAATGAGGTTTGCCAACCCCTTTAGAAAACCACGGTGACTCCTACGCTCTTCTTCCACCCTTTGTTGCACCTCGTGCAACCTCTGGAGGATTTCTTGCTGCTGCGGTGGTTGAATTTGTGGTGGCTGCGGCGGCTGCTGCTGCTGAGGTTGTGGAGGTGGTGGGTATTGATACCCATATGCGGGGTACCCAGTCGGGTACGTAGCTGGATAGGGTCCAGGGTAGAGAGCATTGTAGTTTGCCGCGTCAATATATGGGTCAACGTAAGGGGCATTGTTTTAGTTGTAACCCGAATAAGCTTGCTACTCAAACGGGTTGTACCCAGCTTCACCTGGGTAAGATGGAATTGGGTTTTCATAACCCATGTGTGGTGCTGGTGCAACTGGTGCATAGTCGACTTCGGGAACTGCATTCGACGGCCCACCCATTTGTGGGTCTTCATAGAGCGGTGGGTAGTTGATGTTGCTGGAGTGTTGGGGGTGCTAAAGTGGAAACCCCCACGCACGGACATCCGTGCACCTCTTCTTTGCCTCGGTGGTTCTGGAGGCAGTTGCTGCTCTAGTACTGGCGGTGGCGGCGGCGTGACCGCCTGAAAATGCGGGTCCTCAGAAGGGACCTGTTGGTGTGGTGGTGAGTTGTGGTGAGGGTGAGTATACTCCCACTTATATGTAGCCCATCTTTCAGCAAAAATGTCTGGGCCCTTGTAAGGCGAACCATGAAAGGATGATCCACTAGAAATCTCAATGGGATGCGTCGGCGTCCCAGATGGTGGCATCTCTGGATCTGGATCATCGTCCATCTCCATGTCCTGCATCTCAGGATAATGATCAGCTGGTCCCAAAGGGTTTTGACCCTCTGGTTCTTCTATTTGGTTCATCGGGTTGAACCTGCTCTGAAAATAAGGTGTTGGGTTCTAGAAGGAATTGTGAGAACCCGATTGCTGCAAAGGAATGTAAGAGTGGTGAGAGTCGTTGGGATCGTCCTCCTGCTGTGGCCCAAAGGTATGGTGATAGGATGGTGAGGAACTGAGCGAGACAGAACGCCTCGCAGGCTCAAGATATGTCCTCCAATCTTCGTGAGGACTTGATCCGAATGAAGCGGATGGTGTACGCCGGTGTGATGGTCCGGCTTCGTGGTCGTTCCTGGAAACAATTGGAGCTTTTCCTCGTCCTCCTCGACCTCTTACTCTTGGGGGCATGTTGGCTTGAGGTCCTGTCAAAACCAAAAACAGATGAACCAAAACGATTAAGATTAGGATTAGTCCTAAGTTGTTTGCCTAGACTCGGAAGTCAACGAATGTGCAACTGTGTCATTGAGATTAAACACAAAAGGCTAGTGTTTAATTCACTCAATATTGGCTCTGATACCAACCTGTCACACCCCGATATTTCCACGTATTACCGGTGGGCCCGGTGGGGAGTATCGTGACGTAGTTGATATCATCATAGTCAAGTAATCACAGTTTAATGCACAACGGAAGTCTTGAAAGTAAAATATTAATACAAACCGAAACACAAAGTATAATGAAATATTATACAAGCGGTTGTAAGTGGATCCACAGGCGGATCTAAAACAGAAAGTAAATATTGTTCAACAGACTTTAAGTACTAAGAGCTTGCAAGACTCTTTAACTAATGCTCAGGAGCTTCCAGCCCATTTCGTGTAGTACCTGCACTTAATCTTTTTGAAAAATACGTCAGTTTACACTGGTAAATACAATTAACTGACTCTTTTGAAAACATTTATAAAATTTATTTGAATGCACAAGGCACAAATATTCTTTTATAACTTGGGATAATCATTAGAAATAATCTTGTATACAGATTTACATGTTTGTCGTACGTTCAGGGCCCGATATGGAAACCGAGACAAAATTAATAGACACACCACTAATATAGTCCCACACGGAGTTAAAATCACATGTAGTTATACCTTTATACATACGCAACTGTCAGGTGTATGCCTACACCCCGTGCTTAAATCGTGGCCATTTCAAAAGAATGAGCCGAGGATATCCAGGACACGGTCATTAACCCCCAAATGCTTTGTATCAAACAAGACAGATTAAAATGGGTTCTCTCAATGATTTAACCACTAATTGATTAAATATTCAATACCCGACCAAGCGGTTATAATTTACCGTATCCCAAGCCCGTATAAGGGAAAATAAGTTAAAAGTATTTACCTGAGCTAAAATGTAAATTATACTCAGCCGTATATTCTAATTAGCAAGTGCATGGAGCATTTACTAGGCCCCTAATCTAGAACGAAGGTTTTAATAACCAATTAGATTCCTAACGGGTCTTATTTAAGTTATAACTTTGACCGGTTAGTTTTAAAGGAAAAGTTTACAGTACGAAATGCAAGATTAAGCGGTGACCGGATTGGAATGTGATTTAGACCCGACAAGTATGAAGACTTGTATATCATGGGTAAACTAAATACATTCTGGACTTTGAAGTAAAAAATGATAATGTTTGACCCGTTTCGGCTAATTTATGCAAACTAGTTACATAAACCGTACCGAACGCACATGTGCATAACAGGTAACCGAATGAGTCATGTACAAGTTCCACAAGTTATTATGGTTAAAATATGTTGTGATATCAGTAGGATATCTTCCATTATGCCCAAAGCGAATTTAAAACCAATTTAAGCCCCGAAAGGGTATTTTGGTCATTTTAAAATTTATAAAAGAGGTTCAATAGCAAACTGAGATTCTGGTCTAAAATGTTTAGTAAAAACATTTATTTTATGTTGTTATATCAGCAAGATATCATACATATGTGTGTTTAATCATTTATGGCCAAACTATGCACCGTAGGGGCATTTTGGTCATTTCACATATGCTTTTAAGGTTAAATTTGGAAATCTGAGTTCAAGACTTATACTTACTGTTAAAGTATAAAAATTTATTTATAAAATTGGTAGGTAACAAGTCTTGGGTGTTAAATATGGTTTTAAACCATACTATGCGCCTAATTAGCGTAAAAGTCGGTAATTCACGGTATTCAAGATGTTTATGAAATTCTGAAGTTTTGATCAGTTTCTAATGCTTAAAATATTTTATTTAACATATGATATCAGTAGGAAAAGGTTTGGTATGCAAATCATATGTCAAACTCATTTTATTAACAAAAAAGGCATTACCGTCATTTACCGAATTTATGCTAGAACTCTATGTTATGGTCAGTATAAAATTTGACAAAAATTTCCAAAAATCCCTAAATATTATATCTTAACAGTGGGTAGCAATTTGGATGCCAAAAAAATTGGGTTTAAATAATATTTATGCTAAAAATGCTATTTAATTAACAAAAAGTTTTTATTTTACGATATCTTGCATAACTTTTATTTTAGATCAGAAACTGATGTCAAATTTTTAGGACATACTTATATATCAGTAATAAAGGTTTTTGTCCTCTCACATTTTCAAAAATCTCGTTTTTATAACATAAGGGCATAATGGTCAATTTTAAGCATTTAACAGAAACATGTAAATGATTCAGATTTCTAAGGGACCATGTTGTATAACCTCAGAGGGTTATACTTACATATAATATGGTCACAAAGGAACCCTAAGGCATAACTAAACTAAGCTAATTCGGGTCAGAATTGAAAGTCAAAGCAAAAGTCTACTTTTGCGACTTTCGGTTGCGAACCGAGCCAAATACTCAGAATTGTCGGGTTGAACATGCCTAAACATGTTCTTATATTATTTACCAAGTTGTTTAAGTGCTAAAACGTATTTTATAGCTTCTACATTATTAGTTATGAATTATTTTATAAAAACTGACTCGTTTGACTTTTCTGTTAAGTAGTTTGACCCGACAATTTACTGAGATAACGTGATAATTAGAAGGTGCCATTTTAAGGGTTTATCACCTACTTAATTACCAACACATAGCCACTTTCAATTCGAATAATGGCTGGACCGTTAGTGATTAATCACAAAGTCAAAGCATCATTACGATATCTTTGACTTTCGGTTATTAAGCTAATAAAACCTTAACTATAGAAGCTAAGAACGCTTACAAGAGTCCTTAGCATGAAATTTAGACTTGAGAAAGCTTCCTAGATAACCAGGATACTTCAGAGATCAATTGAGAGCTCTAGAGATTGAGAGAATGAGAAATTTCAAGTGCAAGTGAAGATTGCTGCCCAAGAGCACCTATTTATAGCAATAGTGAACCTCTCCAGATCAATCCAGGTGTTTGGTGTTGTTCTCTGATGATTACAGGTGTCCCAAGTGGTTTTGAATACCAGCAAATAGTCCCTTGTATCAAGTTTAAGCATGCAATGGTGAAGAAATGGCAGAACCTGCACCTGTGCATGGTTTCTGCCCATTTTAGGCCGTCACGTCGCGCGACGGCAGGGGAGTGGAGGTGTGGCGCGATGCCACCACTAGGGTGACCAGCATAACAAGTTTCAAACATGACAGTTTTAGCCCCTGGACCTTTTAAAACGCAATAACTTTCATTTCAAGCACTTTTAACCCATAAAATTTATATTGGGATGATTATTAGGATATAACCAAACATCGTTAGGTCCGGTTTTGTTAAACGATAACCGAAAACACTAGTTTTGCCTCGTTGACGCTTTTAACCCTTTATTTACGAAAGTTAACGTATTTGATATCAAACGATATCGAAACCTCGTGAATTTTTTGTCACTTATTCTTGGGAATATAATTAATCGTTACAAAGTTCCGAGTTCATTTAAAGGTCACTCAGAGGTATTTATTTAACATGTTGACATATTTAACACTCGCGTCTTGTAAACTGTCACTTTCTTTCACAAACGGCTTCATACGTTTCACAATTCATTCGTTTAAGAGTATGAACATCGTATGGGGTCGTTGGAAGGCAAAATTTTCCAATGTTGGCACTTTGGATCCTTCTACACACATACTTTCTTTGTTTGTCAACTTTAGTCCCTCGAAATCAATTCATAACACGTTTAAGGTTCATGACACGTGTCTTTATTATATTGGACATGATTTTGCGAGGTGTTACATCCTCACCCCCTTAAAAGAAATCTCGACCTCGAGATTTACTGAAATAAATGAGGGTATTTCCTTTTCATCGTGGACTCAACCTGCCATGTGTATTCTGGGCCTCTACGGGCATCCCATTTTACCTTTACGATCGGCACATTCTTTCTTCGAAGCTTCTTAACCTGTCGATCTTTGATCGACAAAGGTTTTTCAATGAACTTCAAGCTCTCGTCAATCTGCACGTCCTTATGCGACATTGCTAGCGATTCATTGTCTGGACATTTCTTTAGATTGCAGATGTGAAATACATTATGTATTCCACTAAGTTCTTCAGGTAGATTTAGCTTGTAAGCTACAGTTCCGTCACATTCAATGATCTCGAATGGTCCTATGTACCTTGGGCTCAGCTTGCCCTTTTTGCCAAAACGCATCACCCCTTTCCAGGGTGACATCTTGAGTAGCACTTTGTCACCAACTTCAAACTTTAGAGGTTTGCGCCTCTTATCGGCATAACTCTTCTGCCTATCCCTGGCAGCTTTGAAACGATCACGGATTTGAACAATCTTATCCGTCGTCTCGAGAACAAGCTTTTCATTCAAGTTGTTCCTTAGTTCAATGCTCTTAGCATTGATCCGTATAGGTTTTACCCTTTCTTTTCTTCTTAAAGCGTCAGCAACAACATTCACTTTGCCCGTATGGTAGCGAATTTCGCAATCATAGTCGTTCAATGTTTCCATCCAACGACGCTGCCTCATGTTCAGATCTTTCTGGTTAAACAGATGTTGAAGGCTTTTATGGTCTGAATAAATCACACACTTGGTTCCATATAGGTAATGCCTCCAAATCTTTAGTGCAAATACAACGGCACCCAACTCCAAATCATGGGTGGTGTAATTCTTTTCGTGCACTTGTAATTGACGTGAAGCATAGGCAATAACCTTGCCTTTCTGCATAAGCACACAACCCATACCGGTGTGCGATGCGTCGCAATAGACAACAAATTCTTCAATCCCTTCTGGCAATGTCAACACAAGAGCATTGCTTAATTTCTGCTTAGGGATCTCAAAAGATTCTTGTTGCTTGGGACCCCAGTCAAACTTTATATTCTTGCGTGTCAACGAAGTTAAAGGTGCAGCAATTCTTGAAAAATTTTCAATGAAACGTCTGTAGTACCCTGCTAGACCTAAGAAGCTACGAATCTCAATAGGTGTTTTTGGTGCTTGCCAATTCATAATTGCTTCAATTTTAGCGGGATCCACCTGGATACCACGCTCACTCACTACATGCCCAAGAAATTGGACTTCTCGGAGTCAGAATTCACATTTAGAGAACTTTGCATAAAGCTTCTCTTGTTGCAGAAGTTCAAGAATATATCAGAGATGTTTTTCATGATCGGCTTGATTCTTTGAATAAATGAGTAATGTCATCGATAAAGACAATGACAAACTTGTCTAGATACGGTTTGCAAACGCGATTCATGAGATCCATGAATGCTGCAGGTGCATTAGTGAGCCCGAAAGGCATCACTAAAAACTCATAGTGGCTGTATCGTGTTCTGAATGCAGTCTTGTGCACATCTTTGGTTCTAACCTCAGCTGATGATAACCTGACCTTAGATCGATCTTTGAAAAATAACTTGCTCCTTAAAGCTGATCGAACAAATCGTCGATCCTGGGCAATGGATACCTATTCTTGATTGTAACTTTGTTCAGCTCGCGATAATCGTCATCGAGCCATCTTTCTCTAACAAATCCTCTAACTGTGTCCTTAATTCCTTCATTTCTGTCGGTGCCAACTGGTAAGGAGCTCGAGCTACAGGGGTTGCTCCTGGGAAAATATCGATTCTGAATTCCACTTACATGTCCGGAGGCAAACCAGGTAGTTCTTCAGGGAATACGTCTGGATATTCAGAAATAATAGGGATATCTTCGATCTTGGGCTTTGGTTCATCAATTGTTACCTGTGCCATATAAATGACACAACCTTTCTTCAAACACTTAGATGCTTTAAGCATAGATACTTGTTTAGGCAATCCATACTGCGTATCTCCTTGAATTGTAAGTGGCTCACCATAAGGGGTCTTGATAACCACTTGCTTCTTATCACATACAATTTGGGCATGGTTAAGAGATAACCAATCCATGCCTATTACTATATCAAATCCTGCCAATTTCAGCGGTAGCAAAGACAGCGGAAAAGAATGATTCCTAATGGATATAAAACATCCATCTAAGATTCTTGAAGCAGTCTCTATGGTACCATCGGCCAATTCTACCTCATATTTTATGCTAAGAGTTTTAACAAGCAGATTTAACAGTTTACAAAATTTATTATCTACAAAGGACTTATCTGCGCTAGAATCAAATAAAACTCTAGCATAAACATCATTGATGAGGAAAGTACCTGTTATAACATTGTCGTTATGTACCGCCTCTTGAGCATTCATTTGGAAGACTCGGGCATTGGTCTTCTTGGCCTCTTCAGGCTTCTTTGGGTTTTTCGGGCAGTTAGTCTTTATGTGCCCCTTCTCGTTGCAACCATAACATGTTGCATTTTTCAGATTTTTACACTCCAAAGTTTTATGGTCTTTAGACTTGCAGACCCCACAAGGCAGAGACTGCGGTTCAAATCTGTATTTCCCGAGGTGGTATTTCTTGCAGGTTTTGCACTTGGTCTTCTCACCTGATTGCTGAGAGTCCTTTCTGTCACACCCCAACCGATGGCGGAATCATCGGGGCGCGGCACTAAGCGAAACCGATTGTCCATGAGTATCCAGAACAACTATTAATTACCAGATACTTAAAACGTCATGTCCCATACCATAACATATCCAAATAAAACAGTTGTTACAAATAATTGTCTCACAAACAAGTACTGATCCGACAACTCAGATTTCAAAATAGACAATTTATTTATTTGTTTCTAGGACTCTTTCCTAGCCTCGATTTCATCACACAGCAAACAAGGCGTCCTAGCATCTTATGCACCTGCCACATACGTTAAAGTAACAGTCAATACACATAGTGTAAAAGTTAGCATACAAGTTTAATAATAGCATATAGAGTTCGAAATCGATTACGTATAACCAGCACGTACAACGTGTGATGTGAAGCACGTTAGTTATCGACATGATCCTATCGATACCAATGACTGCGGGTTGACTGCCCAAGGCAGTTCGTAACACATATTCACCACTGTGAACCATGTGATTAGTTGTCCTTAACAACCCCTGAGTGAATAGGTGCTGAGTCCAAACTATAGTACTATCGTTGCTAAGGCAGGTAGACAACAATCTATGTGTAAACATAACAAACAAGCATTCATCGAATCACGTATACATGCAGTAGCGGTTAGCGTTTAAGTATTGCGTAGTGTGTTTGATGTGATTTAGAATAAGTAACGTATGTAACACCCAAAAGTGCGTAAAGCAAAAAGGGTTCGAGTATTGAAGGGAGCGCTAGAGCGGAGTTAGCCTGAACAGTTAACGATAGCATAAACGATAAGCGGCGCGTAAAACGATACAAGTGTACCAAGAATCGGACGGTAATCCGATCGGATGGCAATCCGATCGGATGGCCAGTCGATAGGGTGGCAATCCATTCGGATGGCCATTCGATTGGATTGACACCTCGCTTGGTGAGGATGTGTTTGTGTATGATGGTTTGACCTTTGAAGTTTTCGTTGTAGCATTTTGAAAATAGAGAAGTATCTCTACCCTTCAGGTCGGTCGATCGAACGGTCGTTGATCGAATGGCGATCCGATTGGCGAGGCTTCTCAGGGTGAGAACAAGTTCACAGCAGGACGGTCACTTGATCGGATGGCTATCCGATCGGGTGGCAATCCATGTGTATTGAACATGTTGAAAATTGTTTAAGTGTTAAAGTCCCAAACATCACATGATCGAACGGTCACTCAATCCGATCGGGCGGTAATCCGTTCAACGTTCAGATTCTTGAATAGTTTGAATAAAAGTTTAAGTGTGGAACCAATGTGCAACCCGATCGGATGGCCGGTCGATCGGATGGCAATCCGATTGGACGACAATCCGTCCCGACGACCTGATCGTCTTGACACTTGATTCTGTTTGACGTTTTGTAGTTAGAACGAGACGTTATGATAGCTTGTTTAAACAACAAGAACCTCGTCTCGTCCCAAGTGACCCGATCGAACAGGAATCACCCTAGTCCGACCAGTTCTCGGTTCAAGACGGTTGTTCATGTTCAAACCCGAAATCACTAACTCTCGGATAGAATTCAGATCTAGAACTGATACATCACTAAGAATGAGTAGAAGATCAGAACAAGCTCCGATTCCATCGGGTTTGAGTGCATTGAGTGTAAAAGAGTTGAAAGAAAGTTAGAAATCCATCTTTCAATCCTTTTCACCATGAATATGTCCAGATCTATGCAAGACCTTTGTCCATTCATGTGGAAATCGTTCAGATCTAAGTTGTTCTTGTTGGATTGAAGCCAAAACATGAAGTTCATAAGAACGCCATGATGACATCATCCTAGAACACCTCAAATCCAATGATTTCACGGTTAAAAGTTGAGATTTGAAAGAGAGAACGATGAAGAAGCGTGTGTAGATCATAGAAGTACAAGATTTAGGTTGAAAACTTACAAGAATTGAGAGGAATCGGGAGAAATGAGCTTGTGTGCGGCTGAGTCGAGCAAGGGAGCTGTCACCATCAAAGGAGGTGACAAATGGGGGTATTTATAGGGTTTCCCAAAAAGTAAAGTGGGAAAAAGGCTGGTCGATCGGGTGGCAGTCCGATCGAGTGGCAGCCCGATCGGGTGACAACTCGATCGGATGGCAATCCGATCGGATGGCCACTCGGTCGGTTGGCCACTCGATCCTAGTGTTCGGCGCGATGAGTTTTGTTGTTTCGATTTGCGTGTTGAGCGTTGCGATGTGATTCAAGTGAGCGATTCGATAGTATTACCCATTAATCCCAACTACTATATCTAACAAATAATCATCCTAACAACTTGCGTTTAGCGTTTGCGATTCGATTGCGATAGCGTTGCGATTGTGTTTCGATTGATTACCACCAACATAATATAATTAAACATGCACAAGTAACACATAAGTAACACACACACGTAAAACAATATCCAGAACGCATAAATTCGAGTTGCGAATGCGATTCGATTAAGTCGGTTAGTGATTAATATGCGATAATTAGTGATTAACCTCGATTATTAACAAGTACTCCACATAATACAACTAATGCGATTAAATAAATAGATTATCTACAAGTTAAAGAAGTCAAAACATGAGTTGAGCAAGGAGTGACAGATCACAATTAGCAATCTTTTCTTCCTTTGACTTAAATCTTGACTTTGACTTCGACTTTCGAAACACGGGGTGTTACACTTTCTAAACCCAGAATTCTTCTTGTGCTCAGAATTCCCCTTCTTATTATCGGAATTGCCTTTCCTCTTCTTGTCAGAGCGATGTGAGCTCTCATTTTCTCTCTTCCTATTTCCCTCGTTTGAAGCCTTAAGAGACTTATTCCGAAACGCATCAAGCGTGAGTGACAAGGAAAAATCCACCACAGACCTAAAGGTGGTAGGCCTGGAAGCTTTAACGTTTCCTTTTATTTCTGGGGCCAGGCCTCGAATGAAGCGCGCTATGCGCTTAGGTTCAGGTGTAACTAAATAGGGAACAAGTCTGGACATAGTGTTAAAGCTCGTAAGATAAGCTTGGCAATCCAAATTCTTCATGACCAGAGTCAAGAAGTCAGTCTCGATTTTCTCTACCTCATGCTGAGGACATAAATTTTCCTTGATCACTGCAACAAATTGCTCCCAAGACAAGTTATACAATGGAATCTTCCCTGTAGCTTGGATTAACGACCTCCACCAATCCAAAGCTTCACCCTTATATGATTGTGAAACAAACTTCACAATATCCTGTTCTGCACAACCACTGATATCAAATACAGTATCCATCTCATCGAGCCATGTCATACAGTCAATGGCTACTTTTTCTCCCGTGAAGTCCCTTGGCTTGCAAGAGATGAAGTACTTGTAAGAACAAGTCTTAACACATGGTTCCTGATTAAGCACAATTCTCTTAGATGGCTGAATTTTCTGATTTGACGAGTGCTGAGAGTCGTCTTTCTTTGATTCATGTGTTTTGGAAGGGGGCTTACTATGAGCCACAGATTGAGTCTGTGTGCGAGTATTACTTGGTTCCTTGAGCTGTCTGTCAATGGCTCTAGTGATAGCATTATCTGTCATTGCTTGTAGGTCAGCACCAGCTACATTTACTCGGGTGGTATCATTTATCTCCCTTGGATGTCTGTTAACCTCTTCTGATTCAGACATGTTGAAGCTTGATTGCTATAAAACAATTGGCAATAATTTATGCAGAGGTTTATTATGGAATCATTTTTGATGATTCATTAACCATGGTAGATATAAACCATATTGGTTAATTTGATAATCAAATTTTATTTTAAACTTTTCGTCATAATTAATCCCAGTTATAAATTATTAAGGATATTATGATGGCACAAAAGGTCTAGTCACAAGGACAGTTTTGAATTTATAAGCCATGATCTTATAGGATCGAGGCATTAAGGGTTGAATATAGTTCATCCCTTTTCTTGACAGGGGGTCATAAGCTACAACTGTCATTTGTCCTTTTGGACAAAAATATGGCCCGTAGGAACTTCTCCACTAATGGATGTTTAATATGTGACCATCTTAATTGATGATTTGAACCCATGATTTCTAGATCATTAGGCTAGATAAGGAATTTGGAAGAATCCAATATAAAGATGACATGTGTGATTTTATCGAATCACATTTGCAAGGAGTGCTAACATGTTTTCAGATGTTAACAAGGATTTAAATCTTAAAAAGGTTTTACCATCATGGCCATGTCTAAAATGACATATAGGCTAGGTTATACCTTTAAGATTTTCTTTTAATATTTAATGGCAGATCAATTGTAAATTGAAAGGATATTTTGATTTACGATATATGTATATGTTTATGTTTAATGCCAAATGTAACTTCAAAAAGGAAAATTCTCATAAATAAAATCCTACAAATTACAATAATGCCCTAAACGGGTCTTTAACGAAATAACATTGTCCACGCAGGGACTAAGATAAGAAAGACAAGTCCACACAGGGACCAAATGCATAAATGAAACGTCCACACAGGGACTTAATTTAAAATAAAAATAACAAAAGAATAAATAAGGATTTCTAATAATCCTTCTTCTTCTTCTTCTTCTTCCCCTTAATGAGGTTTGCCAACCCCTTCAGAAAACCACGGTGACTCCTACGCTCTTCTTCCACCCTTTGTTGCACCTCGTGCAACCTCTGGAGGATTTCTTGCTGCTGTGGTGGTTGAATTTGTGGTGGCTGTGGCGGCTGCTGCTGCTGCTGAGGTTGTGGAGGTGGTGGGTATTGATACCCATATGCGGGGTACCCAGTCGGGTACGTAGCTGGATAGGGTCCATGGTAGAGAGCATTGTAGTTTACCGCTTCAATGTACGGGTCAACGGCAGGGGCATTGTTGTAGTTGTAACCCGAAAAAGCTTGCTGCTCAAACGGGTTGTACCCAGCTTCACCTGGGTAAGATGGAATTGGGTTTTCATAACCCATGTGTGGTGCTGGTGCAACTGGTGCAGAGTCGACTTCGGGAACTGCATTCGAAGGCCCACCCATTTGTGGGTCTTCATAGAGCGGTGGGTAGTTGATGTTGCTGGAGTGTTGGGGGTGCTGAAATGGAAACCCCCACTCACGGACATCCGTGCACCTCTTCTTCGCCTCGGTGGTTCTGGAGCAGTTGCTGCTCTAATGCTGGCGGTGGCGGCGGCGTGACCGCCTAAAAATGCGGGTCCTCAGAAGGGACCTGTTGGTGTGGTGGTGAGTTGTGGTGAGGGGGAGTATACTCCCACTTATATGTAGCCCATCTTTCAGCAAAAATGTCTGGGCCCTTGTAAGGCGAACCATGAAAGGATGATCCACTAGAAATCTCAATGGGATGCGTCGGCATCCCAGATGGTGGCATCTCTGGATCTGGATCATCGTCCATCTCCATGTCCTGCATCTCAGGATAATGATCAGTTGATCCCAAAGGGTTTTGACCCTCTGGTTCTTCTATTTGGTTCATCGGGTTGAACCTGCTCTGAAAATAAGGTGTTGGGTTCTGGAAGGAATTGTGAGAACCCGATCGCTGCAAAGGAATGTAAGAGTGGTGAGAGTCGTTGGGCTAGTCCTCCTGCTGTGGCCCAAAGGTATGGTGATAGGATGGTGAGGAACTGAGCGAGACAGAACGCCTCGCAGGCTCAAGATATGTCCTCCAATCTTCGTGAGGACTTGATCCGAATGAAGCGGATGGTGTACGCCGGTGTGATGGTCCGGCTTCGTGGTCGTTCCTGGCAACAATTGGAGCTTTTCCTCGTCCTCCTCGACCTCTTACTCTTGGGGGCATGTTGGCTTGAGGTCCTGTCAAAACCAAAAACAGATGAAGCAAAACGATTAAGATTAGGATTAGTCCTAAGTTGTTTGCCTAGACTCGGAAGTCAACGAATGTGCAACTGTGTCATTGAGATTAAACACAAAAGGCTAGTGTTTAATTCACTCAATATTGGCTTTGATACCAACCTGTCACACCCCGATATTTCCACGTATTACCGGTGGGCCCGGTGGGGAGTATCGTGACGTAGTTGATATCATCATAGTCAAGTAATCACAGTTTAATGCACAACGAAAGTCTTGAAAGTAAAATATTAATACAAACCGAAACACAAAGTATAATGAAATATTATACAAGCGGTTGTAAGTGGATCCACAGGAGGATCTAAAACAGAAAGTAAATATTGTTCAACAGACTTTAAGTACTAAGAGCTTGCAAGACTCTTTAACTAATACTCAGGAGCTTCCAGCCCATTTCGTGTAGTACCTGCACTTAATCTTTTTGAAAAATACGTCAGTTTACACTGGTAAATACAATTAACTGACTCTTTTGAAAACATTTATAAAATTTATTTGAATGCACAAGGCACAAATATTCTTTTATAACTTGGGATAATCATTAGAAATAATCTTGAATACAGATTTACATGTTTGTCGTACGTTCAGGGCCCGGTATGGAAACCGAGACAAAATTAATCGACACACCACTAATATAGTCCCACACGGAGTTAAACTCACATGTAGTTATACCTTTATACATACGCAACTGTCAGTTGTATGCCTACACCACGTGCTTATGTCGTGGCCATTTCAAAAGAATGAGCCGAGGATATCCAGGACACGGTCATTAACCCCCAAATGCTTTGTATCAAACAAGACAGATTAAAACGGGTTCTCTCAATGATTTAACCACTAATTGATTAAATATTCAATACCCGACCAAGTGGTTATCATTTACCGTATCCCAAGCCCGTATAAGGGAAAATAAGTTAAAAGTATTTACCTGAGCTAAAATGTAAATTATACTCAGCCGTATATTCTAATCAGCAAGTGCAGGGAGCTTTTACTGGGCCCCTAATCTGGAACGAAGGTTTTAATAACCTATTAGATTCCTAACGGGTCTTATTTAAGTTATAACTTTGACCGAGTGTTAATCCAAAGAGTTCAACTTCAAGTTTTCAGTCTCAAAATTCAAAAAGTGGAAATGGTTGTGTGATACAGTGCAACATTGCATTAAATCTCCCGAATGGTCAAAGTTTTTCTGAAGAAGTTGCAAAAGATCACATGGCGTTACTTGCTACCGTGCTGGAATCTTATGAGGGATTAGTAGCTGGAAGGATCGGAAATCCTATGCTGGCGAAAGAGGATTACGATCAGATAGACGCTGGAGAGATGGAGCTCATGGACATCAAATGGTGTCTAGCAAGTGTTTTGAGAAGAGCAGAAAAGTTTAAAATGATTACAGGAAGAAATGATTTTTTGGATGCACATGTGTCAACTTTGGGTTTTGATAAATCTAAAGTTACTTGTTTTCGATGCAGGGAGAAAGGTCATTTCAAGAGAGAATGCAAAAATCAGGAGGCTAGTGGAGCAAAGAATCCTTTTGGAAAAGATGATTACTATCGGAAAGCTATATATCAACAAGTTGCTCACCAACCACATCAACAAAAAGAACCACAAACTGCTCATGCTAGAATGATCGAAGATGCAAACAGAAAAGCTTACTATGGTATCATTGATCAAGATGATGAAAAAGTAGCAGAAGGCTTCAGCTGGGATAAATATATTCCACCGGATTCAAAAGTTGCAGCTCTAATTGCACAGATTGTTCAAGAGCCTGATCTTATGACAGAATGGATGAAAGAGTTTGATAGTAATGAGAAAAGTCAAGAAGAAAAGTTTGTTTCATCAGAAGAAAGTTCAGAAAGAACAACAGTTTTTGATCAAACACCATCTGATTCTGGTTCTTCAGATGATAGTTCAGAAAAGACAATAGATTTTGATCAATCACAAACTGATGACAGTAGTGATGATGAGGAAGAAATGCATATCAATATTGCAAAAACTCATTTATCTCCTGAAAGTTTTCAATTTTATTTTGCAGATCGCTTGGAGAAGCTGAAGAAGAGACGAGCAGAAAAAGAACTGAAAAAGAAGGAATGTGAAAGCAAAGATCAAAATGTAAAGATTGTTCAAAATGAAGAGGTTAAAATTGATGAGAAGATTGTTGAAAAGGAGAAGGTGAGTGAAGTTGAAAAAATTGTTGAAGTGGAAAAGATTGTTGAAATAGAAAAGATTGTGGAAGTCATCAAGCCTTGCTTAAAATGTTTAGAATCTTGCAAGCAGTGTGCAAAGAAGGATGAGAAGCTGAGTGAGCAAGATAAGATGAAAGAACAATTACTGTTCAATCTCAATTATGTGAAAGAGTCGTATGACGTTTTGAATAGAACGGTAACTGGTTTACAAAAGACAAATTCTGAAAGAGAAGATGCACTGACAATGATGAATGCTATGATGATGTCGAAGCAAAAAGCTATCAATCATTATATTGAAGAGTGTGCAAAATTAAAGCAAGAGTTGGAGACTGAGAGGATTGAAAATGAGAGAATTAGACGTTTACTACAAAGTTATTCTAGTTCTGATTATATAATTGATCGAATCTATCCAACTGTTGCAGGTTTAGAAGTTTTTCAAGATGAGAATCCAAAGAAGAAGGATATTGGTAAGAAACAGAGTGTTAGTTATAACAAGTGTCCGCCTCCGATCTGGGAAGGGTATTCTCCCAGAAAACCGAATGAGTAGCAAGTCAAAAAGGCTGTCAATATAGAGTTAAAATCTGAAACAACTGACGAGTTACCAGAAAATATTGATGTCACATTCACATCGTCTGACACTGATCATGAGTCTGAGTTAATAAAAAAGGTGGTTGATCAGGTGTTGGATAAAGATGAGGAGTTGGAGTCAAAGTCTGAGTCAGGGAGTCCAAGTTCATCATCAGTTGATAGTCCAAAGTCGTCGGTTAAACGGGTTTACAATAAAGAATTTCTTTTATTAAAATCTAATTTGAAGGATGAAACATTTGAAGTTGCATACACTTTAAATGATTCTGACAAATTATATTCTGATAAAGAATTTCCAATAAGAAGTGTTCAAGTTAAAAAGATCAAAAAGGTTTTTAAACTAACAGAAATTAATATTTCTGAAATAAAAGATGTAAATCTTACTGAAAAACCTAAAAAATACACTTCAAGAGTTCAACAACGTTTAAACAAGAAAAAAGGTTACGGTTCTGGTTTTCAAACGAAATCAAACCATAACGGTAATTTCAAAAAGAAAGGTCTTGGATTTATTCCACCAGAAAATTATAAACATGAAAAAACTTCTAAAACAAATACAAAATTTGTTTCAGGGACAAGCTGTGAAGAGGAATTAAAAAGCTCATTCTGGAAGCAATCAAACAGAGAATTCCTTGCCAAGAAGCAAGAGGTTATAAAGAGTGAAGCTAATCAGAAAAAAGAGACTAGAACCTGTTACAAATGCAATGAAGTGGGTCACATTGCATGGAACTGTCCAAAAGCAACAAAGACAAAACAGGGAGTCTCTTACAAACTGAAAGAAAACGTTGTTGAGAAAAATGAACCACCAACGGAAAAATTTAAAATTTTTGAAAATTCAACATATGAAGTTGGTGAGTGTTCAAAGACAAGTTTTTTATAAAAAGAGAGCTAAGCATGACAACCAAATGTGGGTTGTTAAGAAGTTTCATGAAGATGTTAAGAAGTTTGATGTGAAATCTGGCGATGAATCTGATTCCACAAAGTCAGAGGAGCCACAGGTTGAGGAAAAAGAAGAAAACTCAGTGCCTCCAATGGATGATGTTAATTTTCCACCATTGAGGGCTGAAAATTTTAAATCAAAAGTTGGAAAGGTTGAGATCTCGAATCAATTCTATTCTGAGAAGAAAGAATTTGATGTTGAGAAAGCGTTTAATGGAAATGTCAAAAAGATTTTTGGAAAGATGGTCGAGGGAAAAGTCAAAGGGGTAAAAGACTTTTATGAAACAAAGAAAGCAACTTTTTACCCAAGTGAAGTTGAGGAGGAAACATCCAAGTTTGGTGAAGCTTGGATGTCTGTTTTTCATAAGTGAACAGTATGACTTGCCGGAGCTCCCAGGTTGGTAAGTGTGGAGCAGGTATCGGCATTTTTCTTGAGAAATTCACGAAAGTGATTTCGACTTTCAAGTGGTAAATCAGGGACATTAAGTTGTACTTGATTTTCTACAAGTGGTAATGGTTGGTTGATTTTAAAATTGTTAAATTTTTTCAAGTGGTTGAAAGAACAAGGTGATGAATTGAACCCCTAACCTGCAAGTGGTTTTATTAAATTCAACAAAACTAATTTTCCCGAAAAACCATTGTGATTAAAACAAACTTAAGTGTTTTTAAATCAAATGGGAAAATAGTTTGTTGTAAGGGGGAGTTCTGATTGTTTATGCCAAGTGGATGGCGAATTGAAGCAATTTGATATCAGTTGTCATTTTACTTGTACAGTTTGTTTTCAAATTTCCTTTAAATGATTTTGAATTTTAGGGGGAGTAAGAGATTTTCAGAAAATCCAAAAACATTAGAAAATTTGAAAAAGCCAAAAACTTGATAAAAGAAAAAAAGAGTTTTGTTGTATAAAAGAGGAAATGATAGTACATCAGTGGACGATCACAGCATGCTAAAGAAATGGAAAGTCAAAATGTGATAAACGGTCTCACTGATGATGTGTCAGTAGGTTTTTACACATTTAGTAGATTGTGACGAGATATAAACCTAAATTTCAAACTTACTTATATCATGGGGAACATCTCTCGGATATATGGGTAACCCCCGAAATCTTGTTTGAAAGGTCCCTCTTTCTGAGATACTAGGTCTTTATACTCAGTGATATCTGGGGTATTATCCCGGGACTTCTGATTTTGCGGAAGCAATGGCCTAGTCCCCATATAATACTTTCTGCTTGCTTGAAATATAGCACCACCCTCAGTACAAAAAATGATGAAACATTGCAAAATGCTAATCATGTGCTGTTGAAACAAAAGATCCTCTAAAGGGGACACACCAAAAGTCGAAGCCGTCATCTCTCTGCTGAACGAAAGTTCTGACCTGAGCTCTCACGGTCCTCGAAATTTAACCCTTTACAGATATCATCTGTGGTATACTCACATGTAAGACTGAATATTGGGATCTGGATACGGGAGTATATTCAAGTGGTGGGATACGCTAATAAGTTTAAGTCTCTAAAACATTAATTTCATATCTCGAAACAGTTGAACTTTGTGTGAGAATTTAAGTGGATCAGTATACTGACAATCTAAGTGAATCGTTTAAAACTTAAAATGTTAAAAGCTTAACGGTGTTGGTGATTTGTCTCAAAAACTGATATGATCCTCTTACACAAACTCACAAAAATATTGTATGTAAATATTTCTTTACTATATTTCGTTTATTTTAAATTCCAAAAAGTTTTTAGTGTGTTTTAGCATAAAGTTTTGAAAAAATTCAAAAAGATTTTCGACAACTGGTGTTGGAAAGCTAATTTTCAAAATTCCAAGTGCTAAACATGATGACAACGTGTGAGGGGGAGTCTGTTTCAAACAAGAAAAGATTTTAAAAGAGAAAAATGTTTTTCATACAAGTGGTTCATCAGAGATTAACATTGTAATATCATTTATTGATTTGTGTATACAATTGATAATCAAGAGCATAAATTTGTCAAATGTTAAATTTGTGAAATTTATTTTGAGGTAGAGGATGTGCAGGATAGCCTGGATTCTGAGTCTGAGTATAGAGCCAGGTCATGATCCCGATTCTGTGAAATCCAAAGTGAGTTCATCATCCAAGGGTAGATTATTTGTTCAAGGAGAATCTGTTGGTGATGATGAAAAGAGAAGAGAGAAGATTGAAGAAGTTTTACACTGTCAAATATTTCAGAGAGCGATCAGACTGATAAAGACTGAAGATGGAAGACTCGACACTTAAGACTCGTCAACATTCTAGGGGGAGTCTGTGGGTGCATGCGTCTGTCGACTTCGTCTTGTATCGAGTCTTGCATTGTTCATGGCACGAAGATCGAGAAATCAAGACCAAAAAGCTAATTCCGCACGAGATAGCTAATTCCTCTTGAAATGGACATCTTGTAATTCCGTGCGGAATTAAACATTAATTCCGTTTGATATGAAATTTCGCTTGTAATGTAATTCCATTTGAGCATGTTCAAGCGAAATTACTTGCCTATATATATGTGCTAGGTCCGTGTTATTTGAAAGGGGATTAGGAAGGTGTTTTCCGACGGCGAAGCACTGTCGAAGTGTTTCCATGCTGTAAATTGTTATCAGATCAATAAACAAAACAGTTAAAGTGTATATCTTGCTGAATCACACACAATATGTCTGTTTCCGCCTTTCATATTGTGTAGAACGCCTCTGATCGACTCGTTTCGGGTCTGTACACGATCCTACACTTGCTATGTCCAAAACAGGGTTTTAATAAACCCAGGCACAAAAAGACTGCTTATGAAATTCTGTATAAAATCAAACCACTGATCTCATACTTTAAAGTATTTGGCTGCCCATGCTTTATCTTGAATTTAAAAGATTCCATCTCAAAATTTGCAGCCAAAATAGATTGTGGTTATCACCTGGGATACTCAACCACTGCCAAGGCCTACAAAGTGTTTAATACACGGACCAAAGCAGTGGAGGAGACTTTGAATGTGAAGTTCAATGAACTTTCATCAATGAAAATCCCAGCAAATCCTGCTGATTTGTTTGATCTTGATAAATTCACTTTTACAAATACTGCTGTCAAGACTAACAGTGCAGGTATCCGTACAAATTAATTAATATTTAACAAGACAACACTCACAAATCCAGGTATCCGTACAAATTAATTAATATTTAATTAGTGCTTAATTACTGTGCTTGATTACAACTGCGATTAAACTACTTACTGATTTCTGATACATACGTACTCATGCATCACATTCTATACTGTCACTCTATTACTTACACACAAACATTAGTGACAACTTTGATGCACAAAAGCACAATTAGCACACTAAACGGATAACCCAGTGAACATGCTGACATTACCAGCACCAAAACAGACATTGTTCTGAGGCCAGTATGAGCCGGGAGTAGATTTCTACACTAGTAGGGAGTGTAGGGAGGTGAGAATCATTAAACTGCGTCACCAGGTGATAGTTATAGTGCCCGGAAGTGCTTAAAACATATCTTAATTGCAGAATTCTGCACTAGTAACCAAAATTCAGCTTTTAACAAAGCTAGTAAAATGCAAAAACTTGGTAAAATAATTCTAGACACTTTCCAAAGTGTTGGTAAATTAATGTGTCACTAAAAATAATATTAAAGACACTTTAAAGCTTTGTTTGACACTTTAACGGATCAATATCCAACCGAACAACCGGACTTTACCCGGAACATAAAAATTTTGCCAAAGACATTGTTTCTACTTTCCTGAGCTAGTTAGGGTCCCCGAACACCCTAACACCCTTTATATTAAATAACACACACAAGTATCCTAACTAAACCTTTTGATTTCAACTAATCACCAACTATATCATCACAAACCAACCCTTACCCCCCCCCCTCTCTTGCGACCAGGGATTCAGTCTTAGAGACTGAGGGAGGATTGGTCGTATAGACCAGGGATTTAGTCTTAAAGACTAGGAGGAATAGTCTGGGGAAGACTAGGATGATTACTTGCTTGCTTTATCGTGACTAACATGTTTACTTGATTATATGTTGATATATGTGCATATCTGTGGTTGTATTACAGACACTATGGTTTCATCATCAGATACAGGGGTATCGGACACACTAGACCCCATGGCGATCGTGTCAGATGACGAGATTTCGTCAGAGCAGGAGGTCTACACATCAGACACCACCAGCACGGACAACGACGATTTCCAGCCGTTCGCGCTACCCGACGTTGGAGTTGAGCCTGCTGATGGCCTTCCTGACGGGGATTTACCACTTGCGGTGATCCCTGCTCCTATACCGCTTGCTGTTTTTCCAGTGGTTGACATGCCCCTCGATGCCGTTTCTGACGACGACGTCGATCTGTTTGAGGAGGTTCCGCCTGAGGCTGACTATGAGGGCGGGGCCCCTATTGATGCTGACGTTCTTCTTCCCATTGCTGAGGCACCTTTTGAGGAGCTTCCTGTCGGTTCACCTGTCCCGGACTCATTGGAGTCTGTGGCATCTGCATCTTCGCATGATCATGGTGTGCAGCCTCACTCTTCTGACCCTGACATGGCGATGTCAGCTGCACCCGATCCATCGCACGAGTTCGAGTTTGACCATGAGGACGATGACGCTTTTGAGCCGATCTTTCCCCCTGGTTTTGATCCTGACCAGGATATTGAGTTCATTCACTTAGACCAGCCCCTAGAGGAGCCTGTATCCCCTATCGATCCTTTATTTGATGATCCCGCTGACTTTGAGATGGATTTTGTTGACCCAGAGCCTGTCGTGGCCCCTGAGCCAGTCGTCGCTCCTGATCCTGCATTAGAGCATGGCCCTGTCCATGATGATGCACCCGCTGTTGCCCCTTTTGTTGATGATATACCTATTGCCGATCATCCTGTCGTTGCTCCACCGTTGGTGGATGATCATGTTGCTGACGCTGCTGTTGACGCTCCACTCTTGATAGAGGATCCTGTTGTTGCACCCTTTCCTGATCATATGCCGGTACTACTTGACCGTGCACCTTTTGCTGCTTATGTGGATCCACGTTATGCCGACACCCACAATGGGTGGATTGATGAAGATGACGATTACCCACCACACGTGGTACCCGTCACACCTGTTTCGGCACACACTGATGTTCCCTTGATTCCCCCACACACCACAGATGTTCATCGTACCGATCTTCCGATTACCTTTCTCCAGGACATCCCTCTACCACGTCCTGAGGAGGGTTCATCGCGACATCCTTTTGGTCATATACCTTCCACGCCAGGAGGCAGCCAGTTTATACCACAGATTTCTCATCCCACTTTTGTTCCCCCTGTGCTGCCATTATCCTTACCGTTCACGTCACTGTTTTCTTCTGTTGCAAAAATCTGCTAGGTTTGAGTCTTCCTACAGCACTTCACACATATCATTGGCTTTGCAACCCAATGGTGATCTCTTTTTTTCCTTAATTGCTACATACCAGGGATTTTCATACTTACAGACATATTACAAAGGCTTATACATACTCACTTTTACATGAACTCGCTCAACTTTTTTGTTGACTTTTCAAACTACATGTATTTCAGGACACTAATGGATCTGGTCAAGTTTGCAATGGGGTTAAGCTGCGTAGGAATAATGATGTCATCCGAGTTTAGGAAATGTGACCTCTGCCTGGACGGGTCACAAGTCTTAGACTGTGTTTTTATGCATGTCTGTAGGTTGTGTCTCATGAACAAGTTCTAATTATGTCATGGTTGTATTTCGTTTCATGTGTCGACTTTCAAACAATGTAGTTTTGGTAACTTTTAAAACTTGTTGAATGGATGAACGTCATGGTTTTATTTTCATATAGCATGGTTGTGATTGTGCTATGATATTAAGAAGTCACACCAAAATAAACCCACGCTTCCGCAAAGCCAGGGTGTGACAGCTTGGTATCAGAGCCTCGATCATAGCGAACTAGGATTCCTTCTAAAGTCTAGACTATGGTCACTAGGGCTCTCACGAAAACATTTTTACATTGCATACACTAAACGTCCAGATCCAGGGCACAAACGTTGTTAACAAAAGGGTACAAGTACACTTTTCAAAGATTTATAGTTCAGTCGGGGAGACTGAGGGAGTTCAGTCTTAGAGACTGAGGGAGAATTGGTCATATAGACCAGGGATTCAGTCTTAGCGACTGAGGGAGGATTGGTCGTATAGACCAGGGATTCAGTCTTAGAGACTGAGGGAGGATTGGTCGTATAGACCAGGGATTTAGTCTTAGAGACTGAGGGAGGATTGGTCGTATAGACCAGGGATTCAGTCTTAGAGACTGAGGGAGAATTGGTCGTATAGACCAGGGATTTAGTCTTAAAGACTGGGAGGAATAGTCTGGGGAAGACTAGGATGATTACTTGCTTTATCATGGCTAACATGTTTACTTGATTATATGTTGATATATGTGCATATCTGTGGTTGTATTACAGACACTATGGTTTCATCATCAGATACAGGGGTATCGGACACACTAGACCCCATGGCGATCGTGTCAGATGACGAGATTTCGTCAGAGCAGGAGGTCTACACATCAGACACCACCAGCACGGACGACGACGATTTCTAGCCGTTCGCGCTACCCGACGTTGGAGTTGAGCCTGCTGATGGCCTTCCTGACGGGGATTTACCACTTGCGGTGATCCCTGCTCCTATACCGCTTGCTGTTTTTCCAGTGGTTGACATGCCCCTCGATGCCGTTTCTGACGACGACGTCGATCTGTTTGAGGAGGTTCCGCCTGAGGCTGACTATGAGGGCGGGGCCCCTATTGATGCTGACGTTCTTCTTCCCATTTCTGAGGCACCTTTTGAGGAGCTTCCTGTCGGTTCACCTGTCCCGGACTCATTGGAGTCTGTGGCATCTGCATCTTCGCATGATCATGGTGTGCAGCCTCACTCTTCTGACCCTGACATGGCGATGTCAGCTGCACCCGATCCATCGCACGAGTTCGAGTTTGACCACAAGGACGATGACGCTTTTGAGCCGATCTTTCCCCCTGGTTTTGATCCTGACCAGGATATTGAGTTCATTCACTTAGACCAGCCCCTAGAGGAGCCTGTATCCCCTATCGATCCTTTATTTGATGATCCCGCTGACTTTGAGATGGATTTTGTTGACCCGGAGCCTGTCGTGGCCCCTGAGCCAGTTGTCGCTCCTGATCCTGCATTAGAGCATGGCCCTGTCCATGATGATGCACCCGCTGTTGCCCCTTTTGTTGATGATATACCTATTGCCGATCATCCTGTCGTTGCTCCACCGTTGGTGGATGATCATGTTGCTGACGCTGCTGTTGACGCTCCACTCTTGATAGAGGATCCTGTTGTTGCACCCTTTCCTGATCATATGCCGGTACTACTTAACCGTGCACCTTTTGCTGCTTATGTGGATCCACGTTATGCCGACACCCACAATGGGTGGATTGATGAAGATGACGATTACCCACCACACGTGGTACCCGTCACACCTGTTTCGGCACACACTGATGTTCCCTTGATTCCCCCACACACCACAGATGTTCATTGTACCGATCTTTTGATTACCTTTCTCCAGGACATCCCTCTACCACGTCCTGGGGAGGGTTCATCGCGACATCCTTTTGGTCATATACCTTCCACGCCAGGATGCAGCCAGTTTATACCACAGATTTCTCATCCCACTTTTGTTCCCCCTGTGCTGCCATTATCTTACATGCCGTCGAGCGAGCCATTTTTATGGACTACACCCCCTATCATGCCACTGTCTGATCCATACCACCCGTACCATGTTGGGTCCTCTACGGAGGACATCCTCACTTCTTTGATGATACAGCAGGACGCAATGACGCGTCGTATTCAGGTTTTGGAGTCAGCTCCACACCCACCTTGTCATTGTCGATCACCATTTGCAGCACCGCACCCTCCACGTCCACTGTCCCCCGATTCTGCCGCTCGCTTTTGGACTCCTGAGCAGCAGATAGCATACTTGTTGCGCGCTTATCGCGCTATGGAGGAGGACTGGTTACATATGCGTCGCTTACTCTATTCTCATTTTCCTCCTCCTCCGCCGCCATCAGCATAGGCATATTTTTGGTTTTACGCTGGTAGACTTTTGGTGAGAGGACCCCGATTGTGCAGACTATACAGCTTTTTGGAAGACCGCATTTTGATGACATGACTTTTGATGTTTAGCTTTTGCTTGTTGTAGTTGATTAGTCAGATTGGGCAAGGGCGATGTGACCCTTAGCCATTTGTGATGTACGATACGGATACAAAACTTGTAAACATTATTGTGGTCTCAATTTATGATAGCGCAATCGCAGTATTCTCATTATATGTGATGTTGGATTGATTGTATACATTTTATAACATGTGATGCTATATGCTTGGTTAAATTGTAACATGAGATGTTATGTGTTTGAATGATATTACGTACGTATGTTGTTTACTTACTATGACCTGACCAACACGATCATCTTTTAGAAGATGCCTCCAAGACGCGAGATACGTATGCCTACCAGCGAGGCAGAACTCCAAGGAATCATTGTTGGCGCCATAGCGCAGTATGCAGCCTCACAAGGAGGAACCAGCGGGAGCAATTCTAACAATAACGGCAATAAAAATCCACCACATGGTAATGTTAAGTCGTTTGAGACATATTACATTACATTTGGATATTTATAGCACGTCCGCTAATACCATTTGTATACACTAACGTATGTGCAGGGTGCACCTACAAGCAGTTTCTCGACTGCAAGCCCGTGAATTTCGATGGCACAGGAGGTGCCGTTGTGTTTGTTAGGTGGGCTGAAAAGACAGACTCTGTCTTAAGAATGAGCAAATGTGCTCCCGAACAACAAGTGACTTACATCTCAGGGCTATTTCTGGATGGAGCCCTATCGTGGTGGAACTTATAAGTGCAGACTTTAGGAGAATCTGCTGCTTACGCGTTGACATGGGCTGAGTTAAAAGAGTTAATGCGAAGGAAGTATTGCTCTCGTGCTGAGATACAAAGGTTAGAGACTGAGTTCTGGCATTTAAGGATGGATGGTCCCAAGATTGTAGAATATGTTCAAAGATTTCATGATTTATCTCACGTAGTACCTTACATGGTCACACCAGAGTTTAAGCGTATTGAGAGATTTATCTGGGGATTGGCACCCCAGATAATGAGTATGGTTACCACATCCAAGCCCGCGACAATCACGGAAGCCATCGACCTAAGTATGGCGCTTACTGAGGAGGCCATTAGGTTGAACAAGTTCTCAATTTCCGATCAGAAGAAAAAGGAAACACATGTTGAACCGTCTGGGGAAAACAAGCGAAAGTTTTCCAATTTCAAGCAAGGAACCAGCCATGTAAGCAAGAAGGGCGAGTCAAGCACACCGGCTAGAGCTGCAACCGGTGTTGAGAACAAAGGAAAGGGTTATATGGGCACTCTGCCCAAGTGTAACACATGCCAGCGCCATCATTCTGGCCGATGCGGACCAAAAACATGTGAAGCTTGTGGGAAAGTTGGTCACCTGAAGGATACTTGCTGGGTTAATGCTGGCCGGGGTGGCCAAGGAAGTTTGGGTAATAGGAACAACAATCGAGGAGGACACGGAAATGGAAATCGTGGGAATGTTGCGAATCAAGCTGGGAATGGAAATCGCAACCAAAATAACGCTCAAGGTGGAAAGGGAAACGGGAATGGCCAAGGGCCAGGTTGCTTCAATTGTGGAGATGTTGGGCACTTTAAGAAGGAATGCCCAAAATTGAACCAAGCACGGGGAAGAGTTTTTAACATCGGCGCCAGGGAAGCGCGCCAAGATCCAAACGTAGTCACTGGTACGTTCCCTGTAAACCAACGCTTTGCATCTATTCTGTTTGATACTGGTGCCGATTATAGTTTCGTATCATTAGAATTTAAGAATATATTTGGGTTGACACCTAGTAAATTAGACGTTCCGTACTCGATCGAATTAGCGAATGGAAAACTAGTCGAAACCAGTGAAGTTGTCCGAGGATGCGTGATTGAACTAGGAGGGCACGAGTTTATGCTAGACCTACTACCTGTCGAGTTGGGAAGCTTTGATGTGGTAGTAGGAATGGATTGGCTATCAAGTAACAAAGCCGAGATTGTTTGCCATGAGAAGACCATCCGCAACCCTATGTCGGATGAAGAAACGATCATAGTGCACGGAGAGAAGCGTGATACGCCTCTGAGAATCATTAGCTGTCTGAAAGCTAGGAAGTGTTTACAGAAGGGATGTGTTGCATTCTTGGCACACATCGTGGATAAAGAAGCTGCTGAACCAAAGATCGAAGACATCCCAGTAGTAAAAGAATACCCTGAAGTCTTTCCGGAAGACTTGCCAGGATTACCGCCGCAAAGACAAGTCGAGTTCCACATTGACTTAGTCCCAGGCGTCGCGCCTGTGGCTAAGGCGCCTTACCGACTTGCGCCTTCAGAGATGCAGGAGTTGTCGACACAACTCCAAGAGCTATTGGACAAAGGATTCATCAGGCCAAGCTTCTCACCTTGGGGAGCTCCGGTTCTGTTCGTTAAAAAGAAGGACGGTAGTTTTCGGATGTGTATAGACTACCGCGAGCTTAACAAGTTGACCATCAAGAATAGATATCCCCTGCCGAGAATCGATGACCTATTTGATCAACTGCAAGGTTCGAGCTTTTATTCAAAAATCAATCTTCGATCAGGATATCATCAACTAAGGATACAAGAGGAAAGTATCCCGAAAACGGCCTTTAGGACTCGTTATGGGCATTACGAGTTCCTAGTTATGCCGTTTGGGCTGACAAACGCACCGGCAGTTTTTATGGATTTAATGAATAGAGTTTGCAAGCCGTACCTCGACAAGTTTGTGATTGTGTTCATTGATGACATCTTAGTCTACTCGAAGACGAAGGGTGAGCACGAACAACACTTAAGAGCTATTCTAGAGCTACTTAAGAAGGAGAAATTGTATGCCAAGTTCTCGAAGTGCGAGTTCTGGCTGCGTGAAGTCCAATTTCTCGGGCATGTGGTAAACGGAAATGGAATCCATGTTGATCCCACAAAGATCGAGGCGATAAAGAGCTGGGAGACTCCAAAGACGCCAACCGAGATTCGACAATTCTTAGGTTTGGCTGGTTACTATCGAAGGTTCATTGAGGATTTTTCTAAAATCGCTCAACCTCTGACCGCGCTCACACAGAAAGACAAGAAGTTCGATTGGGGTGAGAAACAAGAAGAAGCGTTCCAGTTGTTGAAGAACAAACTTTGTGATGCACCGATCTTATCACTACCCGAAGGAACAGACGACTTCGTGGTATATTGTGACGCCTCGCGTCAAGGCTTGGGTTGTGTGCTGATGCAACGCCAGAAGGTTATAGCATATGCGTCATGCCAATTAAAGGTCCATGAGAAAAATTATACCATGCACGACTTGGAATTAGGCGCGGTGGTATTTGCGTTGAAGATCTGGCGACATTACTTATATGGCACGCGCTGCACGATCTTTACTGATCACAAAAGCCTGCAGCACATATTTAACCAAAAAGAGCTTAACATGAGGCAAAGGTGCTGGGTAGAACTATTGAATGATTATGATTGCGAGATCAAGTATCACCCAGGGAAAGCAAATGTGGTCGCTGACGCCCTGAGCCGAAAGGAAAGAATTAAGCCCATAAGGGTTAGGGCTTTGGAGATGATTGTCCAGACAGACCTCTCTTTGCGCATTCGTGTCGCGCAGAGAGAAGCTTTGAAAGAAAGGAATATAGAGGGCGAGTATCTCCGTGGGATGGAGAAGCAGTTGATACCAAACGAGGAAGGGACTTTATGCTTCACGAAACGGATTTGGGTTCCTCTGTTTGGTGGTTTGAGAAAGGTTATTTTTGATGAAGCTCATAAATCGCGGTACTCGATTCATCCCGGTGCGGATAAGATGTACCAGGACCTCAAGGATTTCTACTGGTGGCCTAGGATGAAAGGCGATGTTGCAATATACGTAGGTAAATGTTTAACTTGCGCCAAGGTTAAGGCCGAGTACCAAAAGCCTTCAGGTCTTCTGCAGCAACCTGAAATACCCAAGTGGAAATGGGAACAGATTTCCATGGACTTCATAACGAAATTGCCAAAGACACCCAGAGGTCATGATACTATTTGGGTAATAGTAGACCGTCTAACAAAGTCCGCACACTTCTTGCCAATCAAAGAGAAGGACAACACGAGTAAACTTGCGGAAATATACATGAGAGAGATTGTCGCACGTCATGGAGTGCCTCTCTCGATTATCTCTGATAGAGATGGGAGATTTGTATCAAGGATTTGGCAATCCTTCCAAGAAGCTTTTGGCTCACAGTTGAATCTAAGTACTGCATTTCACCCACAAACTGATGGCCAAAGTGAACGAACAATTCAGACATTGGAAGATATGCTGAGAGCATGTGTAATGGACTTAGGTGGTAGCTGGGATAATCATTTACCATTGGTCGAATTTTCATACAACAACAGCAATCACACAAGTATTGGAGCCGCGCCATTTGAAGCTCTTTACGGACGCAAGTGTCGATCACCACTGTGCTGGGCTGATGCGGGTGATAGACAGCTTGTTGGTCCCGAAATAGTCCAAGAGACGACAGACAAGATTGCGCAGATTCGAAAGCGCATCGAGGCGGCTCGCGACAGACAGAAAGCCTATGCAGATCCAAAGTGGAAGCCTTTGGAATTTCAAGTTGGGGATATGGTTTTATTGAAGGTTTCACCCTGGAAGGGTGTGGCACGCTTTGGAAAGCGTGGGAAGTTGAATCCGCGTTACATTGGCCCTTTCAGAATCCTGCAAAGGATTGGGCTTGTAGCCTACAAATTGGACCTACCTGCCGAACTCAATGGTGTTCACGATACATTTCATGTATCAAATTTGAAAAAGAGTCCAACCCAAGAAACGGTGATCATTCCTGCTGACGAAGTTCATAAGGGCGACACTCTCCACTTTACTGAAACACCCGTTGAGGTTACGGATTGGAAAGTGAACAAAACGCGCAGGAGTAGTGTCAAGCTCGTCAAAGTTCGATGGAATGCCAAACATGGGCCAGAATTCACGTGGGAACGTGAAGATCGTATGAAAGAAAAATACCCCCATTTATTCCCCAAGACCCCTGCAACTAGAAGCAGAGCCTAAAATTTCGGGACGAAATTTCTCTAACGGGGGGAGAATGTGACAACACTCACAAATCCAGGTATCCGTACAAATTAATTAATATTTAATTAGTGCTTAATTACTGTGCTTGATTACAACTGCGATTAAACTGCTTACTGATTTCTGATACATACGTACTCATGCATCACATTCTATACTGTCACTCTATTACTTACACACAAACATTAGTGACAACTTTGATGCACAAAAGCACAGTTAGCACACTAAACGGATAACCCAGTGAACATGCTGACATTACCAGCACCAAAACAGACATTGTTCTGAGGCCAGTATGAGCCGGGAGTAGATTTCTACACTAGTAGGGAGTGTAGGGAGGTGAGAATCATTAAACTGCGTCACTAGGTGATAGTTATAGTGCCCGGAAGTGCCTAAAACATATCTTAATTGCAGAATTCTGCACTAGTAACCAAAATTCAGCTTTTAACAAAGCTAGTAAAATGCAAAAACTTGGTAAAATAATTCTAGACACTTTCCAAAGTGTTGGTAAATTAATGTGTCACTAAAAATAATATTAAAGACACTTTAAAGCTTTGTTTGACACTTTAACGGATCAATATCCAACCGAACAACCGGACTTCACCCGGTACATAAAAATTTTGCCAAAGACATTGTTTCTGCTTTCCTGAGCTAGTTAGGGTCCCCGAACACCCTAACACCCTTTATATTAAATAACACACACAAGTATCCTAACTAAGCCTTTTGATTTCAACTAATCACCAACTATATCATCACAAACCAACCCTTACCCCCCCCCCCCTCTCTTGCGACGGTCCCCCATGGGTGGGGACACACCCTTGTTTCTTGATTATTTTAATGGTTAAGTGTTGAGTATCTAGGATACATATTACATGGAGGATAATAAGTAAATTGGATTATAAATTAACCTAAGAGTTCAAGACTTTCATTTCACTAATCACCCAAACTCAAACTCAAACTCTCTCTCTTTCCCTCTTGCTTGCCTTCGGCCGAACACCCTCATCACCATACTCCCACCATCGAGTTCTTGTTCAACCATTTTACATACATACATAGAAGCAAGGGAACACACAAGAAGGCTCGGTGCACTCGGAAGCTCAAGGACCACTCTAGATTTCTTTTATCCACCTCGTTTACGTCTTGTTTCTCCCCTAGCCTTGAGCTAGTAGTAAGTGCCTCTAAACATCATCTTGATCTTGTTTAAAGTGGTTAATAGTAGATGTAATGGTTAAAAATAAAAAACACACAAGAACATGACATAAAGTCTTGATCATATGATGAATAAGTTGGATAAAGAGAAACTAGTTGTGTAAATCATGTAAATCTTGTATGATTGTGATTATTTGATGTTGTTTGTTACTAGAAGTGGGATGGATCATCATCTAACCATACTAGATCATGTTCAAGAACATGGACTAGTAGTATGTTAGTGTTAGTTGTGAAAGATGATGAAACTTTCCATCCATGAGACATGAACTTGAGTAAATAAAATTTTTCTTGTAAAATAAGACTCTAAACATGTAGATCTAAAGATCTACAAGTGTTTTTTTTTTCCGGAAGAACCAAGTGAAAGATGCAAGATTTGTTAAAACCCGGACCTTACATAAACTAAAAGCATTTTAGTGAATAAACAAGTGTGTAAACACTTGTGTCACAAGAAAAAATTAACAAGAAATATTTTTGGTAAATCATGACTAGAAGTTGTGAAACTTCAAGATCTTTAAAAATAAAGTTTTTAAGAAACTAATTTTATTTTTAAAGATAACAAGATCTATTAAATATGTTAGGAAGTTACTACATATTTTTACAGAACATTCAAGTTCATGAGTTTATGATTTAGGGTTGTTTTTGTCAAGATAGTGATTAAAGATTTTATATTGTTGATTGATGATCGTTGATTGAAATTTTGAAAAGAAAATGATACGCTTGTAAGCGTGGACACCTCCAGTTACAGAGGAAACTCTGGCGAAATTTCTCCAGAAATATAACACTTAGAAATATTTTTCTAAACAAATGTTTACAAAATATATTTTTAACCTTGTTTTCAAAATAAACTTCGCCATGATTTTTATTTCAAAAATTACAAAGTATCGGAGGTGGATTTTCGTAAATAAAACTTGTTAAGCATATATTTAGAATATATATTACGTAATAAAACGCTCGTGTGATTATGTAATAATTTTGTGAACTACATATATTATTTTTAGGATAAAAATAATATAACCTGGGAATATTACGAAATCACGACTCCAAAATAATACCAACGCTATCACAAATAAATATTTAAGTTACACCGGTATTGTATTAACAACGCGAACTTTAAAATGTGACTTGTGTATTTTCGGAAAATACTCTTAAATGTGTATTTTGATAAAGTATTATTTTGGAAAATGGTATTTAGTAAAATATAATATTTTTGGGAAAAATATGTATATTTTGGAGTTAGAATATTTTAGACAAGTGATTAAAATATATTTTTCAAGTGAGACTTTAAAATATATTTTCGGTATTATAAAGAATACATGTATCAAAAACCCCATCCTTGGGAAGGAATATACTTATAACAATAAATAAGGAGTGTGAATACGAAATAGTTCCCTAACTATTTCTCCAAAAACGTTAAACCCTAAGCCAAGGCACGGCCATCCGTCTAATATGTATTAGTACGTGTAGGTCGTCACGCAGCCGGTTGAGTTGGAGACTTACGTTCGGGATACGCACTTCAGTGAGTTCATGACCCCCTTTTCTCTTAACTGTTTTCAGTTTTTATACTTTGGGGGTGGAATACATGTTACAATATTTACGGACACTATTATACATGGTATGGTTAGCTTAAGGAGGGTTTACTACTTAGATCATGTGAGTGGGTAGGCTGGAACTAGAGGCCATTAATCCTCATTGTAGGACCGAGGGTCATTAGCGGTAGATCTATCTGGGTGTAGTGAGCCCAACTCCAGGCCCACTGTACGGACCTCGGGGTGACTTTGAGCCCGACGCAAAAATCTGCTAGGTTTGACTCTTCCTACAGCACTTCACACATATCATTGACTTTGCAACCCAATGGTGATATCTTTTTTTCCTTAATTGCTACATACCAGGGATTTTCATACTTACAGACATATTACAAAGGCTTATACATACTCACCTTTACATGAACTCGCTCATCTTTTTTGTTGACTTTTCAAACTACATGTATTTCAGGACACTAATGGATCTGGTCAAGTTTGCAATGGGGTTAAGCTGCGTAGGAATAATGATGTCATCCGAGTTTAGGAAATGTGACCTCTTCCTGGACGGGTCACAAGTCTTAGACTGTGTTTTTATGCATGTCTGTAGGTTGTGTCTCATGAACAAGTTCTAATTATGTCATGGTTGTATTTCGTTTCATGTGTCGACTTTCAAACAATGTAGTTTTGGTAACTTTTAAAACTTGTTGAATGGATGAACGTCATGGTTTTATTTTCATATAGCATGGTTGTGATTGTGCTATGATATTAAGAAGTCACACCAAAATAAACCCACGCTTCCGCAAAGCCAGGGTGTGACAATCAGCCAGTCAAGTACCAAGAGGCACTGAAAGACAACAGCTGGGTAGAAGCCATGCAAGAGGAGCTCCAACAGTTTAAAAGACAAGTATGAGAGCTTGTACCACTGCCAAAAGATGTAAGCCCCATCGGCACAAAGTGGGTCTTCAAAAACAAAACTGATGAAAGGGGCATTGTTGTCAAGAATAAAGCCAGGCTTGTGGTTCAAGGTTATAGACAGGAAGAGGGGATTGATTATGATGAAACATTCGCCCCTGTAGCAAGATTGGAAGCTATAAGATTGTTCCTGGCCTTTGCTGTCAACCACAACATAAAGGTGTTCCAAATGGATATCAAAAGTGCTTTCCTCTATGGTACAATTCAAGAAGAGGTGTATGTTTGTCAACCTCCAGGTTTTGAGGATCCATTTTATCCAGATCATGTCTACAGGCTAAACAAAGCCTTGTATGGCCTGAAACAAGCACCTAGGGCCTGGTATGAAACTCTTTCCACCTTTCTACTCTCAAATGGTTTCAAAAGAGGTACCATTGATAAAACATTGTTTTTAAAATCTAGAGGAAAGGATTTAATGATTGTCCAAATTTATGTGGATGACATTATTTTTGGAAGCACATGTCATAAAATGTGTGAAGAGTTTAGGCAACTCATGACAGCTGAGTTTGAAATGAGTGCAATGGGTGAGCTGCAATGCTTTCTTGGTCTCCAAGTTCAGCAAATGCAAAATGGAACTTTTATTCATCAAAGCAAATATGCTAAAGAACTTTTAAATAAATTTGATATGAATGATTGTAAACCATGCAGCATACCCATGGCAACCAATAAGCTAGTCATGTCTGATGAAAAGGATGAGCTGATTGTCCAAACACTTTATAGAAGCATGATTAGGTCTTTATTGTACCTAACTGCATCTAGGCCAGACATCATGTTTGCAACATGTGTTTGTGCAAGAAGTCAGTCAGCCCCTAGGAAATCCAACCTTATTGCTGTAAAAAGGATATTCAGATACATAAAAAGTGCTCCCACACTTGGTATCTGGTATCCAGCTAATGGGAATATCAAGCTTTCAGGATTTTCAGACAGTGATTTTGCTGGATGTAACACCACAAGGAAGTCCACTTCAGGAGGGTGCCAGTTTCTAGGTGATTGCTTAGTTTCATGGCAAAGCAAAAAGCAAGCAGCTGTTTCAACATCCACTGCTGAAGCAGAATATATAGCTGCTGCAAGCTGTACATCCCAACTGCTCTGGCTTCAAAATCAATTGCTGGATTTTTGTATCACTGCCTTGAAGACACCACTCATGTTGGACAGTCAGGCAGCAGAAAATATCATCAAAAATCCAGTTTCCCACTCAACCACCAAACACATCGACATTAGACATCACTTTGTGAGGGATTGCTATGAAAAAGGTTTGATTTCTCTGCATCATGTTCCAACTAAAGACCAGCTGGCAGATGTGCTCACAAAAGCATTAGATACATCCACCTTTGAAAGCTTGGTCTCTAGGATTGGCATGCTAAACATGGAATAACAAGCAACATCTTGTTTTTCTATGAATAAAAGCATTAAAATGTTTTCAGAAAATAAAAAATCCATCCTTAAAAATAGCTAAAAATGAAGTTTTCATTAAAATCCTTAAAAGTCTGCCATAACCACTGTTTGTTCAAAAGTCTGCTCTACTTCAAAGTCTGTCCACTACTGAAAGTCATCCCCTGTTCTCTCATTTTCATGATAAGCACTGATGCTCAAAATCAGTGTTTTATCCACTGATGTGCTATCTGCTGATAGTAAAAAAACATCCACTGCTTCCATTTGTTACCGTTGTAACCACTGCCTTTCATCAGTAGTTTTCATAAAAGTACTGTCCTTCATTTCATTAGAGGTTGGCACGTGGACAGTACATTGTGGACAGTCCTTTTGTAACCGCTGCCACATCAGCATTCACTTTTTCTCCATAAAACCCCTTTCAAAACCCCAAACAGGGTTTTACTGTCGAATTAAATTCATAAAAATTCTCTTCTCAAAGCAGTTTTTCCTCAAATTCCTTCACAACCTTCTTCGATCATCATCTCCAAAATGACAAAATCGAACTCATCTGCAAAACCCACTTCCAAATCATCTTCAAAAGAGGCCTCTCAAAAAGCTAAACCCATCGAAATCCCACACAAACCGTCTCACAACCTTCTGGGTCTTCTCACAAAACCCGGCACCACTAATATTTTCGACTCCATCATTGAAATCATGTCTGCATCAAAGTATAAAACTTTGTTAATAGCAGATGCACCAATTTACTTGGCGACCCAAAGAGAGTTCTGGAAAAATGTAACCCTTGACACACAAGGTGAGACTGTCATAGCCATTAACTCTTCTCTAAAGGGTAAAGCTGTCAAAATTACAACACAATCCATCTCGGAGGTCTTTCAACTCGATGATCAGAAAGGTATAACTTCTTTTCCTAAAAACGAGTTAAAATTGACTTCATTGAAAGAGGGTATGCAGATACAATGATGAAGAAGGATACCTTACAAAAAGGTTTCTTCCCTTCTGCAACAAGGTTTTTATTTCATACCCTCCTAATGTGTGTTTCAAACAAAACCACTGCTTTTAATGAAATACCATTAAAGATTCAAAACCTGGGGTATGTTATTCTTCAAGAAGAAAATTTTAATTATTCTCAGGTAATCTTTAATGATCTGGTTAAAAATGTTGAAACAAAGGCATTCTTACTGTTTCCAAGATTTCTAAGTTATTATTTTGAAAAGAAACTTGGTAAGAATGATGCTTCTGCAATAAAACAAGGTGAATCTCTTCAAATGCACAGCTTAACTGCTGAAACTTTCACAAGAATGTCAACACCTTGCAAAACACAAGCAGAGGTGCCTGAGCAGAATTTAGCAGCTACCACTGCTCCTCAGGTATCTGCTGCTGAGCCCACTGCTCAAGGTGATCAAAGTAGCAAAACAACTACTTTGAAACCCACACCTAAAATCACCAAAAAGCCACAACAAAAGAAAATTCAAAAACCCCCCCAAACCCATCAAAAAGGCAACTCTGGAGGATGAGATACCAGAGCAACTGCCAGTGACAGCACAAAAGTCACAAGAAACCACTGCTGCTACTTCCTCACAGCAGTTGGTACAAATATCGCAACCTATAACCAAAACTCCTCCTGCTTCTTCTCAAAAAGAACAGGTTGTACATATAGGGACACCACAATATGATGCTCTGGAATCACTTGCTTCCATCATCCACAGCCCAATGCCCGGGGCAAATTCTCTTTCTACACCAAACCTCACATCCACAATTCCTCCACCAACTAAACTTTTGTTGGATGCTATTGATTTGAACCAGGCACAAACCAGTCCTTCTCAATCACCTGTCAATGAGAATATACTTCAACCAATGACTGGGTCTGATGTATCAATCATAGTTAACCCACCAACAATGCCTGAGGAGGCTACACCCCTTGAGTTACAAGTAACTCTTGGTGGTAATCCAAGTGAAGCAGCCACTACAAGTGCTGAACCCATTGGTTTGCATTTGGACAGTGGTTACATCAATAAGACTTCCTTGGAGGCAATTCCTTCCATAGCACCTCTGACATCCACCAGTGGATTTGTTTTGACCACTGGCAACATCAAAAGGTTGTCAAGTGTTGAAGGAAGAAGACCCCAGTACCAAGAAAAAGGGGCATCAGTGGTTAATGTTTGGAGTACACTCCCTACCTCAACCACTGATAAAACCACTGCTAGTGGGAAATCAGATGATCCCATTAAATTGGGTGATGGTTTAAAGTACCTGGAATTAACGGAACCTGTTGAAAAACTGGATACTTCTGTTGCAGAAATCAAAGAAATGCTGCAACAGTTGTTAAAAGTACAAAAGGTGCAATCCACTGTTGTTCCACCTCAAGCACCTGCTCCACCACAAGCATCTGCTGCAGATGAGATATGGAACCTCTTCCAACCTTTTCTCCAACAACAAAAACAAATGGCTGATCAGCAACATGCAAAACATGTCCAAGAGCTGAGAAACACAATGGAGTCTAGGTTCAAGAACACACAAGCTGACATCAAGGCTATAAAAGCCCATCTATTGAAAACCACTGGCACTGCTCCTCCAACTGTTCTCTTTATTGATCAACTACCCCCAGATAATGCCAAAAAGGGGGAGAAAATTCAGGAGTGGAAAAAGAAGGGAATAGATGATGGTCTTTACATTGAACCAGAAAGGGATGCTATGACCAGAAAAATTCCTTTGCCAGATGGTAGCAAGAAGGTTGATGTTACCCAAAATGCACTTGATGAAGGAGTAGCAAGTGTAAAAAGGGACAGAGCGGCAAAGGATATGTCAAGGTGGAATGAGGAGAAAAAAGCTTACATGGAGCTGAATGCGCAGGGTTGTTCTGGGCTAAAGGATGTTCAAAATCCGGTGCCAAAAAGAAATCCCACTAGAAAAGTGAGGGAACCCAAGTCCACACCATCCAGACTCACAAAGCATACTCCAAAACCACCGTCCAAAAGCCCCCAACATCAAATCTCCACCCAAACAGTTGTTGTAACTCCTGCTGTATCAACATCTGCTGGTACTCCAGTTGTTTCAACATCTGCTATCACTTCAACACACACCACGTCAACACACACCACAACCACTGCCTTATCACCACCACCATCACCACCAAAAACAACATCACCACCATCGCCTCCTGCCAAAAAGCAGAAGACAGCAGATGTTACAACATCTTTTGTAATGACAACAGTGGTTGAAACACCAGTTGTTTCAACAGCTGTTAGTCAATCACAAATCACTGCCAATCAAACCACCACCACTGATCCACCCAAAACATCATCTGCCTCTCCTACAATAAAAAGGAGAATACCAGATGATGATTCTCCATCACCACCACCAACATCTTCAAAATCTCTATCACTTGTTACAATACCCAAGCCTGTTCCTCTCTCATCAGCTCAAATTCAAAAGCCCTTACCTCCTACAGGTGTTCAATTCCCTCTTGAACTTATAGCAGTCAGAGAAGAAATCAAGTCTTTTTATTATGAGGACGACCCTGCTAAAAGGAGTTTGCCATCAGTTGAAGGATATCCAAGGCCAAATAATATTGAAGAATATTTGAAAGTCAAAGCTAAACAAGCAGAGGATATCTCAAAAAGAAATGCACAAGGAAAATCTGATAGAGAAATTCAGCATAATTACCAATTCTTGCTCACACAAGTCAGATCCTTAGAGCAATTTGCAAAAAATGTTTGTCAACAAATCTCAGAGAGAGCAGATGAAACTCTAAGAAAAGACTACATTGAAAGCATCATGGCAACCAAGAAATACAAAGGAGAAAAACACATGTACAAAGAGTGGACCATCCCTGAGCTTGAGAGTGAAGCAGCCAGGATTCAAGAAATGATCAAAAATAAGGTCAAGCACACTCCTCCAGATTGGGCAAAGTTCAAAAAGAATGTACCTGATAAAAAGGTAGAGCTGAGGAGAATGAAAGAGGAATTAGCTGCTGCTGATTATGGGTCGTTGAATCAAGTGTTGAGATGGAAAGAAGATAAAGTCAGGGCTACCTACAAAAGTTTGGAGAAATTAAGAAAGACAGATCCTACTGCTCCACAAAAGCCTAACTATCCTGAAGCAGAGGTTTCAAAAAGACCATCAAAGCTGCAAATCAGGAGATCCACTGCTCCAGCTGGTGCAGCCATCTTTAAAAGAAGGTCACAAAAACAGTTGGGTGCTGAAACAATCCAAGAGCTAATAGAAGGTGATGACCTTGTAAAAGAAGGCATAAAGAAAATGATTGTAGAGACTCTTGGTTTGGATCAACCTGCAAGTACTGCTCAGACAGTCATCAATAGGCCAGCATCTCCAAACACCTCCTCAAATAAAAATCTCCCAAGAAACCCACTAGACTCGAAGGTACTAAAGTGGGAAACTGACAAACAGACCCATGTACTGACAGTGTTCAAGTCTAGTGGAGAAGTGAAGAAAATAACAAGGGAACAAGCACTTGGCCTAAGTCTTGAAGATTTGCAGGATCTCCTTGATCTTTCACTTAGCAGGGATGATGATGACACAGATGCCTTAGCCTTTGAGTTACAACTCAAAGGGCAAATAAGGGAACTGCTGATGAGGCAATAAAGATCTACAAATAATGAAGAGTTTTGGCATTATCTATTCCAGGGGGAGATTGTTGGGATTGAACCCTACCAAAGGAACAGATAATTAAAGCCAAAACTGGATCAGTGCAGTGGATCCAGAATAAGCAGATGTTATGTATACAAGTCTCTCCCCTTGAAAGTGGTTTCAACATCTGCTGACCTCCTATCTACTGATCGTACAAACTGCTGATCTAGTAAAAGACTGATGGAATACTAAAGCTTTGCTGTTCAATCTACTGCCTTGAGTCAAGCTCTGCTAATCATGACAAGTACTGCTGGGTTCACATCAGTGGAAGGATGCAGCAGTAGTTTAGATGTCTTTATGTAATGAAATGTAATAACAGTAGTTAGCATAGCAGAGGTTGTATAGATCAGAGGTTAGAGTTTGTTAGGAGGTTAGATGTCACTTTCATGGTGACGTCAGCTTAGATGCTTCAGTGGTTTGCTCGTGCCTATAAATAGAACAGTGCTCTGTACTGTTCTATTAGCTCTTTCACTATCTTCTTCCTGCACGAACAAATACTGTGAGCTCAGGCTGAGGGGGAGTTTGTTGCATACTTGCAAATTGTAATCGTTGTTGAAATTAAATTCAATCATTCGATTCAATGTTAAACTTGTATGTTAAAAGCAATTCTCCTGTTTGATTGTGAAAAGTTTGCTTCCATCTTAATTCCGCTGCACAACTCATCCATCTTCATCATAATTCAAACGTAAAACACAATCAAAACCAAACTCAGATCCTAACAGCACCATTTGTGGTAACCCTCATTCGGTACAATATTGTGACCTCTTTGAACCATCCACTTCATACACCTACTATGAGGAGCCTAGGTACGAGCCATCAACTTCATATACATCCTATGAAGACCCAAGGTATGAACCTTCTCCCTCATACTCATATTTTGATGAACCAAGGTATGAGCCTTCATACTCATACTTTGAGGAACCAAGATATGAACCTTCACCTTCATATGCTTACTATGAGGAACCATGGTGTGAACAACCCACCTCATATGAGTATTATGAGGGACAAAATTACAACCCTTATTCATCATATACTTACAATGAGGAACAATGGTGTGAACCATCTACCTCATATAAGTACTATGAGGAACCAAGGATCGAACTTCCGACTTCAAGCTTTGAAGATACTTATTCAACTCAATTTGACGAACCACCAACTATTTCACATGTAGCCGAAAAGATAATAGAACATCTTAAAACTATCGAGCGCTATATAAAAGAAGCCCGCGCAAGGGAAGAGGAATCCCACGCAAGGGAAGAATTAACTCGTAATAAAGAAGAGATAGTTGAAAAGGTAAAAATGGAAGAACAAGTAAGTGAAAAACCGACACATGAGTTGAACAACGAAAAAGGTGAGTCCGACAATGTTAAAATTCAAGAAGAGTCTAATTTTAAAGAAATTAATCTCTTGTCACCTTCTTTCGAAAATCATTGTTTAGTACCCACTCATGCGAAGTTTTTAAAAGAATTAAACACTAACACTAAAATTAACGAAACGGTAAGCATTAAGTTAACAAATGATCAAACTACGCTAATAAAAGAAGATCCATTTGAAATTAACATTACACCGGTTCCATGTTTTTTTCAAAATTCCTTTATTAGTAATATTACAATTGATAAAGATCTTTGTGTTAATATAATTCCAAACTACATTTTCGAAAAATTAAGTATTGGTGATTTTTCTCCACTTCAAATACCCATTTTTTTATCTAATCGGAGAACAATAAAATCAATATGGATAGTTGAGGATGTGTTGGTCCAGTCCAATCAATTGGTAATCCCAACCGACTTCGTCATCCTTGATGACGCTCCACTAGTGTTGGGACGACCTTTTATAAAGACCCACGAAGCTTTGAAAAATCGGAAGTATAACCATCTACCCATTCAATTAGGGGTATTAAAAAAAAGTGTCGATCTTGAGCATTCAATGAAATATCCATTCGGCAATGATGAACCCCTAATTGAAGATGAAGCTGAACCACCCGATACAAGAGAAGAAATTGACCACTTTGTTGAAGAAGAGGTCGCCATAGAACAAACCTTTGTGGTGCTTGACCGAAACGAGCAACCAAATAAGGAGTCTCCTAAAGACCCACCTCTTGAGCTCAAGGAACTTTCAAAAGGTTTGGAATATGCTTTTCTCGACAAAGATGGTAAATCACCTATAATTATTTCGTCAAAATTAACTAGTTTAGAGAAAGAAAAATTAATCACACTTTTGAAAAAACACAAAAACGCGATCGCTTAGAAGCTTGTAGATATTAAAGGAATAAGTCCTTCCATGTGCACGCACAAAATTTTAATGAATGACGACTACAAATCGGTAATACAACCACAACGTAGAGTAAATCCAAATGTCCAAGAAGTGGTTAAAAACGAGGTCATCAAATTACTTGACACCGGACTCATTTACCCAATCTCTGATAGTCCTTGGGTAAGTCCCGTCCAAGTAGTTCCGATGAAAGGAGGTATGACGGTAATAACTAACAGAAAAAATATGAATTAATACCAACAAGAACCGTCACAGGATGGAGGGTATGTATCGACTATCGTCGATTAAATGAGGCAACAAGGAAAGATCACTTTCCTTTACCTTTTATTGATCAAATGTTAGAAAGATTATCCGGTCACAAATTTTGTTGTTTCTTAGATGGTTTTTCAGGTTACTTTCAAATACTGATAGCACCCGAAGACCAAGAAAAGACAACATTTACATATCCCTACGGAACTTTTGCTTATCGACGCATGCCTTTTGGTCATGTAATGCCCCCGCAACCTTTTAACGTTGCATGGTGGCCATCTTCCATGACATGATAGAAAAGACAATGGAAGTCTTAATGGACGACTTTTCTATCTTTGGAGATTCATACGACCAATGCCTCGATAACCTTGAACGAATGCTATCCCGATGTGAGGAAACTAACCTCGCCCTTAACTGGGAAAAATGCCATTTCATGGTAACGGAGGGAATAGTACTCGGTCATAAAATCTCAAGCGAAGGAATGGAGGTAGATCGAGCAAAGATAGACATTATTTCTCGATTACCACCCCCATCCTCCCTTAGAGCTATCAAAAGTTTCCTAGGGCATGCCGAATTTTATAGGCGATTTATCATAGACTTTTCAAAAATCTCAAGACCTCTAACAAAATTACTTGAAAAAGATGCTCCTTTCATCTTTGACAAGGATTGCAACCAAGCATTTCTAACACTAAAAGAAATGCTAGTCAATGCACCTATCATGATAGCAAACGATTGGAAATTACCCTTCGAAATCATGTGTGATGCAAGTGACTTTGCAGTTGGAGCTGTCTTGGGACAACGAAAAGATAAGCATTTTCACCCAATTTATTACGCTAGTAAAACACTTAATGATGCACAAGAAAATTACACAACAACAGAAAAAGAATTACTAGTCGTGGTATTTGCTTTTGATAAATTTCGTTCTTATCTTGTCCTTTCTAAAACAATAGTTTATACAGACCATGCAGCCATTCGATATCTCTTTAAGAAACAGGATGCTAAACCACGTTTGATTCAGTGGATTCTACTCCTCCAAGAATTCGACATTGAAATAAAAGACAAAAGAGGAGCAGAAAACACCGCAGCAGATCATTTTTCCCGCTTGGAAGATCCAACTTTGGAGGCAACTAGGGACGAGCTAATCAATGAAAAATTCCCAACAGAGTCCCTAGAAATGGTGGAATACCGAGAAGAGCCATGGTACGCCGACTATGCTAACTACTTAGCTAGCGGTATAGTCGCAAAAGGATGGTCACATCATCAAAGAAAAAAATTATTTGCCGATGTAAAGCATTATTTTTGGGAAGATCCTTATCTTTTCAAAATGTGTGCCGACCAACTTATCCGTCGATGCGTACATGGTACTGAAGCAAGAAGAATTCTCCGCCATTGTCATGAAGGTCCATATGGAGGACATCATGGTGCCGCTAGTACCGCACGAAAGATATTTGATTCAGGATTTTATTGGCCAACCATTTACAAAGACGCTCAAAGTCTTATCAAGACATGTGACGCTTGCCAAAGGTCAGGTAATATTTCTTCCAAAAACGAAATGCCACAGAATGGCATTCTTCTTTGTGAATTTTTTGATGTGTGGGGACTCGACTTTATGGGACCTTTCCCACCGTCAAAAGGAAACAAATGGCGGTAGATTACTTGTCTGAATGGGCCGAGGCCGAAGCACTTCCAACAAACGATGTAAGGGTTGTGGTAAGATTCCTGAAACGCTTATTCTCTCATTTTGGAATTCCAAAAGCATTAATAAGTGATAGAGGTACCCATTTTTGTAACCATCAACTTGAAAAAATTCTAACAAGGTATGGGGTCTATCACCGGGTCTCAACAGCAAATCACCCTCAAACAAACGGACAAGCCGAAGTGACTAATCGAGGTTTGAAAAGAATACTTGAAAAAACCGTAGGATTAAATAAAAAGGAATGGGCTGATAAATTAGATGACGCTTTATGGGCTTTTCGAACAGCATATAAAACAACAATAGGTACGACCCCATATAAGCTTGTCTATGGAAAAAGTTGTCATTTGCCGGTAGAAATAGCACACAGAGCCTACAGGGCAATTAAAAACGTAAACTTAGACTTAGAAATTGCCGGTAAAAATCGATTTTGTCAATTAAATGAATTAGACGAATTAAGAAATCACGCATACTCTAACTCCGAAATTTATAAGGAAAGAATGAAAAATTTGCATGATAAACACATTAAACCTAATGAATTTCGGGTAGGAGATCAAGTTCTATTGTTTAATTCACGACTTAGGTTGTTCCCTGGTAAATTAAAGTCTAGGTGGTCAGGACCTTTTTCCATCACCCACATTTTTCCACACGGTGCAATTGAAATTAAATATCGGAATGGAATTCCATTCAAAGTCAATGGCCAACGGCCAACGGCTAAAGCTTTATCAAGGATTTATTGAGGATGAAGAGGAGGAAATCTCGCTACAAGCGGCCGAGGAATGAAACGAAGGTTTGAGCATCAACATCATACCCTGTAAGTTACGAACATCGGGAAAGCATCTAAATCGGTAAGATTTCTAAAACCAAGCTTCGGGAAACAAGGGCACTTACATGAGCACTTCAAAATAAAAAATTTAAATTACCCGCCCAGGGGGCCGTGTCCGCGCAACTGTTAGGGGATAAAACCCCTTTTTTCTTTCACTTTCTCATTTCAACACGCCCCGTTTCCCCGAAAACTCTCTGGTTCCACCGGGAATCTTATCACGGCCCCAGCCCCGGTTTGACCCGGTCAGGAGCCGCGGGACAGGAACCTGTGGTATCTAATTTATGCGATAGCGGAAGATTTTTAACAGGATCTTTTAAAAACTCAAAATGCCCAATTATTTTATTTCATAATCCGAGATATACCCCGTAATTTACAATAGAGGAATTTCACAAGTAATTTCCCTGATTTATTAAAACATGTTTTATTCATTTTAACCGAGCCACCTCTTCAAGCTTGTTAGTGCTCCGTAGCACGTTTCCTTGATTTACAGCAGGTCGCCTGAAACATGTTTTAAAAATATTTTTGTCAGCGGGGAAATACTGGTGAATTATTCAAATTTGTAAAATGACACAGTGGTTATTAATTACAGCATAAGAGCGATTACAATGGCTTTTATCTTATTTTTATCTGGCACCTTGTCACCCGTGTGACGATGGTCATACCACTATTGGGTCTTTCCCCAAGTAGTGACGTTTATCACGGTGAGGATTTATTAGCCTAACCCGTGAGAAATTAGTAATGTGCACAATACCCCACTAGCCAGTGATTCAAGATAACCACGACTTAATCCCTGTAATTATAACATTTGAAAATGGAGTATTGTAAAATACTTTTGATAAAAAGAGAATAACTCACATTGCAGATTTAACGGGCAGAATTTAAGCCTACTGTTTAGCCTTGTAACCTAAATTAATAACATGCACACAAACTAGGTCAGTAACTAATACAGCATTTACGATAACTCACGAGATTAAACCCTCACAACGAATGACAAAGTGCGATACTTAAACATCCATCGAATTTACGCTGAATGACAAAGCATAACCCTAATGTGGGCAGCACCTAAACATCCATTGGATAGTTTCAGTCGATCGGACATTGAATCGTAGCAGCGATCGAGTTATTACCCTGTTATCGCGGCAGAATTCGGGCTTATGTATGTGTTTTTGGTAGTAAACAGGTGATATCTCGAAGTGTAAAACGAATTTTAACGTCGTTCAAGTGCCAGAATTCAAGTCCCAAACACCCCTATTTATACTAAAATTTTGACCCCCTCGCGTGACGCGAGGGGTCCATGTGGGGGCGTCGCGTGACGCGACGGGTCACCATCTACCATAGGGCAGCCCCGTGTGTTTGTAGCTCAGGTGAGTCAGCGGTTTGTAAAAATTCGGTTTTGACAGCCATTTATGTGGATAATCGTAACTAGGGAATACCCCCCCTGAGTTTTAGGGGCCCTGATCCTGATTCTGATTATTCTGAGAATTTCAGGGTTTATGCAGAATCACTTGGGGTTCTTAATTAGGGTTTCCTTTTGGACAAAATAAGATAATAATTAGGACTTTTGATGAGAGTTATTACAAATCTCTGAAGATTTTCACGTTCCCCCGACTCCTAACAACGTCAAGGTATGATTCTATCATTATAGTTAGTTTAATCACTTGCATGTAGTATAACATCAAAAATTTGGGGAAAATCTAGGGTTCTTCAACTTGAACCAAATCAAACCTCAAATTTTTGCTTAGATCTGTTAGTATTAGTATAGATGCATGTTATAGGAAGTAAATCAACATGTATTGTTGTAGATTTTCCCGATTTCTTACAAAAAACTCAAACCCTTGTTTTTTAACCGAAAAAGATGAAATTGAAGGGGTAAATGGTTTGTTTTGGGAAAAACGGCACTTAGGGTTTCATTTTCGGGGAAAACCGCCCCTACTGGACCAAAAAATTTCAAGTTTTCGAAACCGGGTCGAAAAATCAAATTTTTGGGAAACAGACGCTTGAGCACGGGGGCGTGTCTAGCTATTTTTCAGCGAACATGGCGTGTTCAGCTGACTGTTTTTAGTTTTCTTCGAAAATTTTACTGTTTCATGCTAATTGTTTGGTGTTTTCTTTCAGATGGCCAAGAAGTTTACTAGGTTCAACCCGAATGAGTATGTGGCTCAAGCACGGTTTGAAATTCTCAAGACAAGATCCGAAGAAAACCCCCGACAAGTTTGCTTGGATACTCTAGAAGCAGTAGGCCAAATCGACCGCTTCAACAACCTTGTTACCGGTCCGCTACGAGCAGCTCTTTGCACTCGGCTTCACTCTATGCACGAGTATAAAATGGAATTTTATAACACATTTGCCTTCAAGGAAAGAGCAGAGCCGTTTGACAATGAGGGGGTGGAATTCCGTTGTAGAGGAGATACTTACTCAATCTCAATTGCACAGTTCGTGGCAATCGTCGGGTTGTATTCGAAAGAGGATGCTGGAGAAGAAGAGAACACTGGTGGTCTCCACGAACTTCCACAAGAACAACGCCAAGCTGCATGGGCACAGATTGGGGAGGGACACTATAACCCGAGCCAGAATAAGAGCACACAGTTGAGGGACCCTCTCTACCGCTACATCCATAGGGTCCTCAACTACTCCCTCTGCCAGAGGCATGACAGTGGTGGTGTTGTAGGTTTGCGTGATCTAATAGTCCTCCACTGCATTCACAACCGTATAAACCTCGTTGTTCCACACCTACTACTTCGCAATATGCACTTGAACCAACTTGCTACTCCCCCGACTCCTATCTTTTTTGGAGGGTGGATCTACCGCCTCTTCAAGCATTTTGTGCAAAGGATGCCAAGGTCCTTCAAGAAGGACCCATGGTCGGGAAAAGTGGACCTTGTCATATGTCGCTCCATGAACCTAATCAATGAAGCAGATGACGGGACGATCAGATTTCAAACGGTTCAAGGGCATGCGTGGAACCCTCAAGCAGCTCTCGTCCTTCACGCTCCACAAATCCGTCCTTCTCCCCAGTACCAGTATCAGCATCATGGTGATCCGGGCCAATCCTCCTCTCAAGGAGGTGGTTTTCCTAACTTTCAAAGTTTGCATGATTTGTTGCAGGAAAATCTCATGTGCACCCGAAACACCTACAATATGGCCAGCAATACGTACACCCGGGTCGGAGTTATAGAAAGAAACATCTCCGTCATGCAGGATGATATAAGCATCATCCGGGAGTACATGGCGGGCCAAGGAGGGGATGATGACGAGGATGACGATATGGATTAAGCTGGAGGCGTTGGAGGTAATGTAACATGGTTGGAGGTAATAACAGGTTAACCCTTTATCTCTCACAAACAATTTCATGGCCTGCGTGCCATTTGTTGAACAATTTACTTTCCATAACTCTTTTAATTTCCTGTATTTTCTTTTCTTTTTTTTAGTTTGTGTTGTGGATGATGAAACTATGGTAAATTAGGATGTTTGCTATTTTGTTTGGTGTGGTATTTATTAGTAAAACAGGTACCTACGAGGCTTGAAGCACTAAATATTAGTGCTACAAAAGCCGGGAAAGCAGAACCGAAAGCCGAAACCTGTTTTCAATAATTGCAGATTGTCCACACGGGGTCGTGCCCATTCGGCACGCCCCGTGTCCACCACCCTGTTGCTGCTGTTTGTTTAATTTATGCCCAACACGGGGCGTGTTCACTGAACACGCCCCCGTGCCCACAAACAGTAAGTTCTCGTTACTGGCAATCTGACCATGGGGTTGTGCTCATCCGATATGGGACCGTGTCCAGATGCCTAGTAACATAAAATTTTGCTTTTTAACATCTTTTTACACATTCAATCAACCTAAAAACTTATTTTTGGTACACATTGAGGACAATGTGTAATTTAAGTGTGGGGGGGATGCTAAAACCTTGAATTTTGCAAGTCCTAATAACAAGCCTTACACAAAACTCTATTGGAACCGCTAATCACCCCAATTTTTTTCAAAAAACTTTTCATTTTTTTTACTTGTCTTGGTTTAATTTGGGAATAACAAGTTCTAAAAAAAAGGTTATATTTTTAGAAATTTACAACCGATAGCGTCGTGATAAAAAGAACCAACATAAGAAAATTATGAAACGGCATGACAAATCTAGTTAAAATTTGATTATATATACTTGATCACATTATAAACCCATTCCCACAAAAAGTGAGTTTTGAGCCTTCATTGAGCATACAAATACACATCTTTAGATTAAATGCTCATTTTTCATTTCTTGTGTGAATAGCCGCTTGGTTTCTTACAACTCTAGAACTTGCCATGACAATACATTCCCGGTCCTTACCAACTTAAACCCAAGTAAGTAAATGATAGAGGCATTAGGACTAACCTTTTTTTTCTTTTCAACACCATTGTTTTTCATTTTTTTTACCACATACCCAAAAATCCCCCTAGTTAACCCCTTTGAGCCTAAATCTTTTCATTTCTAAACCCACAAAACAAACACCCTTTACCCACCAAAACCTTTTTATTTTTTTTAACCCTTTATTTTAGTAAAAAGCTCGGTCTTCATGTGACATCCTTATAAAAAAAATGAAGTCTAGCAATAAACAAACAAGTGCATCAAAAGAAACTTTGTTTGAAAATGCTTCGGTTGAATAAAAAGTCACAAAAATAAAAAGTTTTACGACGACCGACGCTTTTTACGTCTTTTGCCCTTTCTACTAACCATTGACCCAAAACACCTACCTTTAACCCAAGCCTAACCCTTCCCCAAGTCCTCTTGATATTTACAAAGGTGTATAGTTAAAAAAGGAGGAGGATTGATTGCTTGGCAAGCATATGGTAGAAGTAAGTTCCATGCCGGTCTCGAGTGTTTCACAAAAATACATCTTCGGCCGAGTGTTGAGTGATCTCCCGTGAGGTATGTGAACTTGTATATAAATGGAATTTTAAAAAGGCATGTTATGCCCAAATAAGTAATTTCTCTTATGAAACGTTCTAAATAAATCATAACGAATAGGATTGTAAATAACATAAAAATAAAGCCTAATAAAGATCTTGGATTCCCGACACTCAAGACAAGCCCAAAACTTCTCTTCTACCCATTCCATTTGGGAGTGTAAGCCACATTATAAAGAGTTTTGCTTGAGGACAAGCAAAGATTCAAGTGTGGGGGTATTTGATGTGTGTAAAATGCAACATATAAATTACATCAAATGAGGCATAAAACTAACCCTTTTTTTAGTACTAATGTTGGAAAAAAGTGTGCTTTTGTCTTCCTTTTGTATTTTCAGGATTAAAAGAGCGTAAATGAACAAAAGAAGCAAAAATGCAGCAAAATCTAACATAATCACAAGAAAAGGAATAAACGTGGCATGGCCGACCCCTCGACAGCATCTTCCCAAGCAAAAGCAAGTAAACAGAAGGCTGCACACAGCCCCGTACCCAGCGGACACGGGGGCGTGTTCAGGTGTCTGCAGAAAAGACAAAGCTATAGAAGCTTCTATTCCCGACACGGGGGCGTGCCCAGCTCAACACGGCCGTGGTCAACGCTAAGATTCGCAGAATCCAAGCAAATCTTGATAGTACAGATACGCTTCTGCACACGGGGCCGTGCCTAGCGGACACGGGGGCGTGTGGAGCTAATACAGAAAAATTGCAATTAATGAAGAAAGAGAAAGAGGATGGACATGGGGCCGTGTCCGGGCTTCTGTGCAGGCTATAAATAGGGGTGTTTGGTTCACTTCAAAGGTATCCCTTGGCAAACCACCTCTCTCCCACTTCACCCACACTCCACCACCATCACAACCCACATCCACCACCATCATCCACCATCCATCTTAGAGTGTGTGTAGTAGTCTCGGGATCCAAGATTGATAGTAAGAGTTCTTGACAATCAAATGCCATGTTTGCCTAAGTCTCTTACATCACTTGGTGAAGACAAGCATTTAGTGTAATACATTTGTTTTTCAATCTTTTCGCACTTTTTATTTGGTTTTGTATTAATGACTTTAATAACTAGTTTCTTATGTTGAATTATCTGCTTGGTGCTCTCAGTTCTCAAACCACGAAATAGATCAAACTCTTTCTTCAAAAGTGATTTTTTGTTTTTGATCATTTCTTTACTTCCAACAAACTTCGATTTTAATGCTCTCCAGATAGAATATGCACTTCCATTGTGTTGCAATAAAACCAAGATATCTTCTTTAATTGCTTGATGCAATAGACTAATCATCATCTTTTCATTTTTGTATTTCTTTCTATCATCAACACTTAGATCTTTAATAGCAATCTCCTCTTCTTCATCATTCAAAGGTCTAACATATTTCGTTTCCACGCATTCCCAAGCATCCAAGTAATTTGCTTGTACCCAATTCTCAAATCGTTCTTCCCATCCTTTATACTCCTCGATATTCATGAGCTTAGGCGGTTTTTGCATAGTGCCCGTTTCATTTTCCATGTTCAAGTTCTGAGTAACAGATGCCGGAGTAGTTGGGGTAGTAGCAAATGCGTTATAAAATTCATCTTCCATGTTTCGGTAACAAGTTTCACAAAACTTTAACACTTTCAAACGAAATCAAATCTTTCACAGGGAATAACACTCTCAAACGAAATACCTCTTCACACGGAATTACCGAGTTCGAACGAAATACCAATCTGAAGAGAAATAACTAATCTCGTGTGAAACTTTCAAACGGAATTACAATCTGGTGCGAAATTAGTGATTTCACGCGAAATCACTCAAACGAAATAACAATTTTGAGCGGAATAGTGATTTCGAACGGAATTACTCAAGCGAAATACTGGTTTCGAGCGAAATTAACAGCAACTTCAAGCGAAATTATAATTCCGTGCGAAATTAAGTGCAATTTCAAACGAAATTATGTTGATATCATCATTCTCGAGCTGTTTTTGCCAAAATTGATTAGGTTTTTGTCCGATTTTAAGTCTGAAACTTTCAAGGGTTTATTAAAACACTGTTTCACACAATATGTGAGAAAATTAGCCGATTTTAACCGTGAAAAGTTGTTAATTTTGAAAAAGAAGATGTAGAAATCAGAAATTTCAGCTGAATTGGTAAGAACTCTTCTTCCTGAGCTCTGATACCACTTGTAGGATCGTTTTCAGACCCAAACGAGTCGATCAGAAGAGTTTTTCTCAATACGAAAGGCGGAAACAGACGTATCAAGTTCAATTCTGCAATATATACACTTTAAACTGTCTTTAGATTGATTTAACAAAGATTTACAGCGAGTAGACACTTCGGCAGCACTTCGGCTCTCAAACCGGAATCTAATTTCGTTCCAAATGACACAACACTATCTAGTATATATAGGCATGGTAATTTCGTGTGAAATGGCTCAAACGAAATCAGGTTTCACACGAAATTAGTGATTTCGTGTGAAATGCCATCAGTTGATTTCGTGCGGAATTACAAATTCTAATTCCGTGCGAAATTACCTCTCATCCTATTTTTGACATTTTTCTTGAACAACGTGCTCTGGTCTATCTAATACAATACAAGACTCGATACAAGATGAAGTCGACAGACGCATGCACCAACAGGCTCCCCCTCGAATGTTGACGAGTCTTAAGTGTCGAGTCTTTAAACTTCAATCTTTATCAGTCTTCTCGACCTCTTCTGAAGTATCTAACAATGTAAAGCATCCTCAATCTCTGTCTTTTCTTCTTCTCCAAGATTTCAATCTGGCTCTTATCTCTTTCTAATCCTCTTGGTCAGATCTCTTGATTCCTTAAATTCATCAGCATCATCAGCTTGCGTGAACTTCAGGATCTGAACTTGGCTCTACAATCTTCTACCCCAAGATCTGAAGCTGGCTTATATATCATCAGACTCCCCCTTAAGTTGTACTTGGGATCGTGGACTGGCTTTCACAGATTCAAAATCGTAATCTAGCTCACATCCTATTCGAGATCAAAACCTGGCTTACCTGCACACTCTCTACCTCACAATAAATTTCACAAATTTAAAATTTGACAAATTTATTCTATGCTTACCATTTGTTAACACAAACACATCATCATTTACAAATTTTGTACAGAATGATTTAACAATATCAATCTCTGATGAACCACTTGTATGAAAAACATTTTCCTTTTCAAACAACTCAAACATTTTTTCCCAAACCATTTGTTCATCATGTTTAGCACTTGGAATTTTGAAAATCAGCTCTCCAACATCAGTTTGTCAAAAATCTTTTTGAAATTTTTTAAAAAATTTATGCTAAAACACACTGAAAATCTTTTTGGATTTTTTTATTATAAAGAAATGCAATAAAGAAATATTTACATACAATATTTTTGTGAGTTTGTGTAAGAGGATCATTTCAGTTTTTGAGACAAATCACCAACACCGTTAAGCTTTAAACATTTTAAGTTCTAAACGATTCACTTATATTGTCAGTATACTGATCCACTTAAATTTTCACACAAAGTTCAACTGTTTCAAGATACGAGATTAATGTTTTAGAGACTTAAACTTATTCATGTGTCCCACATCAGAATATACTCCCGTATCCAGATCCCAATATTCAGTCTTATAGGTGAGTATACCACAGATGATATCTGTAAAGGGTTAACTGCGAGGGCCGTGAGAGCTCAGGCTATTGCTTCCGCAAAATCAGATAGATGACGGCTTCGACTTTTGGTGTGTTCCCTTTAGAGAATCTTTTCTTCAACAGCACATGATTAGCATTTTTCAATGTTTCATCATTTTTGTACTGAGGGTGATGCTATATTTCAAGCAAGCGGAAAGTATTATACGGGGACTAGGCCATTGCTTCCGCAAAATCAGAAGTCCCGGGATAATACCCCAGATATCACTGAGTATAAAGACCTAGTATCTCAGAAAGAGGGACCTTTCAAACAAGATTTCGGGGGTTACCCATATATTCGAGAGATGTTCCCCACGATATAAGTAAGTTTGAAATTTAGGTTTATATCTCGTCACAATCTACTAAATGTGTAAAAACCTACTGACACATCATCAGTGAGACCGTTTATCACATTTTGACTTTCCAAATCTTTAGCATGTTGTGATAGTCTACTGATGTACTATCATTTCCTCTTTTTCACAACAAAACTCATTTTTTTAGCTTTTATCATGTTTCTGGCTTTTTCAAATTTTCTAATGTTTTTGGATTTTCTGAAATTCTTACTCCCCCTAAAATTCAAATACATTTAAAAATTTTGAAAACAAACTGTACAAGTAAAATGACAACTGTTGTGAATTACTTCAAATCGCCATCTACTTGGCATAAACAATCAGAACTCCCCCTTACAACAAACTATTTTCCCATTGTGATTTCAAAACACTTAAGTTTGTTTTAATCAAATGGTTTTTTTGGAAAATTAGTTTTGTTGATTTTACCACTTGTAGGTTAGGGGATCAATTCATCACCTTGTTCTTTTAACCTCTTGTAGAAAATCAAGTACAACTTAATGTCCCTGATTTACCATTTGTAAGAAACAAACCAATAACCACTTGTAAGTCGAAATATCACAATTGTGACCTTCTCAAGAAAGATGCCGATTCCTGCTCCACTCTTACCAACCTGGGAGCTCCGGCAAGTCATACTTTTCACTCATCATAATATGTTCCATCCCAGTCACAAACCTGGGATGTCACAATTTTACCTGGTTTCTTCAATTTCTTTTCATAAAATTCTTTCACCCCTTTGACTTTACCATCAACCATTTTCCCAAAAATATGTTTCACTTTGGGGTTAAAAGCTTTTTCAATATCAAATTCTTTCTTTTCAGAGAAAAATTGATTTAAAATCTCAATTTTACCAACCTTTTGTTTAAAATTCTCAGCCCTCAATGGTGGAAAATTGACATCATCCATTGGAGGTACTGATGTTTCTAACTTTAACTCATCATGTGGCTCCTCTGACTTTATGGAATCAGATTCATTTCCTGAAAATTGCTCCTCTGATTTTGACGAATCAGAATCATTGCTATAACTATCATCAGATTTGTTAACAACCCACTTGTGGTTATCAAGATTCACTTTTCTCTTGTAAAACCTTTTTGAACATTCACCAACTTCAAACTTCGAATTTTTGAAAACTTTGAATTGTTTAGTTGGTGATTCATTTTCAATAATCTTTTCTTTCAATTTTTCAGAGACTCCCTGTTTTGTTTGAATTGCCTTTGGACAATTCTTGGCAATATGACCAACAATTTTGCATTGAAAACAGGTTCTAGACTCCATATTCTTCTGAACAACATTTTTCTCCATTTCTTCTTGCTTCTTTGCAAGGAATTCTTTGTTTGATTGATTCCTGAATAATTGCTCCTTTTCCTCTTCAGTTGATGTTCCTGAAACAAAAACAGTTTTTGGTTTATAAGTTTTTTCATTTTTATTATTTTTCGGTGGAATAAAACCAAGACCTTTTCTTTTGAAATTACCGTTATGGTTTGGTTTCTTTTGAAAACCTGAACCAGAACTGTAACCTTTTTTCTTGTTTAAACGTTGTTAAGCTCTTGAGGTGTAAGATTTAGGTTTTTCAGAAAGATTTACATCTTTTATTTCAGAAATATTAATTTCTGTTAGTTTGAAAACCTTTTTGATCATGTCAGGTTTAACACCTCTTATTGGAAATTCTTGATCAGAATATAATTTGTCAGAATCATTCAAAGTATATGCCACTTTGATTGGTTCGTCATTCAAATTAGATTTTGATAATAAAAACTCTTTATTGTAAACCCTTTTATCCTTTTTGACTGTTGGACTTGACGTGTCAGATTTTGACTCTGAATTTGACTCCAACTTTGACTCCTCGGTTTCATCTTTATCCAACACCTGATCAACCACTTTCTTTATTAACTCAGACTCATGATCAGTATCAGACGATGTAAAAATGACATCAATGTTGTCGGGCAAATTATCAGATGGTTCAGATTCCCACACTAAATTGGTTGCCTTTTTTACTCTTTCTGAATTTGGATTTCTAGGAGAATATCCATTTTCAAGCGGGGGTGGACACTTTGTATAACTGAAACCTTTTTTCTTACCAGAATCAATCACTTCAGTATCCTTCTTCTTTTCTTCAAAAATTTCCTCTTCATCAAATGCCTTCATGCCTTCAACAGTTGGATAAATTCTGTCAATAACATAAGAAGTACATGAGTAACTTTTTAACAATCTATTAACTCTCTCAGTTTCAATCCTCTGAGTTTCCAGTTTCTGTTCAAGCACAGCACACTTCTCGATATAATTATTCACCACTTTCTGCTTTGTCATGAAAGCTCCTTGAAGTGTCTTCATTGTTGTAGCTTGTTCACTGCTAGACAGATTGTATTAATTCATGGCTTTGTTCAGAACATCATAAGATTCTTTCAATCTGTTCAAGTTATGAATCAATGTACTATTTTACTTCTTTACTACTTCACAGTTTCACATATCACCGGAATCTTTTGTGCATCGACTTCAGTTTCAACTTTGAAAACTGGAATATCTTTGACCTTTTTCCTTATCACTGGAACTTCTTCATCATCACTGCTGACAGGTTTTTTAACTTTCTTCTTTTTCTTTTTCTTTTTATTTTTTTCATCATCACTCTCATTTTCTTCCATCATTCTTAAGTGCTTTTCCATTCTTCTTGCATAATAATCATCATCATTATCACTATCTTCAGCAACTCGAGCAACAAAAGCTTTGTGATTTGGAGTTTTGTTAGGAAAATAATCATCCCAACTGAAATTTGCCCAGCTAAACCCTTCTGGTAATTTTTCATCATCTTGATTTATCAGACATGCTTTACTGTCAGCTGAAACATATTTGTCCCAACTGAAATCACTTGTAGACTTTTTTTCATCTTGATTCACCATGCAGGCTCTCTTTGATGATTCTTCAATTGCCTTCCTGGCATGTGCAGTTTGTGGATCTTGTTGATGTGATTGTTGAGCAACTTGATGATAAATTGCTTTCCGATAATAATCATTGTTGTTGAACTGATTTTGAGCTCCACTTGCTTCGCGATTTGTGCACTCTCTTTTGAAGTGTCATTTTTCCCTGCAACGAAAACAAGTAACTTTAGATTTATCAAATCCTAAAGTAGAAACATTTGCATCATGGAAATCATCTCTTTCTGTAATTTGTTTAAACTTTTCAGCTCTCCTCAAAATACTTGCCAAACACCACTTTATATCCATCAATTCCATCTCTTCAGCATCAATCTGATCGTAATCCTCTTTTGTCAACATTGGATTCCCGATCTTTCCTGCAACTAAACTTTCATATGATTCTAATACAGTTCCCAACAACGACATGTGACCTTTTGCAACCTCTTCCGATAATTTTTCACCATTTTCAAGATTCAAAACAATGTTGCATTGTAATCTCTTGCCATTCTTGGTCGTTGAAAAATTTGGATCATATGATGAATATGAAGAAAAACTTGTTTTGCTATTTGATCCTTTAGAAGACCCTTCAGACAAACTCTTTGCATTGAATGCAGTCTCAACCTTTGGTGACATGTTTGTCTTATCACTGATACCTCCTTTGAAATAAAGACTGATATCTTGTTCTCCATCAAAATCTTTCATTCGTGAAATCTTTCTTTGTTCCATTTCCTGAGCTTCAAGCTTTTCAATGAACTTATTCAGTGTTAGATTGCTATAATCTTTCTTGTTTCTCAACATCATTAGATACGTGCCCCAAGTTTCATGTGGCAATGCATCAGCCAACTTTTCTATCAACTCTTCATTATCATTATTGATACTCACTCTCTTCATTTGAACTAACAAATTGCAATATCTTTCAATTATCTTCTTGGTGCTCTCAGTTCTCAAACCACGAAATAGATCAAACTCTTTCTTCAAAAGTGATTTTTTTTTATCATTTCTTTACTTCCAACAAACTTCGATTTTAATGCTCTCCAGATAGAATATGCACTTCCATTGTGTTGCAATAAAACCAAGATATCTTCTTTAACTGCTTGATGCAATAGACTAATCATCATCTTTTCATTTTTGTATTTCTTTCTATCATCAACACTTAGATCTTTAATAGCAATCTCCTCTTCTTCATCATTCAAAGGTCTAACATATTTCGTTTCCACGCATTCCCAAGCATCCAAGTAATTTGCTTGTACCCAATTCTCAAATCGTTCTTCCCATCCTTTATACTCCTCGATATTCATGAGCTTAGGCGGTTTTTGCATAGTGCCCGTTTCATTTTCCATGTTCAAGTTCTGAGTAACAGATGCCGGAGTAGTTGGGGTAGTAGCAAATGCGTTATAAAATTCATCTTCCATGTTTCGGTAACAAGTTTCACAAAACTTTAACACTTTCAAACGAAATCAAATCTTTCACAGGGAATAACACTCTCAAACGAAATACCTCTTCACACGGAATTACCGAGTTCGAACGAAATACCAATCTGAAGAGAAATAACTAATCTCGTGTGAAACTTTCAAACGAAATTACAATCTGGTGCGAAATTAGTGATTTCACGCGAAATCACTCAAACGAAATAACAATTTGGAGCGGAATGGTGATTTCGAACGGAATTACTCAAGCGAAATACTGGTTTCGAGCGAAATTAACAGCAACTTCAAGCGAAATTATAATTCCGTGCGAAATTAAGTGCAATTTCAAACGAAATTATGCTGATATCATCATTCTCGAGCTGTTTTTGCCAAAATTGATTAGGTTTTTGTCCGATTTTAAGTCTAAAACTTTCAAGGGTTTATTAAAACACTGTTTCACACAATATGTGAGAAAATTAGCCGATTTTAACCGTGAAAAGTTGTTAATTTTGAAAAAGAAGATGTAGAAATCAGAAATTTCAGCTGAATTGGTAAGAACTCTTCTTCCGGAGCTCTGATACCACTTGTAGGATCGTTTTCAGACCCAAACGAGTTGATCAGAAGAGTTTTTCTCAATACGAAAGGCGGAAACAGACGTATCGAGTTCAATTCAGCAAGATATACACTTTAAGCTGTCTTTAGATTGATTTAACAAAGATTTACAGCGAGTAGACACTTCGGCAGCACTTCGGCTCTCAAACCGGAATCTAATTTCGTTCCAAATGACACAACACTATCTAGTATATATAGGCATGGTAATTTCGTGTGAAATGGCTCAAACGAAATCAGGTTTCACACGAAATTAGTGATTTCGTGTGAAATGCCATCAGTTGATTTCGTGCGGAATTACAAATTCCAATTCCGTGCGAAATTACCTCTCATCCTATTTTTGACATTTTTCTCGAACAACGTGCTCTGATCTATCTAATACAATACAAGACTCGGTACAAGATGAAGTCGACAGACGCATGCACCAACAATTAATAACTTAATTAATTATCTTTCAATGATCCAACCCTTTAGTATTGTATCCTTGCTGACTCAAACTACTGGGTTGAGGGTAACGTCACCTTCAAAAGAGGGGCCTACTACTATAACTAAGATAATCTCTTAAAAAGTGCAAAAGTGCGGAAATCATCAAAGGTTACACTAAAGGCGAGTCGAATCCAAGTGATTCATCTTGTCTATCTGTTTTATTTTATTTTTATTTTCAGCATTTTTAGTTTTTATTTTCATATTTAAAACTTTTTCTAAATTTTTTATTTGATTAGACGTTGAGGATAAACCGGTACTAAAAGCTCTTATGTCCTTGGACGACCTCGGTATCTTACCAACGCTATACTACGCTCACGATGGGTGCACTTGCCCATATGTGTGTTTAGTGTTAGTAAAATATCGTGTTTTATAAATTTAAAACTTGACTAAAGTGTTAAAAAGGGCTAAAAATATACATAAAAACATATCGCACTCGACACGCATCACGAAGCTTCAAATGAGGACGGCGCAGGAGCTAATTTGCGCCTTGTCAGCCTAGAGAAGCATGAGTTTACCTATGCCATCAAGTTGGATTTTAAAAATACCATATGAAGCGTTCTTGGCTGGCTTGCGCCTGGCCATAAAGATGGGAGCTCAAAATTTACAAGCGCATGTCGACTCCCTCCTGATCGCGAGTCAAATCAACGGTTTGTATGATGCCAAAGGCGAAGTCATGGCTTTATACCTAGAGCAAGCAAAAGAGCTACTCCAGATGTTCAAGTCATACAAGGTTGTTCATATCAACCGGTCAGAAAACAAGCCAGCTGACGCGTTAAGCAAGCTCGCCTCAACAGCTTTTCAGCACCTGGCCAAGGATGTAAGAATTGAAGTTCTGAAAAACCGATCGGTGCTATTGCGCCAGGTCAATGTGATTGAGATAGGGCCACCTTCATGGATGACCCCTATCATTCAATATCTCCAAGAGGGAATTCTCCCAGAAAACAAAGCGGAGGCAAGAAAGATACAGAACAAAGCACTGTTTTATGAAATGAATGGGGGTATTCTATACAGAAGATCTTTCTTGGGGCCATTATTACGATGCGTGGACCCCCAAGACACAAGTTATCTGATCAGGGAAATACATGAAGGCATCTGCGGCATTCATGCGGGCCCACGCATGGTCGTCGCGAAGATAATGAATGCAGGATATTATTGGCCAGGGATGCATGTTTACGCTCTGAAAGAATTGCGCAAGTGCGACTCCTGTCAGAGGCACGCGCCGAAGACCTTGCGCCCGAAAAACGATCTGATCCCTGTATCAACAGCTTGGCCTTTCCAACAGTGGGGAATAGATATGGTAGGTCCATTTCCTGAGGCCCCTGGCGCTGTAAAATTCATAATTGTTGCTGTTGACTACTTCACTAAGTGGGTAGAGGCAAAGGCCCTCACTTCGACCTTTACAATGATGGTGCGCAAATTCATATGGGAACACATCATTTGCAGGTTCCGTCTCCCACTCAAGATCGTGACCGATAATGGCACCAACTTTGCATCCGAAGACCTCCAAGAGTGGATGAAAGAGCTAAACATTGAGCACACTTTCTCTTCCGTTGCGCACCCGCAAGGCAACGGTCAAGTAGAAAGTGTTAACAAAAGCATCGTTGAAGGGATAAAAGCTCATCTGGGCACCAAGAGAAGAGGCTGGGTATATGAGCTCCCGAGCATTTTGTGGGCTCATCGAACCATGCCCAAAACAAGCACTGCCGAAACCCCTTTTAGCCTTGTCTACGGGTCAGAGGCGGTTATCCCAGCTGAGATAGGCCTCCCCTCGCCACGACTATCAGCTGTCAACAAGATTGATAATGAGGCAGAGCGCCGCTTAGACTTGGACCTGCTAGAAGAAAGGCGCGAAATCGCGCGAATCAAAGAGGCCAAGTATAAGACACAATTGGAGAGGTACTACAATGCAAGAGTGTGCATTTGTACCTACACTCCAGGAGAATATGTTTTCAGAGACAACGAAGCTTCCAATGCTGAGCGCCCTGGAAAACTAGCACTAAAATGGGAAGGCCCATACTTGGTGCATGAGGTGCTAGGAAAAGGGGCATACAAGATGCGCACTCTGGATGGACACATCATCCCGCGCACATGGAATGCGCAACAACTGCGCAAATGCTACATATGATTAACCTTGGCCATGCGCCTTTTCACTTAGCTATGTTGGCCATGCGCCTTTTATCTATTTATGTTGGCTCGCGCCTTTTCCTTTTTTCATATGATGTATGTTGGCCTCGCGCCTGTTTCTAAGCTATTTAATGCAAGCATTGGCTATGCCTTGTGATTTATCACAATGTCTTCTACGTTACAAATGCATGTTAAACTTTTGATTAACACGAAAACACTGCAGTAAATTACGAGCTCTCGAGTAAAGCCTCCAAGGTCCTCCGCGAACATAGCGCGAGACCGGGCAATAACACTCATATACGAGCCACACTTACATTTATTCGAGCTAATTCAACCAAAGTTTCTAACAACAGTGCAATAATTGTAACTTGACAAGTATAAAAAGCAAACATAAAATCTTCTATTCAAAAGACGCGACCGCGTAATGATTACATTAACATTCCCATTCAAACAAGCACAACTGCGCAACGTTTACATAACTTCAAAACAAGAAAAATTACAAGGCAATCGCCTGCAAACACTATCTATTCATAACCATCACCACCATTGTCACCATCATCATTACCATAACCACCGTTGCCGGCTTCCTCTTCCTCATCAGTCAACTCCACAGTTTCCGGAGGGTCAAGGATGGACTTGAGCCGCGCATTCCAATCTTCATGCTTTAACGATTTGGTGACCAACTCCATCACTGGCAAGGTGAGATGATCGTAAACATTCTCAGCACGAGCAAGTAGAGCTTCGGCCTGATCGGACACTGAGCAATGGCGAGGATCAAACGGTTGGCCAAGCGCTTCTTCAATGTGATGAGCACATTCTAGATAACCACCGCGGTGCCCAACAGCACGCGCGACATTAGTAAGCGCTGCAACAGCCTCATTGTCACACCCCGATATTTCCACGTATTATCGGTGGGCCCGGTGGGGAGTATTGTGATGTAGTTGATATCATAGACAATTTATATTATCACAGTTTAATACACAGCAAAAGTCGAAAGATAAAATCATTACAAACCGAATAAAAAGTAATATCAAGTGTATTACAAAACGGTTGTAAGGATCCACAGGCGGATCAAAGTTCAAAAGATCATAGTTCAACAGATTTAATAACATCTAAGCTTGTAAGACTCTTTATGGATGTTAGGAGTAGCCAGCCTATTCCGTGTAGTACCTGCACTTAGCCTTTTTGGAAAATACGTCTGTTTACACTGGTAAATACAATTAACCGACTCATTTTGAAAATGTTTAAGAAAATTGATTTGAATGCTCATGGCACAAAATAATCTTTTATAACTTGGGATAATTATTTATATATAAACTTGTAAAAGAATTACATGTTCGTTATACGTTCAGTAGCCCGGGCTAAATACCGGGTTAAAGATTAATAGACACACCACATGATATAATCCCACGGCGAGTTATTCTCAATCCGTCGGTTATACCTTTATATATATATATACACTGGCAGGTGTATGCCTACACCCCGTGCTTAGGTCGTGGCCATTTCAATGAATGATGCCAAGGATATCTGGGACATGGTCATTAACCCCCCAAAGGCTTTAAGCAAACATAACAGTTTAAACGGGTCATCTCAATAAATTAACCTTTATATGATTAAAAATTCAATGCCCGACCAAGCGGTATTTTATATACCGTACCCCAAGCCCGTACAAGGGAAAATAAGTTAAAAGTATTTACCTGAGCAAGTATATATCACAATCAGAGAGTGCAAGTATCTTTTACTGGTCTCCTAATCTGGAACGAAGGTTTTTAATAACCTATCAGATTCCTAACGGGTCTTAATTAAGCCTAAACTTAGACCGGTTAGTTTTAAAAGAAGATATACGGTTCAAAACGCACGATTAAGCGATGACCGGATTAGGATGTGGTTTAGACCTGACAATTTTTTATACTTGTATAATATGGGTAAACTAAACACATTCTGTATTTTGAGATAAAAACGATAAGGTTTGACCCGTTTCGGCTAATTTATGCAAACTAGTTACATAAACCGCACCGAACGCGAATAATGCGTAACGGGTAACCAAATGAGTCATGAACAGGTTTCCTAAGTTAATATGCCTTAAATATGTTGTGATATCAGTCAGATACCTTCCATTATGCCCAAAATGGATTTAAACTCAAATTATGCCCCGTAGGGGTATTTTGGTCATTTTAAAGGTTATAAAAAGAGTTTAAATACTAATCTGAGTTTCAGGTCTGATATAATCAGTAAAAATATTTATTTTTATAAGTCATAACAGTAGGGTATTGCATATATGTGAAATTTACCTTTTATAACTAAACTATGCACCGTATGGGCATTTTGGTAATTTCACATAAGCTTTAAAGGTCAAAATTAGAATTATGAGTTCAAAACTTTTGCTTACTGTTTAATTATAAAAATTTACTTAAAACATCAGTAGGAATTAAGTTTCATATGCCAAAAATGGTTTTAACTCATACTATGCGCTTAAAACGCGTAAAAGTCGGTTTTAAGCGATTTTCGGGTTTAAACAGGAAATCTGAGTTTTTGATCAGCTTATAAAGTTCAAAATATTTTATTTATGATATAAAATCAGTAGCAAAAAGTTTGGTATCAAAATACTATGTAAAACTCATTTTATTCAAGAAAAGGGTATAACCGACATTTACCGAATTATAGCAAGAACCCTATGTTATGCTCAGCTTAAAGATAATTAAAAATCTTCAAAAAATCCCAAAATATTATATTACATCAGTGGGTAAAAAGTTTGGTGTCAAAATTTGGGTTTAGATAGGCTTTATGCTAATTACGCCGTTTAATTAATAAAAAGCTTCTTAATTACGATATTGAGCATAACTCCTAATCTAGACCTCCAACTGATGTCAAATTTTTAGGACAAGTTTATAAATCAGTAATAAAGGTCTTTGTCCTCTCACATTTTCAAAAATCTCGTTTTAAGGTCAAAAGGGCATTATGGTCAACATTTAGGCATATAACGGAAACATGTACATGAATCGAATAACTAATGAACCAAGTTGTATAACCTCAGAGGGTTACACTAATCTATAACCTGGTCCTAATAGAGCTCTAAGGCATTTCTAAAAGATGCTACATTGGGTCAGAACTGAAAGTCAAAGCAAAAGTTTACTTTTGCGACTTTCGGTTCCGAACCGAGCTTAAACTGAAAATTGTCGGGTTGAACATGCTTAGACATGTTCTTACATTAATTACCAAGTTATATGAATGATAAAACAGGTTACATGGCTTCTACATTAATAATTATGTGTTTATTTGAAAAATTGCTTTCTGTTGACTTTTTATAATCAAGTTTGACCCGACAATTGACCTAGTTAGAGTGGGAATCAGAGGGTGCCCTTTTAAGGGTTTATTACCCACATAATTACCAACTCAAAGCTACTTTTAATTCGAGAATTGACTGGACCATTAGTGATTAATCACTAAGTTAAACCTTAATTACGACGGGTTTGACTTTAGGCCATTAAACTAATAAAACTGAATTAAGAGAGGTTAAGGACACTTACTGAAGTCCTATGCACGACTAATGATCCTTAGGAAGTGGTCTTGAGTTCCAGGAATCTCCAGAACAAGTGTTTGAAAGTTTTCAAGTGAAGTGCCCAAATGTTGCAATAATGAGCTCTATATATATTGATTTTAATCTCATAGGATCATGCCAAACAAGTCTATTGTTGCTACCAGATGATCACAATTGTCCCTACTACATGAAATCCCGTTTGCACAGCCCCTGGTATCAATTTACAGGCCTTTAAGTCGGTTAACCTGCTGAAAACAGGCATCTGCCAAGTTTTTGTCGCTGCAGACTGTTACGCGGCCCGCGTAAGAGACCTGTGTGGTCTTACGCGGCCGGTATGATGCCCAGACTCAGGTTATAAGTTTTCAGGATTTGCACTTTAGGTCCCTGGTCCTTTTTAAAGTGGTTTTAACCTATTATTTTGCACTTTTAACCCTCCAATTTGACTCTTGAGGGCTCCAAGACATAACCAAACTTTGTTAAGTCCTTGGTTAGTTTTATGATCACCCGAAAAGCCTTAAATTTCAACGTTGACGCTTTTAACCCCTCATATACGAATGTTAGCGTAACTTTCTCATACGTTATCGAAACCTTGTGAAATTTTTATCACTTATTCTAGTGAGCATAATTCATCATTACAAGGCTTCGGGTTTGTTAAAAGGTCACTCAGAGGTATAATTTAAACATGTTAACACTTTTTACCCTTGCGTTTTGTAATCTTTCACTTTCTTTCACAAATGGCCTCGTATGATTTATAATTCATTCGTTTAAGGGTATAAACATTGTGTAGGGTTATTGAAAGGTATATTTATCCATTGTTGACACTTTGAATCCTTTTACACACATACTTTCTTTGTTTATCAACTTTAGTCCCTCATATTCAATTCATTACACGTTTAAAGTTCATGACACGTGTCTTCATTATATTGGTCATGATTTTACGAGGTGTTACACTCATCCAGCTCAGTGGCATTTAGCACGGCGTTAGCAATCTACACAGAAGGGAAAATCATGAATACTAAAATAATTAATAAAAAACATAAGGCAAACGAGGGAAACTCACCTTGACTACCCCTCTATTGCGCATCCATTCAGCATCAGCAACAAGCATTTCAACAATTGATTGGGCCTCAGAATAATTATTTTGAGCAACGTTGAGGGCAGAGGTGCTGATGTCACGTGCCTCTTCGCTTCCTCAGCGGTCTCAGCCTTCACCCTCTCAGATTCAAGGTCTATCTCTAGAGACTCATTCTTATCATGGGCCTCAAACAACCGGCGCTTGAGCTCAGCAATCTCCACATCTTTGGTAGCAAGCTCTTTATCCTTGCGCGCGTTCAACTCTGCCTGCAAGGATTGAAATAAAGACTTAGCAAAATTTTGACAAATGAAAAACAGCTTAAAAAGGGAAAAAGAGTTAGGTATGCTGAACCTTAAGACGCCCTTTGTCTGCTTCAACTTCCTCAACCTTCCCTTTAAGTTTAGCAATCTGAGCCTCAAGGTCGGTAATTTTGGAACGCGCAGTAAACATGCGTTGATTATCTTTTTCACACACCTTTTTCCACTCTGCGCGCTCCTTAGACTAGAGCTCCTCAGCGGCATGCAGCTTGCTTTTCAAACCTTCGCGCCCCCATTCCTCTGATTTTTTCTCTGCTTCAAAAGCGTCCTTCTCCTCAGCAAAGGCACTCTTCACCTTCTCGAAGTCCTAGACCTATTTTAGCAAACGCTCCCGGTACTTCTCCAAATCAGTTCGCTCCCGGTACTTCTCCAAATCAGTTCGCTCCCTAACCATTGTGTGCCACTCGCGCATAATCTGATGGTTAGCAGTGCGAGTGTTGGACTCCCCAACAATATAGGCGTGATAAAACCCATCATGGGTACGTGCCCATTGTCTGTTAACTTCTCCGGGAGGGAAGGAGCCCAAAAACCAATCCCGACAGGCCCCAAACTCCATAAAGGTGTCTTTTTACTTTAAACCCCAAACCGGTTGATGGGGGGCGTCGCCACGGGCCTCCTCAGTATATGTCTTGTAGTAGATATCTCCCAAAGTATCCTTAGGACCTATGGGAGCTCGTGGCATTGACTCTTGACCCCCAGCACCGCCAGCGCCTGAACTTCCAGCACCTGCACCACCCGCAGCAGTAGTAGTATCTTTATGCGCTGCTTGCTCGGGTACGGTGGCAATAGACCCCCCCAGTAACAGATGTAGCTTGAACGTTTTGGGTGGGGGCATCAGGCAGCGTAAGCTCGGTCGGCTTAACAGCCTCAGGCTCTCTCTGCTTAGTGACTTCAGCTTCTTTTTTCTTCAAGGGTTGGTCAAGCCCCGTGATATGCACAACCTCCGGACCCTGCGCTTTATCTTGTCCCGTAGTAGCAGCGGTCTCGGTTTCTTTTGTTTTCTCCTTCTCAACTTCCTTCTCAACAGTTTTAGGAGCCTTAATGATGAATTTGGGCTTGTTCTACGCTGGCTCCTTTGGGTCTTTCAACTCAACGCCCTTTACCTTCTCAGGGGTTTTCTTCAGGGCCTCTGTGTCACACCCCAACCGATGGCGGAATCATCGGGGCGCGGCACTAGGCGAATCAGATTGCTCAGGAGAATCCATAACAACTATTTTGCAACAATAATTAATGCGTTCATTATCCCATACTAATAAACAATCATAATCACATACGTCGTCACAGATTACATGTTCTCTCGAACAATACAAATCCGACAACCTAGATTTTAGTTGAGTTTCTAGACTTCCTAGCTTGGTTTGAAATAGCCTGCGATCTAACCTGCAACATATGTTAAAATAATGTCAATACAAAAGTATTGGCGAGCATACAGGTTTGATATGTAATAGCATAATAGATTTAAAAGTGCTGCGAATTCCTAGATACATAAACGGGATACACGACATATATACTCACAAAACCGATACTACCAGCTAAGTCCTCGATGCTCGAATACGCGATGGCAAACTAGACCCCGTCGGGCGCAATAGTACTATACTAGTCATGGTGGGACGTCGCGAGTATAAGTCCTAGCACATATGTAACTAGCATCCCGTATAACTATGCAAGTAAGTCATTCGCAAGTGATAAATAGTTTAAGCATTTGATATTATTTGATTCGATAGCAACGTATGTTACACCCAAAAGTGCAAAAGCAAAAAGGGTTCAAGTATACTCACAGTGCGTATTCAGCGAGAACACAACTTGATTGGATCGGTTGAGAGCGCGTCTGAGTTAGCCTAGACATGGAATGGTAGGGTAAGCGATGCACAGTACACTAAACGTGAAGAGTCGAGGAATCGGCCTGGTGGTAATCCGATCGGATGTCAATCCGGTCGGATGACATGATCTGGTCGGATAACCTTACCTGGTCGGATGAACTTATCCGGTCGAATGACATGATCCGGACGGATGGCATGATCCGGTCGGATGACCTTACCTGGTCGAATGAACTTATCCGGTCGGATGGCATGATCCGGTCGGATGGCATGATCCGGTCGGATGACATGATCCGGCCGGATGACATGATCCGGTCGGATGGCCTGTTTGGTCGGTAGACATAGAAATTGGTGAACAGTTCGTTCCAATGTTCTGGTCGACTGTACTTGGTGGTTTTTGGACAGAAGACGAGTGGTTTGACTGAGATGGTGTGACATCATGTTAAACAAATGAAATTTCATCAGTTCCGACCCTTTCTAACGGCCGGGAACCACCTCGTTTCCATCAGATCTGGCCATTCTTGACGGTTTTTCCCATGTTCAATCCGAATCGCACAATATTTCGATTAGATTCATAGATTTTAGGTGGGATTGTTATAAAAACATGTGAAAATCACTCAGATCCGAGTTGTCCATGGTGAGATGAGGTCACACTTTGAAGTTCATATGAACTCTTGATGACATCATCTTAGAACACCTCAATTCAGGAGATTTCACGGTTAAAAATTGATTTTTAATAAATAGAAGGGTGTAGAATTGAGTGTAGATCATAGAAGTACAAGATTTGGGTTGAGATCTTACCGGATTCGTGAGAAATCGAGAGAAAAGGGTCCAAGAGCGTGCTGGTCGAGTGGGAGCTGTCACATCACTGTTCAAGTGAAGTGACAGGCTATTTATAGGCAAGAGAGAGGAGTGGAGGTGATTTGGTGATCCGAGTCGGATGACCCATCCGTCCGGATGGCCTATCCTGGTGGATTTCTGGCGCGACGAGATTTATTATTTCGAGCGTTGCGATAGATTTGGTTACACATTCTCCTATATTTATTTATTATATATATAATTATTCACGTTGGGTCGTATATACATATCCGTGTTTCAAAGTTGCGATACAATAACCGGGTTTCGAATATGCGATTACTTTATGACGCCTCACGGTCATCGAGGAGGGTAGAATAGGTCCTCGCTCAACGTCATCGTGAACGTTAATATGTGTGTTGCGATGTGCGTTTGGAGTAATGAGTTGCACTGCGACACATCACGGTTGTCAAGGAGGGTAGAATTGGTCCTCACTTGCCATCTTCGTGGTTGTCAGCAAGTACAATGTGATGTGATAGTGATAAAATATGCGATAGTATGCGAAAATACTGCGATTTAGCGATATATGCGATATAGGTACATTATGATCCGAATCTTTGGTGCTAGGCGTAACGAGTGTAGCGAGTAGTAACAATGCACGAAAGTGCGGGTTGTTACAGTCTCCCCTGCTTTAGGAGATTTCTTCCTGAAATCAATCCAACAGATAGACTTTTGAGAGTTGTTCCGGTCGAAGTAGTGATGCAGCGAGTTAATTGACTGAGAGTTGACAAGCGAGAGCGTTTCGAGTAAGAGAGATCGATTACGATAGCGAGAGGTAACGTAATGACAAAAGTAGCATCCCACGAGTTGGCGTTTCAAAAGTACCTCGAGTCGCGAAGAATTTGTAAGTTCGATGCGATTTGAAATTTTAAAGAACTTGAAAGGTTTCTCATAGCGTAGGGTTAACTGAGTCGATTGTTGACCAACGTCGCAAGAAACGTTCGTTTTTAGATATTAAAAAGAAATTTGGAAAGAAATCTTGAAAAATTTTCTTATAACGTAGGGTCAACTGAGTCGATGTTAACCAACGTTGCAAGAAAGTTTAGGTTTTAAACATTTCAAGGAATTCGAAAATGAAAACTGGAGTTACGGAAACTCTCCTATGACATGGGTTCAAGCTGAACTCGATGTCGAACCAACGTCTTAAGAAAGATTTCGTTTTGATATTGCAAAAAAAAAAATTTTAAGAAAGCTGGAGTTACGAACACTCTCCTATGACATGGGTTCAAGCTGAACTCGATGTCGAACCAATGTCTTAAGAAGGATTTCGTTTTGTTGTTGCAAAAGTTTTAAAGAAGACTGGACTTATGAGACTTCCCTTGGGCATGGAGTTAAGCTGATTCGATGTTACCTCCACATTGTGAGGAAATTTCACTTGTCCAATGGTTTTAATAAAAAGATCAGTTTTTTTTTTTAACAGTTTGAAAAGTTAATTAACATTGAGCCCCACTTGGCACTTTCTCACGAAAGTTTGTTAGTATGGTTAAAACACTTATATATAGGAAGTACCAGCGGCGTATCCACCATGTTTCTCTCATATTACTTCCGTTTCGTGAGGCGGTGTCATGCGTGCTGATATGACACAGATAGAATTGCGATACCTCGGTCCAATCGATAGGAAGTCGGACCGGGTTGAAGATTGAATCGAATAGGCTAAACAGGCGAGTTGAATTGCGAACGTAGCTATAACAGTGTGCGCGAGTAGCCTGGTGACACGAAGCATTGATGTGTCGTGTCTGGATAGGCGTCGAGCGATAAGCGATAAGCGAATAGCGCGATTTCGATTAGATTCCACATTATCCCACATGGCATGTTTCCATGAGAGTTTGCTAACATGGTGAAACACCACGTTCGACCAGGTTAGTTTTGTCCCGTGAAGCGATGTCATGCATACTAATACCACACAGACTGCGATGAATACCAAGCGATGAGCGACGAGCGATAAGCGGTACGCGATAAGCGAATAATCGATAGACGATACACGATAAGTGATACGCGATAAGCGAATAGGCGATCAAGCGAATAACACAAACACAACACAAGCGATGCCGGCGGCGATAAACGAATTGCGATAAGCGGTACGCGATAGCGACAACCGACGAGCGATAAGCGACGGTTGTTGCGTTGCAAACGATGGGGATATGCGCGATTTATGTGATTCGATTCAATTTGATTAACACCATAGCGTTTAACTAACATTAGACCCCACATGGCCTTTTTCCACGAAAGCCTGCTGATATGACTAAAACACCTTGCTTTAAGCATATGAGCTTCATCTCGTGAAGCGAGGTCATGTGTGCTAACTTAACACAAATATCACAGACACGGTAGGCGATAGCGATGATGATAGCGATAGAGTGACACACAGCAAGCGATATGGCGATTTGCATGATAAGCGGTAGCGATTCACATAATAAGCGGTAGCGATTGCGAGATAGATTTAAGCGATAATGCGATTTCAAGCGTGTTGACTTACGAAAAGCCTGGCGATGACACGCTTTGAGTTGCGATACAGACTTACGACCAGTCTTGCGTTGATGCAATTTCCCTGCGGGGTAGACTCTCCAGAGTCCATCGATGAGGTGATTGCACTGCGTTTACAGACTTACGACAAGTCTTGCGATGATGTGATTTAGTTGTTACGCCTTGCGATTGAGTGCAATGTGTTGAAAATAATCACAATAGTATAATAGGTCTAGTAACGTTCAACTCCACATGGCACTTTCTTCACGAAACTTCGGTAGTATGATAAAGCACACCTTGCTTGACCCCTACTACCTACATCTCGTGAATAGGTGTCACACTTTGTTGACATGGTCAAGACGCTTATATATAGGAAGTACCAGCGGCGTATCCACCACGCTCAACCATACTTTTAACGTTATGGCACCATTAGAACTCACTACGATCTCCGTGCACTGACCAGAATAATCCCGTGTGCATCTGTGATTAGTCGTTCCTTGCACGTTTATCGTACCTTATTCTAAGAGTGTAGTTAGGGTATAACACATTATATAGTGATATGATATATAGCATGTGTGTGATTCCAGATTAAGTGCGAAGACGAGAGAGAGAAATCGAGAGATAAATAGAGTCCACATTGCGTCGAGAAAAATAGAACAAGTTCAACACATCAAAGAAACTAACGGCGAAAATCGTAGGATCACTACAACATTGGAAGCATGACAAATGTTGTTGTGGAGGACTTTTGCGGAGACTGCGATCGTTGCGGGGATTCCTCAAGTCTGCGGTCCTGTGCGGCAGTTCCGGGTAAAATGACCATACCAGTTGCAATTGTCGCAATAGCGACAGTTAGCTCCTAGTGGGTGATGATACGTACACACGAGACACAGAGGATGGCTTCCGGTGTAGGCGCGCTTTACCAGAACGGGAGCAAATTGTAGCGGCGTGGGGTTTGGAATTTCATCCACGCTTGATTCCTTTCGCTTGTGGCTGAGCTCGTTGCGATCCTGAGATGAGGTGTCGTTGTCGTTGGGGGGTTCGTCTGATGATTCGTTGGAGACATCGTCAGAGGAGTCTTCAGAAGAATTGTTGGTAGATTTTTTGGAAGAATCGTCAGAAGAATTGATGATGATTGCTTGATGCGCTTGTTTGACAGGATTCTTGGAGAAGAATCCGTCCAAGACTCGTTTGTCGTTGATCTCTGCGGCTAAGCGATAGGTTTCTTCGATGGTAGCAGGTCTTGCAGCTTCGACAAAATCACCCACACACTTAGGCAAGCCGCGAATGTACTTCGGAATGGCTTTTTCTGAAGTGTTGACTTGACTTGGGTAGATTACGCTAAGCTGTTTGAACCTTGTGGTGTAGTCAGCATTGTCACTTCCGTCTTGCTTGATTTCCCAAAATTCATTTTCTAGCTTCCAAACTTCGTGGGGAGGGCAATACTCTTCCTTCATGAGCTCTTTCAGCTCATCCCAAGAGAGAGCGTAAGCGGCGGAGATCCCACGTTTGTTACGTTCGGCGGTCCACCAGTCGAGTGCTCGCGATTGAAATACTCCGGTAGCGCAAGTAGTACGGAAACTATCGGGACACCCACTTTGACGAAGGGTAACTTCGATAGAGTCGAACCACTGGAGTAGTTGAGATACACCTCCTTCACCCGTGAACTCCATCGGATCACAGGCTTTGAAGTGTTTGTAAAGAAAAGTAGATTACGGCTCTTTTGTCTTGACGTCTTCCGAAGCTCGAGAGTTGCTAAGAGAGTGCACTTGAGCAACGATCCGAGGAATCATTTCGGCCACTCCCTTGACCACAAGGGAGGCGATCCTCTTTCCGTCCCTTCGTTTGGCTCGTTTCCTTGCTAACATTCTCGAAATAGAGTTGTTGGAAGGCATCTAGACAAAAGAGACTTGGAGTGAGATTCGATCATAATGATTTTTGAGTTTTGCGGTGAAATGCGATTGGGCGCGTTCAAAACTTGGTGCGATAATATAATAGTAATGCGAAATCACATAGGAGACACGAAATTCCTAAGTTCTCACATAATGACTTGTTTGTTTATACGTATATATATGTTTATATAGATGTAATTTGTAATCATACACATACAGGTCGATTTAGAATATGCGAGGACGCGTTGAAGGAAGGAAGTGAGGGCGAAAAACTTGACGTTAGTTTTGTTGCGATCATTCGGTCTTCGTTTTAGATTGCGATGGTTGTGCGAGTTGTGCAGTTGCAAAAGCAGGGAGTGAAAATCGATAAATCGAGAAATCGATAAAGCGTAAAGTTTAAAAGTGTAAACACATAAGCGTAAGTAGGTTCTGATAAGCGTATAATCGGCGAGTCGCAAGCTAGAAAAATAGATAGAGTGCCTCGGGTGTTTAGGCGTCGACTACCCAAGGTAACTCAACCATATCCAACCAGTTCGTGCGCGCGCGTTGACCTAGAAGACTTATGCTTCCACTGGGATGCAGCTCATGGCATTCGTCCTCCTAGTCATTGCGTGGCTCGAGTCATTGTGATAGTCGAGTCCTTGGTGAGAGCTTTTTGAAAACCATTTTATAGAGAGTGGAACGGCTTATTAAGGTACGGGTTTCACCCCTGACTTAACAACTTCGTTCCTAATTGTGGTTATGCTCTTCGAATAAATTCGTGAGTTCCACTAGATTTCGAAATGGAGACTTTCGTCGAGATGTGGATGTCACTCCTAACTCGATGAAAGGTTCTTGTGTTAGAAAAATGCGCTGAGTGAGCGATCTTATCAAGAGTTCTTGGTTTTCACACCTGGTCTCTACTGGATCACTCGGTTTCGTTATACGAGTATTTTCAAAAACACGTGTATTGTGTTGGCCTTAGGAAAGGCTAAGTAATATTCAGCCCTTAGGAAAGGCTCTTCGCGTGAAATTGTAGTATGCGGTGTTCACGCGAAGTAGTAGTTTTAGCGACTTCGAATGAGAGTATCAAGTAGGCCCGTGCAATTCCTACTAAGTTCGCATGAGTCGGCCCATTGGTACTTAGACTATAGACTAGGTTATTTCTAAGACAACGAACCCGAACTAGGTCGTGTCTTTCCTAATTCCCTATAGTTATGGCTCTGATACCAATCTGTCACACCCCAACTGATGGCGGAATCATCGGGGCGCGGCACTAGGCGAATCAGATTGCTCAGGAGAATCCATAACAACTATTTTGCGACAATAATTAATGCGTTCATTATCCCATACTAATAAACAATCATAATCACATACGTCGTCACAGATTACATGTTCTCTCGAACAATACAAATCCGACAACCTAGATTTTAGTTGAGTTTCTAGACTTCCTAGCTTGGTTTGAAATAGCCTGCGATCTAACCTGCAACATATGTTAAAATAATGTCAATACAAAAGTATTGGGGAGCATACAGGTTTGATATGTAATAGCATAATAGATTTAAAAGTGCTGCGAATTCCTAGATACATAAACGAGATACACGACATATATACTCACAAAACCGATACTACCAGCTAAGTCCTCGATGCTCGAATACGCGATGGCAAACTAGACCCTGTCAGGCGCAATAGTACTATACTAGTCATGGTGGGACGTCGCGAGTATAAGTCCTAGCACATATGTAACTAGCATCACGTATAACTATGCAAGTAAGTCATTCGCAAGTGATAAATAGTTTAAGCATTTGATATTATTTGATTCGATAGCAACATATGTTACACCCAAAAGTGCAAAAGCAAAAAGGGTTCAAGTATACTCACAGTGCGTATTCAGCGAGAACACAACTTGATTGGATCGGTTGAGAGCGCGTCTGAGTTAGCCTAGACATGGAATGGTAGGGTAAGCGATGCACAGTACACTAAACGTGAAGAGTCGAGGAATCGGCCTGGTGGTAATCCGATCGGATGTCAATCCGATCGGATGACATGATCTGGTCGGATAACCTTACCTGGTCGGATGAACTTATCCGGTCGAATGACATGATCCGGACGGATGGCATGACCCGGTCGGATGACCTTACCTGGTCGGATGAACTTATCCGGTCGGATGACATGATCCGGTCGGATGGCATGATCCGGTCGGATGACATGATCCGGTCGGATGACATGATCCGGTCGGATGGCCTGTTTGGTCGGTCGACATAGAAATTGGTGAACAGTTCGTTCCAACGTTCTGGTCGACTGTACTTGGTGGTTTTTGGACAGAAGACGAGTGGTTTGACTGAGATGGTGTGACATCGTGTTAAACAAATGAAATTTCATCAGTTCCGACCCGTTCTAACGGCCGGGAACCACCCCGTTTCCATCAGATCTGGCCGTTCTTGACGGCTTTTCCCATGTTCAATCCGAATCGCACAATATTTCGATTAGATTCATAAATTTTAGGTGGGATTGTTATAAAAACATGTGAAAATCACTCAGATCCGAGTTGTCCATGGTGAGATGAGGTCACACTTTGAAGTTCATATGAACTCTTGATGACATTATCTTAGAACACCTCAATTCAGGAGATTTCACGGTTAAAAGTTGATTTTTAAAAGATAGAAGGGTGTAGAATTGAGTGTAGATCATAGAAGTACAAGATTTGGGTTGAGATCTTACCGGATTCGTGAGAAATCGAGAGAAAAGGGTCCAAGAGCGTGATGGTCGAGTAGGAGCTGTCACATCACTGTTCAAGTGAAGTGACAGGCTATTTATAGGCAAGAGAGAGGAGTGGAGGTGATTTGGTGATCCGGGTCGGATGGCCCATCCGTCCGGATGGCCCATCCGTCTGGATGGCCTATCCTGGTGGATTTCTGGAGCGACGAGATTTATTGTTTCGAGCGTTGCGATAGATTTGGTTACACATTCTCCTATATTTATTAATTATATATATAATTATTCACGTTGGGTCGTATATACATATCCGTGTTTCAAAGTTGTGATACAATAACTGGGTTTCTAATATGCGATTACTTTATGACGCTTCACGGTCATCGAGGAGGGTAGAATAGGTCCTCGCTCAACGTCATCATGAACGTTAATATGTGTGCTGCGATGTGCGTTTGGAGTAATGAGTTGCACTGCGACACATCACGGCTGTCAAGGAGGGTAGAATTGGTCCTCACTTGCCATCTTCGTGGTTGTCAGCAAGTACAATGTGATGTGATAGTGATAAAATATGCGATAGTATGCGAAAATACTGCGATTTAGCGATATATGCGATATAGGTACATTATGATCCGAATCTTTGGTGCTAGGCGTAACGAGTGTAGCGAGTAGTAACAATGCACGAAAGTGCGGGTTGTTACACTCTACAGCAATTAAGTGTCTAGAAAATTTTACTAAGGAAAACATAAAGAGTACTGAGATTCACCGCTAACCTGGGGAGAACTTGTAGAGGGAGCGCAACCTACTTTGCTTCCCTATCACTGGGGCTTCCCCAGCCTTCTGCGCTGGCCCAGCAGCAACTTCTTCCCTTGACCTTTTCCGGGTCACCATCTTAGCACCAGCTTCTTCCTCACGCTCTTCTTCTTCTTCCTCTTCATCCAAGGCAGTCGATGAAGGGGTCATGCCAGCCTCAGGGATCCGTGATCCCGCGCTCCCAGAGCTCTTTGATCCAGCTACGCTGGTCTTCTTCTTCTCACCTATACGGGATAAACCCTCTAGTGAGCCACTCGCAACAACATAATCCTCCAGGTTACTCTGCCGGAATCGAAGAGTACCTTTATCTTGCGATATGGTAGTCGCGCGGCTAGATCCACCCCTCTTACTGGTTGCACTAGTATCAACAGTAACCCTCTTGGTCTTCTTCTTGGCAGCCTTGTTGGGTTTCTCCTCTGGGTCTATCCCCAGGTTGCGCAACACACTTGCAAAGATGTTAGACCATGAGTTTAACTCTTCTTGCGACGAACCTACAGACTCTTCGCTGGAAAGAAACAAGATTTCCTTTCCAGCAGGGGTCACGCCGCGCAAGGGTCTTGGATTTGGAAGTAGCGAACCTTCAGTTGCAGAAGGAGGAGTGGCAAAAGCTCCAGTGACAGGAAAGAGGAAGTAATCCTTGATTTGTTGATAAAAATAGGGCTCCCCAGACTGCAACGGGCGCACGCCCATAGTCCCACCAAAAGTAGGAAAGGCTGCTTGATAAAGTTACACCTTTGCAGTAAAGAGAAAAAGTCAAGCGCAGGCACATATCAAGACAAAATAATAAGAAGTAACACAATACCTTCGCCATTGAGCTGCAAAACAGGAACCTCCTCGCTAAGCGCCGGCCATTTATCACTCATACCGGCCGCGACCAACACCTGCTCCCCAAATATTCGATTAGGCGTCGCCGTAAGCTTCAGATACCAATCAGCGCCTTTGGGGATAGGAAGTTCCTACTTCTCGATAGTATCCAACTCGCGAAAGATCATGGCGATCGGCAAAACTTCTTCCCTGGTGAAGAAAACTTTCATCTTCCAATCGTGAAAGCTCTTTGGAGGATTCAGCAGTATCTTCTTAGCAGAGCCTCGGTTATCGAAGGAATAGAACCCAATATTCCTGATTAATTGATAAAACACCCTGAATTTCTCAACTGAGGGTTCTATTCCATGAGATCGGCATAGGAATTCGAAGTGCCTCACCCTCACCATACCTGCCGGGCTCATCTGAGAATGGTGGAAGCCATAATACTGTAGAATCGCCGACATAAAGTGACTCACCGGCAATCGGAAATTCCATTGAAGGAAAAAAATCCTCAAATAAAGTGATGTACCCCGGCGGTGCATCGGCGGCAGTCAGACCCTGACGAGGATACCGAGCATCCCACTCCGGTGGAAACTGGAATCCTCTCGTGATCTGCTCGAACAGTCCCTGGTCCCATTTAAGGACAGGGATTGGACCCTCTTCAACTTGGACTTCTTTAGACATGTATATGAGAATAATGAAAATAGGATGAAGATCTTCTAAATTTCTGGAAAAACTTGAAGATCACCTTCAGAAACTTGAAGATTTGAAGACTCGTTGAAGATTAGAGAGAAAATAGGGAAAGCAGAAGAAAGATTTGTGCAACCCTCTCTCTTCTCGTCGAATATATATACCCATTGCATTTAATGCGATGGGTAAACGTGCCAAATTCACCACATGCGTAACCAATCAGCAGTCGCCATGTAAGGCGAGTTTCTCGGGGTGACGGTTACCACGCGCGCGTGGTCCTCACTCGTCTGACAAAAGGCGAACCGTCAGTGATCGTATGATGATCACCGTGTCAGCAATCAACTCAACCGTCGCCATCAACGACATTTTGCTCCAACCTGTCAGAATTCAAAATTCGAGAGTTTTCCCGCCCAAAGTTGCTACAAGCTTCTTGCAGAAGTTAGCAAAGGCCGCGCCACATTCATGATTATCAATAAGGCTGCGCGCCAACACTGATAAACAAAAACTAGCAACAAGCAATTCTGGTAGCCGTGCCGTATTAAATGACAACCACTTACACGCGCGCCGTCTACCAAGACCTGGCAAGCACTTTTAAAAGCTCACACACTCTTTTTCTAAGTCCAGAGCTCCAACCATGTACTTCGCGCATGGAGCAGCACTGGACTGGGGGGGCTTGAAGGGGTATGGTCCCAAAAAGCTGCGCAGTCCAATCAGGTCGCGCGCTGGACCATACTCCTTACTCAGTAAACTAAGCAATCTATAGACCTCGCGCGGGCTGCTTAGGTAAAACCTGATCTCGCGCGTGGTCTAAGAAATAAACAACATCAGTTTCACACTTAGTATTCTGAACAAGAGCCTTCAGCTCCTCCAACACCGCGCGGGCCAGTTACGTGCACAACAAGGGCCGCACAGAAGTTAAGGCGCAGGGCCATTTCAGAAAGTACCAAGGGTACGAGTGGCAGAAGAACGAGCCAATCAGCGTTCACCGGGCTGTGCTCTATCGTGCTCCATGATTTTCTGACATACAGGAAACAGAGAGTACATAAGGACGCCTGCGTGGCACCAATCAGGGGGCGCCGACAACTACCCCATGATCTCCACTCACCTGCTGATGGCAGACGGACTATAAGGCCGACAACTGAGACACGTGGCTCCAATCAAGGTGCGCCAGCACCGGAGATCTTCTAGAAACCACTAACGGTCGATACCAATGAGACAAGAAGGATATTCCTGGTTGTCGCCTTCCGGCTCAAGGCCCATCAGCCCATCTCCTCTTACACTACTCCGGCTATAAATAGAGACCTCCATACACAGGTTAACCATTCCGTTTTCCTCTATTCTCACTCTTAACACACACTTAGTTATCCTCAAAGCAGTTACTTATTCTCACGCGGGAGCCTGGTTAAGAGAAAAGCCCCCATATTCCCCTCTTAACGAGCTAACGGTGTTGCTGTTTTGCAGGAAGATCGGATCATAGACGAGCTCATGAAAGATAAAGAAGATTAACCCTCATGTTTGAAACATAAACCACCTAATTAACTTAAAATTAGTTACGTGTTTCTTCACAACGATAAGGGGGTAGGGGCGCCCATCACTCACCACCCACTCATCACTCACAATATCCAATCAATTTCCGCCATGTCATCGACGTTTATTCCATCACTAGTGGTGGATTTTAGTGGAAATGCCCATCACCCACTACACCCAACAATTTTCCCTCACATTCTCTCCAACTTTCAACAAATTTCTCAAGTTACCACGCATGATAAATATCACGCGTTATAAAGTTCACGCGTGATCAAACAAGTGGCGGCGGTGTGCGTTATAGTTTGATGAGTGATGGGGATTTCACAACGGGGCGCCCCGTCAACAATTTTTCTTAAATGTAGAAATAATATAATGATCTAACAAATCCAATACCAACATCATCAACATCACCACCGGCCAGTATTTAAGTGGACTTTTAGGTGGTGGAGAATTTAGAGAGTGTGTATCATCATTCTTAAAAAAAATGACTCATGTTAAGGATTACATTTACTTAAGTACGTGAATGGTTTGGTTCATCCCGTATGCATAAAAATCGAAAGATGTGCTCCACTACTCACAATTAGGCCACAAGGAATGCTTGCCACGTATGCAACACTTGTCACAACGCCTCACTTCTCTAAGTCTGTAATATCAACTTCTCCACTACTTACCAACCTTTTGCCACAACTTACAAAACCACATATGCTTCTCATGGCATAACCAATTTCTAAATTAAATTTACAAAGGTTTAGGTAGTCTAGCTGGTTCAAAACCTGGTTTACAACCCAAATATCCCGAGTTCGAATCATGCCGAAAACGTATTTTTTAACCAATTTTGTTAAAACTAGAGTAAAGTCCTATTTGAGTCCTTGTGGTTTGTGCAGTTTAACCATTTGAATCCAAAAATCAAAATTGTCTTGATTTGAGTCCCTTTGGTTTCTAATTTTAACCATCTGAATCTAAAAGTAAACAACATCCAAATCAGAAACATTTGGTTTTGGATTCAAATGGTTAAAATTAGATACCACAGGGACTCAAATGGTTAAAATTAGAGACCACAGGGACTCAAATCAATACAGTTTTGGTTTTTGGATTCAAATGGTTAAACTGCACAACCACATGGACTCAAATAGGACTTTACTCTTAAAACTAATTAAAAAAATCTAACTAAAATGTGATTGGTTGATTTGGTATTGAGCCCACATCTCTCTCTCACCTTGCGGTATCATGGACAAACCAATAACCCCACTTGTCGATTGCAACAACTTGTTGAAGCCCAAAGAATGAAAGATGTCGATTCACCATGTGTTGTCCGAAGACGCGGATGCGAATTTATCACTACACTCTGTGTGGCCTTAGATTCATCAATTCAATATAAGTTTAAGTAAAATGTATATATAACAATGATCAGGATATACAATGAAGTTTATTTAGTAGGAATGATAGGAAGTAATCTTGATCATCTATTTAGTAATCAATAGCTAAGATTAAATGAGCGAAATTGAACAAAAGAAAGGAGGTGCGTGAATTTGTGGAGTATTATAGTCAATCCAAAACAATAGTTTCTCTCTCCTCTAATTCTCCTTCGTTTTTTAAACGTTAATAACTCTTTGATACGACATTATTTTTTTTTTAAATTGCATCATAAAAACGGGTGTTTTTTAATCTTTACAATGAGTATACTATTACTATACTTTTGATTTTTTTTTCGAAAACCCAGATACGTAAAACGCAATGAAATCTAAAATAAAGATTTTGCAGTTGCAGGTTCTAAAATGCATTGGATTTTAACATGATCATGTCTTTGTTCCAACATTTTGCACTCCAGGTCTCTAAAACGTACACTCCAGGTCTAAAACGTAATGGGTTTGACTTCTATTTAACATGGTCATGTTTCTGTTGCATAAGTTTTTTGTTCCAACATGATCATGTTTCTATTTTAGCATAATCATATTCTTTAACAGAACTTACCACACCTCCAGGTCTAAAATACAATTAGGTTTCGCATGGCTATGTTTCTGTTTTAACATGGTCATTCTTCAAAATGATCATGCTTCTCTTTTAACATGATCATGTTCTTTCAGTTTCTAAAATGAACTACAGGTGTAAAACGCAATCTGGGTTTCAGAACATGATCATGTCAGTTTAGTGTACAAGTCTAAAACGCAATGGATGGGTTGGGTTTCACAACATGATCATTTTTATGTTTTAACATGATCAGGTCTAAAAGTGCAGGTCTAAAACGCAACCTTTCACAACATGATCATGTTTCCGTTTTAACATGATCATGTCAGTTTAGTGTACAGGTCTAAAACGCAATGGATGAGTTTCATAACATGATCATGTTTCTGTTTTAACATGATCATGTCAGTTTAGTGTATAGGTCTAAAATGCAATGGATGGGTTGGGGTTCACAACATGATCATGTTTCTATTTTAACATGATCATGTGAGGTCTAAAACTCCAAGTCTATAACCTTTCACAACATGATCATGTTTCTGTTTTAACATGATCATATCAGTTTAGTGTACAGGTCTAAAACACAATGGTTGGTTTCCTCAACATGATCATGTTTCTATTTTAACATGATCATCGGTTTAGTGTACCCTTCCAGTTCTAAAACTCCAGGTCTAAAACGCAATGGGTTGGGTTTCACAACATGATTAGGTTTCTGTTTTAACATGATCATATCAGTTTAGTTAGTTGTACCTCACCAGGTCTAAAACACAATGAGGTTTCACAGCAATGAGGTTTCACATGTTCATTTTCTGTTTTAACATGGCCATGTTTATGTTTTAACATCGTAATGTTTCTGTTCAAACACCACTACACTCCAGTACACTCCAGATCTAAAACGCAATGGACTAAAAACAAAAAAAAAATGTGTTTTTTTTCATTGTGTTATAAAACGTAATGGATTAAAACCATAAAACAAATGTGTTTTTCATTGTGCTATAAAACGCAATGGACAAAAAATACAAAAGAAATATTTTGTTTCTAAAACGCAATGGACTAAAAACACAAAGAAATGTCTTTTTTCTAAAGCGCAATCGACAAAAAACACAAAGAAATGTGTTGTTTTTAAAATACAATGGACTTAAAACACAAAAAATGTGTTTTTTCATTCTTTTGTAAAACGCAATGACTTTGGGGCTGTTTGGCAACTTCTGAATGGTTAAATGTTGAACCAATGAGAGATCTGAACCATTAAGTGCTAAACCAGTAAGAGGTCTGAACCATTAAGAGCCAGTATAATGCTTGACCATTCAGAGGCAAATGTCTGACCAATTCAGATTAGAGGTCTTAACCATTCAGACTCGATATAATGCTTAACCATTCAGAGGCAAATGTCTGACCATTCAGACATCTGCTCGCAAAACAAACAGTCTGAACCATTAAGTGCTGAACCCGTAAGATGTTTGAACCATTAAGAGCCTCATTAAGAGCTAAACAAACAGCCTCTTAATTCAAAAACCTAGATAGTAAAACGCAATTCAAAAATTTCTTACACATATCGAAGCCGATTTCTTCGGATTTCTTCAACGATTGACGAAATCTGAATGTTAGGAACACTTATCAACGATTGAATCGAACGAATCGAGTGATTCACTTCAAAATCACGAAAAAATAAGAATTTGTATGAAATTAAACTGGGTTTCTTCAAAAAAGTTGAAGAACATGTTGATTGAGTTTGAATCACTAATTGGTGACGAAAATCGCACTATGATGTAGTGATTATTAAGATAGAATGTAAAGAAAAGGTTGAAGATGGTGGGTTTTGAAAATAATGGGTTTTGAAGTTACAAGGAAAGAGAAGGAAGAAAGATGAGATAAGATTGACTAAAATATTATTCTCTTTTATTTTTCAATTTTATTACATGTTACAACCCTATTAATTCCTGTCATTTCTACGTAAACTATAACTATCATTTCTACATAAACTATAACTAGTTGATTTTCCGCACGCGCGTTGCGGCGGGGACCCAATGACAGCAAAACGGGTGTCAGCAACGGCAAGCAGATACCGAATATCAAAACATAAATAACAATGATGGGGTAAGGATAGTCATTCCGCACTAAAAAAAGCGATTTTAAATAACCTAATATATAATAATAGGACCCACACACCTACACGTTGGAAATTCAGTTGTTTTCAGTTCAGTTATTACGGTACTAACACGTTAAAATATGGATGAGGTCGGTACCTGTAACGGCATCGAAAGTACCGATCCGAAAAATCATCGAAATTAGGTACCGGCACCGAAAATACTCGGTACAATACGGTATGGTATTTGAAGGTAAAAATCAATAAATACAGTTATGGTGCTAGACCGGTGTCGAACCAAAAGTAACGATTCTGAAAATGCCAAAAGGTGGGTACCAAATTGGTACCAAAAATGATTTGGTATAGTAAATTTGGTACCGATACGATACCGGTTTGATTACAGGATTTAATGCGATTTGCACATCAATAATCTAAATATCCTAGTTAATTTTAAATGCTACAATTCATTCATTACAGAAAAAGACAAAAAAGAAAGCAAAATAAGTTGTTGTGTATATAAACCTCATTCAAACGAAATACAGTTTACTTACTGTATGTATGAAAAGTAATCTAAACGGTGCAATTACTTGCATTGCTACGTTGCTACAGGATTTGATGAGCTCGGTACCAACCGGTACCGAAAATACCGTTACCGAAATCCCAAAAAGTGGGTACCTGTACCGAATATACCTGGTACGGTTCGGTACCGGTCGGTACTGGTACGGCACCAGTATTTGAGGATAAAAACCGGTGAATACTGGTGCCAAACCGGTACCCAATATCATTTGCTGATCACTTAGTGATGTTACTATTAATTCAGTTATATTTTTAATATATAGGTAATTTTAATATATAGGTAATTACCGAAATCCCTAAAAGTGGGTATCGGTACCAAATATACCTGGTACGGTACGGTTCGGTACCGGTCGATATTAGTACGACACTGCTATTTGAGGGTAAAAACCGGTGAATACCGGTACCAAAAAAACACCTGGTTTGATAAATCGGGTACCGGTACCGGTACCCGATTCCATTTGCTCATCACTTAGTGATTTACTATTCATTTAATTGTAATTTTAATTTAAATAAATAAATATATATAGGTAAATGTAATTACTATTTGATCCTCTCTGTATAATAAATAGATATAAACGTTTGGTTAAAAATATATATGTGAAAGGAACATGTGAATGCCAAAGATAAAGTCTTATCTTTGGTGTTGTATATGCTTTTAGTATTTCTTTATATTAGATTTTGAAAATTTCTTAAAAAACGGGAAGAGGTGGCCCCACTACTCAGTCAGATTTATTTAAAATAATTTTTGGCAAAATATAAAGTTAATTATAGGGACTACCGGGGAACTCGTGCGTTGTTGCGGGAGCGACAATTTGCTTATTTTTTAGTTGAAATGATTGATAATTCCGCTTATTACCAGTGTGGGACTTACATAAAACTAATAAGAAGTAAAAAATCATGACAACTTTCAAAAAGATCAATCTATTCTAACAAATTTGTTGTTGTGACATGCGTGACAACATGATATCAACTGATGCATCATCTATGGCAGAGACATATGCTTACTGAGCTCTTCAACTTTATTCTTCTAACTATTATGTTTTTTTCCTTTATAAAACTTCAGCAATTCAATATCTTCCTGGGTTTTACCCCTTTCAAACAAAACAAATGGAATTAAAAGGATGTGCAATTCGGATCCTTACTTTTAGGATTTGTCCAATTTTCTTTTTCAAGACAAGAAACGATGTCGCAACCCCCGGCCCCTATCTCTTGGGAACGGGCGGCCGCGAACCAGTATTAGTAGTATCAGTATTTATCATTTTGGCAGCGGAATTTTCATCAGAACCGTAGTTAAGAAATATTTTATCAGAGTAAAATACCACATTTTTATAATAATAAACACATGGGTAAAACCCAAATTTATATTACAACATTGTTTATAGGGATAAACCCTATTTTATTGAAATAAAACATCTTCTTTATTTAGGTAACTTTTATAGCCACATTTTCCAAGTCTTTAGTGCTATCCAGCTGCCTTCTATTTGGCTTCCACATTTTGTTACCTGAAACGCGTTTTAAAAACATTTGTCAGTGGGAAATACTGGTGAGTGAATCCCAATTTAATCAAGATAGGTTTTATCATTTTACAGTATTGAGGGCGATCTCGCAATTATATTTGTTTCCAATTCTTATTTAATTACCACCCACGGCACTGTCAATCCTGACTTGTGGTCATGTTACTACTCACAATGTAGTAACAAATTTTGTATACAAAACCCCAACATACCGACGATAATTGTAGAATTACAAATACTCAATCACTGTTAATCATAATGTAAAATAATTGAGGTTTTGTAAAAATAGTTTACAAAAAGGTTTCACAAAAAAGAGATTACTCACTTTGCTAATTTAGGTATTTTCCTTGTGACTTCCTGTTATAATCTATTAATTAAACAATGCACATGCGTTAGTATAATAACCCAATTTACATTAGTTATAACATCCCCGAGACAGAACTCCAACGACTACGTCGGGAAGAGCCTCGACAGCCGTTACGGAGCACTAGATCAATCGGGCAGCGTATCTAATACGTAACTGGGGGTTAAAATACTTACAACGAGGCAGAGCTTCGCTAATTAGGGGTATTATACCCGATATTATTATTGCTATTCAGAGATTAGAAAGAGAGATTGAAACTTTTTGAACGACGGAAATGAAATGCCGATCGATCCTATTTATAGTGCTGATACAGCACTTCCTCGCGGCCCGCGAAAGAAACAACAGGGGCCGTCGCGCCCCGCGAGCTAGGTCGGGTAGGGCCTAGGCTTGAGCAGTCACAGGTGTAGGTTCGACAAGTGGCGACACGTGGCGGCACCGGGCTGCGCCACTAGTCTCTTTTCTTGCGCCCCGCGACAGACACCCAAGGGTGTGTCGCGCCCCGCGAGAACCATTAAATTTTGTTTTTATTTTATTTTTATAAAATTAAAGGTATTTAGGGCCTATTCTCACATACGGGATGTATTTTAGGACGTATAGGGACGTCTTAAATATTGTAGGGTATATTTAGGATGGTTGTTATAAACGACAAATTGATTTTAAAGTTTGAAAGTCTTAAAAGTCAAACTCAAAAGTCATTTTTAGTTTGTTGTTTGCTTTTTGAGAAAATTCTAATCCAGTTCATGTAAACTAAAGAATTAGAACTATCCATTTTTACCTAAACCTAACCCAACCCGAATCCAAAGCCACCCAAACCCGACCAACCCGAACCTTATATGGGTCGGTTTTGGGTCACTTTTCCCGGTCAAAACCCCAAACAACCTGCCCCGAATAACCCAAAACACGAAAAAAAACTAAAACTTTTATTGTTTTTTGTAGATGTGAATTACCATTGATTTGATTATATCGTTCGATAGTAGATGAGATTCATTAAGACGAAAACCATCTTCTTCTGCTGCAACCCATTAAAAAAGGTTTCGAGCATTCAATGTTCAAAGTATTTGGAATGCACAACCCATATTATGACATGAAAAAATGCAAAGCTAGATTCCACATATCTACAAAAGCAACAAGATAAGTTACTACAAGAAACAAATTTCTAAAACACTTAGGCCTAGCGATGGCGTTTCAGAGTTGCATTGCATGACATTTGATCGCAAAAACCCTTCAATTATTCTTCATAGTTTTTACCCAAAACTCATTTTTATTTGTAATTAATTCCTCAAGAAATTCATAATCTTTATTTGTATTTAATCTAGTTATTTTACTTTTCAATGACTTAAAGAGTAATGGTATCGCAAGAGCAAGCAAAAAAACAAATAATTAACTCAATTTAATTACAGATCGAAGAGAATGACAAACCTCATAATCTTGGGTGTAAGCTAGGGCTGTTCATAAAGCTCGCGACTCGTAGCTCGGCTCGTAGCTCGCTCGAAAGAAGCTCGAGAAAAACTAGCTAAAAAACTCAATTTGAGATGACGTGAACCAAGCTGGCTCATTTTGTAACCAAGCCCAGCTCGAGCTAAGCTCGGCTCGGCCCATGGCTCGGCTCGTTGGCTCGTTCTTAGGCTCGTTTAACTCCGACGTAAAGCTCAAGCCAAGTTTAACCGCCTGAATTAATTTCGAGCTTGAGCTCGACCCCACCCTGGCTCGACTCGGCTCGACTCGTTTACAGCCTACTGTAAACTTTGAGACTGTTTCTTTCCCAATTGGTAGCAAAACTGGTTGCAAAAACTCTTGGTTTCCTACTTTCCTCTTGATATAAGGTTGCAAAACCTCATGTGTTTCAACTTTGGCTGCAGCATAATCAAACAATTTATATTCTATAGAGATTTCTAGCATTAGTTATTGTGATGGTGATCTTGAAATTTTCCAGATGTATATAGATGAATGGAATGATAGACCTTTCAAATTACCGTTGTTAATTTCACAATCTATTTAATTAATTTTTCTTCTTCAATTTAATTATTATATAGAAAGACTACTTTACTCTCAACTAACCTCATTTTGTATTTGTACTGTAAGCATAAAAATTTATAATTTTGCAATCATCCTTGTAAAATGTATTATAGTGAAATGTATTATAATATAGTATATATATTATAGTCCATATAAATCTATTTATCATATTTATACATACTATTAAATCATGAAAATCCCAAAGGTTGCATGTCTAACTTTTAATTTAATCAATTAATTCATTTAATTTAATAAATTAGTGAATTCAATTGAATCCATTATTTACAAGAAGTTGAGAGTTCCTTATAATTAATTTATGAAGATAATTAGTGTCATTCTTAAACTTTTTATTTAATTCCTTAATTTAATTCAATTAATGGACGACATAAGTGTGCATAGATTCCAATGATCAAATGTCTAAATTGCCCTCAAAGTGTCTTAAAACATTGGACAATGTCCAAGTTTCCCTCCTCTAAAATGGTTTGCTTCATTTGTACATAGTGCTTCAAGATTTGTACCTATGGAAAAATTACCAAAAGGGTAAAAAAACTCAATTCTCTTAATAAGGTATCTATTATTATATATAATAAACATGAAGATTTGGGCTGATGTGGCATGTTCTTAGGGCTTCTCAGAATGCGTTTTGGAGGGAAAATGAGTTGGGTTATTTCCTTCCACGCGGATCCCGTTTTGAGAAACCCAACTCAATGTTTTCGGACCATATATATGTATCTATTTGAGGACCCTTTCTGTTTAGTTCATCATTACCATCTTATGTCTCTCTCTTTTTCCCTCGATATGAAGAAACCCTAAATTATTCTTCCTCACAATTCCTCTCATCTCTCAAGGCGATTCTTTATCTTCCAATATTCCCTTCATCATCTTTGTGTGTTCTTGCACATCTTCATTTTCTTCAAGGTAAAGTTGCGGCTCTTCTCTCAAACTCTAATTTTCATCGAAAACTTGATACAGATCTATCGCAAACCCTAAAATTCACAGCTTCTCATTCACGCTTCTTTCTTAGAATAATATGCTCCATTCAAAGGTTAGGTGATCTAGATTTTTTGGTTCTTCTTCTTTCAAACCCTTAATCTCCTCTAAAGTTGTGTCTTCAATATTCCTTCCTCGCTCTCTGGATCTCCCTGTATTTGTGTATGATTGAAACATTGGAGCATTTGATTACGGAATATGATTGGGTTCAAGTAAGTTTGATTTATCGAACTTTTGTTATGACCTGTTACGGTTTCATTTCATTTCATCACTTTCGGTTTTCGATCTGTTAGGGTTTCGTCAAGCAACTTTAGTTTCTTCAAAAAAATTCGGACAAATTCATGATTTCAGAGATTAATTTTGCTAAAATTAGGGGTTTCGTAACACTTTCTGCTGTTGAATCTCTTCAATTTGTGTCCATGTTGATTTGATTACTGATTTAGGGTTTTTGTTCATTTGATATAGTATGCTAACAGTTGTATGTATATCTTCGTGTTTTGATTATTGATGTTTGCTATCGTCTATCTTTAGTGTATTGGTTGTTGTTCTTTAACCATGGATGTTTTAGTGATTCATAAGCTATTTGGATATCTTATAGGGATTTATAAGCTATTTGGATATATTTAGGGGATTCATAAGCAAGTATCTGACATATATTTGAGGAAGACATTCATTTGTAAACCCTAACCTCCTATCTTCTTCGATTCATTTGAGAAACTCTAATTTATTTTTTTTACGACGATCCACTACATCGCCCTTTTACATAAGGAATAATCCAGAACTAGAAGAGACGTGTATGTTCATACAGTCCCGTATGTTCAATTCTCTAATTCATTAAATGGTTTCTGTATAGAGTAACGTTTTTTTTTTTTTTTTGTTATATGAAATTTATGTAATGTAGAGCTTGAATAATGATATTTTGGCTGTTCTTGAAACTTTTGAAGGAGCTTTCTTATTCAAACAGATAAAACTGAGGTACAACATCAGATAGTGCTTTTTGTTGGAATGACATGTGGTATAATGATGCTTCTCTTTACAAGGTTCTGGGGAGAATGGGCACTCACTGGTAATAACATCTCTCTTTTCATTGTCGTGTAATTGATGCCTTTAACCCAGGCTATTGATATTGATAATAATTAGACTTAATTAAAAACACGAGTATTGTTTTTTGTTTAAAAGTAGTACAAGCAATATAAAGGATCTTGATCTTTGTAGCACAAATAACACCATGTCAATTTTAAGTTGGCCAGTGTTGTTTGACTATCAAATTTGTCTTTAAAATTGAATTAAGCTATCATTTTTTTTTTTTTTGTAATTTTTCATTAATAATGTTCCATACTTAAATATAAAAGCAGCTTTTTCTGGAGCTAAGAATGCACATATTTTATCAGCATCAAACACATATGTTCAGGTTCTTTGGATTCTACAAACTTTTTGCATAACAATTACTCTTTTAATCTTCGTTAATTTCAGACTAATTACTCTTTTGAGCTTTTTGCATAAACTTATTACTTATTTCTATGGAGGTTGCATATAACTTAGTCTGCGCCATTACCTTAACGTGAGATCCATCTAAAAACGACACATACCTTTCCACGAAGAACAAGAAGATTATATTGATAGAATTGTTTAATCCTGAAACTTTCAAAACTTTCTTTATAACACCATTTGTGTTGTCCATATGGGCTACCTTATTCTATTACCTGATTTGAGTTCTTTATTCGTCTAATTAGTAAAATGTGTTTGTTATATGTTAATAGATTCGAGGCTTGGCATGTCCGGCAATTCTTGTCGGGTGGGGTGCTCAAAGTGCAAGATAGACACAACATGTTTATTCTGCTAACTGATGATTTAGTATACTTCATCTCAAATTCATTTCTAAGTTAACAACCTTTAAATGAAGGACCCTGCACAAATTTAGAATAGAACGACCCATTTTGACAAAAACCCAATTCGTCTTGCTACCCGACCCTACCTGCCCGTTTTGCTGTGCTAAATATTTCTTTTTGAGCGGTCTCGGAATGAAGGATTCATGGGGACCTTTGAAGGCTTTGGCAGTTGTTAGTTGAAATTGAATACAGATTTTCAGTTTGACCTGTTAATGTAAACTATCACAACAAGTATCGTATTCATTACAGGTTTTAACGCTAAATTAAGTTTCAAATTAGTACTCATAGAATTTAAGATGTTATGTGATAATTGTGGTGCAGCTCATGGTTAGGTAATGAAGAATTATATATCTGATAGGACTGATACAGCTTCAACTGATTGTTCAGATAGGATTTATATTATGTTTTCGGACACCATTGGTTATCGTGTTATTCTGTTTTCTGCACGTTAGTTGTGGTTCCAGTTGTTGGTTCATTGCTCTATATTTTTGTACTTATATAAATTGTTATTTATTAATTTTTTTCTATTGGATTTCAGTCACCACATACAAGGTTATCCATCTATTCGCATATTCCATACGGGCAGTGATGTTAGGTAAATAACTTGTGTATTCTTTTTATATACTTGCCAATTTCAGCATAATTCATCTCCTTTGATGGTTATATAGTCCTACACACATGTTAATTTGATAGTTTTTAAATACTATGGCTATGGAGCTAAATTATTTTTACATGTAATGTAACTGTGAAGTTTTATCTGTTTAATTCCTAAATCTATTTTGAGGTATTGTTAAAGAAAGTACATTTTTATTCTTCATACAATGAAATTGTGTTTTAAAGTTTAAAATTTCTCAATTCAAATATTCTTTTGTAAATACAACCTAAAATTATAAACCAGAATAGCAAATACTAATATTTAACACAAATGGAAAAAATAGGTTTGTTTTTTTTTTTTTTTTGGAGGGGGGGGGGGTTGGTGTGTTTTTTAGGTTTTTTTCGGGAGTTTTCGAGTTCTTGCGATAAAAGGAGTTTTCGCTTGATCCCTTCCGTATATATTATACTCAGTTACTTATTGTTTTTATGAATCAGGGATGAGCATGGGCACCATGAACATGAATCCTATTATGGGGACAGAGACACTGATACCTTGGTGAAGGTAAGAATAACATTTTTTTATTTTCAGAATTTTTTATGCAAAAACAAACAAACATATGCTAATTTAAGATCTGGTACCCCTACAGACAATGGAGGAATTAGTTGCACCAATCGCATTGGAGTCACCAAATTTGGCATTGGAGGATAAATCAAAGCCATTTTTTTGTCTCAAGCTGGTCAAATAATAATATTTGAAAAGGGGATTTGTTGAAATGGGCTGAACGAGTTCAAAGTACTTCAAATTCTATTTTAAATGTTTGCAACTGAATTTGAGTATGAAGGAGGTATGTCATCTATTTCATCCGCACCATAACAAAGCAACAGCATCAAATATCATTTAATGTATGAACCACTGGTATATATGGTACCGGTTCGATGCCGGTACCGGTGTTTTACCCGTAAATACCGGTATCATACTGGTACCGAAAAACGAGGAAATAAGCTGCTCAAGAATTTAAGATTAGGAAATTGCTGGCATGGGTATGAATAAAAATACTACTATGATATTCTTAAAAATAAAATATAAAAATATAGATAGTATTGTTTTTTATGTTTAATATTTTAAATCGTTCCTTTACATATGATAGAGAACTTATTTGTGTGAAAGCTTTGATTAGGGAGTTAGAAGAAGAGAATGAAGGGTTTATGGCCAAACTACAGGTGAATTACTCCTCCAGCTTAGTGGTTAACTTATTAATGAGGTGGCAAAATAGAAGGATGGGATAATGGGTCAAGACATGTTTTAGGGGATTTCAATAAGCATGAAATGTTGCTAAAGATATTGACGCATTAGCTAAGGCCAAGTAAAAAGTGACGCATTAGCTAAGTATTAATAGGATCCAGATGCTTTATAAGTTTCTTTATATCTCACACGTTAATATGTCAATTTCTTTATATGATTTTAATTATAGATTAGTCATTACTATATCCTACAAAAAGTAACTTAGGGGTGCGTCATAACACACTCGCATCACTTCAATCAAAGGCACCGAATCATTTAAAAAAAGACATTGATTCATTAATATATTAATAGTTGTTATTATAACAACAAAAGAAACATCAGAACACCACTAATCTAACCGTTTCGTCGCTTCCGTTGACAAACCGGATACTTCCTCTGAAGAGGTATGGTCCCAATTCCTTGCCTACATGGCAAGGACCACACCACCTTTTAATCCTACATGGCGTCTGCATCAGCAAGCGAATCCAGAAGCTTCTGGAATACGTCATGGTGGCACCAAAGATGCTTCCTCCGACATAAAGGACAATACGTGTCACCACCCATCGAACGCCATGTAGACGGAAAGCGTGATTACCGCCAGATCCAAAGAAGAGAAGAAGGGCCAGATAACAAAAAAATCCGGAAATTAGAAACCCACATGGTCCAAGGGGGTCCACGAAAGCCAAGGAAAAATTATAACAAGCGCACGCAAGATGACTCGTGGCGCGAACGACAAGTTGTTTTCCCGGTTGTAAGAGGAGGTCCGAGAGAGCGAAGGCCCATAGTTATACCCGGTGTAATTGGTCACTACTAAACCGATTACATTTTCATAGATCCAGGGAGCACAGCAGATATCATCTACGAACAATGTTTTAATCAATTTGACCAAGAGGACAAAGCGCGCTTGGAACCGGTAGACTACCCACTGACCGGTTTCTGCAATGAAGCCGTTTTTCCTCTAGGCCAGATATCGTTCCCAGTGCTGTTATCAGATGGAAGAAATTCAAGAACAGAAGAGGTTACGTTCATGGTACTACCAGCGCATTCAAGACATGACATTCTATTGGGAAGAGAATCTCAAGGAGACTTCAGCATGATTTGCTCTGGCCCACATTCAGCCGTGAGATTCCCAACAGAGACAGGGATAGCATTAATCTATGCAAGCAAAGAAGTCTTGACAACAGATGAATGCAGGCCAGCAAAAGCAAGCAAATCTATACCACGCGCAAAGGCTGAAAAATGGGTACTAAACAGCAAATACCCAGAACAACCGATCACCTTAGGCCCCGCAATGTCTGATCTCACGCGCGCCGCGCTTAAAAAGTTGTTATTCACAAACATGGATGTGTTCGCCTGGACACCAGCCGATATGGTGGGTGTTACACGACACATAGCAGAGCACAGACTTAACGTCTCAGAAGCCGCCAAACCCGTAGTACATGGCAAGCGTCATTTAGGAGACATAAAGCACGATGCCATGAAAGAACAAGTCACAGAGCTGCTGAATGCAGGCATCATCAGAGAAGTCCGGTACCAAACTTGGGTGGCGAGTCCCGTCATGGTGCAAAAAGGGAACGGAAGTTGGAGGATGTGTGTAGATTACAAGGATCTAAACAAGGCGTGTCCGCGCGACTGTTATGCCTTACCAGACATCAACGAAAAGATTGATTCGCTGGCAACATTCCGATGGAAATGTTTCCTTGACTGTTACAAGGGGTACCACCTGGTACAGATGGTTGTGCAAGATGAAGACAAAACCGCTTTCCGAACACCGACAGGGCTATACTGCTACACCAAGATGCCTTTCGGTCTAAAGAATGCGGGTGTGACCTATCAGAGACTGATGAATGAAACGTTCCACGATGCTATCGGCAAATACATCGAAGTGTATATGGATGACCTAGTCATCATGAGCAAAGAAGAGAATACAATGCTGATGAACATTCAAAAAACGTTCGACACCTTGCGCGGAGTAAGTATCAAGCTAAACCCAGCGAAATGCTCTTTCGGCATGGAAGAGGGAAAATTCCTGGGTTTCATCGTCACAAAGGATGGCTTCAAAGTAAACCCTGACAAGGTACAAGCAATCGAGCGCATGCCTTCACCTTCGACGATCAAGGAGATGCAAAAATTGGCAGGACGGTTGGCAGCACTTAACCGTTTCCTGGCCAATCACGCAGCTAAATCTTTCCCGTTTATCAAAACACTCCGCAACTGAATGAAGAAAAGCCAATTTCAGTGGACCCCGGAAGCCGAAAGCGCATTCCGCGAGATGAAGGATTGCCTCATAAGATTGCCAACATTGACGGCGCCAGTAAAAGGAGAACCTCTGGTATTATATCTATCAGCATCTGACAAAGCAGTCGGGGCAGTTTTACTCGTCGATCGCCAAGGCGCCCAAACACCGGTTTACTATGTGTCCCGCACTCTGACGGACCCAGAAACCCGGTATGCCATAATGGAAAAACTAGTGCTAGCACTAATCCATGCATCAAGACGGTTGCGCAGATACTTCGCCAATCACGTCATTCATGTCTTAACAAATTACAACATCGGCAACATCCTTGCGAGACCCGAGATTTCTGGAAGATTAGCAAAATGGGCGATAGAACTGGGAGGCCATAATGTGGTTTTCAGACCAAGACCAGCAATCAAGGGCCAGGTGTTGGCCGATTTCATGACAGAAGTACCTGATGACAAGGATCGGGAGTGCAAGGCATTGGAAAGAGCCGAAAGACAACATTCAGAAGAACTGTGGCTACTGTACACAGACGGCGCGTCCAACGAAGATGGCGCAGGCGCAGGACTTAGACTAGTGAGTCCAGACAAACACGAATTTACGTATGCCATTCGGTTAGACTTCAAGAGCACGAATAACGAAGCCGAATACGAGGCCTTCCTTGCCGGTTTGAGGTTAGCGATAAAGATGGGAGTTAAGCACGTAGAGGCACACGTGGACTCCATGTTAGTAGCTGGGCAGATTAATGGCCAATACGACGCTAAAGGAGATATAATGGCATTATACCTAGACCAAGCGAAAGCATTGCTACAGAACTTTCATTCTTACAAAGTGCATCACATCAACCGAAGTGAGAATAAACCAGCCGACGCACTAAGTAAGTTAGCATCCACAAGCTTCCAGCATTTGTCCAAGGATGTGCGCATCGAGGTCCTGAGCAACCCATCGGTACCATTGAGACAAGTGAATGTTATTCAGTTGGGGACAACATCCTGGATGACCCCCATAATCATGTATCTTCAATCTGGGATACTGCCAGAAAACAAAGCTGAGGCACGAAAAGTTCAATATAAGGCCGAGCATTACCAGATGGTAGATGGGATCTTATATCAAAAATCATACCTTGGGCCATTGTTGAGATGCGTCGATCCAGAAGACGCAAACTACTTGATCAGAGAAGTGCACGAGAGGATCTGCGGCATTCATGCCAGACCAAGAATGGTGGTGGCAAAGGTGATGAATGCCGGGTACTACTGGCCTGGCATGCACCTAGACGCAGTGAAGGTTTTGAGAAAATGCTTTGGGTGCCAGAGACACGCTCCAAAGACGATGCGCCCCAAGAACGAATTAGTCCCCGTAACAACGGCGTGGCCGTTCCAACAATGGGGAATAGATATGGTTGGCCCCTTCCCCGAAGCCCCGGGTGCAGTGAAATTTATTATAGTCGCGGTTGACTACTTCACAAAATGGGTAGAGGCGAAGGCACTGGCGTCAACCACATCCATCGTAGTACGACGTTTCATCTGGGAACAGATAATCTGCAGATTTGGACTACCTCTGAGAATTATCACCGACAATGGGACGAATTTTGCTGCAGAAGATCTTCAACGATAGTTCAAAGAGCTACACATAGAGCATACCTTCTCCTCGGTTACTCATCCGCAGGGGAATGGACAAGTAGAGGCCGTCAACAAGAGCATCGTAAATGGTATCAAAGCACGGCTAGGAGAGAAAAGAAGAGGTTGGGTCGACGAATTGCCCAGCATCCTGTGGGCCCATAGGACAATGCCCAAAACAAGCAACGGCGAAACACCGTCCAGCTTAGTTTATGGGTCCGAGGCCGTGATACCCGCCGAGATCGGGCTGCCATCACCAATAATGCTCTCCATGAACATGATCAACAACGAGGAAGAAAGGAGGTTAGACCTTGACCTCCTAGAAGAAAGGAGAGAGATGGCAGCAATCAATGAAGCGAAGTACAAAACAAAGCTCGAAAAGTATTATAACTCCAAAGTTCGAATCTGCACCTTCAACCCAGGAGATTATGTCCTAAGGGACAATGAGGCGTCTAACGCCGAAAAACCCGAAAAATTAGCCCCCAAGTGGGAGGGGCCTTATGTTGTAGATGCAGTACTTGGAAAAGGGGCATATAAGCTACGCACCCTAGATGACAAAGAAGTTCCAAGAACCTGGAACGCCCAACAATTAAGAAGATGTTACATGTAACAGCAGAAGTTTCCTTTATGTACTTGTAATGGCTACGCGCCAACACATTCCGCACTAATACAAGAAGTGTTTTGGCTATCTATTCCACGCGAATTTTTTGTTACAGCTGCATATATTACTTCGGGCACACACGAACACATCAATGGCTCGACCTTAGGAAACGTTGTTGACCTCCAAGGCCAGCCACAAACAAGTGCGCAGCCGGGTCAAAAACACAACTAAAGCCTAAAAACGCCAATTAAATACTTCGTGCCCACATAAACACGAAAGCATCGAACACATGGTAAACAACCATTGTAAAAACCCCCAAGGCTGAACACAGCTGGGTGCACGCAATAACCTGTAACTCGATCACTTCGTATTCACGAACAAACCTGCGCATAATAAACGACAGAATAAACGTTGTAGCTAACACAACACAACCTGTCAGCGCCATCATTCATTCGTGATACCTGAATCAAAGTAATTAAACATGCACATATTGTAACGATAAACAAAATCCACAAGAAAGTAAATGCATATTAAGCATTGAATATGCCAACAATAGCAAAACTTGGCACAGGTACGACAGTTATAAGTAAAATTGTTCAAGAAAACATAAAGCAAATTGTTCAAGGAATTGTCAAGTGGGTTACAAGGCCATCAAAGCCCATACACGGCATACAAGCCGGATGCCTTCACTCCGGGTGGCTGGAACCAGCGCCCCCAGTCGCGCCGTCTCCATCTCCAAGGGCCTTTTTCAATAAAGCAACACCATCAGGCTTCCGAGCCAATTTTTGGGCAGCCTTAACAACACCAAACTCTAAGGATGCGAACTCTTGTTGCTTTGCAGTATAAGCAGCACCACAATCTTCTTTATAAAGCTCAAAGTGATAGTCCTTCTCATTATTGGCAGCCGCGGCTCTACCCTCACTATAACCATCCTTCCGCCCACTATTGTATCCTGCTTGACCCAACTCAAACATATAGTTGGCAAGCTCATGGGACTTCACTATACGACCAGCAATCTACGGAAAACAGACAGCAACATAAGTAAAGTAACCACCACAAATCAAAAGCGAAACATAAACAAAGGAAGTTACCAGAGGTACAGCACGCGATAGCAGCCACTTGCAATCGGCAGACACCTCTTCAACAAGGAGCTCAGAGGCCTTACACTCAGCAATCTTTTTCTCAACAAATTCCTCCAACGCAGCTATACGCTCAACATACTCTGCCTCCTTTTTCTCAAACGCAACACGTGCTTGCTCAGCTTCCTCGCTAATTTTCCTTTTCTCACCAGATAACCTGATAATAGCATCATGTTGAGTTTGCATTTCTACATTAGTGCGCTCACAGGCAGCCTCCCAATTTTTCTGTTTATCAGTATTGGCCTGCTTCTCTTGAGCAAGTTTCTGCTCTGCATCAGATACTCTCCATAACAAACCTTTCTGCTCAGCATTAAACTTCTCCTTTTCCTCCGCAAACACCTTCTTCTCATTTTCAAACTCCAGTGTCTCTTCCCCCATCAGCCTCCACTCACGAACAATCTCTTGAGAAGTGGCAAAATAGTTCACCCCAGCACGAATATGATCATCCAGCAAGTCAAACCGATTGCGCTTTTTCTGAAACATCCTCTCAGCAGGGGGAAGAGACAATGAGAAGAATTCATGACAGTTGTCAAGCTGATTCATCCGGGAACCCTGGGTCAGATTCCAGCGAGGAGCATGTGGCAAATCATCACATGCTGGGTTATTGGTATCCCAGGAATCAGCACGAACATTCTCAAACTGTGGACTCTGAAACACACCCGACGTAGCACCACCGTCACCGCCCGGTGGGCGCTTGGTATAAATGGTTTGACGAGGCGTAGCCTCACTCGACTGAGCTTCATCCGCAATACCCTTGTCTCGACCATCTCTCCCAGCAACATGAACACCAGCGCCACCCGCACCATCACCACCACTTTCTCTAACATGCTCAACATTTACATCATCTGTTTTCTTCTGTTTTCTTCTCACCAAGATCACCACGAGGAGGAGACAACCCAAACGTCCTCGAGGGCAGAGAAGCAGGAGGAGTGATTTTTGAAATGTCAACTTTGTGTGAAGTCTTGGCTGGCTTAGCACCTGCTCCAAAACGAGCAAGACATTTAGAGAAAAGAAGGGAAATAAGCAACCAGGAAAGACAAATGGAAAATTGATAAAACGAGTACCAGAAGCCTCAAATATTTTCTCCAACAGATTCCCATGTCTCTCAGTAAAAACACCCATGTCAACTTCCGATTCCAAAGGAGCAGGAGGAACTTCCTTCTGGAGCTTGACCTTTTTCGACGCAAGCATAGCAGCAGCTTGCTCATCAAGCTTCCGCTTCTTGTCGTCGAAAGCCTTTTTTCTCATCATCTCCGTCAACGTAGCACTGTCCTCAGGGTCAGGCTCACGGTGTTTCTCTCCGACTCCTAAACCAGACAATGTATCAGAAACGACAACGTAATCTAGGACAGGAAGAGTAGAGGGTCGCTTACGAGGAGTCTCAGCGGCTTTTTCCTCAGCCATTTTCCCCTTTCCCTCTGGCTTACCAGCTTTCGTTTTCTTCCTTGTCTCCGATTGTTCAGCAGCCTCAACTGGCACTTCTACATCATCACCAACGGGTTCATTAACAGGCTCATGCACAACCCCCTGTGCCGGACTTGCATGCGGGGAATGAGAAGTTAGACCTTCAAACGATCTGTCAGACCCCCCACTCGAGAGAACAATAACTTCCTCTCGAGTAGGATCAATAGCATCATCAACATCAGCTTCATCATCTTCACCTAGAGCGACGTTGGCGTAAGCAGCAAAACTCTCATTCGAAGGATGCAAGAAACGGGGGCGAATCTGATCCAACCAGGTTTGTTTCCCAGTCTCCTGAATCGCCTCAACCATGGCACCACCGACCTTCGTATCCAAAACATTCAACAAGCTGTAACCTACTGCGAAAAACAAGGAGATGAGGAATAATATATATAAATAAAAAAAATGATAGAGAAAGAGACAAAAAGTTATGGAACAACACATACGTTTGCCATTATAACCGTAAACTGGGACCCCCAAAGGATGCTTCGGGACCCACAACATACTCATGCCAGCACCCACCAATGCCATCTCCTCAAGCTGAAGAATAGGAGTGGCTTTGTGAGTCATCTTTTTGTACCATGCTTGTTCAGAAAAACCTGCAACCACGTCAACCTTGGGGATCCCCTCACTTCCTGCCCGGTAATGCATGTCGACCGGGATAACACCACGGCGAATGTAGAAAAATTTTTGCTTCCAGTCATGCAAGCTTTTCAAAGGAGTAGAACAACAAGGGATGACACCACTGGTCCGGGCGTTGAAAGAATAAAAACCACTGGTATAAGTCACAGTATAAAATACATTAAACATTTCAAAAGTTGGATCAACACGATTAGCCCTGCAGATAAATTCAAAGTGGGTAATACGGGGAAGCCCAATCGCATTGATCTGAGAGATATGAAGCCCATAGTTCCTCAACACCTCAGCGGTAAACCTAGTCATCGGGAGCCTGAAGTTGCCTTCCCGGAAGAAAGCAGCATACAAAGTAATGTAGCCAGGAGGAGCGTCCATGGCAGTAGAACCCGGAGTGGGGAACTGAGCACCCCACTCGGGAAGGAAACCCATCTCCCTCACCAAGTTATGAAACTCTTCCTCCTTCCACCCTATAATCGCCTGATCCGGGCCTGGTGGATTTTTACCCTTGTTCCTTTTCTTCTTTGACGAAGGATTTGCTCCAGACATATCGAAAGAGGATGAGGACGATAAGATGAATGAACTCAAGAAAAAAGGGGGAAGAAAGATAAAGGAATGGGAGAGAAAACCGGAGTTCAAATTTTGAAAAAGTGGAAAAAATGAAGGAAACCGCCGTGTATTTATACCCATCGCATTTAATGCGATGGGTTGTGGGCCGTTAGGAATTCAGAAGGTCATCCAGTGGGAAAGAGACACGTCAGCGGAGAGAGAAACCGCCACCTCTTTTTCCGGAAGCGTGGACGGCACATCTCTGACAAAAAGGATGGAAAGTAACTGACACCACTGAAAAGGAGACTGTTCATCTCAGACAAGACAGAGACATCAGACGGTCACATCAATTCTCTTTGTCCCAAGTACAGAAACTTCCTTTAGAAGGAAACACCAATACGCCACGTGCCATGCGTCCAGTTAACTCAACTTTACAAGTTACCAACACACCGTGCGCCATACGTCCACTTGGCTCAACTTTACAAGTTACCAGTATGCCATGCGCCACGCGTCCAGTTGGCTCAACTTTACAAGTTACCAACACACCGTGCGCCATGCGTCCATTTGGCTCAATTTTACAAGTACCAGTACGCCATGCGCCACGCGTCCAGTTGGCTCAACTTTACAAAGTTATCACTACGCCATGCGCCATGCGTCCACTTGGCTCATCTTTACGAAGTCGTCAACACAGCACGCAGCACGCACCACGCGCCCAGTTGTTTCAACTTTACAAAGCCAACGACCACTACCCTTATAAGTCCAGAATCCCTCCTAGACGATCAACTCAACTAGAAGGCACACTGGATTAGGGGGACTTGAAGAGGTATGGTCCCAATTCCTTGCCTACATGGCAAGGACCACACCACCTTTTAATCCTACATGGCGTCTGCATCAGCAAGCGAATCCAGAAGCTTCTGGAATACGTCATGGTGGCACCAAAGATGCTTCCTCCGACATAAAGGACAATACGTGTCACCACCCATCGAACGCCATGTAGACCTGCAGCAAATCAAGGAGCAGTCCGACAGTACCAGTACGACGTCTCCAGCATGGACAAATATAGGCGCGTCACGTGTACCACTACACTGACCGCAGCAGAGGAGACCAAGATGATATTCCCCTTGGTCGGACAGCTGGCGCCATATACCAGCTGGCAAGGATGCTCCTCCTCCTCTAACCCTCCGGCTATAAATAGGACCCTTCATCATTCAGGTTGATTCATTCTATTCTCTACTCTCTCACTCTTAACACACACTGTTTATTTCTCCTCAGAACAGAACTTATTCTCACGCCGGAGCCCGGTTAAGAGGGAAACCCCCATATTCCCCTCTTAACGAGCTAACGGTGTTGCTGTTTTGCAGGACCCGTCGTTTGGTGAGCACGAAGGAGATTGAACCCCATAAAAGAGACGAACAAGCTAGTTTCACCTCGGTGTTAACCAGTGTTTCATCATCCTCCGACGCGACCGTTAAAACTAAAACATCCATATAAAATTTCTAAAGGGAACGTGACGTATCGACCTTTACACAAATCCTGCCCTTGAACTCAAAACGATGTACCCCTATAATCCGGGTCGGATAACCTCCATCACAATCTAACAACAATGCCATTTATGCATTCTTCTATTCTCAAACCCTACCGGTGGCCAATGGAACCAAACCGACGCACCGTTCGAATTTCTTTTTTACCAAACCGACGCGTCTCCTACCTCCATCGTTCCCCGTCGTTCGCCACCCTATATAAGACCCACCACCGCCATGGCTTTACTGTTTGTTGGGAAGTATTCGACATGAGTTTTTTTTGGAAATGGTATATTTTGAAAACATTTTTAGGAAAACGGGGAAGTAAAAAAAAAAAGGTAAATGGGGTATCCGCTATTAGCAATAGCGGATTAGGAAGAAAAATGTTGTGTACTGTAGCTTGGTGTCAGAGATGTTTCCTAATCCGCCATTCTCAATAGCAGTTTAGGAACAAACACTTGACCAACTCAACCCAGTTATCCCTAGTTAGTTATATTACCCAAAACCTAGTTAAGTTTTAACAAACCAAAATAACCCTTTAACTGATCTACCTAACCTCCGTTAAATTTGTGGGTTTTTCAAAGAAAAAATGGTTATGCATATGGTTGTCGTAACGTTGGCTTTAGGGGTTTTCCAAAAAAAATGTTTTTTTTTTTACTTTTCACCCAAAAGTATTTCATAAATTACTTTTAACCCAAAACTTTTTATCTTTTGCAATCTATCTTCATAACTTTTTTTACTTTCAACTTTGTTCCTTTATAGTTTTCATTTTCCGCAAATTTTGCGTTTTATGCTTGGTTCTAAATTTTGTGACATAACACATCACAGCGTGCGTCTTTGGCTTAACGTTTTTACGTTTCGTTCCCCGTTATTATGCTTGGTTCCGCAAACTTAACGTTTCCCCGTTTGACACGTTTAACAACATGCGTGCGTCGTGTCAAACGGGGAAAAAATAGACGATGTAAAAACGTTCACCCACACACGCACGTTGCGTCGTGTTAACTCGCAAAATTTAGAACGAAACGTAAAAACGTTAAGCCAAAGACGCACGCTGTGATGTGTTATGTCACAAAATTTAGAACCAAGCATAAAACGCAAAATTTGCGGAAAATGAAAACTATAAAGGAACAAAGTTGAAAGTAAAAAAAGTTATGAAGATAGATTGCAAAAGATAAAAAGTTTTGGGTTAAAAGTAATTTATGAAATACTTTTGGGTGAAAAGTAAAAAAAAAAATCATTTTTTTGGAAAACCCCTAAAGCCAACGTTACGACAACCATATGCATAACCATTTTTTCTTTGAAAAACCCACAAATTTAACGGAGGTTAGGTAGATCAGTTAAAGTATTATTTTGGTTTGTTAAAACTTAACTAGGTTTTGGGTAATATAACTAACTAGGGATAACTGGGTTGAGTTGGTGAAGTGTTTGTTCCTAAACTGCTATTGAGAATGGCGGATTAGGAAACATCTCTGACACCAAGCTACAGTACACAACATTTTTCTTCCTAATCCGCTATTGCTAATAGCGGATACCCCATTTACCTTTTTTTTTTTTTTGACTTCCCCATTTTCCTAAAAATGTTTTCAAAATATACCATTTCCAAAAAAAATTCAAGTATATGATCCATGAGCTTGCATGATGCATCCGGTGCATGACATGGATGCTAATAAGTCTTTATTAGGAGAGTGGCAGTTTTATGCTCACATAAAGAGGAAAAGAGTGGTAGTTTTCCGGCCATCGGAGGTTTTGAAGTGGTTGAATCTTTGGGTTTCACTCAGCGACGGGTGTAGTTCATGGTTGCGTTTGTCACCGGTGGTGAGAAGATGGATGCATCAGATTGTGGTTTATGGTTTGTATTTTGGAATGGTTTTTATGAAACAACGGACAGAGGGGCAAGATAAGTGGTTTTACTTTAACCTATGCACTATAGTTTAAAAAATAGAAGATGCAGAACATGGTTTTAATAATTAAATATGCAATCTATTTTTATGATAAATATGTAATAGTATGTGGTGTGCTTCTAATAAAATATTTTATTTGTTTTTTTATTATTATTATTATTATTATTTATTACTTTTTTTTTAAAGAGGCGATTTATAAAAGAAACAGAAACCAAAACTTAGCAAGATGCTAAGGCATTATTACTGTGCAGCAACAAAATTAAAAAACAATAGAATCATTACAAAAACATTATTTGAAACAACTGAACTCGCCCCATTCTTTCCAATCTAGATCCGTTTTTCCAGCCCTTGCTTTCACCCATAAGAACGAGAGTGTCTTAATGTCACCAACTGCCCTAGAAACGTGTGTTGTTTTACCGTTGAAAATTACGATTTAATTTTATAATTATCACACTTAGTCATATTTTAGATAACCGTGCCCTCATCTAATAAATATATACTCATTTTTTTTCCAGATTAAGAATGCTATTAAAATAAATTAAGAAATTTTTTTAAAAAATAAATGAAGGAAACATGTATTAATAATAGGCTATAAGATAACTAAAATAAACAATATTAAATTTAGGGTGTTTTAGTAACTATTTAAAACAGTGTTACTTTTGCCAAAATACAAAACTCCACAACTTTAGAGGCAAAACAAAAAAAAAAAATACTAAAAAAAAACCAAAAACGTATTGCCTTGATCAAACTAGAAAACAGAGTTCTTAACTATAATGCTTTAGTGTAATGTTGTAGGCTAGAGGTTAGGCTAAGCGAAAAAACTGTTTTGCAACGACTGAAAAATGTTCGCATTTTATATACTGATACAAGAGTCATTTATAATTAACATCCCGCCGCAACGCGCGGGTTAACGTTAACTCGTTAATAATTAATATATAGAACTAACGGGCATTTGGCTGATATCACTGTGTATTATAACATGTACAAGAAGAATATTTAAATGACCTTAAATGGTTCTATTGAATAGGTGTAGAGTGTGATGGCTTCTCACCACAAGGTCCGCAACCATCACATCCGGGTAATCATAAGTACTACCATTCCTGCTAAGCTTTGCAAGAGGGAGTTCACTATAGATTTGTGGATTTTATTGTTTTTTATATGTAAATTTTGTTTGTAATTCAATTTTTGTTATTTAATTAAATATGTAACTTTGTTTATAAGAAATTTATCAACACAATAATGAATTATATATATTATGTTCAACCTGTGTGGTAGACGTCCATTGGTCGAGCACATATACACATTCAAGGTAAGTAGTGCATATCTTTCTGGCCTATAGAATATTATGAGAAACCGAAATAATAAATCTTAGAAAAATATAACCGTTAGATGGGGTTGGTAAAATATGAAACTGGAACTATTTGGGCAAGGTTGTAAAGAATCGGGTAGTAACCAGTAAATTGAGGATATCTTGCATTTTGTAATATAATACTCATGGTGTTGATGTTTTTTTATAGTTAATACGCATTGGCTTTTGGAATCAAAACGCACGGTAGCGCCTCATGCCTTTTAAAACCAAGCAACATTTTGAAAGTGATTTATATAATATGTTTGTATTATTTTGTTAATATATCGATCATTAATAATTAATATAAATAACTTTCTCGAGCCCGGGAAGCAATCCCGGGTGATAACCTAGTTATAGATAGAGATAAATGATTGCATAAGTTTATTTATTAAAATTAGAAAATGATACAACGAAAATGCTCTACTTATTTACTACAGGGATAAATGACTGTATAAGTTTATTTATTAAAATTAGAAAATGATACGACGCTCTTAGTAGTATTTCTTTATATTAGAATTTGAAAATGAAAATTTTCTTACAATATTAAGAATGAATTTCTTATATTTATGTGAATGAGATAATTATATTATAAGAAATGGTTGCGAGTGAGTTATTTTCTTAAAATATTAACAATGAATTTCTTATATTTATATGAGTGAGATAATTATATTATAAGAAATGGTTGTGAGTTATGAGCTATTGTGAGTTGAGTAGAGAAAAAATGTTATTGTTCATCTATAAATATACGAGAATACTATTCATAAGGGTGTAAATTTCTGACACGACACGAACCTAACACGAAATTCGTGGGTTTGGGTTTAGTCTAAACGGGTTCGAGTCAGTTTCACCCGCGAACCCGTTTAGCTAAACGGGTCAGGTACGAGTCAACCTGGTCGGGTTGGCGGGTTGACCCATTTAACCCATTTATATTAAAATTATATTTTTATAATATGTTTTATATCATAAATTTAATTGGGTGTGTAATTTTATGTCATAATTATAATTTAAAAAGGAAAATTGACATAAGATTTTATGATTTTAATGTAATCTTATTATATAAATTTGTGTTTTTTTAGTACATGTTAATTTTAATATATTAATTTGCTAAAAAAATAAAAAAATTCGGGTTGAATGGGTCGGGTTCGGGTCAGCCTGAGAATATTCGGATCGGGTCTGGGTTCTTATGTATGACACAATTTTCGGGTTCAGGTCGGGTTCGGGTTCGTTTAAAATTTTTGGGTTCGGGTCGGGTTGAACCCACCAACCCGCAAACACGACCCGTTTAGCACACCTAACTATTCACACCTTCTAAATATTTTAATATTTTGAAAGTGGTTATGAGTGGAGGAAAGATAAAATGTAATAATAAAGGTATAAAAATATTATTTAATTGAAAATGAGAGGAAAAAAATAGAAATTTTTAGTAACAGTAATTTTTAATATGAGTTAATTACTGTTTTCGTCCATGTGGTTTGTCAAAAATCACTATTTCAGTCCATTAGTTTAAAAATTGCGATTTCAGTCCCTGTGGTTTCAATTTCATAACCATTTCAGTCCACCTCCGTTAACCCCATCCATTTATTCTGTTATGTACACGTGAATTGACCATAATGCCCTTATTAATAAAAAAAAGATATCTAAATGAGCTAATTACTGTTTTCGTCCCTGTGGTTTGTCAAAAATCACTATTTCAGTCCATTAGTTTAAAAATTGCAATTTCAGTCCTTGTGGTTTCACTTTGGTAACCATTTCAGTCCAGTCTCCTAACACCGTCTATTTTACCGTTAAGTTTTTAATAAAATACCTAAATTACCCTTGTGTAAATTTAATATGGACTTATATGATTTTATTATTGGATTTATATGATTTCATTGTTGTATGACATATGGACTTAAATTGAATTGTAGGGTTTGACCCACCATGGCTTCAGTAGAAGTAGAAGTCCGGCACTATTTTTACATATATGGTTACAAAATTTTAATTTTGGATTTTAGAATGAGAAAATGTCCAGGTAAGCATTATTTTTTAAAGTTAATATGTTAATTGATGCTGCTAGGAATATATTAATTGGGGTGGGGTAATAGGTCGCCGGACATTAAGAGGGTGGGGTTGTGAACCCCAAGAAGATGACCGGAAACTTTTGTCGGAAATGAGAGCAGGGATGGAGTGGAGTGGGGTGGGGTAGCATGGAGTTGTGTTTTAACAAGTGGGTCCTAGAATACAAACTTTTAAATTTACATGGTTTTTTTTATCTAATTAACAAAAGGGTAATTTAGGTATTTCATTAAAAACTTAACGGTGAAATAGATGGTGTTAGGAGACTGGATTGAAATGGTTACGAAAGTAAAACCACATGGACTGAAATCGTAATTTTTAAACTAATGGACTGAAATAGTGATTTTTGACAAACCACGGGGACGAAAACAGTAATCAACTCTAAAAACATTAATAAGGGCATTATGGTCAATTCACGTGTACTTAACAGAATAAATGGATGGGGTTAACGAAGGTGGACTGAAATGGTTACAAAAGTGAAACCATAGGGACTGAAATCGTAATTTTTAAACTAATGGACTGAAATAGTAATTTTTGACAAACCACAGGGACGAAAACAGTAATTAACTCTTTTAATATAGTTATATGAATATGGAAAATGAATTAAATGTGAATACTATGAAGAAATAATTTTAGGTAAAATGTAAAGTTAACTACAGGGATAAATGATTGCATAAGTTTATTAATTAAAGAGTAAACTTCTATTTTGCTCACTATAGTTTGGTCGTTTTAATGGTTTTGCTCCAATCTTTTAAAAATAGTCATTTTACTCCTTAATCTATGAAGCCCATCACGATTTCACTCACCGCCTCAAACAACATCCATTTTAAACGTTAAAAATTGTCACGTGCATAACACATGATGGACAATTATGACCATAGTTAGACCAATACCTAGACTGAAAGCTGACAGTTTTTAACGTTTAAAATGGATTCCGTTTGGGGCAGAGAGTGAAATTGTGTTAAGCTTCATAGATCAGGGAGTAAAATGACTATTTTTAAAGGATTGGAGCAAAACCGTTAAAACGACCAAACCACAGGGAGCAAAATGGAATTTTACTCTTAATTAAAACTAGATAAATAAAACGATGAAAACGCTCTTAGTTTTTCTTTATATTAGAGTTTGAAAATGAATTTTTTTTAGAACATGAGGCGAAGGTTGAGAATTTGAAAAAGACGATCTCACACGTCTCTTTTATGTTCCATCAAAGTTTATGATTCCAAAATGAAGTGAAGGTTGAGAATTTGAAACAGACGCTCTTACACGTCTCTTTTATGTTCCATCAAAGTTTATGATTCCATTGAAAATAACAATACAAACAAGTCGATTAGGGGAGGAGGGGTGGTCACTAGTGATAGAATTCTATCACTTCCAATATCCAATCAACTCATGCCATGTCATCACCCAATATTCTATCACTAGTGATAGAAATGTAGTGGGGGTGGTCACTAGTGACAGAATTCCATCACTCACAATTTTTTTAATTTTTTATTTTAAATTAGAAATTTTTAATAAAACACTAAAATTATAAATTTCCATTAAATTAAAACATACTACTTCAATTTAACATACTAGAAATATTTTAAGCTACAAATTAAAAAAAAAAACCTACTCCTCGTCCGACTCATGAAACTCCAAACCTAGAGAACCAACTAGTTCGATTAAATCGTATCTCAACCGAAAGTGAGTTTCTTCATTATGCAATTCTAGATGGATATTTTGTGAAACTTGAACTTGTGTAGGAGGATCCGGCACCCAATCCGGGGATATTGCACGTCCGTCTTGTTTGATTATCATATTGTGCAATATGATACATGCATACACTATGCTATGTATTGCTTTCTTGTTCGTCGCACGAACCGGTCGGTGTAGTATACCCCATCTACCCTTTAAAACACCAAATGCCCTCTCAACATCTTTTCTTGCCGATTCTTGCAATTTTTTTAACACGATTTCTTTAGGCTCGACAGGAAATGAGGGAGCTTTCACAAAAACAGACAATGACGGGTAGATACCATCCACAAGAAAAAAAGCCTCGTTTGTAATGTCGCCCGTTAACATAGAAAGGAGAGGAAGGTGCGGTACCATCCGTTACGGTTTGAAACAACGGCGACGTGTTCAACACATTGATGTCGTTGTTTGAACCTGGAACACCGAAATACGAATGCCAAATCCATAAATCATTCGACGCCACCGCTTCTAGTATGATGGTTCGTCTTTTGATGTCTCCCCTAACATACGCCCCTCGCAACTTGTCACGGCCCCCGTCCCGGTTTTACCCGGTCCAGAAGCCGCGGGACAGAAACCCGTGGTATTTATTCATTGAGTTGACAGCGGAAGATTTTACAGGATCTTTTAAAACTTGAAATGCCCGATTATTTTATTTCATAATTCGGGATAAACCCCGTAATTTACAATAGAGGAATTTCACAAGGAAATTCCCTGATTTACAAAACATGTTTATTTATTTAACTGAGCCACTACTTCAAGCTTGTTAGTGCTCCGTAGCACTTTACCTTGGTTCACAGTAGTCACCTGAAACATGTTTTGAAAATATTTTATCAGCGGGGAAATACTGACGAGTCACTCAAATTTAATAAAACGACACATAGTTATAAATTACAGCATAAGAGCGATTACAATGGCTTCTATCTTATTTTTATCTGGCGCCGTGTCACCTCCTGGTGACGATGGTCATACCACTATTGGGTCCTTTCACCCAAGTAGTGATGATTATCACTGTTAGGATTTATTAGCCTAACTGTGAGAAATTTAGTAATGTGCACAATACCCCACTAGCCAGTGATTAAGATAACCATGACTTAATCCATGTAATTATAACCTCTGAAAATAACTTGGAGTATTGTAAAACATTATAAAAAGAGAATGACTCACATTGCAGATTTAAACGGGTAGAGTTTAGCCTACTGATTAGCCTTGTAACCTAATTTAAATAACAATGCATACGAACTAGGTCAGTAACTAATACAACATTTACGATAACTCACGAGATTAAAACCCTCACAACGAATGACAAAGTGCAATACTTAAACATCCATCGAATTCACGACGAATGACAAAGTATAGCCCTAATGTGGGCAGCACTTAAACATCCATCGGATAGTTTCAATCGATCGGACATTGAATTGTAGCAGCGATCGAGTTAATACCCTGTATCGTAGCAGCGCCTTGCTATATTGAAAGTGAAATTCGAGAAGTATAACTTCGTTTTTGAGAATTGTTTTTGACACCACTGAACTGCTCCTGATCCAAGCAATTTATAGCAGAAATTTGAGGTTTACGCGGCCCGCGTAAGCCTCTTCTTAATCTTACGCGGCCCGCGAGGGCCAGCTAGTCGTAGACTAGGGCTAGCGTGTCATCGGTAGGGATGCCACGTGTGTGACACGTGGACCGGGAACGCTTATACGGTCAACAGAGCTTGGACGCGACCCGCGTAAGCTTTTCTTATGGCTTACGCGGCCCGCCTGAAACCCAAAAACTTTGATTTCTTAGTTTTTCATGCACGTTAGGGTTTCAGGGGTCCGGGTTTTCACTTATGGGTCGTTTTGGGACATTTTTGAAGGTCCTTACACAACTCTCTTGGACAATTTTTCCACTCGATATGTGTACAATCGATGCTAACGAGCATCCCGGGAAAATGCCATCTAGCCTCATGTGCGGCGTAAATACGTGAGATGTCGTGGCTCGTCGGTTTACGTAAAAACTCTTTAGCATACAACTTAATGACCGCGTTGCAAAAAAATTGCAAACATTCACGTGAATTTCTGGCCGTCATAGCTAGGTATTCATCATATTGATCGGGAGGGTTACCTGTCGCTAGTTGGCGAATGGCGGACGTGCATTTTTGTATCGGCGTGAAACTTGGTTTGCCTCTCGCATCGTAACCTTCTTGAAACCATTCCTCGCTTGCTTCGATGTCTCCAACAATCTTTAAAAATAATTCTTTGGGTAAACGAAACCGATCTCTAAACGTTTCGGCATTGTAGAGCGGATTTTCCACAAAATAATCGTTCATCAACACTTCGTTGGCACGTATACGATCACGGTCTACCATCTTCTTCTTTGGGCGGGACGACTCGGCATCAAGTTCGTTATACACCGACAAAATATTTTAGCGTCTCATTGTCGGAAGACGACTCGGTATCGCTATCGCTAGACATCGGAAACGTCGAATCCGTAGGGAAATCCATTTGAGAAAGATGTAAATTGTGTGAAATGGGTTTAAAATGGTTTAAAGATGTAGATTGGTGTGTGTAAAATGGTTTAAAAGGGAGATATAAATAGATAAAGGGTTTAAAGGTTTTTTTTTTTATTGAATATTACCGTTATTCAACTGCCAAAAACAATAACGTTCGAATTTTTTCAAGTTTTCAACGCGTTTCAAAATTAATGCGTGATACATATAGGGGCGGCGGTGTTCGTGGTGGTATAACGCGTGACGAGGGATCCATCACGGACCGCCCCGCCTCCCCTTAGATATAAAGAACCATGCTTGAAAAAAGAGATCTGCCAAAGGATGTATCGACATTCAACACTCACAACATATCGTTAATCAGTTGGGCGAAGCAATGTAGCCTTGTTACGCTAATATACAAAGCCGAGGGCTGTCGTCTCACAAGCATCACATTACAAAGTAACACGGTTGTTCAAATTTTTTTGAACGACAAAGAATCTTACGTGTAAACTCACCCTGCTTGTGGCTATGTCCAAGGTCGACTTCTCGACCGCCATGAGACCATGCCCCGTTGATGCACAGGAACCAGATGGAATCCGTAAACCCTCGTCCCCCGTCAGATTCGAACACCCGGAATTAAATCCCCGATTCGTTCCTTCACCCAAATGTCACTCGAAATGGCCCAAGCGAGATTTGAACCTCCGTCTCCACTAAGGAAGGGAAACCTTTTGACCACCGGACAAACATCTCAGGACAATACGGTTGTTCAATCAACTCGTGACTTGTAACTCATGGGCAACACGTTCATAATTAGCTCGGTAAAAACACATTCATAATCCGGTACAAGTTATTGTAAGTAGTAGCGTTACACCTAACATATATACACATGGGTTAATAATCAAAACACAAAATACATGATGATGAGATACAACATTAGTACGATGGAACGACGCCGTATGAAGATTCCGGCGAGATATCAGCTTCGACAATATCCATTTCCGTTCGCTTAGCAAATCTTCCTTTGATTCTCGGCCTCGTCTCTGCATACGCCTTCCTCGAAGCATATCGAATCGTCTTCTCAAACTTCCTGTTCTTCTTCTTCTCTTTGTATCTTAAAACCCTAGCTTCTCGATCGTATCCGACTAACGGAGTTGGATAAACATCCGCTGATGAGGTGGTGTTGTTCGATACATCAGTCATTGCTGCCTTGTGATCCGGTACAACACCTACTTCAATTTCTAGCGAAGATGACGACACCTGATCATCATAAACATCTCATCATTAGATACAAATTCAATCAAACTGGACGTATATATATATATATGTGTGTGTGTGTGTGTGTGTGTGTGTGTGTGTGTGCATGTTTTAGATACAAATTCAATTAAACTGGAAGTATGTATATGTGTGTATATATAGAGAGAGAGATCTGGATCTGAGGATGATCGGATCAAACTTACGCTTTGGCTGATCGATTGAGACGTGAAATTGTACATGAAAGGTTTAGATCCAGTGACGTCATACGCAGGTACTCCTTCAACTACATCTGAAGCATTATATTCAGAAGCGTGTGTGTGTGATGGAATTTGATACGGATGATATTGATGAAACTGGATACTATCGCTCTTGTTTTGAACCGGAACAACGCCGTCGTTTTGCGATTGATATCGACGAACAAACTGATTAGGTTTTTGCTCCGGCGTTTTCAGATCTATACCTAAATATGGATCAATATCGTTAAACAAGTAATCCGATTCGGATTCAGTAACTTTCAGATCATCTTCTCCAGATCCGTCAACGATTTTGTTAATATTCGGATTCGGAAGCAGCCACAGCTCAGCTTCCGCTTCCTCTGCTTCAATTCTGGCGACATTCACATCCAAATCATCACCGTCGCCGCCGATCTTCGCCGCCGCAGCGGCGGCGTCGTTGAACGGAACTACCGGAAAGCGCTCGTGACGGCGAGCGAGCGGATTAGCGGAGTGGATATCACGGTCGCATGTGACGCATAGCGCGGCGGCGTCGGCTTTGCAGGTGACGGTGGCCGGAGCTTGTTCACAGACCTCACACATCCACACGCGTTCGTGGCGGGAGGCGAGTTTGTTAGCGGCGTGAACTTTGCCGTCGCATGGGATGCAGAGGTAGGCGGAGTCTGCTCTGCAGAATAAGTTGGCCGACGTCGTTTTGCAGGAATCGCAGAGTTTTGTAGCCATGGTCCAGGTTTCTTTTCTCATGGAGGTTTGAATGTGGTTTTGGAGCTTTTGGTTGTGGTTTTTGGTTTTGGTAGCTGCGAATCATTGTCATGTTCTCTCTCTGGTATCCGGGAAAGTTATCCGAACAGTGTGTACAGCCAGTAAGGAGTTGACATGTGGCGTGATCTTAGCCAGAATGGATGGAGGGTCCTTTATTTGCATAATTCAGAGATGTCACGTTCAGATGTTACAGGTATGAACGTGTGATATAATTATTATACTACTTTCTTTTTGAAGGGGCTATTATTATATTACTTCTTTCTTAAAGGTGATACTTTTACTAGGTTGTTAAACTAAGATAATTGGATAAAATTATAATTCTTGTACTGTTTAGTTTTGATTTTATGAATACTCAGAGCATGCACATTGCATGGCTAGGTGGTGCAAAGTCTTGGACCCGGTTAAGAGAATATAGTCTTGGCTGCCGGAGTGGGGCGGAGGGGCCTGCCCAAGTTATAGGGTTAGGTGCGATCCCTATCGCCTGTTGTAGAAATATCGCCGTTCAAAAAAAAAGGTGGTGCAAAGTCTAAACTCAAGGAATACTCTTCTAACTACTTCCCTTATTGTGGATTTGTGGGTGTGGTCTGGTTTGGAAGTTTGTGGAGTGAATCCGTAACCAAGGATCACGTCCAGTTAGGAGCGTTCTTCGGATTATTTATTTGGGTTTCGGGTTTTTTTAGGAAAAAGTTACCCGATAACCGAATCATTTAAAGTTCGGGTATGGGTTATTCGGGGTTGGGTTAGTTTGGGTCGGGTTGTTCGGTTTTCGGGTTTAAATGTAAAATGAAAAGAAAAAAATAATGGCTTTTTCACAATATATCATCTTGTTAAAAAATATCATCACAATTCAAACTCATTTAACAATATATAGAAAAATACAATTAATGTTCGGGTTTTTGTTTGGGTTTTTATTCGGGTCGGGTTGTTTGGGTTTTTGTTCGGGTCGGGTTGTTTGGGTTTTTGGTTGGAAAAGGTGTCCCGATAACTAACCCATTTAAGGTTTGGGTTGGTCGGGCCTGGGTTATTTGGGTTCAGGTTTTTCGGATATTCTCTAATATGGGTTTGGGTGGCTTCGAATTTGGGTCGGATTTCGGGTTTTGAAAAAAAAGGACAACCCTACGTCCAACAAAAAGGAGGCGGGGCCATACACACAAACGTTGTTATTTTTATATTTTTCTTAGGGTAAATTACTTTTTGAGTCCCTGTGTTTTATGTGTTTTAACCACTTGAGTCCAAAAGCAAAAAGTTTAACGACCTGAGTCCCTATAGCATTTTCTTTAACCATTTGAGTCCAAATTTCTAATACTGTTTGAATTTTTTGGTTAAGTATTGTTAAATGACCAAAATACCCTTATATTTAAAAAATAAAAAAACTCTCTTTCTCTTTCTCTTTCTTCACCCTTCATATCAATGGTCTTTCTTCCTATCTCTTCCACTTCTTCTTTCTTTTCTTCTTCCTAGAGAGAAAAACAGTTAAGAGAGATGTTCCGATGGTTCCAGTGATACTTCCAATCTGTTCCGACAGATGGTTCCGGCGACGACGATTGACAGATGATCCCGACAATGCTTCCGATCTGTTCCGATGCTTCCGATCTGTTCGCACAACCGCATCACCATCACTGTTACCGTCACCGTCACCGTCACCGAATCCGTTACCGTTAACGTCACCGGAACAGTAACATATGTGGATTTCTTCAGAACGTCGTCGTTTTGGTTTTAGCTTGTGACTGTGAAGTTTAAATCATTTGTTGTCAAATTAGGGTTTTGTGCTGTGTAATTATTGATTTTTAGTGTGGAAGTTTATTTAATTTTATGGAATTTGATATTTAATAATGTAATTGTGAAGAATAGTATTCATTAGTTACTACAGTTAATTAATTAATAATTACAATGTGTAATATTTGCAGTAGCAGGTGTTGTTGAAATGAGTAGGAATCAGAATGAGAGAATTAGGAATTTGGAGAGACATGTTTCAGGATGCTTGGGAAGAATGGTGAATGTTTTCGATTTGAATAAGAGTGTAGGCGGAAACAGATTGCTCACCGAAAACCCACATTATGAAGGTTGTTTGACCTTTTTATTTGGTGTATTCTTTCGTCGATTTACATTGGAAATACTTATTTTTTTTTATTGAACAGGTTATCTGGTGTCTAGGAGCGAATCAGATGTGTCAAGGTCTTGTGTAGCTGATAAAGTGGTAATTGCTTTGAATTAGCGCTGGATCAACCAGAAAAGAAGGGCGTCCGTGACTGGCTTTGTAACTATTTTTCTCATTTCTTACCGATGAAGGAAACTTTGTGTATGGAACAATTAGCTAAGTTATATGGAAATGAAATAGTTTCATTACATGGAACCCTTTATCTATTGTGTCTGATAGAGATAGCCGTTTTACTTCTCATTTTTTGACTAGTTTCCAAAAAGCAATGGGAACTAAGTTAAATCTAAGCACAACTTATCATCCTCAAACGGATGGACAAAGCGAAAGGACAATCCAGACGATGGAGGATATGCTTAGAGCTTGTGTAATTGATTTCGGAGGAAATTGGGACGATCATTTACCATTAATAGAATTTTCCTATAATAACAGCTATCATACCAGTATCAATGCTGCACCATTCGAAGCATTTTATGGACGAAAGTGCCGAACCCCAGTCTGTTGGGCAGAAATTGGAGAAAAGCAATTATCTGGACCAGAGATAGTACAAGAAAAAACGGACAAGATTATTCAAGTCAATGAAAGACTAAAAGCTGCACGCGATCGACAAAAGAGTTATGCTGAAAACAAGCGAAAACCGTTGGAATTTCAAGTAGGAGATAAGGTATTATTAAAAGTTTCTCCATGGAAAGGAATAGTTAGATTCATCAAAAGGGGAAAGCTAAGCCCCAGGCACTGTTGCAGAAATCGGCCTAGGCGGCCGATTAATCGCCGCCTAGGCGCTAGGCGGTAGCTAATCGCCTAATTTTAAGCAAATCGGTCAATTAATCGGTCCAGGTCAAAATCGGTCCTAGTCGGTCAAAAGTCGGTCCTAGTCGGTCAAAAGTCGGACTAATCGGACTAATCGGACCATGGTTTTTTTGGTAAAAATCGGTCCTGGTCGGGATTAATCGGTCCTGGTCGGGATTAATCGGTCCTAGTCGGGATTAATCGGTCCTAGTTGGTCAAAAGTTGGTTAATTTTTGAATTTTTATGTGAATTTTGAAGTATTTATGTGAATTTTGAAGTATTATTTTTATATTATTGGGTATATATATATAATTTTGAAAAAATACATATAAAAATCCCATTCCGATTAATCCCGATTAATCCCTATTAATCCCGATTAATCCCTAGGCTGTACCTCACCGCCCGACTAGCGCCTAGCGCCTTCTACAACATTGGCCCCAGGTATGTTGGACCTTTTGAGATTATTAGAAGAATATGACCAGTAGCCTACCAACTACAACTGCCAGAGGAAATGGCAGGAATACATGATGTATTCCATGTATGTAATCTCAAAAAGTGTTTAGCAGATGAATCGTTAGTGGTACCTCTTAAGGATATAGAGGTAAATGAGAAGCTTAAGTTTGTAGAGAAACCACTACAAATTGAAGACAGTAAGATCAAGAATCTCAAACACAAGAGATTAGTTCTAGTCAAAGTAAAATGGGATTCCAAGAGAGGACCAAAATACACTTGGGAGCTTGAATCAGAGATGCAAAGGAAATATCAACACCTGTTCCAGTAGACCTCAAGGAGGAGCTCTAAAACACGGTGGGGAGGTTATAACAACTCTCCCAAAATACTTATAACACCCATATACGTCCTAAAATACATCTCGTATACGAAAAACGGCCCCCAAATAACTTAATTTAACAAAAATTAAATAAAAACAAAAGTCTAACGTCGCTCGCGGGGCGCGACACACCCTTGTGTGTCTGTCGCGCCTGGCCACCAGGCTTAACCCGGTGCCGCCATGTGGCATCAGCGTGTCGAAGCTACTGGGTCGACTTATCCCAGCTACACCCTACTATGCCTAGCTCACGGGGCGCGAGAACCCCCTTTGTTTCTCTCGCGGGCCGTCAGGAACCCCTGGTCAGGCCTTATAAATGGAGCAGTCGAGCTTCATTGTTCGTCGTTCAAATCTCGCAACTCTCTCTCAAATTCTGAATATTAGAATTAATCTTCGGGTATTATATCCCCTAATTAGCGAAGCTCTGCCTCGTTGTAAGTATTGATCTAGTGTTCCGTAACGCATGTCGAGGCTCTGCCTGACTTAGTCGTTGGAGTTCTGTCTCGGGGAGGGTATAACTAATGTAAATATTGGGTTATTATACTAACGCGTGTGCATTATTTAATTTATTAGATTATAACCAGGAAATCACAAGGAATTACCTAAATTAGCAATGTGAGTAATCCTTTCTTTTTGTAAACTGTTTTTACAAAACCTCAATTATTTTACATGATAATTAACAGTGATTGAGTATTTGTAATTCTACAATTATCGTCGGTATGTTGGGGTTTTGTATACAAAATTTGTTACTACACTGTGAGTAGTAACATGACCACAAGTCAGGATTGGCAGTGCCGTGGGTGGTAATTAAAGTAGATATAAACAAATGTAATTGCTGGATTGCCCTCAATACTGTACAATGATAAAACCTGTTTTGATTAAACTGGGATTCACTCACCAGTATTTTCCACTGACAACTATTTTTAAAACGCGTTTCAGGTAACAAAATATGAAAGCCAAAATAGAAGCTAGCTGGAGAGCACTGAAGGCTTGGAAAAGTGGCTATAAAAGTTACCTAAATAAAGAAGAAGTTTTATTTCAATAAATTAGGGTTTATCCCTACAAACTGATTATAAATGGAAACTTGGGTTTTACCCATGTGTTTAATATTTATAAAATGAGGTGTTTTACTCTGATAAAATATTTTCTAACTGCGGTCCTGATGTAAATTTCACGGCCAAAATTAAATAAACACCGATACCACCGAATGTGCAAAGCTCGCGGCCGCCCGCCTCCTGAGGCAAGAGGTCAGGGGTTGCGACATGATTTACACATGAAATATAATATATTATTAAATGATTAACTCACATATTATTTAATCATTCCTCTAAATCTTGACCTTTTGTATACCACAAAATTGAATCCTTACCACTTGGACACTAATGTCATTTTTCAACACCTTAGTACTACTAGAACTAAATTGGTACATATAAAATGATTGACATCCTTCACTTGTAGTGGAGTGGTGGAGAAGACTTTGGGTTTCCTTGGAGACCCGGGTTCGATCCCCACCCACTGCATTTGGGGGAAGAGGAAATGATGGGGTATGGGCCGGGTCACCGGTTCGACTCCTGATCCCAACACGAGTTTCTAGTACAGTGCATTTACTCCAGAGAGCCTCGGCTCTTGTGGAGGGTGCAACTACCAGTCCCGGCAACGGGGGCACTGGGGGCTGGAAATTTCTCGTGGAGAGCCATGCCAAACTCTGATGCCAGGCCGTGGGCACGGTTAAGACACCACACTGGCCGGAGTGGGGTTAAGGGACTATCATGTCGACTGATAGTTGCGGCCCTATCGTTTGTTGTAGTACCCGCCTCTTACAAAAAAAAATATAAAATGATTGACATATCATTCAACAACTTTACTTAAACAAGTAGTTTAACAGTCAAAATTTGTAAACCATTTATTGTAATATTTCAAAAACCGATCCCAACTTTATCGGAAGAAAAAAAAACATGTAGTGAAAGACTTCACGAGTTTGCAATGTCAGACGTCAATATATCAACACAATTTATGAAAAATATGTTGGTTGAAACCACAATATGATTTGTAAAAATATGATGTGTTAACCATATTCAACTCAACTAAACCAAAGTTTAAAGTTTCGATCTCATCCCTGAGACTTGATCATTTTTTATCGTCTATTTGAAGTAGTTTACCTGAATGTATACACGCGACTCAATTCGAGACACTAGATTAAGTTATTTAAAAGGAAATACTCATTTGACAAATGGGTTTAGTGTACGCCAACGATGGGGGATAGTAGGCATACGATAACTCTATTTATCATTTTGGGCGTATTTTTTTTCATGCGTCCAGGCTAGTCAGGGTTGGCCCTAAGAGTTTGCCAAGTCGGTGACCGCACATGGGCCGTATTTTGGTGGGAGGGGGGGGGGGGGGGGGGGGGGAGTGTTTTTCCTTGTTTAACATCTTTAAAAAAAGGTAACTAAATAATCTAGAATTTAAACATAAATGTAGTGACCCTGAAAATGGTAAGGCCCCCTTCAAGCCATAGGCGAAGTCACGGGTTCGAGAGTTGGCTTACTTTTTTAACGCTCACCACTCCTCCCTGTTGTTTCATTTGTGGTTTACTCATCCCACATCTGCTCATTTCTCCTCCCCCTTTGTTTCATTTGTGATTTACTTATCCCACAGCGGCTAAATGAAAAAAGTTTTCCCTTCTTTTGTCCCTACAACAACAAACTTGAGAGATAGCTTCTCTCTAAAAATTCCAAAACTTGGTTATCTCTCAATGACTACTTAAACACAAATTAAAGAAGGCTAAACAAGTTTAATTAGTACTTGAACTCAAGACAAAATGAGCCTAGCTGAGTTGGCTGGATTTATAAAACAACTTGAGCCGAGCTCATATATTCAGCCCGGTTTAAAAATCAAGCCGAGCTTGGTCGGTTAGAAGTCGAGCTTCGCTTGAGCTCGCATCAGCTCGGCTCATAAACAACCCTAATGTAAACAATTAGCGTGTCACTAATAAATATTGTTTATATATATAAATTTTTATTTTAAGGGCCACTTTTATTAGTTGTATAGGCCCTAGAAAATCTACAAACTGGCCATGAGCGTGTTGGAAATTACGCCATTCGATCAAATAAAAAACACGGTATGAACGAAATCGTTCTACTCTTTTTATAATATATCAACTCATTCTTTTTATTTAAGATATGCAAATTCTGATTTAAAGCGTATAAAAAGAAATTATAAAAGTTTTTTAAAGTTATTTATTATTTGTATAACAAAAATCAAAGTTTTAAGTATTCTATCAATAACCCCTAAATAGAAGGGCTGAAATGAAAGTTCATACTAGAATGGCGCTGAATACTTTGTCACCAACGTTATTCCGGCGAAATCAAACTCTCCGGCGACCAATGTTTGACATTTAGACATCACTGAAATCTTGGAATTAACCAACCCCGACGTAACCGTGTGTAACCGATTTGGATTTAAATTCATTCATTAATCGGCGAGCTTCTATATAACCAAACCTCAGAACCATACTCGCAACTTTCCCCAAACTCCAATTTTCTTTTCGATTCTCTGCGTGCTCGTCGGATTATCACCGGATCACCACAACCCCAATCTCATCATTCACCAATCATTTTTCGTCCCCGGAGGAGGTAATAGTTATACGCTTTCTATTCGGTTTCGTCTATACATCGAAAGCCCTCTGCCTAGATCGTGAAGATTCTTTTAAATCAAGGTCTAAGGGCATGTTTGGGGTTCCTTTTTCTTGACTTTTCCAAAAGGACTTCTCACAAAAATAAGTCAGAAGAACCTGACTTTTGGTTTTTTGCAAAGGACTTTTGCCTTAAAAGGAAAGCCAAACACTCTCAAAAGTCCTTTTTTCCCCTCAAAAGTCCTTTTCCCTTCAAAAAAAAGGAACCCCAAACACCCACTAAGACACGTTTGGCTAATCTTTTTGAAACAACTTATGATTTAATGACTTTTAAAAAAATCATAAGCTTCAAAATGATGTTTGGCAATGAGGTATATGCGAGGAGAAAAATAACTTTTCTAAAAAATCACTCCACTTTTTCAAAAAATCAATAAGAAGTTTTATAAGCACTCTCAAACACCCCCTTAATAAAAAGGGATTGCGGGTAACTTGTCCCGTTTACCCACCCGTCATTCTTATATGATTTTTCTATTGTTTAAGAAAAAAACGGATTGTTTAAAAATAAATAAACTAATCAAGTTAATGTAATGACCTATTACAGATCTAGATTCTAGGGTTAATCGACATCTTATAAATTGAATTACAAATTCCAAAAAAATAAAGGTTGGACATATGTCAGCACGTCACAAAACGATGGTTTATCTTTGTTATAATAGAGCAAGTTTGAATAGTTTGCAAGAGAGAATCATATTTAATTACCAAGTCAATCCATGCCTCAACGTTTTAGACCGGTGGGTATGGAGCGTAAGCTGTGGAGTTGAAGGGGGTTTTAATGTCGGCTACATCATCCCGGCTTGGCGTTGGGTTTAACGTTACCCGTTTGGCGTGGATATTCTGCCTGGCCGGGGGGGGTGACGTGGCGGACTATGGTTGGCTGGTTAAAAGTAAAGGGTTTAAACATAAAAAAATTATCACATGGCTGGCCACGCCACGCCCCACCACACCCCTAGTTTTTGAGTATTAGCTTGTGATTCCACCCTTATCATGTGTCGAGCAATACCCCCAACCCAAACCCCTCCACTCCACACCCCATAGTGTTAAGAAGTGCCCATAATATATTAGATTGTGTCAACTTAAAGATCTCAAATGATATGATAATTAAAGGTAGGACATACGTGTTGCAATTGTTTCCGTTTTCTAATGGTTGTGTCTAGGGCTGTAAACGAACCGAACGAACACGAACAAGGCCATGTTCGTGTTCGTTCGTTAAGGAACAAGCTTGTTCATGAACTGTTCACGAACGCTTACCGAACGAGATTTCTTGTTCGTGTTTGTTCATTAAGGAAACGAACATGTTCGTGAACTGTTCACGAACACTTACCATATGCTAATGAACTCTAATAAATGTTCATGAACATAAATGAACACAAACGACGTTTATGATCACAATATTCATTTTAGAATAAAATCTGAATTTCATCACAAACATTACGAAGAATCCACAAAAAAATAAATAAACACTTAACATAATTATCCGAACAGAGTTGGCGTGATTATCAAAAACATGATAAACACAAAATTAAGAGTTTGTTAAGCCTTAACACAAACTAAAATTGAAATAGTGAAATGAGGGATGTTGTGAGAGGCATATAATATAACTAGGGTTTCAAAATTTTAAAAACTAGAGATAATAAAAAAATACAACATATGAAAACCTTTAACGAACTAACACAAATAAATATTAACAAGCAAACATAAATGAACTCATTATCGAACGCTCACGAACATAAACGAACACATTACCGAACGTTCACGAACATAAGCGAACGAACGCAACATCTGTTCATGTTCGTTCGTTTAACTAAACGAACGAAATTTCTTGTTCATGTTCGTTCATTTACTAAACGAACGAACATAAACGAACTTCCCGCCGAACGGTTCACGAACTGTTCGCTGAACGTTCGGTTCGTTTACAGCCCTAGTTGTGTCCTATTGGGTCTACCTAACAATGTCTATAACGAGAATGCATACTAAGACCATGTGTAGTGGGGCGTTTTTTTTAAAAAAAATTCAAAAATAACGCCCGATAACGCCCCGCCTACCATTACGGTAGGCGTTATGGGGCGTTTTTTTTGGAAAATTTGGTTGCAGGCGTTTTATTTAAAACGCTGGTTTGGAGTTTGACTAGCAACATGGCCCTGACAACTTTTTGAATAATGCCAATGAAGTTTAACTAGACCAATCAAATTTTCCCACATGTCTGACAACTTTTGACTTATGCCCAATATTTCGTGTGTGTCTTCAACTTGCATGTGCATGTTTTAAATTAAAAAAAAAAAAAATTGGTAAATGATTGAATGGGGCATTATACCCACTACACCACTTTTGCTATAATGCCCCCTTGCTGACTAGGACGCCACGTGTCGTATAATGCCCCATGGTGGGGGCATTATAACCTTCTACCACTACACATGGTCTAAGTGCATCAAACGAATTATGCTATTTTCTTTTCTTAATTACATTTTTTTTTCATTAGGTTTCACATGATAAAGTTTTAATGATACTTGTTTCATTGAGGGGCTGTTTGTTTACATCTGAATGGCTTCATCAAGAGGCAAGCCTCTGAATCAGTCAGACATTAGGGTGTTTGGTTCACCAAATAACAACCTTTGAATGAAACCATTCAGATCTGAATGGTTGAGCTATTTTTGAGATCTGGAAGTTATTACATGTATACCCTTGTGCCCTAACCACACCAAACCACATCTCCTCTTCTTCCACAGCCGCTCTTCCCCTCCTCTCCTCCACAATTCGCCGACCTCCTCAACTCCTCATCTCCACAGCATCGTCGACCTCCTCCACTCCAAACCTCCACACAGTCGCCGCCCTCCTCCTCAACCGAGACCTCTGTAGCGCACCATCCTCCTCATCCGAGACCTCTCCACGGTCGATTAAGGTACTGTTTCTATATATCTCTGTTGTTTGAGTTTGGAGTTGTCTGTTTGAATTCTTTGTTGTCTGTGATTTTGCGCCGCCGCCCTCCTCCACAGGTGTCTATCTTTGTTGTTTGAGTTTGAATTCTCTGTTGTGTATGTACAAGAACAATAATCTTTGTTGTGTATGTACAAATTTGAGTTTGAATTCTGATTTTGGAAGCTAATGTATGTTGATATATATCTCTGTTGTTTATATAATAATAACATGAATCATAATATGGTACAAGAATAATAATCTCTGTGATGTATGTACAAGTAGTTCGGATGGGTAAAAATGTCATTTTACACAGTTATTCAGAGGTGCAACCAAACAACACTTCACTGGTTCAGCACTTACTAGTTCAGAGTCTCTTAACCATTCAGACCTCTTATTCATTCAGCACTTATTGATTTAGATGTTACCAAACAGCCCCTTAGTGATGATGACTCATCGATTGCATTACGATTACGAACTTATTGAGTCTATCTGCAATTTCAAAACTACACATGACAATGAATATGGTAATACAACTAAACATAGCGGCTAGGAAGTTTATCATGAAAGTGCTTTAGACATGAGCATAATGGACGCACAATCCATCCATTTAAGCAAATATTTAAGAAAACATAAAAGTTACCTAAACAATATTACTTTCTTTTACCTTTAAACACCTTTTTTGTATTAGAACAAATATCTCATTGATATACTTTTATGTCATCCTTAAGTGACATCGGGGGCGCCAAGGGCACCCTCGCCATGCACTAATCACATTTTTTTTATATTTAGTTAATTAAACCATAATATGACAGTTAAAGATTTTAAGTGAAAGTTTGTTAAAGCCCCAATGTCTACATGTAGTGATGTGTCACTTTAACGCTCCCTTCCATGCTAAACCAACGCGAGTCTAATCATATATTTAAAAAAAAAAAAAAAGTTAAATGTTACACTCCCCGGGTATGGAACCTATGGCCTCCTCATTCTAAACATTTACAGAGTTTTCTCTCTATCATTGGGCCAAAGCCTCGGTGGCGAGTCTAATCATATATAACACCTTAAGGGTGCAACTAAATACAACCCCTTTCTCTCACATACTTACAGGTAGGGGTGTTCATCGGGTTATTTCTTCGGGTTTCGAGTTTTTCGGGTCGGGTTGTTCGGGTTTTTCTCTAGGAAAAATTGACTCGATAACCAACCCATTTTAAAGTTCAGGTTAGTCGGGTTTGGGTTATTCGGGTTCGAGTTAGTTCGGGTCAGGTTATTCGGTTTTCGGGTTTAGATGTAAAATGAAAATAAATGTTTTTTTTTACAAAATATCATCAAAATTCCTATTGTTACTTTAAAAATATCATCAAAGTATTTAAAAGTCTCAAAACTTGTGTTCCATCTATTAAAGACTCCAAATCTAAACAATTTTATAAGAAAAAAAAACAATAAATGTTCGGGTTTTTTTCGGGTTTCGTGTTTCGGGTTTTTCGGTTCGGGTCGGGTTGTTCGGTTTTTGGCCTGGAAAAAGTGACCCGATAACCGAACCATTTAAAGTTCGGGTTGGTCGGGTTCGGGTTTTTCGGGTATTCGCTAATTCGGGTTCGGGTGGCTTTGAATTCGGGTCGGGTTTCGGGTTTTAGATGAAAATGAACAGCCCTACTTACAGGTGAGGGCCGCTACTTTTCTCTCACACAGGGATACCTTAATATTAATTATTATTTATCATTATATATGATATGATAACTTAATCTTAATTATTTATTATGATAAGTTAAACGTGGATCCGAGATTTGGTAAACCGAATGATTAGAGATGTGGTTATGATCCACCACCTAAGACGGTCGTTGACTTTCCAAATATTTCTATAGGCCGGCCGGCATTTTTGCCCCCTTATAATTTGTCCTTTTTTTCTCTTCGTTCGTATCGTCCTCATCCTCACCACATTATTATTATTATTCAGATTATTATTATTTTATTTTGTACTGTGGATATGAATTAGTCCCACATCACCTTCGTGTTATCTCTTTCAATCCTCCACGTTTCCTTCTTCTCATTCCCAACAACAACATTCAATCGTAAGTTTTTTCATCAACATACCATTAGGATTTATCTTCTTCCATCTGTTGATTGATTCAACGGTTTGTTTTTCATCTTTTATTATCAATATATCTTCTTCGTGTGTGGTTTTAATATATTATTATGATTATGATTCGTAATAAATTGAAACAAATTGAATATTAATTACCCAAAAACATGCAGATGATCAAAATATTCGTGTGTATTTTAATTTTAATTTTAATTTTAATCATGATTATTTTCTTATTGTTTGTTTCATTATATTTTAAGGGTTTGTGATGTTATGGTGAGTTATTCTTTCTATTTGGGGTTTAGGGGATTAAATTTTGAAATCTTTATATAATTATTAATCAAGGGTTAACGAATTATAGGTGTATGATTTTCGTTGTTTTCGCGATTAGGATAGCATAATATTGTGTTGTTTAAGGTTTTACATGACTTGATAAGGTTTATTAAGGTTTTTTTTTATATCTAATTTTAGAAAAAAAATTATGGCAGATAAGGGATTTTTAGAGACAGTTATATGGATAGATATTGTAGTAAACGAGGTGTTAGTGGGATTTCTGCTACGAAAAAGAAACCGATCGCTACTGTAAAAGATACTGCTGGCGCTCGAGATGGAACCAGTCAATTATGCAATCGAATCGGTTGCAGTGGCAGAGTTAATCATAATAATAGTAACAAAGGTACTAAAAATAAAGCCTTAGAAAAACCAAAACCCTTGAAGCCTTCAGTTCGTTCGTCGTCTAGCAAGGAAATAGTAACCGGCAGTTCATCCAAAAAATGCTTAAAACCTGTCGACAATTCGGACAAACGGGTGTGTTCTAAGATCGAATCAAGCAGTGGTTCGAATGAGTCTGGAATTCGAGAACTTAATGTGTCTGGAACTCAAACCCGTAAGTTGAAATCTAAAAGTGTTGAAGTTAGGAAGGAGGACAATAGTTTAAGAGTTCAAAACGGCGAGTTAAACAACGGCAGGAAGAAAAGACTGACGCAAGGAGAAAGTAGTTCATCTGGTAAAGGTAAAAAGATCATTGGGGTGTCGACGAATGAAGGGCGTGTTTCTGATTCGAAAAACTCAAGAAATATGATTTCTTCTAGAACAAATGGTGTTTCATCGGTTAGGACACGAAAAGCAGTGAATTTGGAGAATTCCAAAGGGTCTAACAGTCAGCAGTCTGCTAATGATATTGCCAACATGCCGCAAACTCAAGAATTAAGTCTTAATGGTGATCAGAGTACGAGTGATACTTCTACAGATCGTTCAGTTGTTGGCTTTGGGAATGATAATGGAACGCGACATTATAGCATAGATGGAATTACAGATGTAACTTCTCTGAGTTTGTTGTTTTAAATTCTCAAGGGATCAAAGGATTTGATTTCTTTTACTTTATTTTTCTATTTTGATGTCATATGTTATGTAGTAATGTTGTGTTTTGTAACGTGGTCCTATGCAGGTACTACTGGCACTTAATAGGTTCGGACAAGATGAAGAGTTAACATACGAGGTAATTAGTCTACTGTCTATATAAATTATAGGTGACAATTCCGACCCGTTTATGGGTAAATGGACTCGAAGTCGCCCAAAGTATTTTCTGAATGTCTAAACCTTGTAAATCGTTATTAAAATAAATTAGTGTGATAATATCGTTTTTTTTTTCTGTAATTATATATACCAAATACTACATCAACCATATGTGAAATTAAACATAAGAAAGATAAAGTAGTGTGTGTTGACCCTGTGTTGACCCGGCTGACCCGTTACGTAACTTGCGAGTTCAGCTACCGTGAAGTAAAGTTGTAAAAATGAGGTCAAACTTGCACATGGTTCTAACGTTACTTTTATATCTACAGCAATTACTCTCACTCGAGGCAAGCTTATTCTTTGGCGGGCTTAATTTCTTTGATCAACATAGGGACATGAGACTGGATATTGATAACATGTCATACGAGGTTTATATTCGTGCCTTTGACTCTATTATTCATCTTTTATTGTTCTATCGGTTTTATGCAAATCATCACCTTCTATTAGTCAGAATATTGCTATAATTAGTGACATCCAAAATTCAAACTAAAAGTTGTGAGTTAATGCTTAATCGTACTCTGTTTTTTTTCGCTCACAGGAACTACTCGTGCTTGAAGAGAAAATGGGTACCGTGAGCACAGCGTTATCTGAAGAGGAATTGTCAAAATGCATCAAAACAGGCATATATGAGTGTTCGCAAACAGAGGACGGAAAAATGAGGCGTAGTGCTTGCACAGACGACAACAAATGCAGTATTTGTCAGGTGATTATCGTATTTTTACATTTGCATAAACTTCATACAATGTTATACCCTTACAAAAATCTTCCTACTCATCGTCCTGATGCCACATAGCAATCATCTATACCTTTACGAAAGGGCCCCACTACTACATCCTCATTTGAATGATTAACATGTGGCATTTGGAGGGTAGATAGGAAGATTATGTGGAGGAAATATCATATGCCTTAAGGTGAGATTTCCCTTGTCGGTTCATTTTCCCCATCAATGGATCAGACGAATGCAGTTAAAAGAATTAGATAAAATGGAAAATGGGTCAAAAGTTGGCTCAAGTGTATTCAAAATGCATGAAACCTGTTAATTCGTTTATTATTCTATAAAAATATATAATAGGCATTACTGTAATAGTATATTTTAGAATCGTATTTTTCACATTACTTATTTAAAAGACTGAAAAAAAAGACAAAAACGTGCTAGCGGTGACACGGCCCATCCTATTCTGACAAGTCCTCTGACCTGAAACCCAACCCACCCGACCCACGCAAGCAAAAGTTATAAACATTAAGCTATGGGACACATCTTATGTGAGATCATATGGTCTATGAATCCCTTTAATGTTTATTGCTCGTATCAAAATTCATTTTTACTGGAAATGGATAAGTTTTTTAGAGGGTAAATTTATTATTATTATATTGTTTTTTTTTTTTTTTTTTTTTGCAGGAGGAATTTGTGAGGGGAGATGAAGTCGGAAGGCTGGGATGCGGACATGGGTACCATACTCCGTGCATAAACCAGTGGTTGGGCCTCAAGAACTGGTGTCCCATTTGCAAGGCTTCACCAAAACCTTTATCCACACATGCTTGATATTGGTACAAATCACATTTGATTTCCTTTTCTTTTATAGTCACATGTACATGAATACATAGGGATGTTGGTTTTTTGGCTTTTAGAACTTTATTATATGGTCCCAAATCTGAATGGTTCAGACATTTTACTGATTCAGATTGTTTGTCAAAACATTAGACTATTGATTCAATTCATATTACACTTTCATTCTTAACTAGTTTTGGTTATTTCCATTTTGTTGTTCCCTTCATATGGATTAATGATTTTCTTTTTATTATTTTATTGTCATATAAATTATCAATACAAGTCGTGACATGAATCACGTAGAACATATGTCTAGATATGTTACTACTGCAATGTAAACATTTCTTTAGTGATATGAATAATGAGTACATCACCATGTAGAATATATGTTAGTACTGCAATGTAAACATGCTATCGTATGTTTGATGTTTTTTCTGCTTCAAAATTATATAGAGACAATTCGGTTATGATAGAACATACTCGAAGAAAGTGGTAATTTGTCTAGTACAAGTCTACAATGAACACAAACACAAGTACAAGAATTAGAGGACCGTAAAACCAAAAAGACACCCAATTCGCCCACTCCAAATCTTTGATGTTGGACCTGCTCTTTAACCTTTTCTAGAATCCCAGAATGGAAATTTTAGCTCCTGAGAACATCACTTTGTTTCGAGTTTTCCATATAGTAAAATGATGGATTGTACCAGTTTTTTCCTGATTCAGCTGTCTTGTATGTGGTTGTGAAGATTCAATAAGTATTTAATTATAAATAGATCAAAATCTATAACCCAACGAGACATCTATAGAGCACGCCATCCTCTATGAGATTTCGGATGGGTTAAGAGGTCTCCACTGGATCATTGATTCACAACTTAACATATACTAGTCATCACCCCTTAATGAAGGTATAGTCCCAAGAAAGTAAGCTTATTCCTAAGACACTTCATGTATAGATGGGTGATCTCCAACCGCAAAATAAAGGTGATACTTGGCCTTGGCTGGGTGAAAAGGGGGAACGATTTATGGTCTCCTCGATGAAAGAGATCTTGTTTGTCGCCTCCAACCAGATCCCTTTGTGCGTGTTAGACCGGAGAAAACGGGTTCCCAAAAAGCGACGATATTCGCTTGGAAAGGCCACAATCAAAATAGGATCCCGTGAAGGAGCTCAAAAACGAGTCTTCTGATTGCACGCTTTGCTCGGATGTGGGGGGGGGGGGGGGGGGACATGCCGCATGCGAACAGCTGCTGTCCGGTTGCGCCTTTGCCTCTCACATTTGGTTGGCAATGTCCAATTGGTGCAAGATCTCCCCAGTTTTCGCGTTTTCGACATTGGATCTTTTCCGAGTGCATAAGAACCATAACCTTAACAAAACTAAAAGTGATATTCTGTATGGTATCATTCTTTCGGCTTGTTGGATTATCTGGAAGGCAGGTAACGAGCGGGTCTTCTCTTTGGGTGTGTTTTGAACGTTGCTAAAGTGGTAGAAGATATCAAATTGTGTAGCTTTTTTTGGATTAAAAATAGACCATCTTATAAGAAGTTAACTGGTCGGATTGGGCCAAATGTCCGTTGTAATGTTATTTTGTATTATTGGTTCCTAGCGCCTTGTTAGTTCTACTGAAAGTAACAGTTCAACAAAAAAGAGTTATACTAAAAGGGTGTTGATATTTAGCTATTACCCTATCATTAACTTACATGATTTTTTTTTCTAGTGAATGTAAATTTATTTAATTTTATTATTTTATAGTGTTATGGTTTTTATATTTGAATAAAAATAAATCTGAATAAAAATATATCTTAATATATATTGGTGTGTTCAACAAAACCCAAAAATATATTTGAGCATAAATTGTATCATTATGATTTATGAGTAAATTGGATACAGAAATGTACAGATCCAATCAACTAAAAATAAAAAATATGCATTGTTTTCTTGGTTAAAAAATCATCATAAAATTTTGTTTTTTTATTAGTTAAAAAAAACCAATTAAATTTAAATTAGTGTGCATTCACCCATGTTGCAAAGCAGGATTCGGTCGATATTGGAAATGAAAAGGAGTGAGATATGAGGGTGGAGGGTATAACCCTCGGGGAGTTGTGCGGTGACTTGAGTCACCGATTCGGTGACTATACCCCTCGGTCTCAAGTCATTCGGTGAGCAGGAGAGAGAAGGCGAATTTCGGTGAGTGTTCACCGATTGAGAGGGGAGAGTGATGAGAGGAGAGAGAGAGGCTCAACCAATCAAGTTTTTTTTTTTTTAATTGAGGGGTGTTTGACCATACATTGTGATTGAGTGCAAAATGGGAAGTGGAATGGGGAGTTGACATGGCATAATATTATTGGGTATGATTTCACTCAAACACCCTAGGGTGATTGACTATACCCTCCACCCTTATTATGTTCGAAACATATAGGTTCTTTTTTTTTCTTTTAAATTTATATAAATGTTGTAAATCTTAAATTATCTATCTAAAAAGCTTTATTAAAGGAAGATAAACATACAAAGAAACATGAATTCGCGTGGGTGAACGAACATATTTCTGAATATTGACAAACACAATTGATCGAACTTACAATTTGTTCATGTTTGTGCAAATACTCGGTCAAACGGGATTTATTGTTCATGCTCGTTCATTTATTAAACGAACGAACGTAAATGAACCTTTCGCCGAGCAACTCATGAAGGTACGTTGAATGTCCAGTTCGTATGTAGCCCTACAATTTGACTGTAGACATGACTCTATGACAGACCCAATAAAATTAAATGTATCAATATTCGATACCCCATGATATCTATATATATATGGATAAAATAAATTACATGAAGGCATTGAAGGAAAAAAAAAAACAATAATGAACTTGTCCGAATAAGCCAGAATTCCAATGTTAAGCGAAGGTGTTGCTCGTGCTCGGCTCGAGATTTTGAATAAATGAGAATATCGTCGATGAACACAATAATGAACTTGTCCAAATAAGGTTTGCAGACCCTATTCATTAAGTCCATAAAGATAGCTGGAGCATTCGTCAAACCAAAAGGCATGACAGTGAACTCGTAATGCCCATATCTTGTGCGGAAAGCAGTTTTGGGAATATCTTCTTCGAGAACACGAAGTTGATGATACCCAGAACGCAGATCGATCTTGGAAAAGCATGAAACACCCTGCAGCTGGTCGAAAAGATCATCAATTCGAGGTAGGGGATATCGATTTTTGATGGTGAGCTTATTAAGCTCACGATAATCGATACACATTCGAAAAGATCCATCTTTCTTTTTCACGAAGAGGACAGGAGCTCCCCAAGGTGAAAAGCTCGGTCGGATGAATCCTTTATCAGATAACTCTTGAAGCTGCTTCGATAACTCTTGCATCTCCAACGGTGCAAGACGATAAGATGCTTTTGCAATCGGGTTGGCATTGGGTACAAGGTCAATATGAAACTCGACTTGACGAACTGGAGGCAAACCAGGCAGTTCATCAGGAAACACCTCCGGATAATCCCGAACAATCGGAATATCCTGAATACTCTTGCTCTTGCTTTTCTCCTCGGTGACATGTGCCAGAAAAGCAACATATCCTTTTCGTAAATACCTTTGGGCTTCCATACACGACATAAGCTTCAAACCGCCAGATGGCTTCTCTCCACGAATTTCCAGAACATCGCCAGAAGACAAAGGAATACTAACAATCTTATCGAAACAAACCACCTCAGCGTGGTGTTTGGTTAACCAATCCATTCCAATGATAATATCGAAACTCCCAAGTTGCATCGGTGTGAGGTCAATAGGAAAAATATGGTTATCAAGGTTTAACTGACAATCACGAATAACAGAATCGAGAACAAGAGGTTACCAGTAGCAACTTCGACAGATAAGGGTTTCCTCAGTTTGGTTCTAGGTATCGCAAGCAAAGGCTCAAAAGATAACGAAACAAAACTTCTATCGGCACCAGAATAAAAAAGAATAGACGCAGGTCGATTGTTAACAAGAAACGTACCGTTAACCACTTCGTTGTCGGCCCTCGCTTCGTTTGCATTCAAATTGTACGCTCGTCCACGAGCGGGATTCACATTGACGTTGACGTTCGCATTCGGGTTCGCGTTAGCATTGACATTCGGATAAACAAGAGAGGTATTGAAAACATCGACAAAACACAAGAGAGGCGATCATTCGTTCGTTACCTCGAACAAACTAACGACACGCAGTGACTAATCAAAGTAAATAGGTCAAAAATAATGTATCGCGAAGACATGCTCGCCTATAAGTGAACACTCACCCCAAGAGTTCCCAGGTAAGAGTGACTGGTCCGATTATGTGGATTTGTACGAACACTCTAGCCTTAGACAGAAAACTCAGAGTACAGGCACTCACCCTTCCAGTTTGCACGTGTTCACATTATTTTGACCCAAACTTTGACGAGATTTTGAAAACTTAAAGGGTTCAGAACCATATAATAGAGGGTTCAAAACCTAGTAATCAATCATCCTAAAACAGATGATTAGTTTTCAAAGCGGGTTCGAAAATTGTGTTCTCGTTGTGGTTATCACCTAAGGATAGGTGACGATTTTGTTTTTAAAAAAATCTAAACGCAAATAAACTCGCGTTGGGGTCCTAGAAGTTATAGTCTAGGTCAAAGCATTACTAATAACCTAATTCCCTATAACCATTGGCTCTGATACCAACTCTTCTGTCACACCCCGACCACGTAAAACAACAAAGCGTGGCGGAAACGTCGGGGGGTGTTGTAACAGAATTATCGTTTCATAACCATGGATACAAAAGTGTTTCGTTTTATTGATAATATTAAACATTAACATTGTTTTAACACATAACAAACAAGTTTTATATCGTCTATCATAGATATTATGTCACTAAGGCCTCGTCCAGATCCTATGTGACGCATGCATCCTAGAACGTCAATCAAGCAACAATACCTGAAACATATGTAAAAACAAAGTCAGCAAAGAAATGCTGGCGAGTACATAGGTTTTATAAGAGTATCGGAATCATGGCTTGTTTTCATATATTGCAATACCTCGAAAACCTTGTTTTTAAAAAGTGTATAATATTGCAACATGATTAACCAACTCAAATCAAGATGGTTATAATTTATAAAATTTCGTAGCCATGATTCTTAACCCAAAAGCTTTTTGTTTTTAGAAAACCATCTTGTAAAACATCTCGCATAAACTCGTTAATAAAACTCGTATATTATTTCGAAAACATCGTTGAGTGACATCGTTTCAATATCGTTTACCCAAGTGAACTAAATAACGCCACGATATGTAATATGTTGAAAACACTTATATATATATAAGAAGTACCAGCGGCGTATCTACCATGTTTTCACCACGTTACACCCGTCCCGTTATCTAAACACTAACCCAGAAGCCAATCGTTTACCCAAATCGTTTAACATCGTTTCCAAATCGTTTCCAAATCGTTCCCAAATCGTTTACTCGTTTAGATCGTTTAAATCGTCCTCGTTTTAATTGTGAAAACTTATATATGGTCGTCTCGTTAATAAGATTCAAACCTTTGTTGTAACACCTCGAAAATTCACGTCCTATAATGTGTTGACACGTGTCATATGTTTAAACGTGTGAAAGAATGTTATAAAAGGATTAAAGTTGACAATCATGGAAAGTATGTGAATATACGGGTTCTAAATGTCAACAGTGAATAAATATATTGTACATTAACCCTACATGATGCTCATACCTTCAAACGAATAAATCATGGATCATACGAAGCTAATTGTGAATGAAAGTGAGAGATTACAAACTACAGGGGTTAAATGTGTCAACATGTTTAAGTTATACCTCTGAGTGACCTTTTAGCAAGCCCGAAGCTTTGTAACGGTAAATTATGCTCATTAGAATGCACGATATAAATTTCATAAAGTTTCGTTATCGTATGAGGAAATTATGATAAAATTCGTATTCAAGGGGTTAAAGCGTCAACGTTGAAGTTTATGACTTTTCGGGTAACAATAAAGTTAACCGAGGACAAAACAAAGTGGGTAAATGTCTTAAAGCACTTATAAGTCAAATTAGAGGGCTCATTGTGCAAAACAAGATGTGAAAGCGACCTTTAGAAGGACCGGGGGCCAAAACTGCAAATAATGGAAAATTGTGTTGGCTGGACACCACATGCTCGCGTAGCGCGAGCACTACCCCTTATGCCGTCGCGCTACGCGACGGCCTTATCTGATCAGCCTGCTCCGATTTTGCTGGATTCTTGTCTGCCATAGCCTTGTAACCGCCTTTAACTCGATTTTCCTCATCTTGTGCGACCCCTAAGCGACCCCTAGACACTTAGGGACATCTGGAAGTGATCCAAGGCCATTGATAGAGTTGTGTGTCAACAATCCATGAAGATTTGAGCACTATATAAAGGGCCAAGGTTGCAACAAGTTCTTCACACCTTCCTTCAGCACTTTGGAACATTTCTGGAGCTCAAGACTTCTCTCTAAGCTTCACATTTCATGCATAGGACTTCAGTAAGTTTGCTTAACCTTTCTTAGTTAAGTTTTTGCTTAGTTTTAGCTTAAAAGTCAAACCGTCGTAATTAACGGTTGACTTAGCGATTAATCATTGATGGTTCAGTGATTAGTCGAATTGAAAGTAGTTATAAGTTGGTAATTATGTGGGTAATAAACCCTTAAAAGGGTTCCCCTGATTCCCACTCTAACTAGGTCAAATGTCGGGTCAAACTTGTTATTAAAAAGTCAACAGGATACTTATTTTCTAATTTATGCATAATTAGCAATGTAGAACACATACAACCTGTTTGATCATTAATATAACTTGGTAATTAGTGTAAGAACATGTCTAAACATGTTCAACCCGATAATTTACTGTTTAGACCCGGTTCGGAACCGAAAGTCGCAAAGCTTTGACTTTTGCTTTGAATTCAGTTCTGACCCGTCTTGGTATGTTTTAGAAATACCTTAGAGCTTTAATTGGACCAGGTTACATGCTAGTATAACCCTCTGTGATTATACACCTTGGTTCATTAGTTAACCAATTAATATGCATGATTCCGTTAATTGCTCATATGTTGACCATTATGCCCTTTTCACCTTAAAACATGATTTTTGAAAATGTAAAAGAGTAGAAAATTTAATTACTGATATATAAACTTGCACCCAAAATTTGACATCAGTTGGAGGTGTAGATTGAGAGTTATGCTCATTAGCGTAATTAGAAAGCTTCTTTAGCGATTAAACGGCGTAATTAGCGTATGGCCTATCTAAGCCTACTTTTTGATATCAAACTTATTACCCACTGATGTAATATATTATTTTGGGATTTTTTAAGATTTTTAATTAATTTTAGGCTGAGCATAACTTAGAGTCGTAGGCTTAATCCGGTAATTGTCGGTTTTGCCCTTACGGGCTATAAAATGAGTTTTACATATCTAATCGACTCCAAACCTTTTGCTACTGATTACATATGGTAAATAAATTATTTTAAGCCTTCGGGAATAATAAAAATATCAGCTTTGTGTATAGAACCCGGAAACGGCTTCTAATCGCCTTTTTAAGCGTTTTTAACGCATAGTATGTACTAGAACTATTTTAAACATACAAGGGTTGATACCTACTAATATTAGAGGCAAATTATAATATTTTAACAGTAAGCAAAATTTGTTTAACTCAGACTTCAGTTTTGAGCTTTACGGCTTATGTGAAATTACCAAAATGCCCCTACGGTGCATAGTTTGGTTATAATTGATAAATTTCACATATATGCAATGCCATACTGTTATAACTTGGTAAACTAAGTATTTTTGCTGATTATATCAGACCTGTAACTCAGGTAAATACTTAAACTCTTTTATAACCTTTTAAATGACCAAACTACCCCTACGGGGCATAGTTTGTGTTTAAATTCGTTTCGGGCATAATAAAAGACATCTTACTGATGTCACAACATATTTGAAGCATATTAACTTAGGAAACCTGTATATGGCTCTTATTACGCGTTTGGTTCGGTTTATGTAATTCTTTTACAAGATTATATATTTAAATATTTATCCCAAGTTATAAAATGTTTATGCCACGTGCATCCAAATCAATTTTTAATCGTTTTCCAAAATGAGTCAGTTGATTGTATTTACCAGTGTAAACTGACGTATTTTCCCAAAAAGATTAAATGCAGGTACTAAGCGTAATAGGCTGGGATTGCTCCTTAGCATCAATAAAGAGTCTCGCAAGCTTAAGATGCCTAACGTCTGTTGAACTACTGTTTCTTATTATTTGATCCTTCTGTGGACAAACCTTCAACTGTTGTGATACACGATATTACAATTTATTAAAGTTGAAATATATCTTTCATTTGCTTCCGCTGTGCATTTAAATGTTGTGTTGTTTGACTATTATGTTGCCAACCACGTCACGATACTCCCCACCGGTGACACGTGGAATCTGGGGTGTGACAGGTTGGTATCAGAGCCAACACTGAGTGAATTAAACACTAGCCTTTTGTGTTTAATCTCAGTTACACAATTGCACATTTCTAAACTTTCGAGTCTAGACAAATAACATAGGACAAATTCCACTTTGTTTTGTTTTGTCCTTTATTTTATATATGTTCATGTCGTTATCTTATGTTATATTGACAGGATTAAAAATGCCGCCAAGATTCTTTCGACGCAGAGGACGAGGTAAGGGGCCAATCACCGCCCCCAATGACGACGAGGCAGGACCTTCGCATATGCGAGCTCCTTCCACCACTGTGAGTGCTGACCCCAGAGAAAACCGGAGGAACATTTTTGAACCTGCAAGACGATCTGTTTCACACAGTTCGACACCTCCCATTCACAACTCTTATGGGCCGCAATCAGAAAATGAGCCCGATAACCCTCAACTCTCCTACATACCTCTTCAGCGATCCTTATCACACAATTCTTTTGGTGACCCTACACCTGTTTTTAGGGGCCGGTTTAACCCGGCCAACTACTTACCAGAACCAGTGGGTTTTAACCCACTGGGGCCAGATGATCATTTCTCCGGAGATCATGCGGAGGATATGGACGAGGACACCGATCCAGTCGAGCCCGCAACCGGAACTCCCAACCATCCCATCGAGATCTCCGACGGATCTTCTTTCTACGGATCACCCTACGGTGGTCCAGACAGCTATCAAGCTAGGTTTGACCTGCATGAATGGTACTTCACACCTCCTCGCCATTCACCGCCTCACCAGCAGCAGCAGCAGCAACAGGATCCCTCTGAGGATTCCGATTTGTGGCAGTCACGCCACCGCCTCCACCGCCACCAGTTCAGCCGGCACCTCCGCAACCGCCAAGGCGTAGGAGAACCGGAGCACGTATGTCTGCACGAGCAGGAGACTTTCATTTTAGTTCTCCTCGACAATCAAGTGGCAGTCATTATCCGCCACTTCAGGAAGACCCACAAATGGGTGGACCTTCACACCCAGTTGCACAGCAACCACCACCGATGGGTTTTAATAACCCGATTCCTGCCTACACGGGTTCGATGGCGTAAAACCCGTTTGAGCACCCGGCTCACACCAACTACAATTACGCTGAAGCCGACCCATACTTGGTAGCGTCCAATTACAACGCCTTTAACCCTGAAGGACCATATGGAGCTCCTTGGGGAGCAGGATACCCAACCCATGGGTACCAGATACCTGCCAGACCTATAATACGGACACAATCGCAGCCGCCACGGTTTTCTCCCCCAGAACGGGAGGAAATTCTTCAGAGACTGGACCAGGTCGAGCGAGACTTTCACCGAGATCGCAGGGAGCGACAAACTTTCTTCTAAGGATTGACAAGCCTAATAAAAGGGAAGAGCAAGAAGGACCATTGAATCCTTCCATTGTTGTAGAAATTTCCTTGTATCAGTTGAGCCCCTGCGTGGGCCTGTCTTGCTGTATTGACCCCTGTGTGGGTATGTATGTTTGTTTGTTTTGACCCCTGCGTGGGTCTATTTTTATGTTAACCCCTACGAGGGTATATTGTATGTTTAAGTCCCTGCGTGGACTAGTATGTTGCTTGACCCCTGCGTGGGTAACTTGTTTATTAAAAAGACCCGTTTAGGGCGACGTGTAATCCATTAATAATTAATGGAATGTTTAATTTATAAATTTCATTTTTTTGCCATTATGAGCATAAATAAATTATATATGAAATAAATAAATCAAAATCATTCCTTTTAAAAAATATATCTGCCTATTTAAATATTAACTAAGGATCTTAAAGGTATAACCTAGCCGGCATGTCATTTTAAGACCTGGCCAAGATGGTGAAACCTGTTAAAAAGATTCAAATCCCAGTTAACATCTGAAAACATGTTAACGCTCCTGGCAGATGTGATTCGTTAAAATCACACACGTCATTTTTATATAAGGATCTTTCCAAAGATTCCTAACCCAACTTAATGATCTCTGAATCATGGGTTAAATCATCAATTAAGATGATCATATTTTGACCATACGTGGTAATATGGTGCCTACGGGCCCTGCTCATTTCCATATGAGCCAAAAGACAGTGGTAGCTATGACTCCCTGTCAGAAAAGGGTAATGAACTATGTTAAAACCTTCATGCCTTGATTCTCTGAAATCATGGCTTATAATTTAAAATGTCCTTGTGACTAAGCCTTATGTGCTATTAATAATACTATTATTATTTATAATTAGGATAAGTTATAATAGAAATCCTAAATAAATGTGATTAATAAATTAACCAAATATGGTCTCTGTTTACCATGGTTAATGAATTACCCTAAGGGGAAATTCCATAATAAACTCCCAAATAAACTATTGTCCTTGTTTTATGTAACAACTCATATTTAAATGGCTGACTCGGACGAAATTAATAGTCACCCAGTGGAGAATAATGATAACGCCCGAATTAATTTAACGGGTACTGAACTGAAAGCGTTAGTAGACGACGCAGTTACAAAGGCTTTAGAGCGGCAGTACGAAGAGTATAGTGGGACTCGGAGTAGGACCCTATCTACACCGCATTCGAAGCCACCTTCCAAGAAGGAAGAACCCAAGAAAGATGATGATAGACTCTCCTCAAACCACCACAGTGCTCCATCTCAACAGGTTGTACTAAATCAAGAACCCCGTAACAAGGGTTGCTCCTATAAATACTTTGTTTCATGCAAGCCCAGGGATTTCACTGGGGAAAAGGGAGCCATTGACTGCATGACGTGGTAAGATGAGATGGACACAGTTGTGGATATCAGCGGATGCGCTGAGAGGGATGTGGTCAAGTTTGTGTCGCAATCATTTAAGGGTGAAGCCTTAGCCTGGTGGAGATCTCTGATTCACGCCACTGGGAAGATCCCATTGTACAACATGTCTTGGGAACAATTTGCTGCCCTTATCAGGGAAAATTACTGCCCTCAGCATGAGGTGGAGAAGATAGAGTCTGATTTTCTATCATTGGTAATGACAAACCTTGACTGTCAAGCTTACCTCACGAGCTTCAACACAATGTCCCGGTTGGTTCCGTATCTGGTGACCCCGGAACCAAAAAGAATAGCTCGTTTTATCGGTGGTTTAGCCCCCGAGATAAAGGCAAGCGTGAAGGCCTCTCGGCCAGCTACTTTTAGATCTGTAGCTGACATATCTTTGTCCCTCACTCTGGATGCGGTCAGACAAAGATCGCTGAGGAACAAAGATGTTGAGAAGAGAAAACGTGAAGATGATAACTCACGGAGGTCAAACAAGAAGCACCGAGGAACGGTGACAACAAGAAGGGGTCTGAGTCAAGGAAAGATGGGCACCAGTCTGGTGAGAAGCCCAAGTGCAAGATTTGCAAGAAACAGCACTTTGGAAAGTGCAGACTCGAATCGAACTCGCAAACTCAGTCAAGAACGTTTGCTTGCGGGATATGCAAGTCCAAGGACCACAAGACCTTGGACTGCAAAAAGATGAAGGATGCAACATGCTACAGTTGCAATGAGAAGGGGCACATTAAAACCAACTGCCCTAAATACGCCAAGAAGCCTGATGAGGCCAAGAAGACCAATGCGAGAGTCTTCAGAATGGACGCAAAGGAAGCAGTACAAGATGACAATGTGATAACAGGTACTTTCCTCATAAATGATGTCTATGCAAGAGTACTTTTTGATTCAGGCGCTGATAAGTCTTTCGTAGATAATAAGTTTTGCAATTGCTGAATCTACCTGTTAAAACCTTAAGCGTAAAGTATGAAGTGGAATTAGCTGATGGCACCATAGAAACCGCCTCAACCATATTAGATGGATGTTTTATATCCATTAAGAACCACTCTTTTCCTTTGTCCCTACTTCCTTTGAAGTTAGCCGGTTTTGACATCGTTTTAGGCATGGACTGGTTATCTCATAACCAGGCCCAGATTGTCTGCAATAGAAAACAAGTGATGATCAAGACTCCATCTGGCGAATCAATTACCATTCAGGGAGATACCCGGTATGGATTGCCTGAGCAAGTGACTATGCTCAAGGCCTCAAAGTGTTTAAAAAGGGTTGTGTTATCTACATGGCATAAGTGACTATTGATGAGCCGAAACCCAAGATGGAAGACATTCCCGTCATTTCTGAATACCCTGAAGTTTTTCCTGAAGAACTACCTGGTTTACCACCAGATAGGCAAGTGGAATTCAGAATTGACATCATCCCTGGAGCAGCACCAGTTGCTAGAGCACCTTATAGGTTGGCACCAACGGAGATGAAAGAATTGAGGACACAGCTAGACGAATTGCTAGCCAAAGGCTTCATTAAACCTAGTTCGTCTCCTTGGGGAGCGCCAGTCCTATTTGTCAAGAAGAATGATGGATCGATGCGTCTGTGCATCGACTACCGTGAGCTTAATAAGGTCACAATAAAGAATAGGTATCCTTTGCCCAGGATCGACGATTTGTTCGATCAATTGCAAGGGGCAAGTTATTTCTCGAAGATTGACTTGAGGTCAGGCTACCATCAACTGAAGGTTAGAGATGAAGACGTACACAAAACTGCATTTAGGACTCGTTATGGTTATTACGAGTTCCTAGTGATGCCTTTTGGGCTCACTAATGCACCTGCCGCGTTCATGGATCTCATGAATCGCGTTTGCAAGCCATACTTGGACAAATTCGTCATCGTCTTCATTGACGACATCCTCATCTACTCGAAGAACCAAGCTGACCATGAGAAACACCTTCGCTGTATTCTTAAACTTCTACATCATGAGAAACTCTACGCCAAATTTTTCAAGTGTGAATTTTGGCTTCGAGAAGTCCAATTCTCTGGACATGTGGTTAGTGAGCGTGGTATCCAAGTGGATCTCGCTAAGGTTGAAGCAGTTATGAACTGGCAAGAGCTAAAGACGCCTACAGAGATTCGTAGCTTCCTAGGCTTGGCAGGATATTATAGGCGTTTCATCGAAAATTTTTCAAGGATTGCTGCACCCCTAACTTCCTTGACTAGGAAGAAGGTTAAGTTTGACTGGGGGCCGAAGCAACAAGAATCCTTTGATATCCTGAAACAAAAGTTGAGCAACGCTCCTGTACTAACATTGCCTGAAGGTGCCGAAGAATTCGTAGTTTACTGCGATGCATCCCACACTGGCATGGGGTGTGTGCTTATGCAGAAAGGCAAAGTTATTGCCTATGCATCACGTCAATTAAAGGTGCATGAAAAGAATTACACCACCCACGACTTGGAGTTGGGTGCCGTTGTATTTGCACTGAAGCTATGGAGGCATTATTTATATGGTATCAAGTGTGTGATCTATTCTGATCACAAGAGCCTCCAGCACCTGTTTAATCAGAAGGATTTAAACATGAGGCAGCGTCGTTGGATGGAGACTTTAAATGATTATGATTGTGAAATCAGATACCACCCCGGCAAGGAGAATGTAGTCGCTGACGCCTTGAGCAGAAAGGAAAGGGTCAAACTCATCCGAATCAATGCCAAGAGCATTGAAATAAAGAACAGTTGAATGAAAGGTTGTTAGCTGCACAGAAGGAAGCTGTGTTGGAAGCTAACTATCCTAACGAAAAGCTAGGAGTAACTGAGGAACAGTTATCTCTTAGCAAAGACGGAATTCTGAGATTAAATGGAAGAATATGGGTTCCAATTTATGGAGGACTACGAGATGTCATCCTCCAGGAAGCCCATAGTTCTAAATACTCTGTTCATCCTGGAGCTGATAAGATGTACCAGGATCTAAGACTGCGGGGTATGGGGCGGGAGTTTGGGCGTGGGTAGGGGGAAAACGCCCAAGCCACCACCCCGGGTGGGCATGGGTTTCGGCGTGGCCCTTGGGGCATGGGTTTCAAGCCGGGCGTGGGGCAGTTTGGCCATCCTAGTTGGCTGAATATCATTGGCTCACCCGCCACGTCATAGCGGGCCATCCCAAAAGTTTTGAATTTTTAAATTCAAACCGTCGGCTTGGCCAAGCCCAACCCACGCCCCACCATACCCCGCGGACACGTACCAGGCAGTGGGGGGGGCTCCCATTCCACGTGTCAGCACCCGCCCCAACCCACGCCCAACCCAAGCCCCACCATACCCCGCAGTCTAAGGGCAAACTATTGGTGGATAGGCTTAAAAAAGTCTGTAGCTGCCTATGTAGCTAAATGCTTGACTTGTGCGCAAGTCAAAGCAGAATATCAAAAGCCCTCAGGCTTGCTACAACAGCCTGAACTTCCTACGTGGAAGTGGGAAATGGTAACTATGGATTTTATCACTAAGTTACCCAAGACAAGGAAAGGAAACGATACCATTTGGGTGATCGTAGACAGACTGACTAAGTCAGCACATTTCCTGCCCATTAAGGAGACTTATAGCTCCGACATGTTAGCCCAACTGTACATGGATAAGATTGTAGCCTTGCATGGCATACCTGTGTCTATTATCTCTGACAGAGATACTAGATACACGTCACATTTTTGGAAAAGTTTCCAACAATCTTTGGGCACGCGTTTGAATTTTAGTACGGCTTACCATCCTCAGACGGACGGCCAGAGTGAGCGTACTATCCAAACGTTGGAAGACATACTACGTGCATGTGTGATCGATTTAGGTGGTAGTTGGGATAACCACCTGCCGTTAATCAAATTCTCCTACAACAATAGCTACCACACCAGCATTAAGGCTGCGCCTTTTGAGGCATTATACGGTAGAAAGTGTAGAACGCCCGTTTGTTGGGCGGAAGTTAGAGATGTCCAATTATCAGGACCAGAGATAGTCTTTGAAACGACGGACAAGATTGTCCAAATTCGTGACCGTCTCAAAGCTGCCCGAGATAGGCAGAAGAGTTACGCAGATCCAAAGCGTAAACCTATGAAATTTGAAGTTGGCGACAAAGTGTTGCTAAAAGTATCACCCTGGAAGGGAGTGATGCGATTTGGTAAGAAAGGCAAGTTAAGCCCGAGATACATAGGACCGTTCGAAGTCATCGAACATGTCGGATCGGTTGCCTATAAGTTAAACTTACCAGAAGAGCTCAGTGGAATTCACAATGTATTTCACATCTGCAATCTGAAAAAGTGTTTCGCTGATGAATCACTGGTCATACCACATACAGATGTGCATATAGATGAGAGCTTGAAATTTGTGGAAAAACCATTGTCGATTGAAGATCGACAGGTTAAGAAGCTTCGAAGGAAGCATGTGCCTATTGTAAAGGTCAAATGGGATGCCCGTAGAGGTCCCGAATATACGTGGGAGGTCGAATCCACAATGAAAGAAAAATACCCTCATTTGTTTCAATAAATCTCGAGGTCGAGATTTCTTTTAAGGGGGTGAGGATGTAACACCTCGAAAATTCACGTCCTATAATGTGTTGACACGTGTCATATGTTTGAACGTGTGAAAGAATGTTATAAAAGGATTAAAGTTGACAATCATGGAAAGTATGTGAATATACGGGTTCTAAATGTCAACAGCGAATAAATATATTGTACATTAACCCTACATGATGCTCATACCTTCAAACGAATAAATCATGGATCATACGAAGCTAATTGTGAATGAAAGTGAGAGATTACAAACTACAGGGGTTAAATGTGTCAACATGTTTAAGTTATACCTCTTAGTGACCTTTTAGCAAACCCGAAGCTTTGTAACGGTAAATTATGCTCATTAGAATGCACGATATAAATTTCATAAAGTTTCGTTATCGTATGAGGAAGTTATGATAAAATTCGTATTCAAGGGGTTAAAGCGTCAACGTTGAAGTTTATGACTTTTCGGGTAACAATAAAGTTAATCGAGGACTAAACAAAGTGGGTAAATGTCTTAAAGACCTTATAAGTCAAATTAGAGGGCTCATTGTGCAAAACAAGACGTGAAAGCGACCTTTAGAAGGACCGGGGGCCAAAACTGCAAATAATGCAAAATTGTGTTGGCAGGACACCACATGCTCGCGTAGCGCGAGCACTACCCCTTATGCCGTCGCGCTACGCGACGGCCTTATCTGATCAGCCTGCTCTGATTTTGCTGGATTCTTGCCTGCCATAGCCTTGTAACCGCCTTTAACTCGATTTTCCTCATCTTGTGCGACCCCTACACTTAGGGACATCTGGAAGTGATCCAAGGCCATTGATAGAGTTGTGTGTCAACCATCCATGAAGATTTGAGCACTATATAAAGGGCCAAGGTTGCAACAAGTTCTTCACACCTTCCTTCAGCACTTTGGAACATTTCTGGAGCTCAAGACTTCTCTCTAAGCTTCACATTTCGTGCATAGGACTTCAGTAAGTTTGCTTAACCTTTCTTAGTTAAGTTTTTGCTTAGTTTTAGCTTAAAAGTCAAACCGTCGTACTTAACGGTTGACTTAGCGATTAATCATTGATGGTTCAGTGATTAGTCGAATTGAAAGTAGTTATAAGTTGGTAATTATGTGGGTAATAAACCCTTAAAAGGGTTCCCCCTGATTCCCACTCTAACTAGGTCAAATGTCGGGTCAAACTTGTTATTAAAAAGTCAACATGATACTTATTTTCTAATTTATGCATAATTAGCAATGTAGAACACATACAACCTGTTTGATCATTAATATAACTTGGTAATTAGTGTAAGAACATGTCTAAACATGTTCAACCCGACAATTTACTGTTTAGACCCGGTTCGGAACCGAAAGTCGCAAAGCTTTGACTTTTGCTTTGACTTCAGTTCTGACCCGTCTTGGTATGTTTTAGAAATACCTTAGAGCTTTAATTGGACCAGGTTACATGCTAGTATAACCCTCTATGATTATACACCTTGGTTCATTAGTTAACCAATTAATATGCATGATTCCGTTAATTGCTCATATGTTGACCATTATGCCCTTTTCACCTTAAAACGTGATTTTTGAAAATGTAAAAGAGTAAAAACTTTAATTACTGATATATAAACTTGCACCCAAAATTTGACATCAGTTGGAGGTGTAGATTGAGAGTTATGCTCATTAGCGTAATTAGAAAGCTTCTTTAGCGATTAAACGGCGTAATTAGCGTATGGCCTATCTAAGCCTACTTTTTGATATCAAACTTATTACCCACTGATGTAATATATTATTTTGGGATTTTTGAATATTTTTAATTAATTTTAGGCTGAGCATAACTTAGAGTCGTAGGCTTAATCCGGTAATTGTCGGTTTTGCCCTTACGGGCTATAAAATGAGTTTTACATATCTAATCGAATCCAAACCTTTTGCTACTGATTACATATGGTAAATAAATTATTTTAAGCCTTCTGGAATAATAAAAATATCAGATTTGTGTATAGAACCCGGAAACGGCTTCTAATCGCCTTTTTAAGCGTTTTTAACGCATAGTATGTACTAGAACTATTTTAAACATACAAGGGTTGATACCTACTGATATTGGAGGCAAATTATAATATTTTTATAGTAAGCAAAATTTGTTTAACTCAGACTTCAATTTTGAGCTTTACGGCTTATATGAAATTACCAAAATGCCCCTACGGTGCATAGTTTGGTTATAATTGATAAATTTCACACATATGCAATGCCATACTGTTATAACTTGGTAAACTAAGTATTTTTTCTGATTATATCAGACCTGTAACTCAGGTAAATACTTAAACTCTTTTATAACCTTTTAAATGACCAAACTACCCCTACGGGGCATAGTTTGTGTTTAAATTCGTTTCGGGCATAATAAAAGACATCTTACTGATGTCACAACATATTTGAAGCATATTAACTTAGGAAACCTGTATATGGCTCTTATGAATACCCGTTACGCTTATTACGCGTTTGGTTCGGTTTATGTAACTAGTTTACATAAATTAGCCGAAACGGGTCAAACCTTACCGGTTTTATCTCAAAATCCAGAATGTGTATGAAATACCCATATTAAGCAAGTCTTCAAACTTGTCGGGTCTAAATCACATTCTATCCGGTCTTCGCTTAATCGTGCGTACGAACCGTATCTTTGAAACTAACCGGTCTAAGCTTAAGCTTAATTAAAGACCCGTTAGGATTCTAATAGGTTATTATAAACCTTCGTTCCAGATTAGGAGGACCAGTAAAAGCTAATTGCATTTGCTTATTGTGATTATTACTTTGCTCAGGTAAATACTTTTAACCTATTTTCCCTATACGGGCTTGGGTTACGGTATATAAAATACCGCTTGGTCGGGCATCAAATCTTCCATCGTTTGGTGGTTAATTGAATAATTTGATCGGCCCGTTTAAATTGTTTTGTTTACTTAAAGCCTTTGGGGGATTAATGACCATGTCCCGGATATCCTTGGCATCATTTTACGAAATGGCCACGACCTAAGCGCGGAGTGTAGGCGTACACTCGTCAGTGCATAAATAGTTGATGTGGTGTGTCTATTGATCTTTAACCCGGCACGCTCCGGGCTACTGAACGCATAAGGAACATGTAATTCTTTTACAAGATTATATATTTATCACAAGTTATAAAATGTTTATGCCACGTGCATCCAAATCAATTTTTAATCGTTTTCCAAAATGAGTCAGTTGATTGTATTTACCAGTGTAAACTGACGTATTTTCCCAAAAAGATTAAATGCAGGTACTAAGCGTAATAGGCTGGGATTGCTCCTTAGCATCAATAAAGAGTCTCGCAAGCTTAAGATGCCTAACGTCTGTTGAACTACTGTTTCTTATTATTTGATCCTTCTGTGGACAAACCTTCAACTGTTGTGATACACGATATTACAATTTATTAAAGTTGAAATATATCTTTCATTTGCTTCCGCTGTGCATTTAAATGTTGTGTTGTTTGACTATTATGTTGCCAACCACGTCACGATACTCCCCACCGGTGACACGTGGAATCTGGGGTGTGACAGGTTGGTATCAGAGCCAACACTGAGTGAATTAAACACTAGCCTTTTGTGTTTAATCTCAGTTACACAATTGCACATTTTTAAACTTTCGAGTCTAGACAAATAACATAGGACAAATTCCACTTTGTTTTGTTTTGTCCTTTATTTTATATATGTTCTTGTCGTTATCTTATGTTATATTGACAGGATTAAAAATTCCGCCAAGATTCTTTCGACGCAGAGGACGAGGTAAGGGGCCAATCACCGCCCCCAATGACGACGAGGCAGGACCTTCGCATATGCGAGCTCCTTCCACCACTGTGAGTGCTGACCCCAGAGAAAACCGGAGGAACATTTTTGAACCTGCAAGACGATCTGTTTCACACAGTTCGACACCTCCCATTCACAACTCTTATGGGCCGCAATCAGAAAATGAGCCCGATAACCCTCAACCCTCCTACATACCTCTTCAGCGATCCTTATCGCACAATTCTTTTGGTGACCCTACACCTGTTTTTAGGGGCCGGTTTAACCCGGCCAACTACTTACCAGAACCAGTGGGTTTTAACCCACTGGGGCCAGATGATCATTTCTCCGGAGATCATGCGGAGGATATGGACGAGGACACCGATCCAGTCGAGCCCGCAACCGGAACTCCCAACAATCCCATCGAGATCTCCGAAGGATCTTCTTTCCACGGATCACCCTACGGTGGTCCAGACAGCTATCAAGCTCGGTTTGACCTGCATGAATGGTACTTCACACCTCCTCGCCATTCACCGCCTCACCAGCAGCAGCAGCAGCAGCAACAGGATCCCTTTGAGGATTCCCGATTTGTTGCAGTCACGCCACCGCCTCCACCGCCACCAGTTCAGCCGGCACCTCCGCAACCGCCAAGGCGTAGGAGAACCGGAGCACGTATGTCTGCACGAGCAGGAGACTTTCATTTTAGTTCTCCTCGACAATCAAGTGGCAGTCCTTATCCGCCACTTCAGGAAGACCCACAAATGGGTGGACCTTCACACCCAGTTGCACAGCAACCACCACCGATGGGTTTTAATAACCCGATTCCTGCCTACACGGGTTCGATGGCGTACAACCCGTTTGAGCAGCCGGCTCACACCAACTACAATTACGCTGAAGCCGACCCATACTTGGTAGCGTCCAATTACAACGCCTTTAACCTAAGTGCTTTCGACCCATCACGACCCATTAAGGTAGCTTATGCTACTTTAACGTGTCGTTCGCGTGAAACGCGTTCTGAACGTCTAACTAGTCCTATGATAAGTAAAATATGCCTCAACATGTTTAATATTGTTGTCTAATCAATTTAGATACCAAAGGTTATGTTACATATGCTTAAAATGAATTTTGGCGTAAAAGGACATTTTTGGTAATTTACCTAAGGCATATAAACTACCTATCATAAAACTACTTAAACGAAACGACCATAAGGTATAACCTTGGAAGGTTATTCCCTATACACTATGGTCACCTAATGTGTTTGGTCGGATCCTAATGATCGCCCAAACGGGTCGGGTTCGAAAGTATAAGCGATTGTTTAGATCGCTTACCTTTACGACCCTAGACAAGCACAAAACTAAAAGTGACGAGCTAAACATGTTAGAACATGTTTAACAAGGTTTGAAAACAGGTTTGGTATCAAAACAAACGGTTTTGATACCCACAAGTAGTTTGGTTACAAAATACGCAAGAATACGTATTTTGGCCGAAACTACGACTCGTCACTGAGCCTAGATAACGTGGTAATCAGTAGGTATAGTCACAAGGGACTATAACCATCGTGATTACGCTCACGTTATGAAGTTCAAACGAACTTCACATTGACCATAAACTGGTCAATGCAGAAAGTCAAACGCAGTTTGACTTTAACGCTAAAACGAATGAAAAGAACGAAAGAACACTTACAACGGGTCCAAGAATGGAAGTTTTGAATCCGAATATTCTCAGGTATGAAGTGTTGAACACATCAACTTAGAGAACAAATTCAGATTTCAGAGGTGTAGGTTTTTGGGGTTGAGATCATGGGGTATTTATAGATTTCCTTGAACCGTTAGGATCGTTCCTCGAAAACTGAGCTTTGATCTGGACCTTACATGTGTGCCCATGGTTTTCTAAAACCATAGGAGCTCCTAATATGGACTATGTTCATTGAATACCAGCCCATGGTTTTGCAAAACCATGGGTTAAAACCACGAATACTTCAAAATGGACTAGGTTCATTGAATCTGCCAGAAATTTCAAAAAATGGTCCCTGCACTTGTAAAACTTGATTTTTGCCACTTTTAAGCCCCGTTAACCCCATTTCAAGGCTCTAAAATAAAGTTAAAGTATAGGGAACTTAAAATATGCTCAAAAACATCTCGGATGTCGGTTCGTTTGGTCGTACGGTTGCGTTATTCGCTTAATTACGACGGAAGTCGTAACGAACGCAAAAACGATCCAAATTAAGCGACGAATGGAATTTTATCATGCCAAACACTAAAATAAAATATTTTAATGCTTACATAAATTTTTTGGAGGTCCGGATATATTTAGAACGTAAGATATGCGCGAAAATGCAAACTTGTGCATTTTTTGACGCTTTAAGTCCCTATTGATCAATAAAGTTTATTTTAGCATACCGAACCCCTCAAAGCCTATTTCTAAGCTATGTAAAGGTTATTTAGGGTATGTTTAACTTATGATCAAGTTCCGGAATGTTCGTTACTATACAAATCGGCATAGTTTCGCAGTTTGACACAAATAGTCCCTGCGATCGAACCAAGTTGATTTCAACACACCAAACCATTCAAAACTTATTTCTAAGTTATGTGGAGGTTATTCAAGGTATGTTAAGCCTATGACACTATTCCGGAGTGCTTGTAGCGTTATACTGACTGCGTTTACGCAGCAGTTTGCGTATAACCTTCCAGAACGCGATTTAAAGCTTGCAATCGGAATCGCATCGAATTGAAAAATCACCAAACACAAATACACACATAGAAACACCAAAACACATATAATAACACCAAAGCACATTGTTTTATTAATAATCATTATTGTTTTACATCGTACATCGATTACCGAACACAGTTGTCACATATGTTGATGGCAATATATTTTTTTCTAATTTATTGTTGTATAGCACTCCTAGAAATATATCATTTGTATGATTTAGATAAGTTATAGCGAATGAGACACGTGTAACTTTTTTTTAAATAGGTAATAATAGATTGTATACATAATTATATAAAAAAACTTTAAAAAGTTGCCAATTCATATTTGTAATTCGGATGGGATTTTTTTTTTATTATTTGTTAATAAATAGTGACCTCTTTAATGGCGTATTAGTTGGATCTTATAAAAAAACATTGTTATATACAAATGATTCAGTTTGGTGGCGTAGGTTAGGAGTAGAGCAAAATGAAAAACAAAATAATTTGCTTAAACTAAGAAATTGCGTATCTCATATAATGATATTAAAAACTTTAATATCAGCATCCTATCGCAACGCACGTGTAGCTTCAACTCATTTCTTAATAAACATCAACAAGTACACAATGGCTATTTAAAGTCCCAAAAGGGACTCCTCAACTGCGAGTAACATAAATATAACTATGATAACTAACTAAACCACTTGACCAACTGATAAACTGTTGACTCAGTTGACTATTTCTAACATTGACCCTCAAGTTAAATGGCGGTACCGATATGCAGCTTTGATCTGAAAGACGCAAACTAAGTAGATGTCACTGCTTGCGAGAATTCTTGCCGAATAAGAGTTGAGAACAAGTATACACACATGCTTATCATGAAAAACCAAAATACAAAGAAGCAAAGAATTTGTGTGCATGTATTTTAGTTTTCCTTTGAATAACACGATGTTAAATTATCCATAAGACTAGTTTTCATTATTTTACCAATCATACGACATACACGTACATACATGATACATATATAGCATACTTTTTTTTCACAACATTAATTGGTTCCAATGGACCAACTGAACAAATATGATCTTTTTTAAGAAAAATTTAAAATATAAATAAAACAACTTGCAACACTCAAATCAAACACAACAATAATAAGTGATGGTTCATCTTCGAAAAAGCATTCAGATCAAGATGGTCAATCATTTGCGGCTCCAGACAACGAAATAAGTTTGAACAGCAGTAAGAAAAAGAGCTATGGAAGCTCCAAGAAGTGAAATAAACTTCTATGGACTCTTGCGATATTCACGCCTAAGTTCGGAAATAGGTGTGTTACTCCAACCTTCATAATGACTCTGTATCTCATTCTTAAGTTTCATATATGTTGAATTACGCGGAGCTAAATCTGCAACTATTTCATTGAAGAAATCCACGACTTCATTATCAGTCCCGAAGTGGTATTGAAGCACCCCTGCTTTTTTAAGAACCCTAGCGTCCTCATGGTTACCAATCAGAGACCGAAGAAGGCAAACGTACGATGCAAACCATGCATCTTTACCTAAGCACGTTTCATAGGCTATCAAGTTTAACAAAGCAGGCTTGGTGCGACTCAACAAGGTTATTGGTGGGAGTTGTACAGCAGCTGAAAACTCAAACCAGCCCTTATAGAACCTAACGTTAGTTAAAGAAATAGGGTCACGTGGCTTGAAATGAATCCCTACATCCAAAAGCTTGGTGAAGAGGAAATGCTGAAAGATTTAAGAAGCTTTTATGAAGAAGACTCGACAACCAAGTATTGCGATAAGGTCTTCGTTAAGATGATGTTGCTGGATTCGTGTTTTATTTTTTATTTTATATATGAGGTTTTTTTTCAAGGCTGGCATGTTCATGAGCTTCGATCAGGTTTTAAGTGTTTGTGGAGATTTGTTCTTGTTGGAAAACCAAATTCCCTTCAAACTTCTAGAAGTGGTGTTGAGTTTCTTGAAAACATATCATTTTAATAACATCCAAGAGCTCATCCATCATATTTGTATGTTGAGGTCTTCAGATCAGAAAAGAACGTGGTTAAAATCAATACTTTGCATCCGAAGTGATCAAAGAAGTGGTCAACAACGTTTGGAATCGGAGTTAACTGGCGATCATCTACTCATCTTCTTTATCTTAGTCATAATTGTATCCATCATATTCTTTATTTTTTTCAAGAAACTCATCACCACTTCTAGAAGTTTGAAGGGAATTTGGTTTTCCAACAAGAACAAATCTCAACAAACACTTAAAACCTGATCGAAGCTCATGAACATGCCAGCCTTGAAAAAAAACCTCATATATAAAATAAAAAATAAAACACGAATCCAGCATACCTTATCGCAATACTTAGTTGTCGAGTCATCTTCATAAACGCTTCTTAAATCTTTCAGCATTTCCTCTTCACCAAGCTTTTTGTACAAGCTTATTAAGGCCTCCTGGTCATGTAAAAAGAGCCACCTTGCGATCTTAGGCTTGAGTTTCTCGACCGCCTAGAGTTTTGGTTCTCCAAAATGGTAAGGACCAATGGAGACAGCCTGAGGAGCAAAGTATTTCTCGTAGTTGTGTTTCTCACTCAGCCTGCTTGGAACTCTGGGGATTTTTGCGTCTGATGACGACGGTTGGGGAGTGTCATTGGCATCGACATCGGTAGCTGAGCCGACAATCCAGGCAAAGATCTCGTCATCATCTGGGAGCGGCGGTTTTGAGAAGAAAAGTAGAAAACCTAATTTACAGTTGCTACGAAGAATAAGATAGCCTAATTTATGTGTACTGGGCCTTATTATTAAACTCAGCCCAATATACTTGTCAAAATTTAAACTAGAGCCCGTATGCAAACTATTTATTTACTTAATAGTATTAAGGGGCTCTTTGTTTGGCGCTGAATGGTTTCATTCAGAGGAAACCTCTGAATCGGTCAGAGGTATATGTGTTTGGTTCATTAAAAAGCTCACCTCTTAATGGTTCCATTCAGTCTGAGCAATTCAGCTAATAACACATGCTGAATGAAACATTTGACAAGCATACCCCTCTTCTCCTCATTCACAGCGACGCCATCCATCTCCTCTCCTCCACAACTCGGGAAACAGATCCAGCCGGGAAACAGATCCAAATCGGGAAACAGATCCAGCCGGGAAACAGATCCAAATCGGGAAACAGATCCAGCCGGCGACCTTCTTGTTCCGAACCACCGCCGCCGCCACCAGCACCGTCCATTTCCGGTGAAACAGATCCAAATCGGGAACTGGGTATTGCAATTGAGACCAAACCCACCTCGAAAACCAGGTCAAAAACTGATCTTACATGAAGAAAAAACTAGGGTTTGTAGAGAGAGAATCATGAAGAAAAAACTGATCTTGTATGATGAGAATGAAGATATAGGGGTTTGTTTTGTGTCTGCATAATATTATTTTGAGCAGAAATATCTAGATGTTTTAAAAAATGCAAATGATTGATTAAATACTTGAAAAAGTTTTCATCTCGAAGAGTGATCTGATCTTGTATGATGATAATTTCATAATTTAAGTTAATTGATGCTATTTTAATAGTTTTGTTTATAGGGGTAAAAATGTCATTTTACAAAGTCATTCAGATGTGTAACCAAACAGTATTTTACTGGTTCAGCACTTACTGGTTCAGAGCCTCTTACCCATTCAGACCTCTTATTCATTCAGCACTTATTGGTTCAGATGTTGCCAAACAGCCCCTAAGCCATGCGATGCAGTGGTTGTCATAAAACTATGTTAAGTAGTAGTAATACTATACCATTGTCAGCGACTACCAACACTGAAAAAGCTCGTAAATTACATGCATGATGCATCAACACCACATGATTTTTAAATGTATATATGGATAAAATAAATTACATGAAGGCGTATAAGAAAAAACCTGAATAAAGTTGTCTTTTAGTTTACTTAAATCTAAGGGGTTGTTTGGCAATATCTAAATGGTTAAGTGCTGAACCAGTAAGACATCTGAACCATTAAGTGCTGAACCAGTAAGAGGTCTGAACCATTAAGAGCCTGTATAATGCTTAACCGTTCAGAGGCAAATGTCTGACCAATTTAGATTAGAGGTCTTAACCATTCAGACTCTATATAAAATCTTAACCATTCAGAGGCAAATGTCTGAGCCATTCAGACATCTGCTCATGAAACAAACAGTCTGAACCATTAAGTGTTGAACCAGTAAGAGGTCTGAACCATTAAGAGCCTCATTAAGAGGTAAACAAACAACCCCTAACTTGCTAAAAAAATATTAGAATTAGTGTTGCTAAATTAAAAGAGAAATCATATTTGTGATTTAGAACTAATTATTTTTATATAAATATGTTTTAAGCTATCATCATTTGAGTATTTAATTTGTGTTAAAAAAAATTAAACTATTTAATCGTTTTTTAATTTTAAACTTTAGATTAAACCTCATTAATTAAACTACATTTTAATTGGTCTATTATAGTTGTTTTTTGGTCAAAACATTGTTGACGGCATCCTACATTGATGGGAGTCATGGGACAATGGGGTAGGGGTGTGCATGGGTCGGTTTGGGTCGGTTTTGACCAAAAACCATAACCATAACCGCGATGTCGGTTATTGGATAACCATAACCATAACCGATCGGTTATGGTGGTTATGGTTATTCGGTTTTGATGGTTATAGCGGGTCGGTTATGGGTGGTTAACCGTGTATTTAGCTTAGCTAAAAAATAGCTTAATTTTTTTAACATGGAATAAATTGTTATTGCATATTTGTATATATTAGTATATTACATAGTATTAAAAAATACATATAATCTATAATATTAATACCAATTATTATCGAATATTTAAATAAAGTGATATGATACATTCCATAAATTCAAATAAACATTCAACAAAAACCACAAAATGATATGAAAAACCAATAAGTACTAAAAATCTTCAGTCAGAAACATCAAATATTAAAAATATGGTGAAAAGTCCTAAATCCTACAAAGATTTATTACATGTCGGTTCGGTTCGGTTATGGTGGGTATGGAAAAAATGATAACCATAACCGACCCGCTATATTCGGTTTTCAAAAAACCATTAACCGACCCACCGGTTTTTTATTTGGTTCGGTTTTTTCGGTTCGGTTTTGTCGGTTAATTCGGTTATGGTTCAGTTAATTCGGTTTTTTGCACACCCCTACAATGGGGTGTGTTTTCCCTTCCCCATGTCCACATCACCGCCACATTACCCTTCCCTTCCACCTCATTATCCTCTCCCAAAATGGGGTGTGGTTCCCCCTTCTTCCCCATTTCCCCTTCCATTATTTAATATTTTTTACTTAATATATTTTATTTTTAAACACATTTTTTATTTGTCTAAAATGTATTTTATTTATAATAAATCCAAATATTTTTAACAAAAATTCAACTTTGCATAAAAATATTAGAATACTACAACTAAAAAACCACAAATTACATACTAAAGACATAAAATAAACCTACGAACACCACTACCCGTCATCAACGTGATCGACACGGAAGTTATGTGAGAGAAAAAAAATTCCCGGCATTTTCCTCATACGATGAAGAACTCATGGCGATTTTAAAAAGCTTAAGATTAATGCGAGAGAAACAAAATATAAAAGATGGAGAGTGTGGTGAATTTTTTTTTTTTTTTTCTAAATATAGTTGAATGGAAGATAAGGAAATGTAAAAAGATGAAGAGTGTTGTGAATTTTGGGGATTAAATTGAGGGTTATATAGTGTTTAAAATAAAAAAAATAGATTTTTTTTATGGAAATTAGCTGTTAAACAATGGTTTAATTTTTTAAATGTACGTCGGGATGAACGGGTGATTTCCCCGATTGAACCGAAATCAAGACCCGGGGGGTGGTGTTCCCCGTCGGGGTTCCTCTCCACGTCGCCTTCTCGATCCTTCTTCCCGTTCCACATCTCTTGGTCTTGTAGGTTGTATTTAAACACCAATCATGTGAGTGCACGAGAAGCATTTCACCCTCTCCCTCTACAAATATGGCATTGGCCAAGCTAAATAACGATCTCAATTAAGCGTAATATATTGATATACTAGAGTACAAATACGACCATCTCCAACCTCTTCATCAACTTAGACGACCATACCACTTTCACCTTCTTGGCTTCTTTCAATACATACTATGCGCTCGACTCCATGGCCACTCTATACATTATCACATATGGGTACTTTCTTCCAGTGACAGATCCAGAATTTTATTCTATTGAGTTTCTTTTGGTAAATCCTATTTAATTCTCACTAACTTTTTTCTAAATTCTATAAGGTTCTCACTGAATTTTTCCATTTTTTTTTCAAACACACTAGGTTTTTAGGAACACACAAATGTAGGCCAGATCAGCCATGCTTTCTTCTAATCAACAACACTCTTATATTTGTATCTTCATTGCACCCTTTTTCAACACCACCCTTTTTTGTCTTTCAAAAAAAAAAAAAAGAGTTAAATGTCATTTTAATCTCTGTGGTTTGGGCCATTTTGTCAGTGTATTTCAAAGGTTTTATTTTTTACTTGTGGGTCCAAAAAGGTTTCACCCTTTTCATTTTAGTCCACTGGGTTAATTTCATCTATTATTTCTGTTAAAAAGAAGAGCAATTTGGTGATTTATAAGACCAAATTGCCCTTCTAGTTAACATAATTACATATAAAATGACCGAATTGTCCTTCTCGTTAACAGAAAAAAGAAATGAAGTTAACCAGTGGACAAAAATGGCAATGATGAAACCTTTTTTTACCTACAGGCGAAAAATAAACATTTTTGACTAAACTCAAAAAAATATATGAAAGTTGACCGGTCCGATTTTGGTTAGATAACCGGTTGAACCGGCCTAGTTGGGCCGGGTTTGAAAGGGGTGCCTGCAAGTACTAAAAATCCTACCACTTCACTTTACCCACAAATGGCTTCTGTTCCCTCCTTATCCCTAGCCTTCATATCTCCATATGCTCAAGCTCGCACCAACAAACCCAGAAAACAACTCACACCCAGAAACCCTAACACAAAAAAGATCAAACCCATTAGCACCCCACCTCTATCCTCCATTTCCGGTGGTCAAGCAACCACCTTTACTCGCTTACCCCCTAAAGATGACTTCTTTATCCCCTCTGATCAATCTTCAGAAATCAAGCTTGCTGATTTGGCAGTACCAACCCATAAAGATAAGAAAGTTTCTGTTAATAAGATAGAGGATGGTGATTTAGAGTTGGATAGTGATGAGAGTGATTTGGAAAATGATGGGTTTGATTATGGGAAATTTGAGTTGTTTGAGGTGAATTCAGATGATGAGTTTGATGATGATGAAGAGTATATTGTAGATGAATTAGGGTTTGAAAATGAAAATGAACATGAACAAAAGGGTGATGAAGAAGAATTAGAATTAGGATTGGGATTTGAGTTAGAAGATGTGAGGGAGAAGGAGAAAGGGGTGCCTGCAGTGATGAGATGTTTCGATAGGGCGAAAATCTACGTTCGATCAGGGGACGGTGGGAACGGTGTGGTGGCGTTTCGGCGTGAGAAGTTTGTGCCGTTTGGTGGACCGTCGGGCGGTGACGGCGGGAGAGGGGGGAATGTGTATTTGGAAGTTGATAGTTCTATGAATTCTTTGTTGCCTTTTAGGAATAGTATTCATTTTCGGGCTGGGAGGGGGGATCATGGGCAGGGGAGTAAGATGAACGGGGCGAAAGGGGAGGATGTTGTTGTGAAAGTGCCGCCCGGGACGGTGGTTAGGGCGGCTGGAAAAGATGGGGTAACTGGTGATGTGTTGTTGGAGTTGTTACATGTAGGTGATAGGGCTTTGTTGCTGCCTGGTGGTAGAGGTGGAAGGGGTAATGCTTCGTTTAAATCGGGAACGAATAAGGTGCCGAGAATTGCGGAAAATGGTGAAGAAGGTCCTGAAATGTGAGTTCGTTTTCTTGCATTTTCTGCGTTTCCGTTCTTGTATACATTGTTGATAGGGCTACAAACGAACCGAATGAACACGAACAAACCTTGTTCGTGTTTGTTTGTTAAGGAAATATATGCGTTCACGAACTGTTCATGAACACTTAACGAACGGGATTTTCTGTCCATGTTCGTTTGTTAAAGAAATGAACGTTTGTGTTCGTTTGTTAATATTAGGTAACGAACGCAAAAGAATGTTCATGAACACAAACGAACACACACTAATGTTCATGAATAAAAAATATAATACACTGATACTTAAAAAATATTATATTTGTCAGGATTGAAGTATTTAAATAAAATATAGAAATTTAAAAGCACTAATAAACCATCGAACATAAACGAACACGTTACCGAACGTTCACGAACATAAATGAACGAATGTGGCCTCTGTTCATGTTCGTTCATTTAAAGTAAACGAACGGGATTTCTTGTTCGTGTTCGTTCATTTATTAAACGAACGAATACAAACGAACTTCCCGCCTAACGGTTCACAAACTGTTCGCCGAACGTTCGGTTCGTTTGCAGCCTTAATTGTCAATTAGGGGGTGTTTGGGTGTGCATTATTGAAAGTAACATACAATAATGAATAGAACCTATTATCTTACTCACGAACCCCGTCGGTACCCCGCTAACTAATGGGATTTGTAAAATACATCTTTTTTAAGACGGAATGCCAGTGGAAGCTGGATTTGAACCTTAATGATTATTTGTGATTGGTGTTTTTGATCAGGTGGTTGGAATTAGAGCTTAAATTAGTTGCAGATATTGGAATAGTGGGAGCTCCAAACGCGGGAAAAAGCACATTCCTAAGTGTTATCAGTGCTGCTCAACCAAACATTGCAAATTACCCTTTTACCACATTGCTTCCGAATCTGGGTGTGGTATCATTTGATTATGATGCAACTATAGTTGTAGCCGATCTTCCAGGTTTACTTGAAGGTGCACACAGAGGTTTTGGTTTGGGCCATGAGTTTCTTAGGCATACCGAAAGATGTTCGGCTCTGGTATACCTCTTTTCTATATTTATTTTACATTTTTGTCACACTTTCTAGGTGTTTATTTCTAAAATTTTGAGAATTATGGCTGAAATGATTGTACTTGGGCTTTTATACCCCACAAGTCTTTAACATGTGTTACTTTACTATGTGTTTCTTTCTGCTTCTCAACCCGAAACGTTTATTTGATTATCATTGTGTTTTATTAAAGTCTATTACATCTTAATAAAAGTGCTGCAGAGAATACTGATTTTATTACTAACATAGAGGCAGCAGTTTTGATCTATTTTGTTTTGAATGGGTCGATTTGGGTTATGTTTTATCCCAAACTGGTGGGTCAAATGAGTTGGATGAGTTAATTGGGTTGAAAGTCACCCAAATCGTATTTTTAAAGCATACAACCTGCAATTTACTTTATAAAGTATACTATATTGAAAACATTAATTATTTATAAAAATTTTAATAAGAAAGTGTTTTAACCCGTGACCCGCCAGCCCGTTTTGCTACCTCTAATATCTAGTTAATTATTTCAAAAGCTTTTCTGTTTGATGCTTTTTAAGATATTATTGTGAATTAATAATTTTATCATAAAAATGGAGGCTTAGGTACACATTGTTGATGGCTCATCTCAACAACCGGAGTATGAATACGACGCAGTTCGACTTGAACTGGAAATGTTCAGTCCTGAAATTGCTGAAAAACCATATATAGTTGCATACAACAAAATGGATCTCCCTGATGCATATGAAAAATGGGAATCATTCCAGAAACACCTTCAGTCGCGTGGGATTGTACCTTTTTGCATCAGTGCAATAAATAGACAAGGGACTAGAGAATTAATTACTGCTGCTTATGAGCTTATACGCCAACAAGTTGAAGATAAAAAAGAAGATAGTAAGCAATTTTTTTATCTTTTAGCTTAAATTCATAAGCATTTGATGTTTTTCTTTTATATATATTGATGATTTTTGTCTTGTGTAGATTGGAGAGATCCGGTGCATTTTAGTCATGTGGCTGAAATGGTGAAAAAGCAACGAACGGCTCCCATAAATGAATTTGAGATCTCTCATGATAGTAGCTCCAATACATGGCATATTGAAGGCGCGGGTTTGCAACGGTTTGTTCAAATGACTAATTGGAGGTAAGTTTATTCTAATTGTATTTTAATTTGCTTGTTTTTTTGGTTAACGTTGTGAATTGTAATGATACTTAAATTTACTTGTTCTGCAATAGATATATGGATTCTGATAGAAGGTTTCAGCATGTGCTAGAGGCATGTGGTGTTAACAAGTCGTTAATTAAGCGTGGTGTGAAGGAAGGTGACACAGTCATCATTGGTGAGGTATGGTCAACCAACCTTTTTTGACCCGCTCCCTGTTGTTTTGTCCCAAACTCGTTACCCGACCCGACGGACATACCCATTTGTCAACTATATAATGTTTGAATACATCAAAGACTTGTGCTAATTAATATGTTTTTTATTTATGCTAGATGGAGATGGTATGGCATAATTCTCCAAACAGTTCTGGCCCTAACAGGAAGATCTCAACAGATTCTGTGAAGTGGGCTGATTGGAAACAATAAACCATATTATTCTAGTCAAAGAAAGGTGCTGGTTATTTTATGAAGGTGTGCATTTTCCAACCACATGCGCAACTTTATATATATATATATTTAAATATCGTGACTTAAATCGGTTTTGGATAACCAGTTTCGTACTAGTCACAACAAAACTAAAACTGATTATCCAAGGGTATTGTTGTTACCTTTTTTTTACCACTTTTAAACAAAGTATTTAAGTGACTTCCATTCCCATTCTGAAGAGGTATGGTCCCAACTCCTTGCCAACATGGCAATGACCATACCACTTTCTGCATCCTACGTGGCAGTGACATCAGCCGCACCATCCAGAAGCTTCTAGAAGCTTCTGGAAAATATCCAGGTGACACCAAAGATACTCCATGCGACATAAAGGACAACACGTGTCACCAACCATCAAGCGCCAAGTAGACCTGTAACAGGTCAGGGAGCAGCCAGACAACTTCAGTACGACGTTTCCACGTTCGACAAATAAAGACGCGCCACGTGTACCACTACACTGACCGCAGCAGAGGAGACCAAGAGGATATTCCCCTTGGTCGGACAGCTGGCGCGCGTCCACAGCTGGCACTGCTGCTCCCTCCCTTCTTCACCCTCCGGCTATAAATAGGACCCTTCACCATCCAGGTTGATCATCTTGCTCTCACTATCCTCACACTTAACACACACTGATTATCCTTCCTCGGAACAGTACTTATTCTCACGCCGGAGCCTGGTTAAGAGGGAAACCCCCATATTCCCCTCTTAACGAGACTGACGGTTGCTGTTTTGCAGGAGACGGTCATCTTACGAGTAGGAAGAGAGATTGAACCCACAGAAGAAGTAACCCCACTGATTAACCGTAGTACAACCAGTGTTTCATCATTGGCGCCATCCGCTTTTAGCAAAACCACTCTCATCTCTTTTTCTTTTCGAAAAACTCGTCAAAATGGCTGAAAACAACCCTTCCCACCAAGTCGATGGAGACGTTTCTTCCTTCGAACTCGTTTCAGACAACATACACGTCCAACGAGGTCCAAGGAACGAAGCTATCCAAGAAGGGCCACCAAACATGGAGTTTCCCAGCATTTTCGGGAGTACATCCAGGGTTTTCGCTCAAAACGCACCTGGTGTTGCTTTCCAAACTCCATCCAGAATCATCACCCAGACCACAAACGGAGCAGCGTTACAGCCTCCGTCGGAGGTAGTCCAACAGACACCACCAGTGCAACCTCAAAACCATGGAGCTGGTCCATCAGCTCCATCGGAACAAGCACAAATGAATTTCTCTGCACTACTAGGGCTACCCGAAGGAAAAACTCTGGCTTCCTGGTATGCCGAACAAGTGGCGTCCATAAACCTTGTCTACCAACAACTCAGTGCGCAGCAAGCTTTACTCCAAGCACAAGCTCACCAATCGGCATTCGTCACTCCACCGCAAAGGCCTTTGAGCGCCCCTATGCCTCAACAGACCAATGCATACAACCTGCGTCCTGAGTCACTACCTCCACAGCATGTTAGAAGGCCAAGCGCGCACGACACGCGCGATACTTACGGTGAAACAGAAAGCAACTATGTGCAGTATTCCAACCAACCAAAGAGAAAAAATTAGCAAGCCTCCACTCTAACCCCTTTTTCTCAGCATTGAACTTCTCCCTTTCTTCCGCAAACAATCTCTTATCATTCTCAAACTCCATTGTATCCTCCCCCATCTGTTTCCACTCGCGGACAATCTCCTGAGTGGTAGAGAAAAAATTAACCCCGGCCTGAACATGATCGTCCAACAGGGCAAACCGGCGGCGTTTCCTCTGAAACATCCTCTCAGCTGGGGGGAGAGACAATGAATAGAAGTCATGGCAATTTTCAGGGTTGTCCATCCTAGAACCTTGGGTCAAGTTCCAATTGGGGATGTACGGAAGATCGTCACAAGCGGGATTCGTGGTATCACGGGAATCAGCATGAAACTTTCCAAACTGAGGGCTGCAGACGGCACCTGTCACACCCTGGCTTTGCGGAAGCGTGGTTAATTTTGGTGTGACTTCTTAATACCATAGCTTAATCATAACAAAGCTATATGAATTTAAAAACCATGCAAGTCATCCATTAAGCTTAGAAAACAACATACAATACCATTGTTTGACGAGAACATACTTCAACAACCATAAACTTGTTCAAAAGACATTACACTTATAACAAACATAAACGTGATTTAGGGATTGTGTCTTGTCCAGGTAAGAGACACAACCCTAAACCCTGATGACTTCATGAAAGGTGCAGCGGAAAACGTTCCATACCGTGCCAGATCCGTTTAATTTCCTGAAATACATGTGAGTTGAAAAATCAACAATAATGTTGAGCGAGTTCATGTGCAAGTGAGTAAGTAAAACACTTGTAAGTATAAAAGTTTCCTGGTATGTAGCAGTGTAAGAGGACTTGTGATCACCAATGGTTTGCAAGGCCATTAGCATGTTGTGAAATGCAAGTAGTAAGACACGACCTAGCCGATTTTTGCGTCGGGCACAAAGTCACTCAAGGTCCGTTCTGTTGGTCCTCATAGAGGTCCGTTCTGTTGGGCCTAGAGTTGGGCTCGCTACACCCAGATAGATCTACCGCTACTGTCCCTCGGTCCATCTGCCTACCCATTCACATGATCTAAACCTCCTTACGTTAATCATACCGTGTATAAAGTACTTGTAAACAAAGTAACATGTATTTCACCCATGTAGTTAAGTAAACTGAAAACAGTTAGAGAAAAGGGGGACATGAACTCACAGTTAATGCGCGTCTCTACCAAGTGTCTCCAATACAGTAAGCTGTGCAACGACCTACAAGTGCTAATTCTATTAGACGGACGGCCGTGCTTTAGCTTTATAGTTTAAGTCTTTGGGAAATAGTTAGACAACTATTTCGTGTTTATGTTCCGTATACACTTGGTAGTTATTCTTCTTCCCAAGGATGGGGGATACAATACATGTGCGTAAGTTACGTTTTATAAATCGTGTGGTAATGTAATTATCGGTGTAACTTATATGTTTGTGGGAGCGTTCGTAAAGTTTTGGAATCATTAACGCTTGTAAATATTATTTTCACTCTAAAATAATATTTATGTATTTCACAAAATAATCATAAACAGTGTTGTGACAAATATATTTATCACGTTAATCTTTGTGAAAATCCCACCTCCGAATATTTAGTAAAATATAGTGCTGGCGAAATTTATGTTTCGAAAGTATGTCCAAAAATAGTTCTAACACTTGTTGTGTAAAAATTCTAAGTGTTAGGTTTTTAGGAAAATTTCGCCAGAGTTTCCTCTGTAACTGGAGGTGGCCACGCTTTCAAGCGTATCTTTTTCTTTTAACAAATCAATCAACAACTTCTTTATTCAATCAAAAAATTTCCGACACATCAAACTAGTCGACAAGTATGTAAATTTGCATAATCGCATGAACTTGTAGTTTTTCCCGCATCTATAGTGTAAATCCCCTTTATATATGTAGATCTTTATATAAAGTAACTCCAATCTTGTAAAAACCCCGTGTTTAGAGAAATCCGTCTTTACAACTTCTAGTAACAAGTGACAAATTTACTTCTTTGTCGGATCTCTTTGTTTCACAAGTGTTTACACACTTGTGGTTTATAAAACCATATTTATTAGTGTAAGATCCTTTCTTAAAATACATGGTTTCTTAAATGTGTGGTTCTTTGCAGATACCACTTGCGGATACGTAGATCCGCTAGTTTTAAACACCATTTTACCGGTTAAATCACTTTTACACAAGTAAAATATTTTCACACAAGTTCACGTATCTTGTGTGGTAGAGTTTCGCCTTTAACCCTTGTATTTAGTCAAAAACGAGCTTATGTGAAGATACATGATCTTACAAAGTCGGGTTAAACGGAGGTCCGAGCTACCACATCATAGATCGGGTCTCAATAATCACATATTTCAAGTCCTACGACTTTTACACAAGTTATATGCTATTAACCACCACTTTTATAGTTTTTACTAGACTTTTAGTCATCATCTTTCATTTTAACGAGATTCAACCGACATAATTTCTTTTAACCACTTTAGATGAGTGTAAAAACAAGTTTTAAACATTATACATCTAGCTCAAGGCTAGGGAAGATCTTTGGCGAAAATGAGGTGGATAAAAGCTAACGGTAGAGGTCCTTCGTGTTCCGAGTGCACAAGAGCTTCAAATACGTGACCCGTGAAGCTTGAATGATGATGGAATGTTGAGAGCAAGAACCGAAAGTATGGTGGTGGGTGGTGGGGTGTTCGGCCGAGAATGGGAGAGAGCAAGAGAGAGTTGATCTTGTGTTGTGGTTTAGTGGAAATGATTAAGTGTAAACTCTTGTATTTATAGGCCAATCTTAGGTGTTATTACCCAATGGTTAAGGTGTCTTCAAGATACTAGACACCCAAGATTTATCAAGATCACAAGTACAAAGGTGGTGCCCCCTAGGTAACCGATTCGGTTAGGGGGGGGGGGGGCTCTTGTTCGATTTTAAGTAGTAATTAGGGAATGGTTATGTTAAACCAAGTTAAGTTAAGTAATTAACCCCGTTACTAATATGTTACACGTTATGGCGGGTGTTAGGGTAATCAGGGACCCTAACTGGCTCAGAAAAAATAAAAATAGTGAAAATACTAATATTTTCATGTTCCGGGTAAAGTCCGGGTGTCCAGTTGGATAGTAATCCGTTAAAGCCTTTTGTAACGCTTTAAAGTGTCGTTATTACATTTTTAGTGACACAATTTGTTTTCCCGACACTTTAGAAAGTGTCTAGTATTATTTTCTCATGTTCTGGCACTTTACTAGTCAGCTAGAAGCTGGTTTGTTTATTAAAGTGCTGTGTTTGGTACTTAAAGTACGTTTTTGGCACATCCGAATCAGTGTATCTTATTCCTAGAGACGCGGTAACACAACCCTTATATCCCTACACTCACTACCAGTGTAGCCAAAATATTTGAGGCTCTTAACAGGCCTTAGAGGCAGTGTCTGCCTGATGCTGGTTATATCAGCATGTTCACTGTGTATCCGTTTAGTGCTACTGTGCTTTTTGTGCATCATGTTTGCCACTAAGGTTCAGTATGTAATCAATGTAGTGACAGCAAATAAAGTATGATGCAAGTAAGTGCATGTATCAGTATGCAGGTAGCAGTTTATCAGCTAGTTCAAACAAGCACAGTAATCAAGTAGTAATTAATCATTAATTAAGTTGTACGGATACCTGGTTTAGTGCGGGTTGTCACAGCACCCGAGGTTGCACCACCACCATCACCTGGGGGGCGTTTGGTATACACAGTTCGATGAGGAGTAGTTTCACTCACCTCTACTTCAACCTCAACGTTCTTACCGCGATCACCACCAGTACCACCGCCCGCAGCACCACCGGCATCACCACCACCTTCCGCAACCTGCTCAACTGCCGCAGTCTTTTCCTGCCCGTCAGGAGTATCATGAGGGGGAGACAACCCAAATGTCCTCGACGGCGGAGACGCAGGAGGTGTAATCTTAGAAAGATCAATCTTGTGCCCACTTTGGGCTGTTTTGGTACCTGCTCCAAAACGAGCAGAGCACATTCAAAGAAAAAGACTAACAAATAGAAACGTATGAGACACTGAGAAAAATTAAAGCAAATACCAGAAGCTTCATAGATTTTCTGCAGCAAATCACTCGGCTTCTCAGCAAAAATGCCCATATCAATGTCCGATTCAGAAGGGGCAGGAGGATTCTCTTTCTGAAGTTTCATCCTCTTCGCAGCAAGCGCAGCAGCAGCCTGCTCGTCAAGCTTTCGTTTCCTATCATCGAACGTCTTTTTCCGCATAATCTCGGTTAGAGTGGCACGGTCCTCAGGGTCCGACTCAGGGTGCTTCTCTCCAACTCCTAAACCAGGCAACGTGTCAGACACGACAACATAATCAAGGATACGAGCAGTATGAAGTCGCTTACGAGGAGATTTAGAGGAGGCTCCTTCAGCTTTCTTCCCTTTCCCCTCAGCCTTGTCAGTTTTCGACTTCCTCCTCGTCTCCAACGGATTAACAGCCTCAACCGGAATCTCCACACCTTCCTCCACGGGCTCATTCACCGGCTCCTGCACAGCCCCTTGCACCGGACCTGCACGCGCGGAAGGAGACGTTAGGCCTTCCAACGATCTGCCAGAACCATCACTCGAGAGAACGATAACTTCTTCTCGAGCGGAGTCAGATGAATAACCCTCACTTACAATCTCCTCACCTAACACAGTGTTCACGTAAGCAGTAAAACTCTCATCACTCGGGTGCAGAAACCGATGGCGGATCTGATCCAACCAAGGTCCTTTGTCAGTCTTCGGTATTGCTTCAACCATTGCACCCGGAGCATCGGGATCCAAAACATTCATCAATGTGAACCCCACTGCAAAAAAGAGACAATAAAGCACCATATAAAATGATACAACCAGAGGAAACACAAGAGGGAGATATGGAAAAAACGTACACTTGCCACTATGACCATAAACCGGAACACCCAGCGGATTTTTGGGAACCCATTTCATGCTCATCCCAGCACCAACTAATGCCATCTCCTCAAACTGAATTATTGGAGTAGCCTTCCGAGTCAACCTCTTATACCACTCCTGATTAGCAAAGTCTGCAACCACATCAACCTTCGGGATACCCTCACCCACAGATCTGTAATGCATATCCACAGGAACAACCCCCCGGCGAATAAAGAAAAACTTCTGCTTCCAGTCATGTATACCCTTCAATGGCACAGAACAAACCGGCGTCACACCGGTACGAGCACTGAAGGAGTAAAACCAATTGTATACGTAACAGTGTAGAAAACGTTGAACATCTCGAACGTCGGGTCTAACCGGTTGGCCATACAAACGAACTCAAAATGGGTTATACGGGGAAGCCCGATGGCATTTATTTGAGAAATGTGGAGACCATAACCCCTCAAAACGTCAGCAGTAAACCGAGTCATCGGGAGTCTAAAGCTACCCTCCCGGAAGAAAGCAGCGTACAGGGTCATGTACCCGGGAGGAGCATCCATAGCAGTGGAACCCGCAATAGGATATTGAGCACCCCAACCAGGGAGAAAACCCATCTCCCTCACTAGATTCTGAAATTCTTCCTCTTTCCAACCAATCACCGCTTGATCCGGGCCGGGAGGAGTCCTACCCTTATTCCTCTTTTTCTTCGAAATAGGATTCGAAGTAGACATAATGGAAAATGGAAAAAGGAAGGAGATGAACTCAAAGGTTGAAAGAAGAAAGATCAGGGAAGATGAGGAAATTCCGGGACTCAAATTTTGAAAAGTGAGGTATGGAGGAGACCGCCTCAGAATTTATACCCATCGCATTTAATGCGATGGGCAGCGAACCGCCAGAGGTACAGGACAGGACCCAATCAAGGCGTGACACGTCATAGGAGAGAGAAAACGCCATCATCTTTTTTCGGGAAAGTGGGCAACAACCGCCTGCCACTATGACGTAAAGTAACTGACGTGACTGAAAAGGCGCCTGTTCAACTGACACCAGGCTGTCACGTCAGTCACTCTTCCTGAAGACAACACTCATAAAAGCGCCAAAACCCACGCGCCATGCGTCATGCGTCCATTTGGCTCACTTCCGCAGGGAGTCAAAACCCATGCGCCATGCGTCATGCGTCCATTTGGCTCACTTCCGCAGGGAGTCAAAACCCATGCGCATGCGTCATGCGTCCATTTGGCTCACTTCCGCAAGGAGCAAACCCATGCGGGCATGCGGCATGCGTCCATTTGGCTCACTTCCGCAAGGAGTCAAAACCCATGCGGCATGCGGCATGCGTCCATTTGGCTCGCTTCCGCAAGGAGTCAAAACCCATGCGGCATGCGTCATGCGTCCCTTTGGCTCATTTCTGCAAGGAGTCAAAAACCCCACATCATAACAAACACTACCTTCATAAGTCCAGAATCCCTCCTAGACGATCAACTCACCTAGAAGGCACACTGGACTGGGGGGACTTGAAGAGGTATGGTCCCAACTCCTTGCCAACATGGCAATGACCATACCACTTTCTGCATCCTACGTGGCAGTGACATCAGCCGCACCATCCAGAAGCTTCTAGAAGCTTCTGGAAAATATCCAGGTGACACCAAAGATACTCCATGCGACATAAAGGACAACACGTGTCACCAACCATCAAGCGCCAAGTAGACCTGTAACAGGTCAGGGAGCAGCCAGACAACTTCAGTACGACGTTTCCACGTTCGACAAATAAAGACGCGCCACGTGTACCACTACACTGACCGCAGCAGAGGAGACCAAGAGGATATTCCCCTTGGTCGGACAGCTGGCGCGCGTCCACAGCTGGCACTGCTGCTCCCTCCCTTCTTCACCCTCCGGCTATAAATAGGACCCTTCACCATCCAGGTTGATCATCTTGCTCTCACTATCCTCACACTTAACACACACTGATTATCCTTCCTCGGAACAGTACTTATTCTCACGCCAGAGCCTGGTTAAGAGGGAAACCCCCATATTCCCCTCTTAACGAGACTGACGGTTGCTGTTTTGCAGGAGACGGTCATCTTACGAGTAGGAAGAGAGATTGAACCCACAGAAGAAGTAACCCCACTGATTAACCGTAGTACAACCAGTGTTTCATCACATTCCACAAAACATCTCTATACTTTGCAAAAATGACCTTTTTGTTCCTTTTTCCATTCTTTAACATATGTTTGTAACAACTGATTCCATATCATATGATAACTTTCAAAATGCATATCCAATCACCCATTTATTACTGTATAGTATGGTTATGATGTTAGGCTTTCACTAGCGTAAAATGTGTTTGACGCTTATCACTTTGCTAAACCTAATGATTTGTGCACTCTTGTGTGCAGTGGATGACATATGTTGGAGTTACAGTAAGTACTGGATATATACGTCTCGTTGGGGCTGGATAACGTGACAAACAGCGGTAGACGGTCGGGCTAGAATGTCGGATCTGGATCTCATCATATGGAACCCCAAGTTGGAACTCAACAGTTTTTCCTAATTTTTACAATTTCAGATCATTTTTATGTTGTAAAACATGGGATATTTGATTGCAATAATTTACGCATTTGTTTAGGTAGTCAAATAAATTCCTGAGGTGTTTTAGGCTCGACTTGCCCGATTTATATTTATCCTATAAAGAGAGATGTATGTAAGAGTTGAACATTAGATATTTTATCAATTTTCTTTCAGGGTGCTTTTACAGTTGTGCCTCCACTAAACGTCTCATGGTCGGTCACACATACAAATATAATCGATCCTCATTATCGTGTCATTAAAGATACAAGTTTTGCAATCTATGCCTAATGTTTTGTTAAACGATGTTGTAATCCTCTGTTGTTCTTGTTTGTTTGCCCCATCATAATGCTAAGAGACTAAAGTTAAGCAAAAAATCTACATACAATTTTGAACAGTACCAAATATGATTTGAGGTACAAAAATCATGGTTGACCAGGACACATATCTTGAAAGAACATGGACAAATCGCCATTGATAGCATCGAAAGTTACCATCTTCTCCACAGCATTCTGTCATTTGATTCATATCGCTAAAGTTAATATAGAGCAAGCAGATAAACACAACTGGAATGCAAATATATAATCTTTATGAATATGGCACCTTATATTGCTCATCTTGAGCTGTTATCTTTTCATCACATGCTCGATCGATATGTATACCTTTAGTGGTAGCATCCAATATAAACGCCGCTCTCTTAATTACTTCTTGAGGAACACCTACAAGATTGTATGATATCGCAAGCCCGATAAAAAGAAGAAACGGAATGACCTTGTACAATAATTATTCCCCTCTAAACCAAAATTCACACGTTTTCCTTCGGTTGGGGGAACAAGAAATTTTTATTTAGGGTCACAACAGATACCTTTTTGCATTTGCTTCAAGTACTCTACCATGACAATTTGAGAGGTCAAACCACAAGAAAATGATGACAATGGAAAACCCCTATTAATAGAAAATTTAGCTGGTCGGAGAGTCAACAGCCAAAGACCCCCTCTACTTCTGCCAGGTAGGGGGTAAATGAGCCGAGCTCTGGATCTCACAAGTTGGGCTCGAGCTTGGGTCGTTTATTGTTTATGAATTACTTTATTAATTTGTTTACATACGGTTATAATTATAACTTAAAACGTAACATATCATATATTCTTTAGCTGTTTTTATTACAAAAATATATTATAATAATAATAATAATAATAATAATAACTGTTATGTAAATATATAAAAAAATATACCGCTCGCAAGCCTACTCGAGTTCGATAAGTGAAGCTTGGGCACATTTATTAAACAAGCTTATTTTTAGGCTTGAGGTATGGCTCGAGCTCGTTTATGCTCGGCTCTATTCAAGCTTTTAGGCTTTTAACAAGCCGATGTCGATAGTTTGTGAGCGCTTTGGCTCGTTTCGACCCCTAAGTACAGGTTCTATTTCTATCAAAGTATGAATTCCTTACATTCTTAATATACTAAGAGTATTTGGGCAATATATCGTAGTAATTGGTAAAATGATATCCGAGGGTATAAAATTTACTCGGTGTCTTTTATTTTAATGTAGCATGGTTGAAACATACCGGCAAGTAGAGCACAGTGAAGTCCTGAAACAAGAATTAAAGTGAGTGACAAAAACGAAGATATAAAAACCGAGATACAAGTGAAAATCAAATATTAACTCACCATAACTAAGAAGTGTATGTCCAGGAACCAGCCTAACATATACAAGAAGTCAGATTAACTGCACATGCTAATAAGGTAAGTTTTAAAGCGTTGATGATTTACCTATATAGAAATACAATTTCCTCGAGGGCTTCATTACTGTTGTCAGGTCTTAGCACACTCATGGTGTAGTATTTGACTTTATCTGACTGGTGTTTATCAATGATTAGAAACATTAAACCGTCACACATGGATATGATCAAGAAACTATAAATCTTTCAAAGTTATTGTATTGCATACCTGAGATAAATGACTATCAACAAATATCTGGGTCAAGTGAGTGCAAATTAGAACCTGCAGCATAAGTGCATGAGTACAACTAGGGAACAGTCTCATAAGATAAATGAGTGACATTTAAAGAGTAACAAACCTTTGGGGGAGCACACATCGAGATAAAATGATCAATAGTTCCACCAAGCAGACCGATACCATCTAGAAAAATATGAGCATGATTAGTGTAAAATGCAAAATCGATTAAACATGGAAAATTAATGACTAACCTTCAGTAAGAGTTCCCTTGCCAAATTCGTCTAGTAAACATAATGACCGAGAAGTAGCATGCCTTTGAAGTTTTTAACATCAGTATAAACTTCCAAAAAAAAATTTGATTGGATGGTGAGATCTCATTCAGTTTACATAAAAGATACCTTAGCATCATTCCAACTTGGTGCAAATCAATCATGAATGTGGATTGTTCGGCAGTCATAAGCTTGCTTCCCATGGCACAGAAAATTCTATCATTTGCCATTTATGGTGGTCAGTCTTCTATTAGTAAACTCATTTCAAGATTATTATAATCGCATATAAAATAAAAAGGATTAAAAAAACCCAACCTATCAGTTAAGCCCACTTTCGCAGCATCTGCTGGAACAAAACTTCCAATGTGGGCAAGAAAAACTATTAATGCTACCTGCATTTTAATTTTTAATGACAATGTGATTGTTGAATTAGAAAAAATCAACCATGAAAACTTTTGATTTTCCGTGACCGTCGAACACGGGCTTCATAGGACTCTATGTGAAAATTTATATGAAAATAGAAACATATGCCATATAGATATAACCTGCTTTATGTATATGCTTTTTCCTGAATAATTAGGTCCTGTAATTATATGAACGTTCCCTGAAAAATGAAATATGAAAAAATCATAAATGAAACGTTATGATGTAATAAACAATATCTAAATCCAAAAAACTAAGAAACAATACCCTGATCAATAATCTTTGTATCATTAGGAATAAAAGTGTCAACTGTCATTTCCTGCAAAACATGTCTAGAACCAGCTATATGTTACTCTCTACTTAAATGCATATGAATTCACTTAAGCAGATTCACTTAAGCAGTCCATTATGAAAAGGGAGGCTTGAAGAATATCATATTTGTATTTTTGAAGAGAAAAAAAAAGTATAAATACAAAGTTCTGACCTTCCGTTACGAATATCAAGCACAGCTTCAGCAGTCAGTATGGGCCTTACGTAATTGTTTTGACAAGCAACCAATGCCAATGACAAAAAGCTACACAGCCATGAGCAATTATAGTCAGGAACATAATCATGTTACAGAATCCTTCTATGGAAATGAAGAAAAAATGAAATATACAAATTAAGAATGTATCTACCAGTCAAGTTCTGCTGCAAAATTGATTCCCTTGAGCAGATGCATCGAGAACTCGAGAATATGTGACACCAAGTCCCTTGTGATAGCTCTCTCCATGTCTTGATAAGGATCGGGTAAATAGAAAAAGGAAATGAGAATTTTTTTATTAAATAAGCAAGAAGAATCAACTTAATCCAAAAGTCGCAGCATATATAGTATATTTGTGTACAGAAAAAGGAATTTCTGAATGAATATTTCAATGAATTTTTACACTCATTTCACTGGTTTCAAGCATCTGTTTCTTCATTAAACAAATACGAGAAAGGAACATGATCCTTTTTGTATTACCTAGAATTTTATGATATATATCTCCTAAAAGGCTGTCCAGTTCTCTTGTCTTTACATTGCGGTAATAGAACCTCTTAACATCACCATCTTCATCAGAGAACTAGGAACAGAACACGTGTTTTCTAAATTAGGATCCGAAAAAAGCGTTTCGAGAGCAGGACATGCTTAAAATAACCTAGCTTACAGCAAATTCATAGTCTTGAAGTTCCTCTAAAATGCGTTCATCTAGCTTTTCTTCAAAGATGCACATCAGATATCCTATTTTGAAACATTAATCGGAAGCAAGAGCATAAAAGACGCCTTCGATTTCAACATTTAAGAAACAATAGCTCAACTTGTTTGAAAAGCTAACAGTCCACTCAATTCCAGATTTTAATTGATCTTTACAACAATTTCTAAAAAATCAATTTAGCAGTTCACTCAACTACAAAACTTGATTAATAATTACTAAAATTATTAATATAAAAAACCAATAATTTAAGTAATTAAAGATTATCACTAAGATAACGAATAAATCAAAATAATATTTATGAAATAGCATTGCTGAATCGCATGTCATTTTTAAAATTTTAACTAGGGTTTGGAGGGGTGCGCCAGGCCAAGGCAGTAGTGCAACACCAAGGCGACGCGCAAAGACCCCAATAGCAAGCTATTGTGATGGACCTTTCCCCATAAAAAATTAGATTAATATCGAGTGGGCCGATGGCCCACGTATCAGATATTAAACTGATAAGAACAGATACTACACTTGATCTTAGCCAAAAGGCCGAGAAAGGTATGCTTTCTCCATTCCTGGGCCGCTCATTATATAGGCACAGCCTTCAGCTGCTATTGTTCATAGAGTCGATGTGGGACTGTGAGTTAATTTTTCCCTTTGGTTGTCATCTCTCAAAATTCATACCTTAAGTAATGCATATTATTATTTAGTATAACTAGCCTTTAAATATCAAAAGGTAACACTGATTAATGTCTAATAAACTGTAAAAGATCAAACACGGTAAAAAAATGTAGCATACCTATCTGATTTATATAAATAACTTGTGGAAGCAGTTTGTCTCTAGACATGTAAGGAAGACGTGCAAGTTCCAATGATGACACCTGTTGAGCAGTGGTATAATCAGATTAGCACAATGGATACCCAAAGTTACTTGATAATTTTGTTTAATGTTCCAATGCTGCCTCAATTATAACATTTGTATAACCAGAAAACAATTTGTAATGTGAATTAATAGCACCTCTTCCAAAAACTCTGGTAATTCTTCGTATATTTGCCTCAGTTCATCCAGCTGCATTTAAATACGAAAAGTTTTGTCAAGATAACGGAACATACACATAAAGAAGTAAACGTGTAGTTAAGAAAGCCACTGATAATGTCCTAAACCTCGTCACAAAAACCATCTTTCACAGTTGTCTCATAGCCTTTGTCTTTACTTCTGTTTACATCAACAACACCAATTACCTATAAATATAACAAGAAATCAGAAAATAACTGTTAAACTCAACCAGGAATCATTTATCCACATTACTTAACATTAAGCTAGAACTTAGAGGAGGAAGAAACAGATATCTTTCTAACCAGTTCATATACATAAGCTAAATCCATTGATATGCATGAAGCAGCCTGTCATAACCCAAAAACTGGTTAATAACCTGTCAATTAAAGCGACAGTATGGTTTAATGACAAAATACTGCAGGGATACCATGCTTGGAAAAATTAATTAATACCTTCTCAACAATATTTACACTGAAATAGTTAGCTTGCTCCTGAAGATTTTCAGAAATTCCTAGTTCAAATATTTTGTTGATATGCAGCAGTGCAGAAAGGCTCTACAAGATAAAAGCATACATGGTTATAGAAAAGTTGTTAATAAAGCCATATAATGTATAGGCATGCATCACAAGTTGTCATCTAATATTCATGTCAATAATCAACAACTACAACAGATGCATAAATGCAAACCAGTTGTTTATATCATTCATACACTGAAGATAGTTAACATGAGTTCCTGATTGCAGAAGCAGATTTTAACATAATAAGGTGTTTCGGCCCAAAAACATAGGATATATTTGATCGCTATGCACTATTCAGTTAAATGAGTACTACTAAGTGGAACTTCAACAGAAGGATGGAACAAAGAGCAAAGATTACCTTTAGAAATGCAGTCCAATCACCACAGGTGCATACTGAACTTGGGGAATTGAATTTCTTCCATGACAAAGAAATGAAAACGATGAAGAGAAACTTATACATGATAAAGATACAGAAATAATAATTCTTATGCAGTTATAGTATATTAACAGACTTGACACTAGCTATAGTGATCAAACAGAAAAAGAAGTGTTGCACCTTCAGTATGTGGGGAACATCCTTGACAGATTTCAGTGTATCACGTAAAGAAGTTAAAAGTTCTTCAGATGAAACAAAGAACGATATCTGAATCTATTAAAGGAAACAAGTCACAACTGTTTTTGTGGATATGGAATAAAGCACAGAACAGTGAGTATTAGTCATCCTTAAACTTCAATATATTATACAAAAGATAGGATACAACATTAAGACGACTGTTCAAGTTGTCAAGGTCTAGTATGGGCCTGAGAAACCATGTCCTGGTACCGAAAACAACAATCATTCAACACCAACAGTACAGATTTGTAGGTAAAGGTTTATAATTACTGAAATTAACATGGAAATCAATGTTTACCTTAAAAGACGTTTACCCATGGGTGTGACACACTAAAATAGAAAAGATCAATCAGATAATAAATTTAAAGGAAAAACAGACTTAAAAGAAGAATGCATTCTCCACACCTTATTCATCATGCCAAAAACAGAAAACCTGCAAACAAACAAATATTATTACTTACTTTTGAGACATAAAAAACAGAATTAGGAAAAAAAATTACCCTTCTTTTGCTCTACCAATTCCCATGTGGCTTGGATGTTTGTCGGTTTGGAATATCTGCAATGCCTCGTGAGCAGCAGAGTCAACTTTAAGGAATTTGTTTCTGCATTTAAGATGGGAAAACTATAGCAGGAACCAGTAGATTCTAGTATGAATAAAGAAAAGATTATGATAAGATACAATGAAATTTGCATGACAGAATTGATTGCAATTGATACACTCCCACACTCATTTTGTTCAATGGTGTCCACGACTCTTTCGGTCTCCAATATGGCAAGAAGACCCCCACTAGCACGAACTTGCACTTCACTCTCAATGTCCATCATAGAACTTAGCTACAGTTTAATAAAAGTAAAATGATGACTCAGATCATGATACAACCATGTGATTTCATCGGCCTATCATAGAAATCAAATACATAAAGAAGACATGGTATGGGCTGATATCATTTATGATTAAGAAATGCATCAAATCAACAATGAACCTATGGAGGAGGGGAACTTGGTAAAATGATGTGATAACTTACAAAGCAGATTCTTTCTTTGACGTTTAACCCATCATCCATTCCAGTTACCCGAAGATATACTAATCTGTGTTAATATAATAAGAGAGATAATATCAAAAAAGGTATTAAGAAGAAAGATTAGAGTATGTCTACATCATTAGGCAAAATGAAAAGATGCAACTAAAAAGACTGTAATCAAATTAACTCCTTTGCCTCTATTATCTAAGAACAGTCAATTATCTTACTAAAATCTGTATAGTTCAACTTAAACAACAAAAGCTATATAGACAGATTATAAGGAAACGTTGGCTATGTGAATAATATAAGTGAAGAAAGTATTTACTAATACCCATGAAGTGTTATATCGAATCCAGATGTTTATATTTGCTAAAAGGTAGACAGAATTATTAACCATTTACTTGACAAGTTTGTTTGTCCAACCCTCACAAGCAGTTATCATTAACTATAAATTTTGGCGGCTACTAAATAGCAGGTGGAATTGTATAATTTAAGACCTTCTCAATGTATACTACACCTGTGCCATGCTTGTTCATAACTAAATACTGAACTCTTCATAAGCTTCACCGTATGCGCCTCACTTGCACCATCTGTATCACTAACAGGAGTAAATACAGACTTCACAAGCTCAATGTGCATAAAGACTACAAGGAAACTATGATATTACCATTCTGTTGTAAAGCAGCTAAGAGAGATTCTTCACTCTTGGTACTTGTGTATATGATCAACGGCTTAACCTGATACTTGACTGAGACATTATAAAAAACTATGATATTAACATTTAGTTGTTTAAACTGAAGTAAGTTACCTACAGTTAGATATTGATCCATTATGTGGAAAGAGGTAATAAAATTAACACTGAAAAGGGGAAGGCGACCACATCCTCCCAATATCGGGAAATAAAAATCGAAATCTTATTGATTAGCTAACAAAATTGGCTCCAATTCGGATAAAATATCGTATCTAAGAGAACAAGCAAAAGTATCTTTTACCCATATCAATTAGAGGAAACTCTGCAGTACCGTCTTCCCAAAGTTCCAGCACATGGAGTTCACGTGTAAGACTATCATAATAGGAAATTCCAACTCTGAAAACATAATTTGCATAATAAGTTAACTGCAGGATATTGTAAAATTCAAGAATATTATGTAAACTTCAATTCAATGATAATGACAAACAGAAATTTCATCAAGAAGGTAGTCTTAGCAATTGGAACACATTATGCTAATGATTAACCTAGAATGGCTGGATTACATCACACTATACAGTGATCATGCATACCATCGCAATAGGATTACCGAATATTGAGGTGTGTTCGCCTAAATAGCTTACCTATGACCATGCATGAGGCATGCCATGTAGACCTGCATGGAAAAGCCATGTTAGTGTCAAACAAGCGCAAGCAAAATATTGAATTATCAAATGTTGGGACAAACAAAATAACACTCAGGAAGCACATTATATAGTTTTTTGGCGGGAATTCATGAAATAAACAGCATTAATTTCACTATTTTTTTTGAACGAAAAATTTGGATCACCGACGAGTATAACTTTTCACTAATTAATATAACTTTTTTTTTTTTTTATCATTTTAAGTTAGTTAAAAATGTGGAGTAGTAGCTATCCACGTGGCAATGCCTAATTTGACCATTTTTAAAAGGCCTTATTGGCTTATTAATATATCATTCTATTACTCCTTGTTCTCTCATCTTCTTCTTTTACTGATCGCTCACTTAATAGTTTATTCTACTGAATTATGGCAGTTGACCAGAAATCGATTTGCAATAGTTCATCCAAATTTATATATACATATAATATGAAATATCAACGCACAATAAATCAAATATCAGCAGGAAGAACGCCTAATTGAGATATCACCATGAAAAAAGGAACAGCGAAAAATTAGGTTACAGAAAATGCAAATGCATGTAAGAAACGAACTGATGGAGTGAATATTATACAGATTACGAGTGATAACTACTCGAAAACATACCTGATGCACGGATTCTGTTTCGTCGACCTCCTCCTCCATGGCGCCAAGCGATCGCGGAACACGAAGTGTGTGTGTGTGTGTGTGTGAGAGAGAGAGAGAGAGAGAGAGTTGTGTGTGTTTGGGATGGTGTGGTAATGTGGTATGGCGATTTAATACTTGCAACCCACGTTAACCGCTGTAGTACCGTTGGGTTTAAACAAGAAGGAAATGTGAGTCGGTACCCTTTTTTATGTGAAAATTACAAAACAAGAAGGGTGAACCATTTCAGAAAATAGCTACAATGATACTACTATCTAGTATCTACAAAAGAAAAAGAAGCATAAAGTGGCAATTGTAAAACCATTTCAGAAGGGTCTTAATATTAACACATCGGAAAACTTATTTACACATACACCATGTGTAAATAAGTTTGCCTGGTCGTATACAATGTATACGAACGTGTATACGGGCCGTATACTATTATACGGCCCGTATGGAACGAAAATTTGATTTTTCAAGTATTTAAGGGATTTAAGGTGTAAATCACAGTAGATATTTTACAGTCGTGAGGTGCTCAAACCTTTCTAAAAGTAGAAAAAATAAAACATTAACAAGTAACAAAGATTGAAGAACAAGAAAATGTGTCGTATGACTGTAATAAAACGGAAGCTATCAACGCGGGATTACGGGCATGGTGTTATTCTTTATTTAATATTTATATAATAAAAAGAAGGGTGAGTGATGTGTTCAAAATGTAACATATAAATTTCATCATATGAGGCATAAAACTAACCCTTTTTAGTACTAATGTTGGAAAAAGTGTGCTTTTGTCTTCCTTTTGTATTTTCAGGATTAAATGAGCTCAAATTAACAAAAGAAGCAAAAAGACATCAAAATCTAACATAAATACAAGAAAAGGAACAGAATGTGACATGCCCGACCCCACGACAGCATCTTCCCAAGCAAAACAAGAGATCAGAAGCCTGAACACGCCCCGTGCTCAGCCAGCACGGGGGCGTGCCCAAGTGTCAGCAGAAAAGACAAAGTGGTAGAAGCTTCTATTGCCTACCACGGGGCCGTGCTCAGCGGACACGGGGCCGTGGTCAACTATAAGATTCGCACAATCCAGGCAAATCTTCATAGTACAAAGATTCTTCTGCACACGGGGTCGTGCTCAGCGGACACGGGGGCGTGGTCAACTAATAAGACAAAGCTGCATTAAATGAAGAAAGAGAAGGATGTGGACACGGGGTCGTGCCCACTGGACACTGGGCCGTGCCCGAGCTTCTGTTCAGCCTATAAATAGAAGTGCTTGGCTCAAGCTCAAACCATCCCTTGGCACACCACCTCTCTCACACTTCACCCACCACCCACCACCACCATAACACCATCATCCACCACCATCATCCATTGTCCATCGTAGAGTGTGTGAGTCGTCTCGGGATCCAAGATTGATCGTAAGAGTTCTTGACAATCAAGGCCATGTTTGCCTAAGTCTCTTACATCACTTGGTGAAGACAAAGTGTCTAGTGTAGTACTTTTTATTTCTAATCTTTTGCACTTTTTATTTGGTTTTGTATTAATGACTTTAATAACTAGTTGCTTATGTTGAAGGTGATCTTTCCTTATCGTTTGTCCGTGGTGTCTTGGCATTATTTTACTGTCAATATAAAATAAAAGATTTTCACCATTCATATCTCCACGGTCTATATGGAGGTATGTTGGCTACCTGGTCGGGGGTTAAGGGAACGGTTTGGTAAAGGTCTTGCCATTGTTCAGCGTTTAGAGGTCCTGCAATGGACCTGGGTCAAATTTAGTAGGACCTCCTTCAATACTTAACGGTATTGGATGGCGGGGGTCCAAACTCTTTGATCCCCTCATAAGTTAACTACTATTAATACTATAACCCGGCTACTTAGGACTGTATCCCTGCTGACTCAGACTACTTAGTCGAGGGTAACGTCACCTCCAAAAGAGGGGCCTACCATAATATTGCATTAATAACTTAATTAATTATCTTCCAATAATCCACCCTTTTAGGATTGTATCCTTGCTGACTCAAACTACTGGGGTGAGGGTAACGTCACATTCAAAAGAGGGGCCTACTACAATAACTAAGATAATCTCTTAATTATGTGCAAAAGTGCGGAAATAATCAAAGGTTACACTAGATACGAGTCGGAACCAAGTGATTCATCTTGTCTATCTGTTTTTATTTTATTTTTATTTTCAGCATTTTAGTTAGTTTTTACTTTTCTTAGTTTAAAACATTTTTCTAAACCTTTTTATTTTGATTAGACATTGAGGATAAACCGGTACTAAAAGCTCTTGTGTCCTTGGACGACCTCGGTATCTTACCAACACTATACTACGCTCACGATGGGTGCACTTGCCCATATGTGTGTTTAGTGTTAGTGAAATATCGTGTTTTATAAATTTAAAACTTGGCTAAAAATAAGTGTTAAAGGGGCTAAAAATAAGTGTTAAAGGGGCTTAAAATATACACCTAAAATATATAACACTTCACACGCATCAAGTTTTTGGCGCCGCTGCCGGGGACACAAGGATTTTAAGAAAGCTTAAAATCGACGGCCTAATCAGTTTTTCAAAACCTTTTAAAACGCGCGCACATTTTTCTGCATTTTAGTTTAGATTTGCATTTACAGTAACCTGTACACGGGCCGTGTTCACTGAACACGGGGCCGTGCTGCACATTTTCATAAAAACATACAGTAACAGTAGCTTGAACACGGGCCGTGCTCACTGAACACGCCCCGTGCTCAACAAAATCAGTAAATTTAATTAAAACGCCCAGATACAGATCCTGAACACGGGGCCGTGCTCACTGAACACGGGGCAGTGTCCAGCCTCTGTTTCCGTTTTTATTTTTGTTTTCTGATCTCGAGACTCAGTTGTGGTCTGCTGAGTGATTCTTATGGATCAATACTCAGGAGGTTACAACTACACCTATGAGGAGGATGATTATAGGGGTAATTATTGCACTAATTGTCGTAACGCACGATCGGTTCAAAATAATCACTCATATCAACCATCCAATTCATACACCTACTATGAGGAGCCCAGGTACGAGCCATCAACTTCATACACATCCTATGAAGACCAAAGGTATGAACCTCCTCCCTCATACTCATATTTTGATGAACCAAGGTATGAGCCTTCATACTCATACTTTGAGGAACCAAGATATGAGCCACCACCTTCGTATGCTTACTATGAGGAACCTTGGCGTGAACAACCCACCTCATATGAGTATTATGAAGAACAAAATTACGAACCTTATCCATCATATGCTTACAATGAAGAACAATGGTGCGAACCATCGACTTCATATGGGTATTATGAGGAACAAAGGGTCGAACAACCGGATTCAAGCTTAGAAAATACCGATTCTTTTTCTATAACCGAAGTGACCGATAGGATATTAGAACACATAAGAGTTATCGATCGCTGTATAAGAGAATCTCGCGCAAGGGAAGAGGAGTCCCGCGCAAGAGAAGAATTAAAAAATGAAGAGATAACTGAAATTGTAAAAATGGAAGAACAAATAAGTGAAAAACCGACACATGAGTTAAACAACGAAATAGGTGAGTCCGACAACGTTAAAATACAAGAAGAGTCTAATTTTGAAGAAATTAATCTCTTGTCACATTCTTTTGAAAATCATTGTTTAGTACCCACTCATGCTAAGTTTTTAAAAGAGTTAAACACTAACACTAAAATTGACGAAACGGTAAGTGTTAAGTTAACTAATGATCAAACGTCGCTAATAAAAGAAGACCCATTTGAAATTAACATTACACCGGTTCCATGTTTCTTTCAAAATTCATTTATTAGTAACGTCACAATCGATAAAGATCTTTGTGTTAACATAATGCCTAACTACATTTTCGAAAAATTAAGTATTAGTGATTTTTCTCCACTTCAAATACCCATTTTTCTATCCAATCGGAAAGTAATAAAATCAATCGGTATAGTTGAAGATGTTTTGGTTCAAACAAATCAATTGGTAATACCGACCGACTTTGTCATCCTAGATGACGCTCCTCTAATGTTGGGACGACCATTTGTAAAAACACACGAAGCTTTGAAAAGCCGGAAGTTCAACAATCTACCTCTTCAATTAGGGGCATTTAAAAGAAGTGTCGATCTCGAACGGTCAATGAAATATCCATTCGGCAATAATGACCCCCTAATTGAAGATGAAGATGAACCACCCGATACAAGTGAAGAGATTGACCACTTTGTTGAAGAAGAGGTCGCCATAGAACAAAATTTTAAAGTTCTTGATCGAAATGAGCAACCAAATAAGGAGTCTCCTAAAGACCCACCACTTGAGCTCAAAGAACTTCCAAAAGGTTTGGAATATGCTTTTCTAGACAAAGAGGGTAATTTACCTGTAATTATTTCGTCTAAATTAGATAGCTTAGAAAAAGAAAAATTAATTAGTCTTTTGAAAAAACATAAAAATGCAATAGCTTCGAAACTTGTAGACATAAAAGGAATTAGTCCTTCTATGTGCACACACAAAATTTTAATGAATGATGACTACAAATCAGTCATACAACCACAACGTCGAGTGAATCCAAACGTTCAAGAAGTGGTTAAAAACGAAGTCATCAAACTACTTGACGCCGGACTTATCTATCCTATCTCCGATAGTCCTTGGGTGAGTCCCGTCCAAGTAGTTCCAAAGAAAGGAGGTATGACGGTGATAACTAACGAAAAGAATGAATTAATACCAACGAGAACCGTCACAGGATGGAGAGTATGTATAGATTATAGACGATTAAATGAAGCAACAAGAAAAGACCACTTTCCTTTGCCCTTCATTGATCAAATGTTAGAAAGATTATCCGGTCATAAATTTTACTGTTTCTTGGATGGTTTTTCAGGTTACTTTCAAATCCCGATAGCACCCGAAGACCAAGAAAAGACAACTTTCACATGTCCCTATGGAAATTTTGCTTATCGACGCATGCCGTTTGGTCTATGTAATGCCCCAGCAACATTCCAACGTTGCATGGTAGCCATCTTCCATGACATGATAGAAAAGACAATGGAAGTCTTCATGGACGACTTTTCTATCTTTGGGGATTCATACGACCAATGCCTCGATAACCTTGAACGAATGCTATCCCGATGTGAGGAAACTAACCTCGCACTTAATTGGGAAAAATGCCATTTCATGGTAACGGAGGGAATAGTGCTCGGTCACAAGATCTCGAGCGAAGGAATGGAGGTGGATCGGGCCAAAATAGATACCATTTCTAGATTGCCACCTCCATCCTCCGTAAGAGCTATCAGAAGTTTCCTAGGGCATGCCGGATTCTATAGACGATTTATCAAAGACTTTTCATGTCACACCCCAACCGATGGCGGAATCATCGGGGCGCGGCACTGAGCGAAACAGATTGTCCAGAAGTTTCCATAACAACTATCATTACCATTTAATTAAAGCAATACGTCCCATACCGTATCATAAATAGTCAAACAAGTTATTACAGACAACATCAAAACAAATATTCCGTTCCGACAACTCAGATTTAAATAAGTAGCAATTGTTTATCTGCTTCTAGAGACCCCTAATAAGTTATCTACTTACAACTATTTGTTGGGCTCTAAAGCTTTATTCTAGCTTCCATTTCCTACCACATATGCGTCCTAAGCACCTGTCACATACGTTAAAATATAGTCAATACATAAAATGTAAAGGTGAGCATACAAGTTTGATAATAGCATATAGAGTTCGAATTCGTTTACGCATAACCAGCACGTACACATAGTGAAATGAAGCACGTTAGTTATCGACATAGATCCATCGATACCAATGACTGCGGATTGACTGCCCGAGGCAGTTCGCAATACATGATTACCACCGTAATCCATGCAAGTAAAAGATCCTTAACAACCCCCGTGTGAACGGGTGCTGAGTCCAAACTATAGTACTATCGTTGCTAAGGCAGGTAGACAGCATTCCATGTGTAAACATAACAAACAAGCATTCATAAGCCACGTATAACATGCATTAATGGTTTAGCGTTAAAATAGCTTGAGTAGTGTGATAGTTGTAGTTTGAATAGTCGTAACGTATGTAACACCCAAAAGTGCTAAAGCAAAAAGGGTTCGAGTATACTCACAGCGATTGTGGATTGAAGGGAGCTCTTTACAGCGAGTACGGTTAGCCTGAATAGATTCGATAACATAACGATAAGTGGCGCGTAAAACAATACAAGTGAGAGTGGGTAGGATGACTGATCGTGCGGATCAGCTATCCGTGAGTAGAAGTCATCCGTGCGCATGATCTATCCGTGCGGATGGTGATGCGTGCGGATGGTGATCCATCCGGATAAGCTATCCGTGCGTGCGAGCTGTCCGTGCGGATGGTGATCCGTGCGGATCAGTTGTGCGTGCGGATGACTTATCCGTACGGACAAGTTGTTTGTGTGGATAAACGTTCAAGTGGATTGTTTCTTCCTAGGTGTGAGATGTGTTTGTGTATGATGGCTTGTGCTTTGGAGTTTTCGTTGTAGCATTTAGAAAACATCTAAGTGTTTCTACCTTTCAAGCCGGTCGCGCGGACGACAATCCGTGCGTATGGTAGTCCGTGCGCGCGGGCAGAGACAATCCGTCCGGATAGCCTGTCCGTGCGTACGACTTGGCCGTGCGGATGAACATTGTTTGAATTTATTTTAAGGCCTTAGTATCTCATGATCCGAAGAGTAATCCATTCAGAGGTCGTCCGTCCGGATTGTTCATTCGTCGATACTCAAACCTTGTTTGGAAAGTGGGTCCCAAGGGTAGCTCGTCCGGGTGGCAACCCGTCCGGATGACCTGTGCGTGCGGATGGTAATCCGTGCGCACAACTTGTCCGTGCGGACAGTCCCTGGTCTGATTGTTCCGTTCGTCTACTCTTGGTTTCTATTGTCGTTTATCGAGACGTTCTGATTACGTGGCAACCACTTGGAATTGTATTCTCACCCGCGTGACTAGACCGGTCAGGAACCACCCTAACTTGGCCTGTCGGCGACTCAGAACGGTAGTTCCGGTTGACCCCGAAATCAGGTGTCTTGCGGTAAAATTCAGATCTAGGACTAGTGCATCACTATTAACGAGTAGAACACTAGAACCGATCAGATTCATACCGATTTTAAGGGTAAAAGAAGGAGAGAACTTAGGTTCATTTCTTTCAACTCTTTTATCCTTAGAAAAGTTTAGATCTAGGTGAAGTTGTTGTGAAATCGTATGGAAATCGTTCAGATCTGAGATATTCTTGGTGGAATGAGGTCAAGCTTGAAGTTTATAAGAACTTCATGATGACGTCACCCGAGAATACCTCAAATCCGGATGATTTCATGGTTAAAAGTGAAGATTTGAAAGATGGAAATGTGTAGAATTGTGTAGTGATTAAGAATGTACAAGAATTAGTGCAAGATCTTACCTGGATTGAGATAAATCTGAGAAAAAGTGAAGAATGCGTGCGGTTCGGACGTCACTTGCCAAAAGTGGAAAAGTTGGAGAGTGACCCGTGTATTTATAGGATGCCAAAAAGGGAAAGGGTGAAACGTGCGCATGGCACGTACCCGGATAGGCTATTCGCGCGGATAGGCCATCCGTGCGGATTGGCAATCCGTGCGGATTGGCAATCCGTGCGGATTGGCCATCCGTGCGGATTGGCCATCCGTGCGGATTGGCCATCCGTGCGGATTGGCCATCCGTGCGGATGCCGCCTGCTTTGGTGTGTTCGGTGCGATGTTGCTTCGGTTTCGATTTGCGAGCGATTCGATGGGGTTTCCTAGTCAAATTACTTTCAGTCCCAACTACTTCTTATAGGGTTCGACTCGGAATTCGGGTTCGAGTTTGTTTACATTCGAGTTAGACTTCGAGTTCGTTTGAGTTCGCTTGATTATCACAACATAACATAAAATAAACATGCACAGGTAACACGTAAAGCACACACACACCTAGGAATGACAAGTAAAATACATAGTTCGAGTTACGGTTCGATGTCGATTTGATTAGCATAGCTTGGTTAACTTTATCGCATTGTTACTTCCTATCATTCAAAGTCGTAGGTCGATTGAAATACGGTTAGCATGATTCGATTATTGTAATGAACGACATTTACTCCACATAATATAAATAAAATAAAAACATTTCTACGAGTCAAGTCGCGCGAAATCGGTCGTTGACTTTGACCTTGACTTTGACTTTCACTCGTGAAAACACGGGGTGTTACAGCCTCCCTTTGTTTAGGGAATTTCGTCCCGAAATTAAGCTGGAAGCCGTAACTAGCCGTGGATCACATGTGAGAGTCCTTCGTTCGGACCATTGAAAATCGTCAAATTAATCGGGTTTTTACGGTTAAAATTGCTGATTTTTGGATATGATGTGCGAAATTGTTTGATCTAAAAGCCTATAAAGTTTCAGATCTTAATTCGAAGCCGTTTGTGAGAACTCTGCTTATTGTAGGTCCGGATTTATCTCCGATTCGATTGCGTAACAACACGTTCGACGTGCGGCATCCGCGAACGTGCTTGACTAATCATAATCGTAACGGAGTCAAAATCGGTCCTACAGGTGGTATCTGAGCAGGTGATCGATTGCTCAGATTTGAGCAATTTCTTCATCTTTCTTATCTATCACGTTTTCAACAGATAATCGACAAATTAAACAAGATTTTACGGTTAAAAAATTGTTAAGACTTAGATATGTTGTGCGAAAACACTTGATTTACAAGCCTACAAAATTTCTTAATTAAACAACTGTGGGTACTTTGCCTTCATGTCGCTTTCGAGTTCCCAAGTGAACTCCGCGCCTCGTTTGCCTTCCCATCGGACTTTCACAATAGGAATGCGTGAGCGTCTGAGTTCTTTGGTTTGGCGATCCATGATTTCGACAGGCTTTTCCACGAAGTGTAATGTTTCGTTCACTTGTAGATCATCTAGAGGAACATGTAGATCGTGGTCGGCGATGCACTTTCGGAGGTTTGACACGTGGAAAGTCGGATGGACATTGCTAAGTTCTTCCGGTAATTCGAGTTTGTAGGCGACTTTTCCGATCCTTTCCAGAATCTTAAAAGGTCCAACATATCGAGGCGCGAGTTTCCCCTTCTTGCCGAATCGGACTACACCCTTCCAAGGTGATACCTTTAGGAGTACGTAGTCACCAACGCCATATTCACGGGGTTTGCGCTTTTTATCGGCGTAAACTTTCTGTCGATCCCGAGCTTTCGCTAGGTTGTCCCGAATTTGGAAAATTTTGTCTGTCGTTTCTTGTAGCAGCTCCGGACCGGTTAGTTGCGAGTGACCGATCTCGTGCCACACAATAGGCGATCGACATCTTCTTCCGTATAAGGCCTCGAAAGGTGCCATCTGGATGCTAGCCTGGTAGCTGTTGTTATACGAGAATTCGACTAACGGAAGGTGTCTATCCCAATTACCACCGAAGTCTAGAACACATGAACGGAGCATGTCTTCAAGTGTACGAATCGTTCTTTCAGTCTGACCGTCGGTTTGTGGGTGGAACGCAGTACTTAGATTAAGCGTCTCCTATCGCTCTAACAACATCAAGGTATGATTCTATCACTCTTAGTAGTTAGATTAGTTACTTGCATGTAGTTAAAACACCAAAAATTTGGGGAAAAATCTAGGGTTCTTGATGTTCATCCAGATCGAACCTCAAATTTTTGTTTAGATCTGTTTGCATTTAGTTAGATTAGTGTTAAGGGAAGTAGATACACTTGTATTGTTCACAGATTCACCGGATTTCTCACAAAAACCCCAAACCCTTGTTTTTGAACCGAAAAAGATAAAATTGATAGGGTAAACGGGCTATTTTGGGAAAAACGGCACTTAGGGTTTCATTTTCGGGGGAAACCGCACCTATTGGACCAAAAATATTCAAGTTTTCGAAACCGGGTCGAAAAATGGGATTTTTGAGTAACAGACGCCTGGACACGGGGCCGTGTCCGCTGAACACGGGGTCGTGTCCAGCCCACTGTTTGCAGTTTTGTCCGAAAATATTTCTGTTTCGTGCTAACTTTTGGTGTATTCTTTCAGATGGCTAGGAAGTTCACAAGATTCAACGCCACTGAGCTCGATGCTAGAGCTCGATACGAGATACTTCAAACAAGGCCAGAGGGATACCCGAGGCAAGCGTGCACGGACTTGCTAACCTTGGTGAATCAAATTGACCGTTTCAACAACATTGTCACGGGACCACTCAGAGTCGCCCTAACAACTCGACTCCGTTCCGTCCATGAATGCACATTGGAGTTCTATAGCACTTTTGCATTCAACTCGAGGTCTGACCCGTTCGACAATGACGGGGTATCATTCCGATGTGGCGGAACGAGGTATTCGATCTCTATGGCTCAGTTTGGATCGATTGTAGAGTTGTATGCCGAAGAGGATGCGGGAAACGAAGAAAATACTGGAGGAATGAGAGAGATAGGTGAAAACGAACGCCAAGCTATTTGGGCTCAGATTGGAGAAGGGTACTACAATCCGAGCAGCACTAAGAGTACAAAGTTGAGGGATCCGCTATACAGATACATTCATAGGCTCCTCGGCTACTCTCTTAGCCAAAGGCATGACAGTAGTGGCGTCGTTGGGTTAAGAGATTTGGTTGTCCTCCACTGCATCCACAACCGCAGGCCGCTCGATGTTCCATTCCTCATGCTCCGAAACATGTACCACAACCGCCTTGCTAGTGCACCGACTCCTATCTTCTTTGGGGGATGGGTGTACCGTCTCTTCAGGCACTTCGCCCACATACCTAGGGCATTTGAAAGGAGCCCATGGTCGGGTATGGTGGATATACACATATGCTGCTCAATGAACCTGATTTATGAGGCGGAAGACGGGACGGTGAGCTTTCAAAGGATGCAAGGTCATGCATGGAACCCGCAAGAAGCGCTTGTCCTCCAAGCTCCGCAACATCATCAATACCAACCCCATGGTGATCCGGGCCAATCATCCTCCTCGGGAGGCGGTTTTCCTAACTTTCAAAGTTTGCATGATTTGTTGCAGGAAAACCTTATGTGCACCAGGAACACCTACAACATGGCGAGCAACACCTACCACCGGGTCGGAGCTATCGAAAGAAACATATCCGACATCCAAGACGATGTTGGATACATACGAGACCACATTGCACGCCATGGAGGGGATGATGACGATGATGATGATGACGATGCCATGGAGTAGGCGGGAGGAGCGGAGGAATAGAAGGTTGATTGATGACTTCCCAGGTTAACCCTTTTTCACTCTTGAACAATTGATGGCCTGCGTGCCAAGTGTTGAACAATTTACTTTCCCTAACTTCTTTTATTTTCTGCATTTATTTTTCTTTTAACTTTGACATGGATGTTGAATATTGGTAAAAGTAGGATGTTTGCTATGGTATGGTATGGTGTCTATTGAATAAGCAGGTACATACGAGGCTTAGAGTGCTAAACATTAGTACTACTAAAGCCGGGACAAAAAAACCGACGAAAGAAACCTGTTTTTCAACTTTGCAGACTGTCCACACGGGGCCGTGTCCAGCCAACACGCCCCCGTGCCCACTCCCCTGAACCTGCTGATTGTTTTATTTCTGCAGACCTTGACAGACACGGGGTCGTGTTCAGCCGACACGCCCCCGTGTTCACCTTCTGTAAGTCTTCGTTACGGGCACCTGAGCACGGGGTTGTGTTCACGCAACACGGGGTCGTGCCCAGGAAACCAGTAACACAAAATTTTTGCTTTTTACACCTTTTTACACATTCAATCAACCTAAAAACTTATTTTTGGGACACATTGAGGACAATGTGTAATTTAAGTGTGGGGGGGATGCTAAAACCTTGAATATTGCAAGTCCTAAATACAAGCCTTACACAAAACTCTATTGGAACCGCTAATCACCCCAAAATTTTTCAAAAAAAAAATTTTTTTTTTTTACTTGTCTAGGTTTAACTCGGGAAATTCAAGTTCTAAAAAGGTTATATTTTTACGAATTTACAACCGATAGCGTCGTGATAAAAAGAACCAACATAAGAAAGTTATGAAAAGACATGACAAGCTTAGTTAAAATTTGATTATATATACTTGATCACATAAAAACCCATTCCCACAAAAGTGAGTTTTGAGCCTTTATTGAGCAAACACTTACATATCATTTGACTAAATGCTCATTTTCGTTTCTTGTGTGAATAGCCGCTTGGTTCTTACGACTCTAGAACTTGCCATGACGATACATTCCCAGTCCCTACCAACTTAAACCCGAGTAAGTAAATGATGGAGGCATTAGGACTAACCCTTTTTTATTTCTACACCATTATTTTTCTTTTTTTTACCACCTACCCAAAATCCCCCTAGTTAGCCCCTTTGAGCCTAAACCTTTTCATTTCATAACCCAAACCAAACACCCTTTTTACCCACCAAAACCTTTTTCATTTTTAACCCTTTGTTTTAGTAACAAGTTCGGTTCTTCATATGACTTTTGAAAAAAAAAATATTTGTGTTGATGATGAAGCAAAAGAAAATAAACAAACAAGTTCATCAAAAATAACTTTGTTTGAATAAATAGCTTCATCAAAATAAAAGTTACAAAAATAAAAAGTCTTACGAAAACCGACACTTGTTACGCTTTTCGCCTTTTTCTACTAACCACTAACCACCAACCCAACCACCTACCTTTAACCCAAGCCTAACCCTTTACCCACAAAGTCCTCTTGATATTTACAAAGGTATATAGGTTAAAAAGGAGGAGGATTGATTGTTTGGCAAGCCTATGGTAGGAGTAAGTTCCATGCCGCTCTCGAGTGATCCACAAAAATACATTTTCGGCCGAGTGTTGAGTGATCCCCGTGAGGTATGTGAACTTGTATATAAATAGAATTTTACAAAGGCATGTTATGCCCTAATAAGTAATTTCTCTTATGAAAAGTTTTAAATAAATCATGACGAATAGGATTGTAAATAAATAAAAATTAAATTAAATAAAGAATCTTGGAAATCCCGACACTCTACGACAAGCCCAAAAACCTTCTTCTCTACCCATTCCATTTGGGAGTGTAATAGCCACATATTAAAGAGTTTTGCTTGAGGACAAGCAAAGATTCAAGTGTGGGGGTATTTGATAAGTAATTTCTCTTACGAAGTGTGTGTGTGTGTGTGAGAGAGAGAGAGAGAGTTGTGTGTGTGTTTGGGATGGTGTGGTAATGTGGTATGGCGATTTAATACTTGCAACCCACGTTAACCGCTGTAGTACCGTTGGGTTTAAACAAGAAGGAAATGTGAGTCGGTACCCTTTTTTATGTGAAAATTACAAAACAAGAAGGGTGAACCATTTCAGAAAATAGCTACAATGATACTACTATCTAGTATCTACAAAAGAAAAAGAAGCATAAAGTGGCAATTGTAAAACCATTTCAGAAGGGTCCTAATATTAACACATGGGAAAACTTATTTACACATGGTGTATACGGGCCGTATACTGTTATACGACCCGTATAGAATAAAAAAAACTGACAAAGTCTGTGCCAGCAGACTCTGTCAGTTTTTTTTATTCCATACGGGCCGTATAACAGTATACGGCCCGTATACACCATGTGTAAATAAGTTTGCTTGGTCGTATACAATGTATACGAACGTGTATACGGGCCGTATACTATTATACGGCCCGTATGGAACAAAAATTTTATTTTTCAAGTATTTAAGGGATTTAAGGTGTAAATCACAGTAGATATTTTACAGTCGTGAGGTGCTCAAACCTTTCTAAAAGTAGAAAAAATAAAACATTAACAAGTAACAAAGATTGAAGAACAAGAAAATGTGTCGTATGACTGTAATAAAACGGAAGCTATCAACGCGGGATTACGGGCATGATGTTATTCTTTATTTAATATTTATATAATAAAAGGAAGGGTGAGTGATGTGTTCAAAATGTAACATATAAATTTCATCATATAAGGCATAAAACTAACCCTTTTTTAGTACTAATGTTGGAAAAAGTGTGCTTTTGTCTTCCTTTTGTATTTTCAGGATTAAATGACCTCAAATTAACAAAAGAAGCAAAAAGACATCAAAATCTAACATAAATACAAGAAAAGGAACAGAATGTGACATGCCCGACCCCACGACAGCATCTTCCCAAGCAAAAGAAGAGATCAGAAGCCTGAACACGCCCCGTGCTCAGCCAGCACGGGGGCGTGCCCAAGTGTCAGCAGAAAAGACAAAGTGGTAGAAGCTTCTATTGCCCACCACGGGGCCGTGCTCAGCGGACACGGGGCCGTGGTCAACTATAAGATTCGCACAATCCAGGCAAATCTTCATAGTACAAAGATTCTTCTGCACACGGGGTCGTGCTCAGCGGACACGGGGGCGTGGTCAACTAATAAGACAAAGCTGCATTAAATGAAGAAAGAGAAGGATGTGGACACGGGGTCGTGCCCACTGGACACGGGGCCGTGCCCGAGCTTCTGTTCAGCCTATAAATAGAAGTGCTTGGCTCAAGCTCAAACCATCCCTTGGCACACCACCTCTCTCACACTTCACCCACCACCCACCACCACCATAACACCATCATCCACCACCATCATCCATTGTCCATCGTAGAGTGTGTGAGTCGTCTCGGGATCCAAGATTGATCGTAAGAGTTCTTGACAATCAAGGCCATGTTTGCCTAAGTCTCTTACATCACTTGGTGAAGACAAAGTGTCTAGTGTAGTACTTTTTATTTCTAATCTTTTGCACTTTTTATTTGGTTTTGTATTAATGACTTTAATAACTAGTTGCTTATGTTGAAGGTGATCTTTCCTTATCGTTTGTCCGTGGTGTCTTGGCATTATTTTACTGTCTATATAAAATAAAAGATTTTCACCATTCATATCTCCACGGTCTATATGGAGGTATGTTGGCTACCTGGTCGGGGGTTAAGGGAACGGTTTGGTAAAGGTCTTGCCATTGTTCAGCGTTTAGAGGTCCTGCAATGGACCTGGGTCAAATTTAGTAGGACCTCCTTCAATACTTAACGGTATTGGATGGCGGGGGTCCAAACTCTTTGATCCCCTCATAAGTTAACTACTATTAATACTATAACCCGGCTACTTAGGACTGTATCCCTGCTGACTCAGACTACTTAGTCGAGGGTAACGTCACCTCCAAAAGAGGGGCCTACCATAATATTGCATTAATAACTTAATTAATTATCTTCCAATAATCCACCCTTTTAGGATTGTATCCTTGCTGACTCAAACTACTGGGGTGAGGGTAACGTCACCTTCAAAAGAGGGGCCTACTACAATAACTAAGATAATCTCTTAATTATATGCAAAAGTGCGGAAATAATCAAAGGTTACACTAGATACGAGTCGGAACCAAGTGATTCATCTCGTCTATCTGTTTTTATTTTATTTTTATTTTCAGCATTTTAGTTAGTTTTTAGTTTTCTTAGTTTAAAACATTTTTCTAAACCTTTTTATTTTGATTAGACGTTGAGGATAAACCGGTACTAAAAGCTCTTGTGTCCTTGGACGACCTCGGTATCTTACCAACACTATACTACGCTCACGATGGGTGCACTTGCCCATATGTGTGTTTAGTGTTAGTGAAATATCGTGTTTTATAAATTTAAAACTTGGCTAAAAATAAGTGTTAAAGGGGCTTAAAATATACACCTAAAATATATAACACTTCACACGCATCAGTGAGGCATTTGATGAGAGTTGTAAGGAGTCTGAATAAAACGGAAGCTATTAACGCGGGATTACTGTAACACCTCGAAAATTCACGTCCTATAATGTGTAGACACGTGTCAAATGTTTAAACGTGTGGAAGAAATATTATAGAAGGACTAAAGTTGACAAACATGAAAAGTGTGTGAATATACGTATTCTAAGTGTCAACTGTGAATAAATATAATGTACATTAACCCTACAAGATGCTCATGCCTTCAAACGAATAAATCATGGATCATACGAAGCTAAAAGTGAGAGATTACAAACTACAGGGGCTAAATGTGTCAACGTGTTTAAATTATACCTCTGAGTGACCTTTTGACAAACCCGAAGCTTTGTAACGGTTAATTATGCTCACTAGAATACACGGTTTAATTTTCGTAAAGTTTCGTTAACGTATGAGAAAGTTATGATCAAATTCGTGTGCGAGGGGTTAAAGCGTCAACATTGAAAATTAGGCCTTTTCGGGTGACAATAAAGTTTACCGAGGACTAATCAAAGTAGGTAAATGTCTTGAAGCCCTTATACGTCAATTACGAGGGCTCAAAATGCAAGAAAATAAGGTCTTTTCGAAGTTTGAAGAGCCAGGGACCAAAACTGCAATTTTTAAAAAGTTTGTTGGGTGACCCCAAGGGCTCGTGTAGCGTGAGCACTAACTGCCTAGGCAGTCGCGCTACGCCACTGCCACACCTGAACAGATTTCCTTGTTTCTTGGATGTGTGTCTGCTAGGTGCGTTTGTGAGCGATTCTAACTCGATTCTCCACATCACTTGACCCCTAAAGCACCCCCTAAACACTAGTAACAAGTGTTGATCAGTTGTGGGCACTAGTAGACTTGTTTGTCAATCAATTGTGGTGCCTAAATCCACTACAAAAAGGCCTTCAAGTTCACAAACATTCCTCACACCTTCAAGTGCATATCTGATCAATTCTGGAGCTCCCAAGCAGCCTCAACTGATCATATCTCGTGCATAGGACTCTTGTAAGTCTGCTAGTTCTTCTTTAATTGTGTTTAGCTTGGTTAATTAGCTAAAAATTAAACCGTCGTAATTACGGTTTGACTTCGAGATTAGTCAATAATGGCTCAGTCATATCTCAAATTAAAAGTAGTTATATGTTGGTATTCATGTGGGTAATAAAACCTCAAAAGGGTTTCCCCTGATCACCACTCTAACCAGGTCAAAAGTTGGGTCAAACTTATATTTAAAATGTCAACAGGAAGTCTAAAATGCCATTTATGCATAATTAACATTGTAGATCATATACAACCTGTTGGATCATTGTTATAACTTAGTAATAAGTGTAAAAACATGTCTAAACATGTTCAACCCGACAATTTCCTGTTTAGACCCGGTTCGGAACTGAAAGTCACATAGTTTGACTTTCACTTTGACTTTCAGTTCTGACCCGTTTAGGCATGTTTTAGAAATGCCTCAGAGCTTTAATTGGACTAGGTTACATGTTAGAATAACCCTCTGTGATTATACACCTTGTTTCATTAGTCATCCAATTAATATGCATGTTTCCGTTAATTGCTCATATGTTGACCGTTATGCCCTTATTGCCTTAAAACGTGATTTTTGGAAATGTAAAAGAGTAGAAACTTTAATTACTGATATATAAACTTGTATGCAAAGTTTGACATCAGTTTGACTTGTAGATTAAGAGTTATGCTCATTATCGCAAATTTAAAGCTTTATGTTAATAAATTGGCGTAATTAGCATATAGCCTAGTTAAGCCTACTTTTTGATATCAAATCTTTTACCCACTGATGTAATATATTATTTTGGGATTTTTAAAGATTTTTAATTAATTTTAGGCTGAGCATAACTCATAGTCGTAGGCTTAATTCGGTAAATGTCGGTTTTGCCCTTACGGGCCATAAAATGAGTTTTACATATCAAAACGACTCCAAACCTTTTGCTACTGATTAGTTATGATAAATAAATTATTTTAGACCTTCTGGAATAATGAAAATATCAGCTTTAGGTATTGAACCCGTAAACGGCTCCTAATCGCCTTATTTAGCGTTTTTAGCACATAGTATGTACTAATACTATTTTTAAACATACAAGGGTGATACCTACTGATGTTTTAGTCAAATTATAACATTTTAACAGTAAGCAAAAGTTGGTTACCTCAGACTTCAGTTTTGAGCTTTTCGGCTTATGTGAAATTACCAAAATACCCCTACGGGGCATAGTTTGGTTATAGTTGATAAATTTCACATATCTAAAATACCTTACTGTTATAAATCAGTAAAATAAGTATTTTTGCTGATTATATCAGACCTGTAACTCAGCTAAACATTCAAACTCTTTTATAAACATTCAAATGACCAAACTACCCCTACGGGGCCTAGTTTGTGTTTAAACACGTTTCGGGCATAATGAAAGACATCTTACTGATGTCACAACATATTTGAGGCATAATTAACTTAGGAAACCTGTATATAGCTCTCATGAATACCCGTCACGCTTATTACGCGTACGGTTCGGTTTATGTAACAAGTTTACATAAATTAGCCGAAACGGGTCAAACCTTAACGGTTTTATCTCAAAATCCAGAATGTGAACAATAAACCCATATTAAACAAGTCTCTAAACTTGTCGGGTTTGAATCACATTCTATCCGGTCTTCGCTTAATCGTGCGTACGAACCGTATCTTTGAAACTAGCCGGTCTAAGCTTAAGCTTAATTAAAGACCCGTTAGGATTCTAATAGGTTGTTATAAAACCTTCGTTCCAGATTAGGAGTACCAGTAAAAGCTACGTGCATTTTGCTTATTGTGATTTATACATTGCTCAGGTAAATACTTTTAACTTATTTTCCCTATACGGGCTTGGGTTACGGTATATAGCATACCGCTTGATCGAGCATCAAATCTCCACAGTTAAGTGGGTAGTTGACTAATTTGATCGGCTCGTTTAAACAGTCTTGATTACTTAAAGCCTTTGGGGGGTTAATGACCATGTCCCGGATATCCTAGGCATCATCTTACGAGATGGCCACAACCTGAGCACGGGGTGTAGGCGTACACCTGTCAGTGTATAACTCTATGATGTGGTGTGTCTATTGATCTTTAACCCGGACAAGATCCAGGATACTGAACGCACAAGTAACATGTAATTCGTTCACAAGATTATAATATTAAATAATTCTCCCAAGTTAAATAAAATGCTTTATGCCACGTGCAACCAAACAAATTTTCAATCATTTTCCAAAATGAGTCAGTTGAATGTATTTACCAGTGTAAACTGATGTATTTTCCCAAAAAGACTGAATGCAGGTACTAAACGAAATTGGCTAGACTGTCTCCTTAGCATCAATAAAAGTCCCGCAAGCTTAGGATGCCTGAAGTCTGTTGAACTGTTGTTTCTATTTTATTTCGATCCGTTCTGTGGATAAACATCCGAACATTGTGATACTTGATATTACAATAATTTATTCGGTTGTATTATATCTTTAAATTTGCTTCCGCTGTGCATATTAAATATTGTGTTGTTTGACTATTACGTTGCCAACCACGTCACGATACTCCCCCACCGGGCCCACCGGTGACACGTGGAAATCGGGGTGTGACAGGTTGGTATCAGAGCCAACACTGAGTGAATTAAACACTAGCCTTTTGTGTTTAATCTCAGTTACACAATTGCACATATCTAAACCTTCGAGTCTAGACTTATAACATAGGACAAATTCCACCTTATTCGGTTTTTTGTTTTGTCCTTTAAATTTTATATTTTGTTATTGTTATCTTATGCTATTTTGACAGGCTTAACAAAGATGCCTCCAAGATTTTTCCGTAGAAGAGGACGAGGAAAGGGGCCGATCACCGCCCCCAATGATAACGAGGCAGGACCCTCAAATGTCCGAGCTCCGTCTACCACGGAGAGTGACGATCCACGCCAAAACAGAAGAAATCTATTTGAGCCAGCTAGACGGTCGGTCTCACATAGCTCGACACCTCCGATCCAAAACCCTTATGGGCCACAACCGGACTACGAGCCGAACAACCCTCAGCCTTCCTTCATACCATTGCAACGATCCCTGTCTCATCATTCGTATGGTGACCCCACACCCATCTTTCGAGGCCAATTTAATCCGGCCAATTTCTTACCAGAACCCGTGGGTTTTAACCCACTGGGGCCAGACGATCACTTCTCCGGTAATAACGCGGACGACATGGACGAGGATACGGACCCCGTCGAACCCGCAAGTGGCACACCAAACCATCCGATCGAAATCTCCGATGGATCTTCATTCCACGGATCACCTTATGTTGGTCCGGACAGCTTTCAGGCGATGTTCACCAGGCACGAGTGGTACTATACACCTCATCACCACTCGTCGCCTCATGAGCAGCAGCAGCCGCAGCATCATCAAGATTCCTCTGAGGATCACCGATTTGTGGCAGTTACGCCACCACCTCCACCGCCACCAGTACAGCCGACACCTCCTCAACCGCCAAGGCGTAGGAGAACCGGTGCCCGAATGTCGTCACGAGCAGGGGACTTCCATTTCAGTTCCCCACGTCAGTCCAGTGGCAGCCATTATCCGCCACACCAGGAGGACCCACAAATGGGTGGACCTTCACAGCCAGCTGTTCCACAGCCACCGCCGATGGGTTTTGATAACCCAATACCAGCATATACGGGTTCCATGGCATACAACCCGTTCGAACAGCCAAATCACCACAATTATGGTTACGCGGAGGCCGACCCTTACATGGTAGCGGCGAACTACAACACCCAAGGACCCTATGGAGATCCATGGGGAGTAGGTTACCCAACACAAGGGTACCAGATACCTCCCAGACCTATTATACGGACGCAATCACAGCCGCCTCGGTTTTCTCCCCCAGAACGGGAGGAAATTCTTCAGAGGCTGGAATAGGTTGAGCGAGAAAATCGCCGCGACCGCCAGGAGAGACAAAGCTTTTTCCAAGGATTGGCAAGTTTGATCAAGGGGAAGAACAAGAAGGATCGTTGAATCCTTCTGTTATTGTTGTAACCTCCTTTTATGAGTTTAGCCCCTGCGTGGGCATGTATTTGGTTGTTAAGCCCCTACGTGGGTATGTATGTGTGTTGATTTGACCCCTGCGTGGGTCTATTTTCCGTTAACCCCTGGGTGGGTATGATGTTTATTTGTTTAAGGTCCCTGCGTGGACTAGTTTGTTGTTTAAAGCCCCTGCGTGGGCAAGTACTTGTTTAAAACCCCTGCGTGGGTAAATTGTTATTTGAAAAGACCCGTTTAGGGCAGCATGTAATATTATAATAAATTAATGGAATGTTTGTTTTTATAAATTCATGTTTGCTATTATATGCATAATTATTATATATGAAATAAATAAATCAAAATCATTCCTTTTAAACGTTAATCTGCCTATTTAAATATTAATAAGAATCTTGTGAGTGAAACCTAGCCTGAGGGTCATTATAAAGACCTAGCCAAGATGGTAAGACTTGTTAAAAAGATTCCAATTCCCTGTTAACATCTGAAAATATGTTAACACTCCTGGCAGACGTGATTCGTTAAAATCATATATGTTATTAAAGGAATTCCTTAGAAGATTCCTAACCCAGTTTAATGATCTCTGAATCCTGGGTTTACATCATCAATTAAGATGATCATATTTTAACCATACGTGGTAATATAGTACCTACGGGCCTTGCTCATTTCTACATGAGCCAAAAAGACAGAGGTAGCTATAACTCCCTGTCAAATAAAGGTAATAAACTAGGTTCAAACCTCAAATGCTTTGATTCTCTGAAATCCTAGCAGATAACTTATAATTGTCCATGTGACTAGGCCTTTGGTGCCACGAATAAAACTATTATTGTTTTATGATTAGGATAAATTATTATAGAAATCCTAAATAAATTTGATTAATAAATTAACCAAATGTGGTCTCTGTTTACCATGGTTAATGAATTACCCTAAGGGGCAAATCCATAATAAACTTCCAAATAAACTATTGTCCTTGTTTTCTGCAACAGTTCAATTGTAATGGCTAACTCAGACGAGGGTAATAGTCATCCAGCGGAGGTTAATAATGACGCCCGAATTAATCTAACGGGTGCGGAATTGAAAGCGATCATAGACGGCACAGTTACACAAGCTTTGGAAAGGCAGTATGAGGAATATAGTAGGACTCGTAGCAGGACCCTATCTACACAGCCTTCAAAGCCACCGTCCAATAATGACGACCCGAAGAAAGGTAATGACCGACACTCCTCGAACCACAGTGCTCCATCTCAGCAGGTTATACTAAACAAGGGACCCCGCGACAAGGGTTGCTCGTATAAATATTTCGTTTCCTGCAAACCCCGGGATTTCACTGGGGAGAAGGGAGCCATTGACTGTATGACATGGCTGGATGAAATGGATACGGTTGTAGACATCAGCGGATGCGCTGAGCGAGACGTGGTCAAGTTTGTGTCGCAGTCCTTCAAGGGTGAAGCATTAGCATGGTGGAAATCTCTGATTCAAGCCACCGGGAAAATCCCATTGTACAATATGTCATGGGATCAATTTGTTGCCCTTATCAAGGAAAATTTCTGCCCTCAGCATGAGGTGGAGAAGATAGAGTCCGATTTTCTATCCTTGGTGATGACAAACCTCGACTGTCAAGCTTACCTAACGAGCTTCAACACTATGTCTCGGTTGGTTCCATACCTGGTAACCCCGGAACCAAAACGGATAGCTCGTTTTATTGGTGGTTTAGCCCCCGAGATCAAGGCAAGCGTAAAAGCTTCTCTGCCAGCGACTTTTAGATCAGTAGCTGACATTTCCTTATCCCTCACTCTGGATGCGGTCAGGCAGAGATCGCTGAGGAATAAGGAGGCTGAGAAGAGGAAGCGTGAAGATGATGGTTCACGAAGGTCGAGCAAGAAACACCGTGGGAACGGTGACAACAAGAAAGGATCTGACTCAAGGAAAGAGGGGCATAATTCTGGTGAAAAGCCCAAATGCAAGATATGCAAGAAGCAGCACTATGGAAAGTGCAGACTTGAGTCAAACTCACAGACTCAGTCAAAAACCTATGCGTGTGGTATTTGCAAGTCCACGGATCACAAAACTTTGGATTGCAAGAAGATAAAAGACGCAACGTGCTACCGTTGCAATGAAAAGGGCCACATTAAAACCAACTGCCCTAAGTACAACAAGAAGCCTGAAGAGGCTAAGAAGACTAATGCTAGAGTCTTCAGAATGGACGCCAAAGAAGCAGTTCTAGACGACAACGTTATTACAGGTACCTTCCTTGTAAATGACGTCTATGCTAGAGTACTATTTGATTCAGGCGCGGATAAGTCTTTCGTAAATCATAAATTTTGTGAATTGCTGAAATTACCTGTCAAAGCCTTAAAAATGAATTATGAGGTAGAGTTAGCAGATGGAACCATAGAAACCGTCTCAAATGTGTTAGATGGATGTGTTATATCCATTAAGAACCATTCTTTTCCTCTGTCTCTACTTCCGTTTAAGTTGGCCGGTTTTGACATAGTTCTGGGTATGGACTGGTTATCTCGTAACCAGGCCCAAATTGTCTGTAACATGAAGCAAGTGGTAATAAAGACTCCGTCTGGTGAACCACTTACCATTCGGGGAGATACCCAGTATGGACTGCCTGAGCAGGTGACTATGCTTAAGGCTTCCAAATGTTTAAAGAAGGGATGTGTCATCTACATGGCACAGGTGATTATTGATGAACCTAGACCAAAGATAGAAGACATCCCTGTCATCTCTGAATTTCCAGAAGTTTTTCCGGAAGAACTATCTGGTTTGCCACCAGATAGGCAAGTGGAATTCAGGATTGATATCATCCCCGGAGTTGCACCAGTTGCAAGAGCACCTTATAGGTTGGCGCCCACAGAAATGAAAGAATTGAGGACACAGCTAGATGAATTACTAGCCAAGGGTTTCATTAAACCTAGCTCGTCGCCTTGGGGAGCGCCAGTCCTATTTGTCAAGAAGAAGGATGGATCGATGCGTCTGTGCATCGACTATCGTGAGCTTAATAAGGTCACGATAAAGAATAGATATCCTTTGCCTAGGATCGACGATTTGTTCGATCAGTTACAAGGAGCCAGTTATTTCTCGAAGATTGATTTGAGGTCAGGCTACCATCAACTAAAGGTTAGAGATGAAGACGTGCATAAAACTGCATTTAGGACTCGTTATGGTCATTACGAGTTCCTAGTGATGCCTTTTGGGCTCACTAATGCACCGGCCGCGTTCATGGATCTCATGAATCGCGTTTGCAAGCCGCACTTAGATAAATTCGTCATCGTCTTCATTGACGACATTCTCATTTACTCTAAGAACCAAGCTGACCACGAGAAACACCTTCGATGTATTCTCAAACTCCTGCATCAGGAGAAGCTCTATGCCAAATTCTCTAAATGTGAATTTTGGCTACGAGAAGTCCAATTTCTTGGACATGTGGTCAGTGAACGTGGTATCCAGGTGGATCCCGCTAAAGTTGAAGCTGTCATGAATTGGCAAGAGCCAAAGACGCCTACGGAGATTCGTAGCTTCCTGGGATTGGCAGGATATTACAGGCGTTTCATTGAAAAATTTTCAAGGATTGCTGCACCCCTAACTTCCTTGACCAATAAGAAAGTAAAGTTCGTTTGGGGCTCTAAGCAGCAAGAATCCTTTGATGTTTTGAAACAGAAGTTGAGCAAAGCTCCTATGCTTACATTACCTGAAGGCACTGAAGAATTCGTAGTTTACTGCGATGCTTCACACACCGGCATGGGTTGTGTGCTTATTCAGAAAGGCAAGGTTATTGCCTATGCATCACGACAGTTAAAGGTGCACGAAAAGAATTACACCACCCATGACTTGGAATTGGGTGCCGTTGTGTTCGCACTAAAACTGTGGAGGCATTATCTTTATGGGATCAAGTTTGTGATCTATTCTGATCACAAGAGCCTCCAGCATCTGTTTAATTAGAAAGAGTTAAACATGAGGCAACGCCGTTGGATGGAGACCTTGAATGATTATGATTGTGAAATCAAGTATCATCCCGTCAAGGCGAATGTAGTCGCTGATGCCTTGAGTCGAAAGGAAAGGATGAAACCTATCCGAATCAATGCCAAGCGCATGGAAATAAAGAACAGTTTGATAGAAAAGGTGTTAGCTGCACAGAAGGAAGCTGTGTTGGAAGCTAACTATCCTAATGAAAAGTTAGGAGTAACTGAGGAGCAGTTAACTCTTAGCAAGGACGGAATTCTGTGATTGAATGGACGAATATGGGTTCCAATTTATGGAGGGCTTCGAGATGTCATCCTCCAGGAAGCCCATAGTTCCAAATACTCCGTTCATCCTGGAGCTGATAAGATGTACCAGGATCTAAAGGCAAATTATTGGTGGATAGGCTTGAAGAAGTCTGTAGCCACTCATGTAGCTAAATGCTTGACATGTGCGCAAGTCAAAGCCGAGCATCAGAAACCGTCAGGTTTGCTACAACAGCCTGAACTTCCTACATGGAAGTGGGAAATGGTAACTATGGATTTTATTACCAAGTTACCCAAGACGAGGAAAGGAAATGATACAATATGGGTTATAGTTGATAGACTAACTAAGTCAGCACATTTCTTACCCATCAAGGAGACTTATAGCTCCGACATGTTAGCCCAGTTATACGTTGATAAGATTGTAGCCTTACATGGCATACCTGTGTCTATTATCTCTGACAGAGATACTAGATACACGTCACATTTTTGGAAGAGTTTCCAACAATCTTTGGGCACACGGTTAAATTTTAGTACGGCTTATCATCCTCAGACTGACGGTCAGAGTGAGCGTACTATTCAAACGTTGGAAGACATGCTACGTGCATGTGCGATCGATTTGGGTGGTAGTTGGGATAAGAACTTACCATTAATCGAATTCTCCTACAACAATAGCTACCACACCAGCATAAAGGTTGCGCCTTTCGAGGCATTATATGGTAGAAAGTGTAGATCGCCTGTGTGTTGGGCGGAAGTTGGAGATGTCCAGTTATCAGGACCTGAGATCGTGTTCGAAACGACAGACAAGATTGTCCAGATTCGTGACCGTCTTAAAGCTGCCCGGGATAGGCAGAAGAGTTACGCTGATCCAAATCGTAAGGATTTTCACTTCGAAGTAGGTGATAAAGTCCTACTTAAAGTGTCACCCTGGAAGGGAGTGATGCGATTTGGTAAGAAAGGCAAGCTAAGCCCGAGATACATAGGACCTTTCGAGGTTATCGAACGTGTCGGGTCAGTTGCCTATAAGTTAAACTTACCGGAAGAGCTCAGTGGAATTCACAATGTGTTCCACATCTGCAATCTGAAGAAGTGTTTCGCCGACGAATCACTGGTTATACCACATACAGATGTGTATATAGATGAGAGCTTGAAATTTGTTGAAAAACCTTTTTCGATTGAAGATCGACAGGTAAAGAAGCTTCGAAGGAAGCATGTGCCTATTGTAAAGGTCAAATGGGATGCCCGTAGAGGTCCCGAATATACGTGGGAGGTTGAATCCACGATGAAAGAAAAGTACCCTTACTTATTTCAGTAAATCTCGGGTCGAGATTTATTTTAAGGGGGTGAGGATGTAACACCTCGAAAATTCACGTCCTATAATGTGTAGACACGTGTCAAATGTTTAAACGTGTGGAAGAAATATTATAGAAGGACTAAAGTTGACAAACATGAAAAGTATGTGAATAAATATAATGTACATTAACCCTACAAGATGCTCATGCCTTCAAACGAATAAATCATGGATCATACGAAGCTAAAAGTGAGAGATTATAAACTACAGGGGCTAAATGTGTCAACGTGTTTAAATTATAATTCTGAGTGACCTTTTGACAAACCCAAAGCTTTGTAACGGTTAATTATGCTCACTAGAATACACGGTTTAAATTTCGTAAAGTTTCGTTAACGTATGAGAAAGTTATGATCAAATTCGTATGCGAGGGGTTAAAGCGTCAACATTGAAAATTAGGCCTTTTCGGGTGACAATAAAGTTAACCGAGGACTAATCAAAGTAGGTAAATGTCTTGAAGCCCTTATACGTCAATTACGAGGGCTCAAAATGCAAGAAAATAAGGTCTTTTCGAAGTTTGAAGAGCCAGGGACCAAAACTGCAATTTTTAAAAAGTTTGTTGGGTGACCCCAAGGGCTCGTGTAGCGCGAGCACTAACTGCCTAGGCAGTCGCGCTACGCCACTGCCACACCTGAACAGATTTCCTTGTTTATTGGATGTGTGTCTGCTAGGTGCGTTTGTGAGCAATTCTAACTCGATTCTCCCCATCACTTGACCCCTAAAGCACCCCCTAAACACTAGTAACAAGTGTTGATCAGTTGTGGGCACTAGTAGACTTATTTGTCAATCAATTGTGGTGCCTAAATCCACTATAAAAAGGCCTTCAAGTTCACAAACATTCCTCACACCTTCAAGTGCATATCTGATCAATTCTGGAGCTCCCAAGCAGCCTCAACTGATCATATCTCGTGCATAGGACTCTTGTAAGTCTGCTAGTTCTTCTTTAATTGTGTTTAGCTTGGTTAATTAGCTAAAAGTCAAACCGTCGTAATTACGGTTTGACTTCGAGATTAGTCAATAATGGCTCAGTCATATCTCGAATTAAAAGTAGTTATATGTTGGTATTCATGTGGGTAATAAAACCTCAAAAGGGTTTCCCCTGATCACCACTCTAACCAGGTCAAAAGTCGGGTCAAACTTATATTTAAAAAGTCAACAGGAAGTCTAAAATGCCATTTATGCATAATTAACATTGTAGATCATATACAACCTGTTGGATCATTGTTATAACTTAGTAATAAGTGTAAAAACATGTCTAAACATGTTCAACCCGATAATTTCCTGTTTAGACCCGGTTCGGAACCGAAAGTCACATAGTTTGACTTTCACTTTGACTTTCAGTTCTGACCCGTTTAGGCATGTTTTAGAAATGCCTCAGAGCTTTAATTGGACTAGGTTACATGTTAGAATAACCCTCTGTGATTATACACCTTGTTTCATTAGTCATCCAATTAATATGCATGTTTCCGTTAATTGCTCATATGTTGACCGTTATGCCCTTATTGCCTTAAAACGTGATTTTTGGAAATGTAAAAGAGTAGAAACTTTAATTACTGATATATAAACTTGTATGCAAAGTTTGACATCAGTTTGACTTGTAGATTAAGAGTTATGCTCATTATCGCAAATTTAAAGCTTTATGTTAATAAATTGGCGTAATTAGCATATAGCCTAGTTAAGCCTACTTTTTGATATCAAATCTTTTACCCACTGATGTAATATATTATTTTGGGATTTTTAAAGATTTTTAATTAATTTTAGGCTGAGCATAACTCATAGTCGTAGGCTTAATTCGGTAAATGTCGGTTTTGCCCTTACGGGCCATAAAATGAGTTTTACATATCAAAACGACTCCAAACCTTTTGTTACTGATTAGTTATGATAAATAAATTATTTTAGACCTTCTGGAATAATGAAAATATCAGCTTTAGGTATTGAACCCGTAAACGGCTCCTAATCGCCTTATTTAGCGTTTTTAGCGCATAGTATGTACTAATACTATTTTTAAACATACAAGGGTGATACCTACTGATGTTTTAGTCAAATTATAACATTTTAACAGTAAGCAAAAGTTGGTTACCTCAGACTTCAGTTTTGAGCTTTTCGGCTTATGTGAAATTACCAAAATACCCCTACGGGGCATAGTTTGGTTATAGTTGATAAATTTCACATATCTAAAATACCTTACTGTTATAAATCAGTAAACTAAGTATTTTTGCTGATTATATCAGACCTGTAACTCAGCTAAACATTCAAACTCTTTTATAAACATTTAAATGACCAAACTACCCCTACGGGGCCTAGTTTGTGTTTAAACACGTTTCGGGCATAATGAAAGACATCTTACTGATGTCACAACATATTTGAGGCATAATTAACTTAGGAAACCTGTATATAGCTCTCATGAATACCCGTCACGCTTATTACGCGTACGGTTCGGTTTATGTAACAAGTTTACATAAATTAGCCGAAACGGGTCAAACCTTAACGGTTTTATCTCAAAATCCAGAATGTGAACAATAAACCCATATTAAACAAGTCTCTAAACTTGTCGGGTTTGAATCACATTCTATCCGGTCTTCGCTTAATCGTGCGTACGAACCGTATCTTTGAAACTAGCCGGTCTAAGCTTAAGCTTAATTAAAGACCCGTTAGGATTCTAATAGGTTGTTATAAAACCTTCGTTCCAGATTAGGAGTACCAGTAAAAGCTACGTGCATTTTGCTTATTGTGATTTATACATTGCTCAGGTAAATACTTTTAACTTATTTTCCCTATACGGGCTTGGGTTACGGTATATAGCATACCGCTTGATCGAGCATCAAATCTCCACAGTTAAGTGGGTAGTTGACTAATTTGATCGGCTCGTTTAAACAGTCTTGATTACTTAAAGCCTTTGGGGGGTTAATGACCATGTCCCGGATATCCTAGGCATCATCTTACGAGATGGCCACGACCTGAGCACGGGGTGTAGGCGTACACCTGTCAGTGTATAACTCTATGATGTGGCGTGTCTATTGATCTTTAACCCGGACAAGATCCGGGCTACTGAACGCACAAGTAACATGTAATTCGTTCACAAGATTATAATATTAAATAATTCTCCCAAGTTAAATAAAATGCTTTATGCCACGTGCATCCAAACAAATTTTCAATCATTTTCCAAAATGAGTCAGTTGAATGTATTTACCAGTGTAAACTGACGTATTTTCCCAAAAAGACTGAATGCAGGTACTAAACGAAATTGGCTGGACTGTCTCCTTAGCATCAATAAAAGTCCCGCAAGCTTAGGATGCCTGAAGTCTGTTGAACTGTTGTTTCTATTTTATTTCGATCCGTTCTGTGGATAAACATCCGAACATTGTGATACTTGATATTACAATAATTTATTCGGTTGTATTATATCTTTAAATTTGCTTCCGCTGTGCATATTAAATATTGTGTTGTTTGACTATTACGTTGCCAACCACGTCACGATACTCCCCCACCGGGCCCACCGGTGACACGTGGAAATCGGGGTGTGACAGGTTGGTATCAGAGCCAACACTGAGTGAATTAAACACTAGCCTTTTGTGTTTAATCTCAGTTGCACAATTGCACATATCTAAACCTTCGAATTAAACACTAGCCTTTTGCACATATTTGTTTTGTCACGTACATTTCGTAAGAAACTTTTCGTGCACTGAACCTTCACCTCCAATCATTTCCTGGTCAAATCACACACTATAAAGTTTAAACTTATCGTGTGTTGTAGTCTGGAAAGATGACCGAATAGAGATCTGAATAACAAACTGTGGAGAACTTGTTTGCGTTATCCACCAACAATCTGTTCATTATCTGTTGTTGTCTAAAACAATATCAATTAACGTTCAGTTGTGTACACAAATTCATCATCGGTTTCTACAGCACAAGCACATATACAGGGAGAATGTTCTCGAAATTGAAGGAAAAGAAAAAATGGTGGCTGATGTTTTTCACTATCAGGATTTTGTTGGTTTGTTTGAGAACCAGATTCCAATGTCCTACTACTTCAATCCTTCCTACATTATTGAAAATTACCATATCACCCGTCATTCTCTTGCACCTGTATACATTGATTGTGGATTTTCTTGAGTCGTCGGGAAAACTTTTCCTCAGGGGAGGGTGAGTAGTATGAGTCTGAGTCCATTGTGGTTCATGAATGTTGGAAGAATCCGACACGTCTTCTGCTGCCTCTTCGGTTGGTAAAAGACATAGGATGGCTTCTAATACAGGCTCTTTGTCAGTTGTGGTTGATTTATAGGAGGAGGTTATGAAACGAATATATGTTTATGCGAACATCCTTATTTTGTCACGTACATGCGTTTAATTCCCAACATCCTTATTGTATCAGACTCTCTCCCCTCCTGATGCAATTTTCACAGTGGTACCAATGTCCTGCTACTACCATCCTTCCAACGCCTGATTCCGATACAACCCTTGATGTTGAAACCGGTTTTACCTCATGAAAAGGAAAGAAAGAATTTTTTTACCATTTTTACCATATGTATACGGGCCGTATACCGTTTATACGGCCGTATACTCTCGGTAAAAAACAAATCTTTCAAGGTCTTAAGTGATGGACAACTGGTTAAAAGATGTAGAAGAGTTTGCGTAGAGATCTTTACGTACAAATTTGCATCATCCTTACGGTTACAAATGAAGCGTTGGGATTCAAGGGTTTATGAGTAAAAGAATTGTGGATTTCGGTTGGGTCAGATCTCGGAAGTACTGAACAACAGAAATAACAATATACGGCCCTCACCCTCACAAAGTTGTCATTTTCAAGTGTGAGATTAGCCAAACGAGGATGAAAGATACTCAAACCATCTGATCCCGTTGTTGCAAATTCCTTTAATGTGAGATTCTTCAAGTTTGCACATTTTGAGAAAATACCAATGTGTTTGTCAGCTTCGTCAACACACAAAGTGACAGAATGATGTGGATCAACATAAATAACTGAAAATAACTCGCCATTCTCTTGCACCGGTCGAAACTTAACAAGAGAAGCAACTAAAAAAATACAATTGAATACTCGGTCGAATAACGGTTTATGACTCAAAGTTAACATTCTGATTCAGATTCAGAAAGCAGATGTTTAGTAGTGTTTGAGAAACTAACAAGGTAAACCTTAATTTTCAAAATTTTAGACACTTACTTGAACCGTTAGTAATGCTAGATGTCATTTTGGCTGAACCACAACCTATTACAGCACTGTATGAACCTGTGTTTTGAAAATAGGCTTTGTTCTTCGTTTATTGGATCGTTCTAATAGATTAAAGAGGTTTTTACCATTTTTTACCATATGTATACGGGTCGTATATGGGTTATACGGTCGTATACCATTGGTAAAAAATATTTTTACCGATCGTATACAATGTATACGATGTTTGTATACGGGTCGTATATTATTATACGGGTCGTATACTATGGGTAAAAAATGGTAAAAAAAGGGTTTATTCTCTTTAATCTATTAGAACGATCCTTGTCTTGAGAACCTGATTCTGATTTAAACAATGAAATTTGTGGATCAACAGAAATAACTGAAAATAACTCGCCATTCTCTTGCACCTGTATACGTTGATTGTGGAATTAACTTGCAAGAATTGTGTCCGTCGCATGATAGAAGAACCCGACACGTCTTCTGTGATGATTCGAAACATTCACGAACCACAATGGACTCAGACTCATACTACTAGCAGAAGAACCCGACACGTCTTCTGTGATGATTCGAAACATTCCGAATAACTAGCAGAAGAACCCGACACGTCTTCTGTGATGATTAGAACGATCCTTGTTTTGTCACATACATGGAAAAACAAGGACCATTCACCTCTTTCAACCTACCAAAACACCAAAACCCGTACCGGTGATTGTTTATCCATACTATTCTTCATAGCCATATTCCCACTCACAAGTTGTTGATACATATCGTCCGTTCAAGTTGAGCTTCCTGATACATATCGTTCGTAAGAAACTTTTCGTGCACTGAACCTTCAGTTGTGTACCCTTCAATCTTCTTGAGTATTTTTATAACTGTATGCTTGCATCCACCACAGTGAATATTAACTTTGAGTGAAAGAGTTTGGAAACCAGATGGAATCTATGAAGAAACTGTTGGAATTTGTGGATTTCGGTTGGTTCAGAAACTTAACAAGAGAAGCACTTAAAAAAATACAATTGATTTCTCTTCCGGTTACCATATGTACTCGGCATTCTCTTGCATCGGTCGAATAATGGCCAATAATCCGTTCATAATCGTCGACGACGTCACTGGGGTTTTTTCTCTTCTAGTTACCAGGCCTATCATCTCCGTCTACGTTTGGTTTCCTCAACGAAGAACCATCAGCCATTATCAGCCCTTTTTTCCTTTGGTTTCTGGTTGATTTTGAGGGTGAGGGTTTTGAATTGATTCATGCGCTCAAGTTTCAACTACTGGAGTGAAAATTGGTAAAAAATGGTTTATTCTCTTTAATCTATTAGAACGATCCTTGTAACCATCAACCGTTCAAGTTGATATAGGAGAGTTGATGCAATTTTCCAAGCATTTTATCGTGTGTTGTAATTTTAATGAAGCAATGAAGATTGAATATGCAAACCGCATCCGTCTTTTGTTATAGATAAGCGTATCACTCGATCCACTTACATTCGAATAACGTTGAGAATCCACAACGCTTATGGCCAGATTCTTTCCTTCAATTTTGGCAAAATCAAGGCCTGCTTGTTTTATTATCACGAAAGTACCGAACAACCGAGATAACAGCTCCGGTATTTATCACCAACTCATCTTTGGTAGTGTTTGTTTGAGAACCTGATTCAGATACACAACGATCTCTTTGCTTCGTCCACTAGAACTATTTGTGTATGCATTCTTTTGGTAGTTAACAACGCTAATTAGAAAAAAATCTGTAAAATTAATCATATCGATTGCTATAACAGGATGGATGTGACACACATAGATAGATAAAATGTCACAGTTGTCAAGACTGTTTGTCGGGTTTCCAATGCTCACACAGGGTGATAAACAACGCTGATACACGTAACATCTAGTTATATTCAGATTTAAACAATGCCCGTCTCAACTGAGATAACGGACATCCATCAAGCTCAAAAAGAAAACTTGTGTTTCCCATAGTCACAAAAGATTGCGGTTTGTATTTAGCATAGCCACCGTTTCCGTAGTAAAAAACGGTTGGGTTTGCACATTCAATCTTCAATACTTCATTAAAATACCAGTACAAGAACCCGACACGTCTTCATGTACCGGAAAATGTTTTAGAAATTGAAGGAAAAGGAAAAAAATTGTTGAAATCGAATTTGACAACTATGACAACTTATTAAAAGTAGCAATCACCTCCAATCATTTCCTTGTCAAATCACACAATATAAAGTTTAAAGTTATCGTGTGTTGTAGTTTGGAAAAATGACCGAATAGAGATCTGAATAACAAACTGTGGAGAACTTGTTTGTGTCGGGTTCTTCTGATATTTATTCGGAATCGATAAATAACCAACACGAAGATCTCTGCGATCGCTAAGGTTTCCATCAACGGACTGATCGGTAACGTTACTCTACTTGTGCTCCAATTTAAGCGGCATGTTCCGATCAACGTTTATCGACATTGTTAAATGTGATGAAAAGTTTAGAAACCCTAGAATAATTGTGTTTTTACGGGGAAAAATCGTGATATTTGAAAAAACGCCATTATATACGGGCCGTATATAGTTATACGGCCCGTATAAATGTGGTAACATCAAAAACCTACAAAAATAAATCCATTAAGCCGTACACGTTTTACAAATCGTATACACATGTATACGACTCGTATAACTATATACGGTCCGTATATAATAAAACATAAAAAAACATTCCCTGCGCATTTTCCTATTAAAAAACATTCTATACGAGCCGTATAATTGTATACGGCCCGTATACAATAGGGGATGTGAAAATAATATATAGGGTATGTGGGAATAAGGGGGGCCTTTCAGAAAATAGTCTACGGGTTAAATCCTTGAATCAACGAGGAAGTCACCATGCCTATAAAGTGATATCTTGAATATTGTTGGTGACAGCTTGTCTTAGTAGGGATGAGCAAATCGTTCCCGGTATCGGTACCGAATTTACTGAACCGGGTACTTTTTCGGTACCAATTCGGTACCGACTTTTAGCATTTTCGGTACCGGTACCCACTTTTGAGAATTTTCGGTACCGAACGATACCGAGCTCATCCCTACGTCTTAGTATGGATTAAAGGTGGTAAAATGTGTGGATACCAACACATATATTAACAACTAATAGATCCGTAGATGAATTAGATCATGCATATAAACGAGGACTTGCTATATTTATTTGTTTAGCTATATTTATTTGTTTAGCTATAACTAAACAAAATAACAATTGTTTTAGCTATAAGTTTTAATCAAACAAATAAGGTGTTCGACCTACAAAAAGAACATATGATATTTAAAGCCAAAACATGACCAAGTATTCAAGAAATAAATAGAAGCTTGAACTAGATTCTCTTTAAAGATAGTGAATCTTGAACACCTAAATCAGAACATTTGTTGAAGACAAGCAAACATCTGACTAAAGCCTTGGAACCGTTGTCCAAGAAGAAACAAGATCTGTTGAACAGCAAATGTCTGATGAAGAAGATCAAACATCTGTCCGGCCAAACATATGTTTGGAATCAAAACAACAAGGGATGGCTTAAACAGAGGTTTCCCAATGTGACACTACTTGTTTTGTATCAGTGTTTAGCATAGTTAGATTTGCACAAATGTTTGCAACATATGTGGAATCTTTTCTGTTAGGAATGTTAGATGTCACTTTCAGGGTGATGTCAGCCAAACATCAACAGAACTTTCGTACTTTGTATAAATATATCTCTAACAAATAGATCTCACATGTTAGAGATATATTTATCACTGCACATCACATTTTCTTTTGTACGAATGGTCTCTATTATAGTGATCAGTCTGAGAGGGAGTATGTAGAATCAATCTTTTGTAAAACATTTGAATCAATGAAAAATAATTGTTGATGATGACTTTTCATTTGTGATTACATATCTTTATAGCAATAATTTTGATCTTAATTGTTAGTTTTTCACAAACCTTCTAAACTCGGACTTTACACTTGGTAAAATTATTAAACTTAAACTAATAGATTTCCGCAATAGGTTTTCTTTTTTAATTTAATATTTTTCATAACTTCAAAACAAACATATAATAATTCACTCCTTTTCTTATTTCAAAACAAATACATAATAAATCGAGATAAATACAAAAGTAGATATCCTCTCCCCAGCCCAGTTGGTCCCATGTGGTTGGGCTTGTGTCTTCCTTTGGGAGGTCACAGGTTCGAAACCCGGTTGTGGCTTTTCGGGGGGAGGACGTCCCAATGATGGATCGTTTCTACCGAGGCATGGTGCGGTCCTGAGGGCAACCCGGTTTTACCCAGCTGTTACCCCAGCAAGTCTCTCGTGTGGGGGCAGTATGGTTTCCGGGCGGAGGTCAGCTTGCGCAACGGCCGGGGCCCAATCGAACATCGCGCCCGGAAGAGCGGGGCCGACGGGGGAATGTCATCGACATGAACCCGGTGACCAATAGGTCCTGTACATAGAAAGTCATCTTCAAAAAAAAAAAAAAAATACAAAAGTAGATATACTTGACTTTTTCCTTCTTTCAAATTATTATAACCTTATTAAAAAACAACTAATTTATGCATATGAGAGTTGTACTTGGCTTTGGGAGTTTTTCAAAAAAAAATGGAATTTTCCTTTTTAACCCTAAAGTTTTAATCTTTGACAATTTAAGTTTAAAGTTTTAATCTTTGTTTCATTTTTAACCTTAAAGTTTTAATCTTTGACAATTTAAGTTTAAAGTTTTAATCTTTGTTTCATTTTTAACCTTAAAGTTTTAATCTTTGACAATTTAAGTTTATAGTTTTAATCTTTGTTAATTTAACCCCTTTGATTAATTTGATTTTTCACTTCTAATTCAAAAGTTTTCATCTTATACAATTTAACCCCTTTGATTAATTTGATTTTTCACTTCTAATTCAAGAGTTTCCATATTTTGCGATTTAACCATTTTGATTTTTTTACTTATGTGTTGTAATCTTGGCTTTGAGAGTTTTTCAAAGAAAAAATGGTTATGCATAGGGTTGTTGTAACCTTGGCTTTGAGGGTTTTTTCAAAAAAAAAAAAAATTGATTTTTTTACTTTTCACTCAAATGTATTTCATAAATTACCTTTAACGCAAAACTATTTGTTTTTTATCTTTTGCAATCTATCCTCACAACTTTTTTTACTTTCAACTTTGGTCCTTTATAATTTTCATTTTTCGCAAATTTTTCGCTTTATGCTTCGTTCTAAATTTTGTGACTAAACACATCGAAACGTGCGTCTTTGGTTTAACGTTTTTACGTTTCGTTCTAAATTTTGCGAGTTAACACGACGCAACGTACGTGTGTGGGTGAACGTTTTTACATCGTCTATTTTTTTCCCGTTTGAAAGGTTCAACATAACGTGCGCCTCCTAAATCGACTTAGTTATAACTAAAGAATCCCCGCCGCATTCGGCGGGTCGTAATTCTAGTTAACATATAAATAAGCAACTTGAATGTGCATACATGTGTTGTAACATGTGCTTAGGGGGTTTTTCAAAAAAAAAAACTAGAATTTTCCTTTGTAACCCTAAAGTTTTTATCTTTAACAATTTAAGTTTTAATCTTTGTTTCCTTTTAACCCTAAAGTTTTAATATTTGACAATTTAAGTTTAAAGTTTTAATCTTTGGTAATTTAACCCTTTTGATTAATTTGATTTTTCACTTATAATTCAAAAGTTTCTATCTTATACGATTTAACCACTTTGATTAATTTGATTTTTCACTTCTAATTCAAAAGTTAACATCTTTTGCAATTTAACCACTTTGATTTTTTTTTACTTATGTGTGGTAATCTTGGCTTTGGGTTTTTTAAACAAAAAATGGTATCATATGGTTGTTAAAACCTTGGCTTTTGGGGGTTTTTAAAAAAAATTAATGTTTTTACTTTTCACCCAAAATTATTTCATAAATTACTTTTAACCCAAAACTATTTGTTTTTTTTTTTACTTTTAACACAAAACTTTTTATCTTTTGCAATCTATTCTCACAATTTTTTTTTATTTTTAGCTTTGGTCCTTTATAGTTTTTGTTTTCCGCAAATTTTTCGCTTTATACTTCATTCTAAATTTTGTGACTTAACACATCGGAACGTGCGTCTTTGGTTTAACGTTTTTACGTTTCGTTCTAAATTTTACGAGTTAATACGACACAACGTGCGTGTGTGGGTGAACGTTTTTACATCGTCTATTTTTTCCCGTTTGACAGGTTCAACATAACGTGCGCGTCTTAAATCGACTTAGTTATAACTAAAGGATCCCCGCCGCATTGCGGCGGGTCGTAATTCTAGTTAGACATTATTTTTCACCTTTAAAAAGTTTAAAATCCGACACATCACCTCTACTAGCTTAGATGATTAAGATTTAGTCTACACTTTTTAGTAAAAGACGTCGACTAAGCCGACGATTCTAATGAAAAACATCGGCTAACCCAAACCGCACCTTTTGAAGTCAATGTTTAGAGTTAACTTCGTTTATGCTCCCTATGGTTTAACCATTTTAACGTTTTTGCTCCAATAGTTTAAAAATAGCTATTTTACTCCTTGTTGTTTGTACTTTTACTCTAATCTGCTCCCTGCCATTAACTCCATCCAATATGTTCGTTAACTAGAAGGGTATTTTGGTTAATTTATATATAAGAAGTTAATTATTTATTATTAATTCCTTTTTTACTAAACGAATATAAAGTATTTCTTAAATCCATTTTTTTCTTTTTTTATTATTATTAATATATATTAATTTTTTCATAATTATTCGATAAACCCCAACAAAAAACAACCGGCGTTGTTTTGAGTTTCTTGATTATGGTGTTTGCACCAACAATAAAATCAAACAAAAAAAGCCCTTGAAAGTGAGTTTGTTTTAATCGCAAAATAGAACAGAAATCAACAACATTTTGGAACGACCAAATCAACTTGCTCCGATTGTTGGCGTATGACAGTTACCGGCCAGACCACAACCATCAATGAACTATCTCAAATCAGATGTAGACGGAAGCAGCTGACGTAACCCGATGTAGACGACGGCAAAGGAACGACGGCTAGGGATGGTCCCGATATGGCGAGAGAGGGAACAACCCTAGAGCGACGATGGTGGAGGTGAGTCAGAGGTCATGGAGGCTCTGATTTTATGGTCACCGAATGTTGTTGTGTGGCCGGCGATAAGGTTCAGATCTGCGATGAAGATGATGGTGGATTTGGGGGTTTTGAGGTCCAAGGTTGCAGATGAAGACGACGGTGAGTGGCCGGGGTTGATGGTTGTTGGTTTAGGGCTGAAGATGAAGATGGTGGTGGCCATCTCCGATTTCAGGTGGTTTTAAGCTCCAAATCAACGGCTGGTGGTGATCTCTTGAAGTGGTGGCTTGGGTTAGAAAGAGTGTTATATAGATATTGTATGGGAAAAGACTTGAATGTCTCTACTTTGGTCAGGAAATTACCAAAATACCCTTCTAGTTAACGAATATATTGGATGGAGTTAAGGGCGGGGAACAAATCATTGGTACACTATAAAGAAGAATTTTTTTTGTGCATCGAGTGTATCTCAAGCTTGGGGAGTTTTTTTTTTTTAAAAAAACTTGAATTTTCACTTTTAACCCAAACATTTCATATTTGTATTTTAACCCCTTTTAATTTTTTTTTACTTTTAACCAAAAGTTTTCCATCTTTTATAATTTAATATAACACTTTATTATTTACAACTTTGATCCCCCATACTTTTTATCTTTCGCAAGTTTTTCGTTTTACGTTTCGTTCTAAATTTTGCGAGTTAACATGTCGTATCGTGCATGTGAGGTTCAACGTTTTTTGCTCTATTTTTTCATATTTGACAGACCCGTCACAACGCGTCCATTTTTTCCCTTATGAAAAGTTCACCGCAACGGACGGGTCTTAGATCGACTAAGTTATTATTTTCTACGTTTTACGTTTCTGGTTATTTTTTTTCGCATTAACGCACTGTAACAGGTGTGCGTGGTTCAACGATTTGTAACGCCCTAACACGTTTTAACCAAATTTCGACGCAGCGGAAAATACATACTAAAAACTTCTTTATAAGTTATTCTTTTCTTTCACTTAAATACATTAATCCCTTTTTATAAATTAATTAAAAAGTAACATACGTATCGAATTAAGTAACCACATACACACCCACGTACAATCCATGTCTTGACTCGATCTTCAACCACGTACTCTGCTTGAGCAAAACATTCATAATCCTGTACAACCTGCATTCACCATAACCAATTACTTCATTAGCAACCGATGACATAATATATATACTTTAAAACGTGCATAATCAAGCATCAACATCTCTTATTCTCGTTCATATAAGTCCATTCGTCTATCCATTCGAACACTCTCGTCTGACTTCCATACTTAACCTTCATTCCCCATTATTAGTATACCTGCACTTCCATTTCATTCTTAACAGAAAACAATTAGCATCATTATACTTTCCTATCCACTTTCGACTCCCTTTTCCGTAAACTTACCTATTTACTTCCATTGTTTAATACTTTCTCACATGTATCACAATAATCATCATACTACAATATATTTTACATCTAAAGTGTAAGTCCGGGATTTACTTACTTGTGCGTCCGTAATTGCGTTCGCTTACTTGAGTATCCTTAGTCCGTTAGCCTTCCACGCTCTCAACCATCTTAACATGATTCCTATACATTCATGTCATTACATTCACATCCTTATTAGCATATATGCTTATACATATGAACAACCATATCAAATTCACATCTCATATATGACCTTCGTTAATCCATTCAAACAAGCATAAAACATACTCAACATTATCCCTACACAATTTTCACATGAACTATATATGGTTACCCATCACTAGCATACAATTTCACTTATTATTGTCTTTTAGACATTTCATCAAACACTTGGTGTGCGTACTACTTTCTAAGCATGATGTACAAGTATTTCATGATTTTCTTCCTAATTATCACTTCCATTCATCAATACAAGTAACCATCATACAAAGTCTATACCATACTCAATCCATGTACAAGTACACATCACATACTACACATATTCATAATCAAGTTCATACCATTTCATAGATTAAACACAAACCCACCTAGCTAAGTGTAGTAATTCATCCACACACCCAAATTATAGCAATTTACTAAGAATCTTCACATAGGTTTTGTTCCTAAATGAGCATACATCACTAACTTAGCCATAGCTTCTCTAATCCATACATAATCCACGATTATGATGATTATTCAAACTTTACAACTTCACGAATCATAAAAATTTTACATACCTTATGATCCCCTAGCTTGGGTGATCATTAATTCACGTTCGGTTATGAATTTAGACTTCATTTGGCCCTTCAATTTGATGATATTGTTGAACTAGGGTTTTGGCTCCATGGGAGCCTCTTCTTGAACGATCCAGAACACACACACGAGGTGTGTGTGTGTGTGTTTTCATTTAATAAAACAACTTTCAAGTTGTCCCACTTTGGTCCCTCATGTTTCGTTTTAATTAAATAAGGCCACAACCCTTCGTTTAATACCAACGATACTAATATTCAACTAGGTTAGTCATTCCTAGTTAATATTCATTTACGGGTTCAATTTTACCCCTAACGGTATTTTTACCCGTTCCTTTATATTAACCGGGTTTAAATTACCAAACCCATTTTTGGGGTGTTACAAGTCTACCCCCCTTAAAAGAGGTTTCGTCCTCGAAACCTTGCTTACTTCCACGGGACCATAATCTTTTACTTTCCGGTCCTTCTATGTAACACAATTATGACATATTTTCACATATCTTTAGATTCCGAATTCTTGCCTCAAGCTAGTACCTTAGTGATGATCATCACTACTTGATTAATCATTCATTTCATTCAAAATACATACTATGGCAAGAATGCATTCATACTTGAACAAATATAACCGTACGTCCTATCCTTACTTTCTTAAATCAAGCATAATACTTTTATGCGTTCATTGATCGTAACGACTCGATTACATCTACTTTTTATTCATAAATCATGTTGGACATGCCACTCTTGCTTTCATCGCACAAATACTCATTACAACAGTCTACACTGTCACATATCCTTTTCATTTCCTTGACCCGTTAGTAACAGGTCAATATGCATATCTCTTCAAACTTGTGATAATACATACATTCATATGATCCGTTTACAACGAATCTAATACCTTTATCTCGTCTTTTAAAAATACATTCCATACATACAATGTATAACCTTTAATTCTGGTTTCGTTATCACAACAAAACTAATATTTCATATTCACACATAATTGCTTAACTCTAAAGTTAACATCATCCTACGTCTGTTAACGTTACATGCTACTGGATATACTTATATACGTATTCACACGTATGTTCATACATACAAGCTTTATTCCTTTGTGCACATTCCATCCCATTTAATGCATACGTACATGCGTTCATATATGTACACTCATACATCTATTTACATACACCCGAAAACATACTTGCAACAATAACACATCTATACGTACATGTTTACATGCTTACTTATCGTTATATAATGCACACACTCATACGTACCTTCATACATTTATTACTTACATTCATACCGTCCCTATCTCTTTACATACATACGTGTCTTCATACCTTCAGACATTCCTACATCTCTACATACAAGCATACATACATTCATACATGCCATTCATACCTTCCTGGACGATAATTCCTTCCTCATGAATACGTACATCTACACGTATATTCATATATTACATTCCAAATCATTTCATTCGTGCTTTCTCATGCATTACTTACTATACACACATATGGTCGTTACTGAATACTTTAAGACTGAACTATGATATCATTCCTTTATTAATCTCTAATAGTCAAACCTTTTATACCCTGTCATACTTGTGCTATTAATAGTTTGCATGGAAATACTATTCCATCTATGACATTTCTATTAACATTCACAATTCAAACAATTGGCTAACCTCGCCTTCATTACATGCTCATCAATCTGTACCAGATTGATTTTGTTTATTCATAAAATAAGCTCTCATCGTGAGCATCCTTTCAATACATCTACTACTTTCATCATTCTCATTTATAGCATTAACGGGTATTACATTTCCTATCATACTTTCATTCAACTTGGTGTTTATTCATCCATAATTCTTTCACGAATTCCCGATTTGCATTAACATTATACTGTACATGGACCAAATAATATAACTTGAATATCGAGAATTTATAAGAACTTTCGCATTTATATAATTACTGGCCGTAAACTTTCTTACATTGTTAATAACACTTCAACACGAAAATATTCACACTCATACAACCCTTACAAGGTTCATCCACATATACTTTACACTCCGTTATCACTTTTAAATGTAGGCATTTCCTCTGTGTATTCATTCCCTGGTGCGATTTCAATAATGTACATGTATTACATTTCATTCTCAAGGCATTCTATTGATAATGTTAATGATATAACGCTCTAAATCATGCATACATACATACATTCATGCCTACTTACATACATATCCACATACGCGCATACATTACTACATCTCTACATATACACATACACTCCTACATACATTCGTACTTACTTACATACGCATCTTCATACGTACATATCTTTCATACATTACTTTATACTTGCATATATTCCTACGTAACTTCATACGTGCATACATACATACATACATTCATTAAACATATGTGCATATATTCATACCTACCTTCATACGTACTTACATTCATTCATACTTACCTTCATACATACTTGCATACATTCGTACATACATACATACATACATGCATATATTCATACATACGTGCATATCCTTCATTGGGACTAACGGGGGTTCGGGGGCAGCGCCCCCGAGAGAAGCAGGGTCCAAGGGGCAGAGCCCCTGGCTGGGGTCGAGCTGCCAGGTCAGCTTGGAAATTTTTTATTTTGGACAAAAGTCCTTTATCAAAAATGCATCAGAAACTTGATTCCGGCCCATTCGGGGGCTTAACGGAGCACCAGGACGCGAACTGGATCAACCGGGATTAAGAAGGGAATAAAACAGAATTCTCACAAAAGAGAGCCCGTCGCCGACGGGTCCCCAAGCCGTCGGCGACGGGTGGTAATTTTACCCGTACGCTGCATAACCCGTAGACAGAAGAATAGGCCGTCGGCCACTTTTGAACAAACCGAAGCCCGTCGGCGACGGGGGTCAGGCCCGTCGGCGACGGCCTCTCTAATACCTCTTTTCCTGCAGATACGTTTCGTCGTCCGAACGTACTAAAACGCGCATAACTTTTGAACCGTTTATCCGTTTAACCTCCCGTTTCTTCCTACATGCTTGTAAAATCACATTCTATCATACGAACTTAAAACCCCACCTCCGGATTAAGAAAATTCTTAACTTACAAGCTTTCGGCTTAATATTCATTTAAGAATTATTCGACCCGTTCATGCATTTATCAAACAAACACGTTTGTTTGATCCCCATTTCTCATGAACTCCATAACTTCAAGGTTGTCTATCATACTAGGTTCACATAACGGGTTTATATACGTTCTTAAACCCATTTTCGCTTATATGCTTATTTTGACCCGTTAAGGGTATTTAAGTCTATTTTAAGCACGGATCACCTTCATTCGCTTCTAGCTTCATATTTCACATTAAAACTTCTTTCATCTTCCACCACGACTATAATCGTGGTGATTCTACATGCTCACATCTAATATTCCACACTTTACCCTTTAGTTTGACAATTTACGAAAAAGGCCCTTAACAAGGCATTACGCCAAAAAGGCTTATACCTTTCACTCTTACTCAACCACAAGGGTTTATTCATTTATAAAACTTATTTCCGAACTACCTTTAAGGGTCGTTTACCCATTTCGCCCTTCGGGGGCGTTTTGGTCAACTTTTAACCCCTCTTTTACGACGAGGGACTTTCAACTACGTAATTGACCGAAATCACACATCTTTGCTAAAAAAATTTACTTACACATACCTGGCTCGAGTCAAAGCATTGACCCGTTTAAGTACCTTGCCTTTTTAATTACTAAATACTAGCAACGAAATTTCCATACGCTATCCATCCTGTGAGCACAAAACTCAACAAACGTTCATTAATCCTCATCATTAATTGATCATATCATCATTAATTGACCCATTTGGTCTAAACGCCCCAAACCTTTTGCATTTTAAGTAAAATGGTATCGATTTACCCTTTCGCTCATTTGACTCATTACGGATTTTCACCGTATGGTCACAATCTTTAAACATTTCTTCCATACATTTAACCCATCATCACTTACACCATAGGGTGTTCTTTAAACTTCATTTTTATTCGTCCATGTAACTAAATTACCGTTTTACCCCTATTTACTTATCATGGCATACATCATAACAGAATCTTTCAAAACTCATTATACTTTCATCATTCCGTGACCAAATTACCATTTTACCCTTTTTACCATTAAATATGGTTTACTACCAGCTTTAATTTGTTCCGACCCGTATCGATTCGTGTCGGAACATCTTATTTCGAAATCTCTTTTCGAATACTAACATCTCTTATTCTAGTCAAATACATGAGTAGTTGTACTACTTTAAATGCCGTAAACTTTACTTACCTTCCATCCGACTACGCTTTTCGGCGTACTCGACTCAAGCCTTTCATTCTTCTTTTCCTCCTTGCATATTTAATCCGTATTCACCACAGATTTTTAACTTTCATTCTTATTTTCATTCCTCATAAGTTTGATCCGTATTCGTCTACGGATTCAAACCTTCATTCATACCTTCCATTCTTTTCATTTCATTCCATTCACGTTTGAATTCATTCACGAATTCGCACTTTTCATTCCTTTCATTCCATTCCAGTTTGAATTCATTCCCGAATTCAAACTTTTCATTCCTTTCATTCCATTCCGGTTTGAATTCATTCCCGAATTCAAACTTTTCATTCCTTTCATTCCATTCCGGTTTGAATTCATTCCCGAATTCAAACTTTTCATTCCTTTCATTCCATTCCGGTTTGAATTCATTCCCGAATTCAAACTTTTCATTCCTTTCATTCCATTCCGGTTTGAATTCATTCCAGAATTCAAACCTTTCATTCATACTTTATATTCTTTTCATTTTTATCTTTATTCCTATTTTTCATTCTTTTCATTCTTATCTTTCTTCCTCATGTTTGACCCGATTCTAAAGAATCGGGGGACCCCTTTCTATCCCACACGACCCCTATTCCCGATTCGTCCGGACATACATGTGACGATCCTCATAATCCCACTAGCGTCCTATGCTTCTTGCACACTGGCCAGGCGTGCAATCCACATACTAGTCTCGTGTTCTCATAAGAATTATCACTTTATGTCCAGGGAACCGGTCTTAAGTTCGTGCCACACTCATTTGAATCCTTCAAGGATTTCACCCTCGTACATAAGGGTATGCTACATACTAATACTTGCCAAATTTAGAATTTGTGTACCTGGGGTCCATTTTCCTGACATATCACACATCTTTGCTTTCGTTCTAGCCCGCGACGGCGGAACATCCTCTTTATCCATCAAGCTTACCTTTCAATATTTATCATTATTAGTAACCTCTCGCATACTTACTTATATTAAATCTTACCTTTCGGTCTTGATCGAGTCTTGGATTGTACGGGTCATTAATCACAAGAGCACACAGGTTTGAGTTCAAGTACTCATTCACTTGTACTTGATTTCGCTCAAACCTAGGCTCTGATACCAACTTGTAACGCCCTAACACGTTTTAACCAAATTTCGACGCAGCGGAAAATACATACTAAAAACTTCTTTATAAGTTATTCTTTTCTTTCACTTAAATACATTAATCCCTTTTTATAAATTAATTAAAAAGTAACATACGTATCGAATTAAGTAACCACATACACACCCACGTACAATCCATGTCTTGACTCGATCTTCAACCACGTACTCTGCTTGAGCAAAACATTCATAATCCTGTACAACCTGCATTCACCATAACCAATTACTTCATTAGCAACCGATGACATAATATATATACTTTAAAACATGCATAATCAAGCATCAACATCTCTTATTCTCGTTCATATAAGTCCATTCGTCTATCCATTCGAACACTCTCGTCTGACTTCCATACTTAACCTTCATTCCCCATTATTAGTATACCTGCACTTCCATTTCATTCTTAACAGAAAACAATTAGCATCATTATACTTTCCTATCCACTTTCGACTCCCTTTTCCGTAAACTTACCTATTTACTTCCATTGTTTAATACTTTCTCACATGTATCACAATAATCATCATACTACAATATATTTTACATCTAAAGTGTAAGTCCGGGATTTACTTACTTGTGCGTCCGTAATTGCGTTCGCTTACTTGAGTATCCTTAGTCCGTTAGCCTTCCACGCTCTCAACCATCTTAACATGATTCCTATACATTCATGTCATTACATTCACATCCTTATTAGCATATATGCTTATACATATGAACAACCATATCAAATTCACATCTCATATATGACCTTCGTTAATCCATTCAAACAAGCATAAAACATACTCAACATTATCCCTACACAATTTTCACATGAACTATATATGGTTACCCATCACTAGCATACAATTTCACTTATTATTGTCTTTTAGACATTTCATCAAACACTTGGTGTGCGTACTACTTTCTAAGCATGATGTACAAGTATTTCATGATTTTCTTCCTAATTATCACTTCCATTCATCAATACAAGTAACCATCATACAAAGTCTATACCATACTCAATCCATGTACAAGTACACATCACATACTACACATATTCATAATCAAGTTCATACCATTTCATAGATTAAACACAAACCCACCTAGCTAAGTGTAGTAATTCATCCACACACCCAAATTATAGCAATTTACTAAGAATCTTCACATAGGTTTTGTTCCTAAATGAGCATACATCACTAACTTAGCCATAGCTTCTCTAATCCATACATAATCCACGATTATGATGATTATTCAAACTTTACAACTTCACGAATCATAAAAATTTTACATACCTTATGATCCCCTAGCTTGGGTGATCATTAATTCACGTTCGGTTATGAATTTAGACTTCATTTGGCCCTTCAATTTGATGATATTGTTGAACTAGGGTTTTGGCTCCATGGGAGCCTCTTCTTGAACGATCCAGAACACACACACGAGGTGTGTGTGTGTGTGTTTTCATTTAATAAAACAACTTTCAAGTTGTCCCACTTTGGTCCCTCATGTTTCGTTTTAATTAAATAAGGCCACAACCCTTCGTTTAATACCAACGATACTAATATTCAACTGGGTTAGTCATTCCTAGTTAATATTCATTTACGGGTTCAATTTTACCCCTAACGGTATTTTTACCCGTTCCTTTATATTAACCGGGTTTAAATTACCAAACCCATTTTTGGGGTGTTACACGATTTTAGTCTGTTTTTCGTTTAGTGTAATTTTTACCATTTTATCTGTTTTATTTTTACGATGTTGAGAGTCGATGTCGTTGTGACATTGGTGCTACTTGGCACAGTTTTACAAACGTTTTTAACCTATTAATTTTTTTACTAATATTTTGTTTCGGTTTACCCCTATACTTTCTTTACTTAAAAACTATTTTTACGTGCATATTTTATGTACGGGTATGTATAAATATGATTTGTTCTACATTCCGACGTAAACTTTTTTTTATAGACGAGTCAGGTCAAATATAATACGTTTTCGTTTAAAGAAACCATTTTTACGTGCATATTTTTATGTACGTTTTGGTATAAATTCAAGTTGTTCTACGTTTCGACATAAACTTTTTTTGGGAAATGATTCAAGTCAAATATAATATGTTTTCGTGTTTATTTTATGTATGTTTCGTAAAGTTTGTTTCGAACCGAGTGGAGTCAAATTATGGTTTCTTTTTCTCCCATTTTTTCGAAAGTTCTAATTAATCTCTTTCGATTACATGTGCATATTTCCTTCATACCCGTTACGTTTTCTATGTATGAGTTGGATCACATATAATGCGTCATGGACTCATGGTTGTTCGATATGCATTTGATTTACTTTACGTTTGATCCAATCACAATGCTTATACATGTTACATTGAGTTCAATTTGGATACGTCGAAATGTGTGTTTTCATATGGTTAATGCATCATATAACGTTTGTACTAATCCATTCAATGTTTATGATGTACCCGCGCCGCAACGCGGGCGGGTCTAAACCATAGTTAGAGTAAAAGTACAAACAACAAGGAGCAAAATGACTATTTTTAAACTATTAGAGCAACACGTTAAATCATAGGAAGCAAAACCGAAGTTAAATCCAATGCTTATTATTATTTTTTTTTCGTTCAAGTTTGATTAATAGATCACCCCTCTTCTTATCCTATTTGACAAATCCACCCCTGCCTTCTCATTCTACTCGCTTTCACCACTTTCAGGCAACAGTTGACACACACAAAAGGTGAGGAAACCCTAATCAAAATTCCGTTTCGTGATCATCTTCGATTCAGTATGATTTCTTTAGTTTAAATTTGATAACACAACGACCTCATTTATTAATGCTGATCTTGATAGGGCTTCCAATCGATATCAAATTGAGATGGCAACTGCGGTAGATGCCGTTGGAGAACCGATTCCGACATCGGCGGTGCTGATGTCAGCGTCGAAGCATATCGCCGGTAAATGCAGAGGCCAAAATATCGCCTTTTTGAAGTGCAAAAAAGACGATCCTAACCCTGAGAAATGCCTTGATAAAGGCAATCAAGTCACCCGTTGCGTTCTTTCACTGTGAGTCTTCAGTTTTTTGCATATTTGAATCTCGTATTATCATCTACATAGACACATATTAGTTATATTATGTTTAGGGCTGCAAACAAACCAAACCTTCAACAGTTCGTGAACCGTTCGGCAGAAAGTTCGTTTATTAAAAACAAACGAACACGAACAAGAAAATTCGTTCGTTTAGTTAAATGAACAAACATGAACAGAGGCCGCGATTGTTCATTTATGTTCGTTTGTCAACGTTCAGAGTAACGTGTTCGTTTGTGTTCGATAGTTCGTTAGTGTTTTTAGTTTTTATATTTTATTTAAATACTTCAAAACTCCGACAAATAAAATGTTTAATAAGTGCCAGTGTATTAAATATTTTGTGCTCATTTGCGTTCATCGGCGTTCGTTTCGTCCGTTGCCTAAAGTTAACAAACAAAAACAAATAAACACGAACAAGTACATTTCCTTAACAAACGAACACACACTGACACAAAAAATCTTGTTCGGTAAGTGTTCATGAACAGTTCGTGAACACATATATTTCTTAACGAGCGAACACGGGCAAGGTCTTGTTCGTGTTCGTTCGGTTCGTTTGCAGCCCTAATTATGTTCACTAGTTGATGAACTTGTATGATATAGCTTAAGACTTTAAGTTATGCTCAAAGTTTAGCTGCAGAAGTAACAGTAGAATGTACCATTCTTATTGAATAAGCGTCTAACCTCGGGCGAAAAATGCCGCCTTCGGTCCGCTTCATGTAAGGCGTTTTACAAACCACTTTGATCGCCTCACGCCTGAGGCACGTTTTTTTAAAAACAAGATCCACACTATAGTCTATGTAAAGACCTCTTAGGTAAGAGTCCATCTTTTAGCCTTAGTCACATACATGATATGCTAAATTTGTTCTTTGCATTGATAATTGATTACCATCTTGATTGTTAGAGCTCAATCATTTTCTAGTTTTTTGCTCATTTCACTTACGAGAATTGAGATTAAAATAACAAGATTCTTGCGTATAGGTGTATTGACTACCCGCATATTGACCACAACTTATTCAATTTTATTCGTGATCAATAGTATTTTGCACCACTTAAAAGAATATTATTATCTTTGGACTACTATGGTAGCTGATAATGCTTCTTTAAAATATGTTATGCTTTAGACTTTTGAGAGCTTAGCTTTGAGAAAAGAACACTGTTATGTTTAGATGAAATGTTATCTCAGTTCTCAAGTATCGCTTAGTACACACATACCCAATTTGGTTGTGCATGGTGGATTACAAGTAGTCAAGGACCTCTGGAAAATATTATATTAACCATCACATATTGAAGGGATTCTACATATGAAAACAAAAGTTGATTGCAATCAATCAGGTTATGTTGAACTGTTGAGGATTAGGAAGAATTGACATATTGATTTTCCAAATAGACAGAACGTACTTGCACCATGTTCAAAGTTGCAATGCATGTGTGGCAACTATTGGATTGTTTGTTTGATCCTCATAGACATTGTAAACATAATCCTACTGATGAAGTTTGGGATGCTGCTACTACAATAAAAGATTGCTTGGAAGGTTTTAATAGTGTGACAAAACATGTTACTTGCAACTGCATGAGTGGTGATGCCATATTCTTGATATAAATTTATTAAAAGCATGAGGGACCTTGCAATATAATAAAAGCATGACTTCTTTAGGAACATACGTTGCTGCTGTAATAAAATTACGCTATAATCCTTCTAATAGAAATGGCCTCTACTTTAAGGATAACACTAAATTATCCAATGACTACTATTTAGAATTTTCAACCTAACTCATTTGACTGGTTAGAGAGAGCACAGAAACCTAATATAAGTGGGGTAGAAATTTCCACTTGTACTTGCACTTGTAGCTACTTGTTCAAAAATACCACCTGGTTAGTAGTACCAGGTGGTATTTCAAGAAATGCATATTGCTATCTTTATATGGAAATCTGTAGGTTTTCAGTGATTTAATTTGGAAACTTGATTATGCAGGCTAAAAGATCTTCATCAGAAATGCACAAAAGAGATGGACGCTTATGCTGGCTGTATGTACCAAAACACCGATGAATTTGAATTATGTCGCAAAGAGCAGAAAGATTTTGAGAAAGCTTGTCCATTAAATTAACCAGGTTGGAATAACTATGTCACAGCCTCCTTAATAAATTTCCACACTTTCTATGCAACTCTTTTCGAGCATTGTTCTAATGATCAATCACTTTGCGACTTTGCGTCATTCCGGTTACAATAAGACTTCAAATTTTCTTGAATTTTTTGTGGATCATTGTTGTATGGAGTGAAAACTGCCATTGCCTTGAATGTTCTTTTCATTGGCCAACATATTCCTCTTTTTTAATATTCCTCTTGGCAAGATCATTGGAGTTTGTATACTTTTTTTTGGGCTCGGTTCAGTTAAGAAAACTGAAGATGTGTTAGTAGAACGTTGTGTGCGCTATGAAAGTTATAACGTACAAATCACATTCTTTTATCTGTTTTAACACGAGTAGTTTCATTGCTATTCATAAGTTAAGGCAGGTGTTTCCTATGCTATTGATTTCCATAAATGATTTACATATACAACTATGGTTTATAACTAAGAATATAAAAATATACACTTCTATAGCAAAAATGTTTTCAAGCATACACAATATTATCGTAAATGATCTATCTATTTAGATCAGTTCGATGGGAATAGGCTATTATATCTCATAAACTTCAGCTATTTTTTCTTAAAAATGTAAAAATATGTTGCTAGTTTGTAAAACTATCCCTAAAAAGGTAAAAATAAAAAATGGATCAAGACTATCAAAATATCCATTTTGATCAATAGCCCAATTAATATATGGATCAAAATCGAAGTTATTAATTGATGTTAACGGATCAGAAAACGTTTTGACAATACTTATATAATTGTTGGGCCCAATATGCATATGCTTAATGCTTATAGAAGACCAAGTCTTTGCGGTTTCAATAGGAAAGGAAAAAATGCACTTAAGGAACTTATACATAGTGTCTTTTGGATCAAGTAAACCATATTTGTGTATAACTTTTCCAACAATATTGAAAAGATGAATGAAAGGTACAAGATGCAATGATCAGCCCTTTGTTGTAGGGTATAAGTAAATCCATCCTTGTTCTTTAGCACTTTGAGCTGGCAATTTCGACCCATTTATGTGTTAAATTAGATGAGGTTGTGTTTGTTCTGTAACGATATAAATGTGTAAAATGAAACTAAGAACAAAACATGTTAAAAGCCAGGCCGGCCAAAGTGTATTTTGTTACTTGTAAGGGTGAATCATTAGACATGACAACCAGTGGCGGATCTAGGAATTTTTTTCTAGTGGGTTCCCAAATATATGTTTTCACTCAAAATTTTATAAATTTTATATGGGTTCTTACTAAGAATTCTAAACCGAATGGGTTCCTGGGACCCGGTAATTAGGGCTAGATCTGCTCCTGATGACAACCCATTCTATATACTGATATATGCGTCATTTAATGCAACGAACATTATATCTATATCTAGATTGACACCAAGGAAAATCCCTGTTCCGCCACATAACATAATATCTTTAACCCGTTACCCCACCCATCCTCACAACGGCTATACTCCCAGATATGATAAAAATACGTGCAAATGTGCATCTTCTTTCCTTGAATTGGTACTCCAAGTTTGGAAGTAGTAACCAAAGACATGGTTGAATGTATTTTTGCACCACTTCCTACTACCAAGCCTCAACTAAACCTACCTACGCCTAATAGGGTAACTTGCAGCCATCAATAAATGATTATGATTGAATGACATAATTCTCACGACCAACAATCTCGAAATTGTAACAACGAATAACGATTTACCTATTTGACCATAACACTATTTAGGCACAATGAAAGTTGTACACATAGATAGCACTGTATCAAGAATTTGAGCATATCACCCAAGCGGTCATTTCATGAATAAGCCTACCTTTAAAAATCAAACTTCAATTTGGCAATTGGACGTCACGATAAAGAATGCAAATGGATGAACACCACACATATATTGGAATTTTCATTATGCATACCCAACATATTATACACTATGAAGGTTTAAATAAGTTTTTATTCAAATCTGCAAATTACAAGAAAGGAAGATTACAACTATACTTGTTGCCAGGGTAGCATAACTTCAAAGGACGATATAACAAGATTATGAAAGTGAGTTGTTGGGGCCCACTCACTGCATTTCTTATATGAACTTATTCCTGCAAAAATCATATTTATTAGAATCAACCGTATAACATTGAATGATAGTGTATTATAAAATGCCTGAATCTGTGCGTTTACACTAGTGGCAGCAGAGTTCGACTGCATGGGGTCTGATATGGGATTTTGTGATCTAGTCTCCATAGTCAGCAACTTCAACGATATCTTCTGTAAATAATCAGACTGCAAACCCAAAAATTGACATGGTTTTAAGGCCGACAACACAAAATTGTATATGATACAGAAAACACAACAAACCTGGCTTGTAGCAGCAGTATAGATCTTCTCTTCAAACCTCACAGCTATTTTCTTAAGCTCCTCTAGTCCCTCGTCTCCAGAGTATGGAATATGCCTCTTCAACGTATCCACTCTACACAAGATCAACACACGCCACTCAATATCTAGCAGAGAGCAAAACATCATTTTCCAAATTCAAAGTGCAGAGAACCAAGCACACACCAAACAATCGACACTCGAGTAGGTTGTTTCAACTTTCAATTTTTTATCACACAAAAATGAAACAAGAAATTTTAACAATATAAGTACATACATATTGTATGTTATTCTTTCCCGTGAATCTGCTGCCAGTTGAGCCCTCCAATCACCTGATTCCGTGGTGGGGTCACCAACAGCGCCACCTGCAACCTGAGTAGGACTCCCATTACTTGTATCCATATCTTCTCTTTGATGATCGATTTTCAATCCTATTGCGACAATCGACAAATGAAAATATTTTAAAACAAAAAGCAATAAAGATGGATTCTACTTGTTTCTGGCACAAGTAAAAATTAACAATAAACGATCTTAGAGCATCTCCTTCGCTATCCAGGTGGAAAAGTCTGAAAATATTTTCAGACCTCTCCCACGGACACCAATTGTGTGGGGACCACACAGACAAACCATTTTTTTTAAAATATATATTCTAAGATAAAAGTGAAGTCAGTGTGAGGTGGATGTTTGTGTAGGCTAGGGGTTGGAGGAAAATTGAACAATTTTAAGGTAAAGGTCTGGAATGATGTGGCGTGTTGAGGTGGAGGGTCTGAAAACAAACCCAACTTTAGCGTTGGAGATGCTCTTAGAGCATGTACAGCGGGACGTCCGCTTGTGTGGTCCGCTCATTGGACGAGGCTTGTTGGAGGCGTGTGACTAGGACCGGTTTGGAGGAGCTGGGCCGCTCAAGCGGACGAGTGTGGTTTGGATTGAGTGGGGACCACCCACTCACATGCTATGGACCGTGTTGTTGTTGTGGGTGCTTTAACACATACAATTAGGCTAGTTAGCTACAACATAGCCAGAAAACGACAAATTTTACGTACAAGTTAGACCACCCGTAGTGTGTGTGTGTGTGTGGGGGGGGTTGGCGTTTTCCCAAAAAAAAAAACGCCCAACCACGCCCTTCCACCGCCCCCAGGGGCGTTTTTGTTGCGAATTTGGGTTGGGGTGTTCCAAATTAAACGCCGGGTGGAGAAATCTTGGGCCAATCAGACCCTTCCACGGTTGGATGTATAAAGATTGTATAAATATGGGTAATGATTGAATGGGGGTTATGGGGCATTATACCACTACACCCGTTTTAAGATAATGCCTCATAATGCCCACATGCTCACTGGACCGCCACATGGCGCAAAACGCCCAAGGGTGGGTGGGGGCATTATCTTCCCCTCCCACAGTCCCACTACACATGGTCTTAGACCATGTGTAGTGGTACACATGAATAATGCCCCTACCTATGGGCGTTGTGCGACACGTGTCATCTAAGTCAGCAAAGGGGCATTATGGGCGTTTTTCATATACGGGTGTAGTGGGATAATGCCCCATCAATAATTACCCAATTATTTTCTTAAAAAAAAAGAAGAAAACAAACTAATAATATTTGGAAGCTTCTTACTGGACAAGCAAACAATGCCCCACATACACCAGCGTTCTTAAAACAACGCTTCCGCCCCATTTTCTGAAAACAACGCCCAAGGGACGGTCGAGCAGCGTGGAGGGGCGTGGTTCAAGGCAAAAAACGCCGGAAAACGCCCCATTACGCATGGTCTTACTGTAATTCATTAAATTGAAGATATCCAAAATGTTACTGTAACACAAAAATGAAGTATGGTAATTAATGCTCTCCCCATAGTAGCCCTAAAGATTGAAATCAAAATCAAAATCACATCAATTATGCCACTGAAGAGTACACAATTGCCTAAAGAGTTTGCATACATACCAGATGAGATGAGATGAGAAGTCCAATTGTGGGAGTTAGGGTTTTGGTACAGGAAGCCAATTGGACGTTGTAGTAGTCTCCGTCCCTAAGAAAACCCAAAAGTAGAAGTATTTTAAAGTAAACGAACGATCGACTGTAAAGCAAAGATATATAGGGTAAAGTTCTTGTACAAATAATCTTAACATGCTAAAGATACAAATTGAAGGAAAACTCCAAAAGACTAGGTGACATTTTTGTAATTATCAATAACTATCAAAGTTACTCTACAAATATACCTAAAAAACCTAAAAAAACCTAACCCCCCCCCCCCCAAAAAAAAACCTAAACCCCCTCCCCCCTCCAGCTAAAATGCTAAAAACTAAACCCCCAAAAAACCTAAAAAAATAAAAAAAAAAACACACAAATTATTTTATTTTATTTTTTTAACATTTTTTATTAAAAAATCGCTACTTTTAGTAGCAGTAAAAAAAAATATATATTTTTTTTTCCTAACAAAATGTAGCGATTTTTTAATAAAAAATGTTAAAAAAAATTATGTTTTTTAGGTATTTTTGGTTGAGTTCACATTTGTATAGTAACTTTGATAGTTGGTGGTAATTACAAAAATGCCACCTTGTCTTTTTGAGTTTTCCTTCAATTTGTATGTTTAGTATGTTAAGATTATTTGTATTTAGGGCTGGGCAAATTGCTCGCCGCTCGCCGCTCGCTCGCCACTCGCTCGGAAATTGCTCGGAAAATGCTCGCCCGTTCTGTCGCTCGATTATAAATGAGCCGCTCCGCTCGGTTCGGTTTGTAAACGAGCCAAGCATGAGAAAAGCTCCGCTCGGTTCGGCTCGGCTCGAATATTTTATATATATATATTATAATCTATTTTGTAAGTTTGATTCTATATAATAAACCCAAATAGTACTTAGCCCAAATAAATTAGCCCAAATAAAGTCCAGTAAACACTCAAGTTAAACACTCAGTTAGACCCATTATAGCATCACCCATTTAACTTTACTAAAAATACATATATACTCACATCACAGTACGCACTTCACATTTGAATTAATATTTTATCTCCGTCGGTATCCTGGTAAGTTATAATCTAACTGATATTTTAACTTATATATGCGAATGAAGACGCCGACGCCGACTTTTGCTTGAACTTTAAGATGTTTTGTTTTTGAACCGTAGGTTTAATATATGTTTGGCTTATTACGTATGTTGATTTTGAATGATAGTTGACAATGGTGGCCTTTAAATTTGAAATTTTTGTATGAAATTATAATATGAATATTGAAACCAAGCGAAACTGAGCCGCTCGGTTGCAAACCAAGCGAGTTCGAGCAACGATTATTGCTCGTTTCCTTAAATTCGAACCGAGCCGAGCCGCTCGGTTTCAATTCGAGCCGAGTTCGAGCAGAGGCTCGCTCGGTTCGGCTCGGCTCGTGAACAACCCTATTTGTATTTGATCTTTTGCCTAAAGATATATTGGATAAATTTGAAGACTTCGGTCAAGCCTTTTTTATTTACATTTCACCAAATTGAATTATGACCTCAAGATTTTAAAATAGTGCTTGAAATGTATCCTTTTTTTTTAACCACTACTTTCTTTTAATTTCCGTTATATGTGAGACTTGAACCCAAAAAGTGTTTAAAGGCTTTGTCTTTGCCAATGGACCACCACCTCATTTTTCACGCGAGAAAATATAGAGATAATGTGACTCATTTAGTAAGGGGATGCACTACTATCAGTAAAAACCATAAGAGAGAAATGCATAGACCTTTACCATAAGGTAAGACTCAACTCAACTCATTTACACCCTAATTAAGCTATATTTCAATATATGAATGTCCAAGAGTTAGTGGACTCTTATTTGGATCAAGTGGATAAGGGGAAACGGGTAGTGGCGGAGCTTGAGATTTCTGACCGGGGGGGGGGGGGGGGGGGGGCGGAAATAACTGGACCTAAAAATTTCTATAAAACTAGAGGTCGAAAACGTATATATCCAAAAATTTCTATACGAAAACTACATACTCTCCACTACTGAGTAGGGGTGTTCATGAGCCGATCCGATCGAGGGTCTGCTCATGCTCGGATTGAATTACGACCGATCCGATCCGAGCGGATCAAATTTGTAAAACCGAGCGCAAAAGTGATGCTCATGCTCGGATTGAATTTGAATTGATCGGCTCGATTTCGCTCGGTTTTTATCAAATCCTAAAAAAAAAAATCGAGCGGATCGTTTTCGCTCGATCAGATAAGGCTTCGTTTAACAAAAACAAATTCTAACTTAATTAAAACATGTCCAACACTTTACTAACAAAAGCAATACATAACTCAAATCATGATAAACACAAGAAACACAAAATACAGTGCGAATACAAATTGTCATTTAGTTCAAAAGCCATAAACTTCTTTAAGCTTGTTCATCTTCATCCACAAAATTCAACTTCAAATCAACATATAACCTATAAACACAAGCATTAAACAAAACCATTAAGTTCTACACATTACAAAACAACTTTTAGGTTTTGTTAATTATAAAAATACCTTTCATTTATTATCAGACCCATCTGGAGTCAACACATCAATTTCCAATTTTTCTTCATCTCCTGCAGCTTGCTACACATTAAAAAAACAAAATACAAATGTTAATGCATAAACTACAAAAGTATAAGTAGATTATAAATGTAATAAAAGCTTACTTTCAATGTTTTTAAGGTTGTTTTTGAGCTCGCCTTTAACCTATCACTTCCACAAACATTAGTGAATACTCTTTTAGGAATAGGATTTAGGGTTAGATTCATATTAAATATTAAGTTGGGTTGAATGTCATTTGGGCTATTAATTTTTTTTTGGGACTATTATATTTTTTTGGGTTTTTAATCTATAAAATCTATAATATAAATATATATATTAATTATTAATAAAAATAATTCGAGCGAAACCGAGCGATCGACGAGCGAGCGGAGCTTTGATCATGCTCGGATTGAATTTGAATCGAACCGATCCGATCGGCTCATTTACAAACTGAGCGGGAATCGAACGAGCATTTTTCGAGCGATTGTCGAGCAGTTTGGACAGCCCTACTACTGAGCGAAAAGTTCGGGGGGTCGGCCGCCCCCTCCCGCCCCTTAAAATGGGAAAGAAAAATCCTAAACTTTAAACGGGCATAACTTTGGCTACGGTTAGAGTTACGGAGCTCACGAGTAATGGACTGAAAGGTCTTGACAGGGGCGGATCTTGTGGCAAACGACGGTAGGTGGTTTGACCCAGATGTCAAACCTAATTCACTGATTTAGGGTTCTGATTTCACTAGTCAACATCTTCCCCTATTTTCATTGAATTTCAGCACTTTTCATTTTCAGTCTAAAACACGTGATATTTATCAGCAACAATATTTTTTTTAAATTTTAAGATATCTTATATTTTGATGATTTTGTTCAACTCAAAAGCAAATTGTGATGTCAACTGCTTTCGCTGTTTAAAAGAAATGTAAGATAATATATACAGCACCTTTTGATACACTTCCTCTTGCCAATCTCTGCCATTTGGATTGTCAGTTTGAGCTACCGAATATAATGATGTTACAGAAGGGTAGAAGTTTCATGTGTTAGCTTACTGAAAATATAGTTAAATATTTTAAAAAATAAACAGATAAAACTAAAAAAACCTACTTGATGAAGCCTCTGGCGTAGCTCTCTTTTGCGGACATAGCCGTTTCTGCATATCTATCACATTTTGCTTCTGTAAACCACCTGCCGTTGCAAGCCTTTGTTGCATATCCACCTGCTGCTGTAGCTGCGGGTGTGATTGTTGAACTTGTGTCAATTGAGAATGTGTTTGTTGTGATTGCTGCAAATATCGCATATGTTGTGGAGGAAGTGCATGTGATTGTGCTTGCTGCTGAGGGGCCGCTGGTTTCCTCCTATTTGAATTGATGACATTAATAATCTGCTTCTCATAGATACCCAACTTCTCTTTATATTTAGGTAATATTCCATGCTTAGGGATTTGTAAGAATTGCATGAAACGCTCCAACATGTTTTTGAATATTTTCAGCTTCTCGAGTTCTTTGTTTTTTGGTTGCTGAGGGAGATAATTGTGCTGGACAACAAAAGGTTCTCATTGAATTAAGAAATAAAATATCGCCTTTGGTTGTATGCATTTTCTTCACACGATTTGACATGCTTTAAAAATGAAAAAAATTCCAATTTTGATACGAGACACTAACGCACCTGCTGCAATTTGGAAACAATTTTCTGGTGCATCTCATTCAAATCTAACAGATAAAGGTCCTTCATAGCTTTTATCTGTAATCAGATTAAAAAAATAATAAAAAAAAAATAAAAAAAAAAACAGGTCATAATGGTGACAATGCTATTCGAATGCAACAGTATTAATTCAAAGAGCTGGTATGAGCAAGATAATGGCAACATAGGGATAATTACAAACAAAGAACTTATATACATTATTGACATTTGATTGATATATATCAGCAACGATCATTTTTTTTACTTTAAGATATCTTATATTTTGAAATCCGTGAGAAGAAAAGTATAAATAAACTTTGGTTTCAATAATGGTGATGATTTTGTTCAACTCAAAAGCAAATTGTGAATGTGATGTCACCTTTTGATAAACTTCTTCTTGCCAATCTCCGCCATTTGGATTGTCAGTCTGAGCTGCCGAATCTAATGATGTTACAGAAGGGTAGAAGCTTCTTGAGTTAGCTCACTGAAAATACAGTTAAATATTTAAAAATAAACAGACAAACTAAAAAACTACTTGATGAAGCCTCTGCCGTGGCTCTCTTTTGTGGGCATAGCCGTTTCTGTATATCCATCACATTTTGCTTCCGTAAACCACCTGCTGCTGCAAGCCTTTGGTGCATATCTACCTGCTGCTGTAACTGTGGGTGTGATTGTAGAACTTGTGTTGGCAATAAATTTGCTGAACTCTCCTGATTCTCTTGCTTAATTCGTATCTTATTAGATTGCAGCATTTGTGTAATGGAACCCTGTAAATTCATCTGATTTATATGTGATTGAACTTGTGCCAATTGAGAATGTGTTTGTTGTGATTGCTGCAAAGATTGCATATGTTGTGGAGGAAGTGCTTGTGATTGCTGCTGAGCGGCCCGCTTATTTGAATTGACGACACTAATACTCTGCCTCTCGTAAGTACCCAGCTTGTCTTTATAGTTAGCTAGTATTTCATGCTTAGGGATTTGTAAGAACTGCATGAAACGCTCCAACATATTTTTAAACACTTTCAGATTTTTAAGTAGCTCGTTTTCTGGTTGCTGAAGAAGAGACTCGTTCTGGACAACAAAACTTTATTATAAACTTCTTTGTTGTATGATTTTGCAAGATATCATATTATCTTTAAATGATTCTACATGCTTTTACACTTGATAGATTTCCAATTTTGATAAGAGACACTAACTTACCTGCTGCAATTTCGAAAGAAGTTTCTGGTGCATATCATTCAAATCTAGTAGATACAGGTCCATAGCTTTCATCTGTAACCAGAAGAAAAGAAAAAAAAGGTTATAATTGCAAGAGATCAATATTCCCACTCACAGTTCATCAACGAAACCATTAGTAAAAATAAACGATCCCACTTAGTTGCTTATCATTTTAAGTCAGAACATCAATGCTATTCAAATGGAGCAGTTTAATTGAAAATCAACACAAGCCTGATTACACACAAAAAACTTGAACATGCTGTTGACTTTGATTGGTATTACATTGGCAGCTACTTTTTACAAAGATATTCTATATTATGAAATCAGTGCAACAAAAAGTAAAAATAAACATTCATGTAGAATAATGGTGATGATTATGTTCAACTCAAAAGCATAGTGTGATCTCAGGTGCTTTAAACAGAAATGCAAGATAATATATACTTATATAGCACCTTTTGATACACTTCGTCTTGCCAATCTCCGTCACTTGCTGTTGAATCTAATGGTACAGAGGGGTTTACACTTTTATATAAAGCAGCAGAGTTTGAGTGCACGGGGTCTAACATGAGATTTTGTAATTTAGTCTCCATAGTCAGCATCATGAAGCATATCTTCTGTAAATATTTAGACTGCAAACCATATAATTACATGAATTATTAACCAACAATACAGAAGAATATAGTTCGCATAATTACAAAGAACACCAAATCACGGGTTTTAAAAAGCGCACCTAGGCATGAGGCACGTCAAGGTGCAAGCCTGGGCGCCTTAGGTAGCCTGAGGCACGCTTTTTACAAGAAGCCCTAAAAAGCACATTTGGGGTGTTTTTAAGCATCAAACTGTAGTAGAATAGGTTTTTGGGCTTGTACTTATATGTAAAATCATATATAAACCTTATTTATAGCTATATTTTGGATAAGAGATGCTAAAAACCTAAGAGATATACATATAAAAAATTATATAGTCACTTTGCGCCTCGGGTACGAAAAGCCCACCGCTTTTGCGCTTTGCACCTTGGTTTTAGACCTCGTCGCATTTGTGCGCCCTCACTTCTTAAAACCAAGACCAAATCAAGTCACATCTCCTGATTATGGTAAAGGTATTGCACCAAACACTAACTAACATTTTATATCTAATAGATTTTAGATCCCCACGTGTATGACAAACATGATATCATTTTGTTGTCCTAAACAGTTTCAAAATCTTCATTCCACAACAGCAAAAGGGCTACAAAACGATTGATGTAATATAAAAAAAACACAACAAACCTGGGTTGTGGTAGCAGTATAGATCTCATCTTCTATGCTCTCAGCTATATTCTTAAGTTCCTGTAGTTCCTCATGTCTATAGACTGGAAGATTCCCCTTCCCCTTCAAGGTATCCAATCTACACAAGTTCAACACGTCACTCAAAATTATGCAAATACTTAGCAGTTAGGATAACATCATTTTCCAAAAAAGTGTAATCACGCACCAAGCAATTGACCCTCAACCAGGTCCCAATTTTAATCACACAATAAAACAAGAAATTTAAAAGCAATACAAGTACATACATCTTGTTCACCATCCCTTCCTGTGAATCGGCTGGCAGTTGAGCCCTCAAATCACCGGATTCCATGGCGGGGTCACGAACAGCGTCACTCAAAACTAGAGTATCCACCTTCAAGTTGATTTAATGATCAACTTTCAATCCTAATTTGACAGTCAAAAATGAATGTAATTTTAACACAAAAGTAATAAAAATGGATTCTACATGTACGAGTACATATTGGCAATCTTGGTTTAAAAAGGCGTGATTGTGAAGCACACAAAAGTGACAAGGTCTAAAATCAAAGCGCGAAGAGCAAATCGCAAAAGCGGCGGGCTTTTCGTACGTGAGGCCCAAGGTGCTTATACATTTTTTTATATGTATCCTATAGGCTTTTAGCATCCCTTACCCAAGATATAGCGACAAAATAAGGTTTATATATGAATTAATGTATAAATCACTTAATGTACAACCATTTTAGCTACATGAATAACACTTAAAGCACAAAAACACCTTCGGTACAAAAAGGGCGCACCTCAGTGGGATTTTTTTTCCAATAAAGCTCGCTTTTTGTGCGCTTGTACAGAGTTCGCCTTATGTCACACAAGGCGCAGCTCTTTGCCCTTAAGCGCGCTTAAGGCGCACTTTTTTAAACCAAGTTGGCAATAGACATCTTAACACATATAGCTAGAAAACGATAAACTTTACGTACACAGTACTATTATTAAGTTCAAGTCTTCAAGATCCAAAATGTTAATATGAAGCACTCATTTTACCAGTTTCAAGGATTCCAACACCAGAAATAGATACAAAACGTTTATGATTTTAACACAAAAATGATAACCTCTTAAAGTAATTAGGGTACCTATCTCATCTCCTACCATCTAATTCATCACCACATAGCCCTAAATGTGAATTATAATAGTACACGATTGAACAATTAAAACAACTGCAACTGTTCATAACACTAATATAGTTGTTTTATAGCTGTGTACCTGTAAAATTCCAATATACATACCAGCTGAGATGAGATGAGATGAGATGCCCAATTGTGGGAGTTAGGGTTTTGGTACACCAAGCAATGAATCGAACGTAGTCGTCTCCCTGAACCCAAAATAAATGATCGAGTGTAACATATTGGAATTTGGAAGCATTTACGTTTGTGTTTGTGCTCGTTTGTTAAGAAATACAAGTGTTCACGAATTGTTCATGAATACTTACCGAACTAGATTGTATGTTTGTGTTCGTTTGTTAAGAAAATCAACTTGTTCGTGTTCGTTTGTTAATTTTAGGTAATGAACGAAAACGACCGTTGATAAACACAAATGGGCATAAACTAATGTTGATGAACACAAACGGAAAAAAACGAACACAAACAAGCGTTCGAAGTATTTAAACAAAATATTAAAACTAAAAACACTATTGAAATATCGAACACAAACAAACACGTTACCGAACGTTCACGAACATAAATGAACGAACGTAGCTTCTGTTCATGTTTGTTCGTTTAACTAAACAAACGAATACAAACGAACTTTCTGCCGAACGAGTCACGAAATGTTTGCCGAACGTTTGGTTCATTTGCAGCCCTAGTTTGAACTTATCAAATTATTATTGTTTTTATAATGGCAAATTTGGATCATTTACGGGTCACTGAAGTATCATTGTTTCACTAGCGGAACCAGTCAATGAGAAAGGATCCTATACAAGACACTTTTTCCATACGACGCCTACGAGACAAGGATTTGAGGACAAGTGGCATTTGGCTTGAATGTAATTTAGTCCTTTCTAACTTGAAACAACTTCCCCATTAATTTTCAAACGGCTATAACTTTTTCATACGCTAATATTCTTTTTAAAAAAATACACCATATTAACGAGCATTTTATACTCTTTATTTCGAGCAACATATTGCTATAGTTTTCTTAAAAAATTATAGGATTTGAATACACATTAGTCCATTACGTGATTACGTGATTTTGAATACCAACACATGACTACGTGATTTTGAATACCCATTACGTGATTACACATTCAACAAAAACCATTACGTGATTACACTTTGAATATAAAAATCCATTACTTGATTACACATTCAACGTGATTTGTTAGAACTAATGTTATTACAATTATGCTTATAACGTAATCACTCAGTTTGTTTCACATAAAATACTATGATGAAATCACGTAATCACGAAATGGGTATTCAAAATCATGTAGTCACTTAGTAATACATAGTCAACTATTGTTACGTAATTATGTATCACTTAGTGTGGTTTCACATTCTATAATGAAATCACGTAATCAGTATTCGAAATCACGTAGTCATGTGCTTGGTATTCCATATCATGTAATCATGTAATGAGTATTCAAAATCATGTATTTTTTAAGAAAACTATAGCAATAGACTGCTCAAATTAAAAAGAATGAAATGCTCGTTAATACGGTGTAATTTTTAAAAAAAGATATTAACGTATGAAAAAGTTATAGTCATTTGAAAATCAGGGGGGGGGGGGGGGGGGGGAAGTTCAAGTGAGACAGGACCATAATACCCTTTCTCTATTTTTTTCTTCAATTGCTTTAACCTTATATTTACGAAAATGTCACTGCCTAGTTTTGAGCCATTGATCTTGGGAGGTACGCGATCTCTTAGAGGGTAGGGGCGCTCCACTAGTGATGAAATTTCATCACTCACAACATCCAGTTAAGTTCCGTCACGTCATCGAGCTTCATTCCATCACTAGTGGTGAATTTTAGTGGGAATGTCCATCACTAGTGATGGTTTTTTTTTAATTATAAATTAACAATAACAATTTCATTTAAATAAAAATTACATTAAATAAATCCTAAGTTACAAACTTAAAAAAAAAACTAAACATTGCAAATTAAAAAACTAAACATCACTAGTTTGCGTTGAATTATGTATTTTTATTTGATAAAGTTTACTTTTTTATCTAACATTTTTATTAGCCCAACCCAACCCGTTGATACTTGTTTTAAATGGATTTTAAGGTTCTATTGATACTTGTTTCTTTCTCTGGATAAAGAACGAAAGAGGCAGACTCCATCTCAGGTCACTTCTTCCTTCAGTTTTGTGTGAAAAAATGTATCTCAAGTCACTTCTTCCTTGCTCTCATCCAAAAAAAAAAAAAAAAAAAAAAAAAAAAAAACTTGTTTTAAATGGATTTTAAGGTTCTATTGATACTTGTTTCTTTCTCTGGATAAAGAACGAACGAAAGAGGCAGGCTCCATCTCAGGTCACTTCTTCCTTCAGTTTTGTGTGAAAAAATGTATCTCAAGTCACTTCTTCCTTGCTCTCATCCCAAAAAAAAAAAAAAAAAAAAAAAAAAAATACTTGTTTTAAATGGATTTTAAGGTTCTATTGATACTTGTTTCTTTCTCTGGATAAAGAACGAACGAAAGAGGCAGGCTCCATCTCAGGTCACTTCTTCCTTCAGTTTTGTGTGAAAAAATGTATCTCAAGTCACTTCTTCCTTGCTCTCATCCCACAACGGTAACAAAATAACGCGTGTTCATGGCCACGCGTTTTCTTTTCCACGAGTGAAGATCTCCGACGGCGGCGATGTTCCACGGTCCACAACGCGTGGATGTTGCTTCATCACATAGCGCCCCGGGTGCTCTTATCACCAATTAATTTATATAATTTGGGCCTGTTTTGTTAATTGATGTTGGGCCTCAAAATCAAATGGATTTCTTTAATTAAATGAGAATAAATGGGCCCATGGATCAGATTGGCTAATGGATTTATGAAATAAAATGGTTATGCATTTAATGGGCCCATGGATCAAATGGCCTAATGGATTTATTAAATAAAAGAGTAAATTACAAAATTCGTCCTTTATGTTAATATCAGATTGCAAAGTGTGTCATTTGTCTTCAAAAAGTACAAAAAACGTACTCGATGTTTCTAAACCATTGCATGTTATTTCCTTTGGCCTTAACTCTGTTAATTTTCATGGTTAAGTCTGACCAAGTAGACCCTACATGAGGGTATTTTAGTCATTCTACTATATTTACTCAAATTAACAAATTAAAAATCCAACCCACTTTTAACTCTCTCCCTCTCTCTCCCTACCAGATTTATCTCTCTCTATTTCTCTCTTTACTCAGCATCTTCATCTTCTCTCATTCTCCTATATATTAATAGGAGAATTGTGACAACCATGACGAAACCAGGTACACCCTACACGGTTCAAAACCGTAAAGCCTACTTAACACTTTAATTGTGCGAAAACCCTAAAAACATGTGTGACTTATATGCTTGATTAAATGATATCTGTTATGTCTCGGAGGAATCCGAGAACACGTTATGACTGACATGACACTAATAAGGGCCAACAGTGCGAAGTTGGTGTCCTTAGCCTTGAAACACGTGTTAAACGGGAATGTTCCGTTTAACAGCGCTTTAAACCTTTGACATTGATTATTAGGTTATCGGTAGCATTATTTAAAATTTCGAGTTCCAGGAACAACTTAGTTTTGTGCCTTAGACTGTGACATAAGGGTTGAAGCCAATCTGAGATTGGGCACGCAAAACGAAGCAGCTTCCCGGTTAGGGAAACGCTCTCGTTTCAGGAATAACATAAGGCAATCAAACGTGCAAGGAACGATCGATCAAGCTTAAAAACACTTAAACCACCCTAATACGAGTTATTTATGATTAAAACGTAACTGGGTTCGGATTTCAAGACGGTTATGCATGATTTTTAAAACCGAGTCTGTTGCCCCCCCGCGTGCGCTTCCGCTGCGAGTGGGTAGTATTAGTTGCAGTTTGGCTTCCGGGCACCGGTTCGCGTGCCAAGCAATGTCAGTAGTTTAACATGTTCGGACAATGGTACGGGAATACCAATAGTGCCAACATGTTTTTATTTAAGAATGATTAACTTTTCATTAAGGGAGTTTGGGTGTTTGGGGAGTCCGGGTTGCCCAATTTTGAGTTTCCGTTTCTACCGTCGGGGATTCCCCGAACTGGTATTTGACACACCCCGAGTGTCCAATCCACCCTGGAATCTCCCGGAATACTCCCCGTGTTTCAATTATAGTATTTTTCGGGTTGGGTCGGTTCCCAGTTTCGGCCGGTTCGTTATACGGTGAACTGCCGAAATTGATTTAAAATAATCCATTTTTAATCCAAAAAATTCTCATTTAACTTAGAATTTGAATAAAAATCTGTAACTTTTTATATAACTTAGTAAAAATCAGTAGATTATGGGAAAATTTTCTGGAAATTTATTTTGGCATTTTACTTGTCTAAATAAATTATTTATAAAATCATATTTAACCAGGTAATTAACATTAATTACCCTCAGTGCTCCAAAAATTCCCACAAAATTCCTGGACATCCCTTATGTTTCCAGAAACTTCTCCAAAAATTTTAAGATTTTTCCGATTTCGTTTCGGTGCGTTTCCGGCTACCGAAAATTCACAAAAACGCGGATTTTTAACCCCGATCAAGACTCAACCAATGGACTCATAATTTTTCCAGAACATTCCTCGTATGTTCCTTAGTGTCTCTGTAAAATTTTGTGATTTATTGAATCCGTTTCGTATTTTTTCCAGAATTCTTTTTGTAAAACAGTAAAAATTTCACAAAAAATCGTAAAAATTTCCAAAAATTCTAAAATTTTACATGGATTTTCCTGACCCTACCCTTCATCACCAAACCAAATTTCAGCTCAATAAAAGTATCACGGACCAAGTTATGGTCTAAACAATATTCTGCCTATGCTAGTTTCGAGTTTCGAGTGATATACCTAGCGATTCCCTCGAGTCCGAGTGTTTTTCTTGAGTCCAGAAGTATGTATGGACTATATTCAGTACCTACACATCAAGTACAATCCAAATATGCTAGAACTTAGATCAATCAAGCTTTGATTCATTGTTTTTCGGTTAATCGAATAGTTAAGCGATTTTTGTCGAATAGGTGTTGATTAGGGTATTAAAACCCAAATATTTGTAACCATGGATGCCATATAACACCAGGGAACTCTCATGGTGTTCCTATTCAGCCTCTATACTTGATTAAACTTTCAAAATTCATGGATTAAAACAAGTTTTCATGGTCTAAACCATGTTTATTAAAGAAACTAAGCATAAAACCTTAAAAATTAAGGTTAATACCTTTGATTTGTGACTTGTTCTTGATAAATCAGCTGGGTTTTAGTAGAAAGAAGCAGGGAATTTGAAGGTTTCTATGTGTGAGAATGAAAGATAAATTGAAAAGAAAATATATATATTTTGAGGGGGTGGTGGCGGTTTGGGTGGGCCCCCCTAGGGCCACCTCATGCCCCGTAAAACGCGCCAAAAGATAATGTTTATCCTTCGTGGAGTGTTTAGGTTCGTTTACGGGTCCCGGGTGCGTTCTCGATTTGCGTGACGGACTCCGTTTTGTGCCTACTTAGTGTCAAAAGACTCGGTTTTAAAAGTCATGCATAACTGTCTTGAAATCCGAACCCAGTTACGTTTTAATCATAAATAACTCGTATTAGGGTGGTTTAAGTGTTTTTAAGCTTGATCGATCGTTCCTTGCACGTTTGATTGCCTTATGTTATTCCTGAAACGAGAGCGTTTCCCTAACCGGGAAGCTGCTTCGTTTTGCGTGCCCAATCTCAGATTGGCTTCAACCCTTATGTCACAGTCTAAGGCACAAAACTAAGTTGTTCCTGGAACTCAGAATTTTAAATAATGCTACCGATAACCTAATAATCAATGTCAAAGGTTTAAAGCGCTGTTAAACGGAACATTCCCGTTTAACACATGTTTCAAGGCTAAGGACACCAACTTCGCACTGTTGGCCCTTATTAGTGTCATGTCAGTCATAACGTGTTCTCGGATTCCTCCGAGACATAACAGATATCATTTAATCAAGCATATAAGTCACACATGTTTTTAGGGTTTTCGCACAATTAAAGTGTTAAGTAGGCTTTACAGTTTTGGACCGTGTAGGGTGTACCTGGTTTAGTCATGGTTGTCACAGTCTCCCCTGGTTTAGAAATTTCGTCCTCGAAATTCAATTTGTCTTGTTAGGGAAGAGATGTGGGTATTTTCTACGGAACTCATCCTTCCGTTCCCAGGTATACTCAGGTCCTTGCTTCAAGTTCCACCGGACTTTCACCAGCGAAATTTTGTTATGACGTAGTTGTTTGGTCTTCCCGTCTACTATTTCTACCGGTTCCTCCACAAAGTGGAGTTTGTCATCAATGTGCACATCTTCTAACGGCATAATAGCTGCTTCATCCGGGAGACATTTCTTTAAGTTGGGTACGTGGAAGACATCGTGAATCGTGCTCAGTTCCTCTGGTAATTTCAGTCGGTACGCTACAGGTCCAACTTTGGAAAAAAATTCATACGGCCCAATGTATCTTGGAGCCAATTTTCCTGCCTTTCCAAACATGATCACTCCTTTCCACGGTGACACTTTTAACATTACTTTGTCACCTACTTCAAATGACAACGGTTTCCTGCGGACATCGGCGTAACTTTTCTGCCGATCTCGTGCCGCTTTCAGTCTACTTTGGATCTTACGCACCTTGTCGGTTGTTTCTTGAATTAGTTCAGACCCCGTGAGTTGAGTATCGCCCACTTCAGCCCAACAAAGTGGCGATCTGCACTTCAGGCCATATAGTGCTTCGTATGGTGCAGCTTGTATGCTACTATGATAGCTGTTATTGTAGGAGAATTAGATGAGGGGAAGGTGCTTATCCCAACTTCCTCCAAAGTCTAGGGTGCAAGCACGAAGCAGATCCTCTAATGTTTGGATAGTTCGTTCTGATTGGCCGTCGGTTTGGGGATGGTAAGCCATACTCAGGTCTATTCTAGACCCCAAAGCTTCTTGTAACTGTTGCCAATAGTGTGAAGTGAAATGACTATCACGGTCTGAAATGATTGCAACTGGTACCCCGTGTCTTGCCACAATTTCATTCGTGTAGATCTCGGCCAATTTCTCGGTATTGTAGGTAGTACGAATCAGGATAAAGTGCGCCGATTTGGTTAGTCTATCCACTACTACCCAAATCGCATCATGACCTCGGGGTGTTTTTGGAAGGTGGGTCATGAAATCCATTGTGATTTGCTCCCATTTCCATTGGGGTATTTCGGGTTGCTGTAACATTCTTGAGGGTTTCTGGTATTCTGCCTTTACCCGGGCACAAGTCAAGCATTTGCTCACGTACTCGGCTACGTCCTTTTTCATACAGGGCCACCAATAAAATTCCTTAAGATCATGGTACATCTTGTCTGTACCAGGGTGAATAGAGTACTTAGATTTATGAGCCTCATCCATAACCAATTGACGTAGGTCATGGAGAGTAGGAATCCATACCCTATTTTTGTAATACAACACTTCATCCGGTTTCCTCACAAAATTCCCTTCATTTCCGTGTAAGTTCTCGCTATTTAGTTGGCCTTCCTCCAAAGCTTCCCTTTGAGCATTACGAATCTGCTCTTTAAAACTGGTTTGCACAATCATCCCAAGAGCTCGCACTCTGAGTGGCTTTACTCGGTCTTTTCTACTCAAGGCATCGGCTACTACGTTAGCCTTACCTGGATGGTATTTTATTTCACAGTCGTAATCGTTCAATAGCTCCACCCTCTGCGTTGTCTCATATTCAGCTCCTTCTGATCGAATATATGTTGGAGACTCTTGTGATCTGTATAAATTGTACATTTCGTACCGTACAAGTAATGCCTCCAGATCTTAAGTGCAAAAATCACTGCGCCCAGCTCTAAATCATGCGTTGTATGGTTCTTTTCATGTACTTTCAATTGTCTGGAAGCATATGTAATAACCTTGTTTCTCTGCATCAATACGCATCCTTGACCACATCGAGATGCGTCGCAACACACTACAAAGTCATCATTGCCCTCTGGCAAAGTCAAAATTGGCGCCTCACATAACTTTTGTTTTAACAGCTGAAAGGCTGTTTCTTGTTCTTCGCCCCATTCGAACTTTCGATCTTTCTGTGTCAAGGCAGTTAAGGATTGAGAAATGCAGGAAAAGTTTTCAATAAAGCGACGGTAATATCCAGCCAATCCCAAGAATTGGCGTATCTATTTCGGAGACTTAGGCGCTTGCCAATTCTTAATAGCTTCGATCTTACTAGGGTCAACATGAATCCCTTGTTGATCTACCACATGTCCTAAAAATTACACCGCTTGTAACCAGAAATCACACTTGGAAAGCTTGGCGTACAACTTCTCTTTCCTCAATATCTCTAGTATGGCTCGTAGATGGTGCTCGTGTTCTTCTTTACTCTTGGAATAGATCAAAATATCGTCAATAAAGACTATGACGAATTTATCTAGATATGGTTTACAAACTCGGTTCATGAGGTCCATAAATACCGCGGGTGCGTTGGTTAACCCAAAGGGCATAACCAGGAACTCATAGTGACCGTACCGAGTTCGAAAGGTTGTTTTAGGGATATCTTCTTCTTGAACTTTCACTTGATGATAACCGGATCTAAGATCGATTTTGGAAAAGTAACAGGCTCCTTGTAACTGATCAAATAAATCATCGAAACGCGGAAGAGGATATCGATTCTTTATGGTAACCTTATTCAGCTCCCGGTAGTCGATACACATCCGAAAGCTTCCATCCTTTTTCTTCACAAATAACACTGGTGCTCCCCAAGGTGAATAACTGGGACGGATAACACCTCGGTCTAGCAGTTCTTGTAACTGAGATGATAGTTCTTGCATCTCTGAAGGTGCTAAACGGTAAGGAGCTTTGGCAATTGGAGCTGCTCTCGGTATTAAGTCGATTCGGAATTCGACTTGCCGATTGGGTGGCAATCCAGGAAATTCATCGGGAAACACGTCTGGGTAATCACACACTACTGGAATATCTTTAATACGTTGTTCTTTTGGTTCGGTCATCATTACACTTGCTAAGAACACATCACATCCTTGACGTATACATTTCAACACTTTAAGGTGGGATATAAGGTTTAATATGGTACCAGACTTCTCTCCCTGTACCATAATAACTTCATCATTAGGAAAAGGGATCCTAACAATCTTTTGCTCACATATAATCTCCGCCTTGTACTTGGACAGCCAGTCCATTCCCACTACTATATCGAAACTTCCGAGCTCTACCAGTAGTAGGTCAATAAGGAATTGGTGGTCGTTAAGAATTAAAGGACAATCACGAATGATTTGGTGACTAGTTATAGGTGTACCGTTAGCAAGTTCTATGGAGTAGGGACTTGTTAATTCCATAGCCGGCATGTTTAATAGAGGTAAGAAATTAATGGAAACATAGCTCCTATCTGCGCCCGTATCAAACAGTACTGAAGCATACTGATTGGAAATGAGAAAGGTACCTATCACCACATTCGGATCCTGGCGTGCATCACCTGATCCGATCACAAAAATGCGTCCTCTGGCTTGGTTTGAAGTAGAAGCTTGTCCCTGGTTCATTTTTCCCGTCTGACCTTGGTTGAGTTTAGGACAATTTATTTTAAAGTGTTCCGTACTACCACATTCGAAACAAGTACGAGGGGAGGTCAACTACGGTTTCTGGGGTTGTTGTAATTGTTTTTGTTGGGTTGGTTGAGATCTTGGCGGTTGAAAACGAGTGGGTTGGTAAGAACGAGTTGAGGTATCAGTAAAGGCTCTTCAACTTCTTGCGTAATGCCCCGTCTTCTGACATTTATTACAAATAAGTAAATAGGTACGAATCAAATAAGTAAGAATGAATGACAAGAATGAAAGGTTCAAAATTGTAAGTAATTACAGATAAGGGAATGAATGATAGAATGAAAAGTTTGAAATTCGTAAATAGGTACGAATCAAATAAGTAAGAATGAATGACAAGAATGAAAGGTTCAAAATTGTAAGTAATTACAGATCAAACGAGTAAATATTCTTTAAAAGCGGATATTTTCCGAGTTATGTTTTGAATACATATATATGAATATAATTATGCTCATGAATTGTATGCAAGAATGGTTGAAAGAATAAATGGGTCATGTGGGTCATATGGTGATCGCCATTTGGACTTGGTATCTAATGTTTTGATCTGTTAAGTTTCATACGCATATGTACGAATGAATTTACAAATTGGACTTCCGAAAGTTAAATGAAATAAAATGATAAGTAATAAAACAAGTAATAAAAGAATGGATAGAGCAGTCTGGTCCATTAAGTAAGTAAATATAAAACATTGAAAACGGTTGATGTGGCAAGAAGCTTTAGTTGTAAGAAATAAACATTAGATAAATTACAAGCATGAAATATGTCAATACTCGACTCTAGAGAGCCAAAGTGAATGACGGGTTACGACCCTGGCGGAAGGCTTAAGTTTTAATGGAAAGGACAAGTATACGTGAGAAACACTAAGACATGAAGCGATGAAATTATATGCATGCTTGAATCGACAAGAAGTACAAATATGTGCATTGTTATGTGTATTTATAATAAGAAAGAAGTGACAGATTGACTTTGAAAAGTCAAACTGCAAGGGTTGACGAAAAAAGTAACCAGAGTAAAAGAATTGCATGTAAGGGATGAAATGTGGGATGTGTTATAGCATGTGTGTAGAAAAATGTAAAAGGATTATAGGTGAGTAATCACCTAGTATAATGAATATTTGAATGAAAGATGCTAACCGCTGATTTTGTAGATGTTAATGGTAGAATTCTTAATGAGATGAATCCAATCGAATTGGTGAAAGAATGTGCACGAGTGGAAGCCCATTATAAGGATGAATGAAATTAGACCTGGTACGGTGAGTACCCGTGAAGAAGCAGATCGATCCGGTTTATGGATCACTGATTTATGCAATAAAGTCGAGGTTAGTAAAATGTTTGTCTCATTAATTACGAGCAAGAATTTGTAGAATTAATAGTATTTATGAATGAAACAAATGGTAGGATAAGTATGGTATGATATTGAGTGTTTGACTTTTAGCAGTCAATATAAGAAGAGAATTATGTTATTAAAAGGAAATCTCAAAAGACTTGAGTGGAAGTTTAGGGTATTGGCTAAATACTCGTATGATGAACTTACGCTTCATGATGACATGTATGGTAAGAGTAAGTGCATGAAGGGAGCTAATCATAAAGTGATATGAATGAAATGAATTGAGGACATACTTAAAGGTGTGCACAGTACAAGTAATGATAGCAATTGTCGAATGATGCTTAATTCTCGCGTCAAATACAAATAAGTAAGTATGAAAAGAGTAGTTTTGTTGTAGTAGCGATAGATAAATTGAATGATTTTGTTATGCATATACTCATATGCTCACCTCTCGTGTGGATACGAAAGTAATAAGAAGAAACATTAGAAATGGGATTTTGTGTTTTGCTTAAGATGAACGAAAATGAAATAATAACTACCTAGAGATAGTGACAACCCCGAATGAATGTAGGCAATATGCGTATATACATGAAAGTACTCGGTAGGAATGCTAATAATAGAATCCGAAGTAAACTCACGACAGGTACTTGTGTGGCTAACGTTAGAATGGAATATCATGTATCACACGTGTGTGAAATGGAAATTTTTTTATCCACTAAGATTGGTGAATGTATGAAAGTCTTATGCTTAGTTATGGAGGCAAGAACAAGACCTATGCAAATGGTTATGCATGAATACTACCTCTTTAAGGAGTCACAAGTGTTTTCGTGTTGTAATAAGCATCTCGAATGGATTGATTCAAAAGTAAGAATAGAATAGGTCTATTAGGAATGAGAAAGGTTTCGGGGACGAAACCTTCTTTAAGGGGGGGTAGACTTGTAACATCCCAAAAACCAGAAGTTTTATTCCGTCAGTATGTTCCTTGGGTAGTGGAAAGAAATAAAATAACTAAGTCTTGTAACCTAGTTAGGATACGTAGGATAAGTAGTAACGACTAAAGTTTTGTGGCGAGAAGAAAGAATGGCAAACATGAGGGGCCAAACTTGGCAAAAAGAATGGAAGTCTTATAAAAAAACACCTAAGTATGTGTGGGGTGTGTGTGTGTGTATTCGATCAAAGAGAGAGAAGAGAAGAAACCATTCTTCAACTCAAGAATGATCCAAATTGATCAAATTAGGATGGAGATTGGAGCCAAATTGGATGCATGAGCTTAGATTCTTAATCATTTAGACAAGATGAACATGTGGTAAGTTGAAATTTGTGATTTGGTGATCTTGTATGAAGTGGGTTATGTTTAATCCACAAAATTGAATGAAATTAATCATGTATATGTGTTAGAATCGCCATGTAGAACATGTGTTATGCATGATTTTGATTAATTTGATGTTTGGGGGTGAAACCCACTTGTAGTGGTGAGGAAGATGAAGTGAGTGAATCATTCATGTTCAATATTTGTGTAATTCTTGATGTATTATGTTGAATATGATGAACTCTTGCAAGTTAGGTTGAATATGGTATGAAGTTAGTTTGATGTTTAGTTGTGTTGGTGGTTGAAAGTAAGAACTTGGAAGATTATGCATGAATTAGTTGTAAATTGTGCATTAAATGGTGTACGCACACCAAGTGTTTGATGAAATGTCTAGGTGAGATTACTAGATGAGATCGCATGCAAGTAATGGATGAAAATGTATAATATGAGGATGTCATGTATTTTGTGGTAATTGAACATAAGAAATGTATTACCGATGGAATACATGTATGATTTTTGGTTAATTATATGATTTGGTAAATAGTATGCATTAGAAGTTGTACTCGATGCTTGGGTAATATGATGCACATTATGTGTTGATTTACTTATGGTCATATGAAATCAAATGTGATTTGGTGTTAAGTGTGTAGAAAGTGCGTATATTAGTAAGGAGTAAGGTTGGGAAGCTATGTGTGTTAACTAAGCTTGGACAATGTTGTTAATTGTAAAATCATGATATTACTAGTATGGAAGAAATTGATTATGTTTTGTGTGCATACAACTAGATGATCATATGTGTTTTGCTATATGAGTATGAAATGTGTATGATGTCCGTAGTATAATCTATTAATCTTGAGAATGTATGAGCTTAAGTTGATAATTCATATAATGGACAGTTGACTTTCTAAAAGTCAACTGTGCATACATAGCATAGTAAGGCATTTGGCCACAAATGTAATGTTAGGGAAATCGCAATGCACATGCTATATCAATAAATGTTATATGTGGCGATATAAAGAATTGTGTGGAATGAAAAGATGTGATTGTTATCTTATGCATTGTGTGGTTGGTATTGACTAGTAAAGGTCAATATAGAATATGAATGTGAAATTAATATAATTTAGAATGTGCGTGTATGCTAATAATGCGGTAACCATAATGACATGAAAGTATAGGATCATGTCAAGGTGGGTGGAAGCGTGGAAGGCTAACGGGAAGGATGCGAGGAAGCAAGTACGAAACGAACGCTTAAGGTAAGTGATTTCCGGAATCACTTCTTATTTATAAATGAAGTTTGGTATGTTGTATATAGGGAACCATGTAAGAAGTTACGAGTAAGGGCAAGTACCAAGGTAAGTTCATATGAACTTCGTCTATCCTTAATGTAAATTAAGATGATTGTCTCATCGTGTTAATGGAATGTTCATTATGTTGCTGAATGTTCATCGTGTTAATGGAATGTTCATTATGTTGCTGAATGTTCATCGTGTTAATGGAATGTTCATTATGTTGTTGAATGTTCATCGTGTTAATGGAATGTTCATTATGTTGCTGAATGTTCATCGTGTTAAAGGAATGTTCATTATGTTGCTGAATGTTCATCGTGTTAATGGAATGTTCATTATGTTGCTGAATGTCCATCGTGTTAATGGAATGTTCATTATGTTTGCTGAATGCTCATCGTGTTAATGAAATGTTCATTATGTTGCTGAATGTTCATCGTGTTAATGGAATGTTCATTACGTTGATGAATGTTCATCGTGTTAATGGAATGTTCATTATGTTGCTGAATGTCCATCGTGTTAATGGAATGTTCATTATGTTGCTGAATGTTCATCGTGTCAATGGAATGTTCATTTTGTTGCTGAATGTTCATCGTGTTAATGGAATGTTCATTATGTTGCTGAATGTTCATCATGTTAATGGAATGTTCATCATGTTTGTTGGAAGTTAGTCGGTTATGTTTGTTTGTAATTGCATTGATTTGTGTTTATATGATTGTAGATAAGACTCAACTTACAAATAAGTGAATGTGACTTGTATGTATGTATGTAGATATGGATCTGTAGCGTGTGTAAGTAGTGTGAACTTATATGTACGTACATATGAATGGGATACGTATGAATGTACTTATATATATGAAAGTGTATACACGTGTTGTAATCTAATGATTGTAGATCACTGGTATACGTATATGTGAAGATGTGGGTTTTCAATATGTTTAAGATTACGTACTCCTAACCATGTTACTATTGAGAATGAAACAAATGAAGTGCAGGTATGGGAACGCCGGACTCTCGAGGAATTGATGTTGGACTCGAGTAAATAAAATTGGGAGGATGTTTCAATGGAATACCTTACGTAGTTAGAATGTGATATAGCCTTTTAAGTATATGTATTAAATTATATATGATGTTACCATGTACTGACGTGTTGGTTATATATGGTGACCGCAGGTTAATCAGATATTCATGATGGACATGTGAACGAGGATCAAGTTGAAGATCATGGATTGTACGGGAAAGCGGTCACGTTGTTGTAATCATTTGTTAACATAGTTACATTAAATAAATGATGAGTGATGTTAGAAGGGTTGACCTAAACGGTATTTAAGTATGTTAGAGTAGTTAAAAGAAAGAAATTTTACGGTTCATTTTCCGCTGCGTCGTTTTGGGTCAAATCGTGAATAGGGTATTACAGCTCGCACTCTGAGTGGCTTTACTCGGTCTTTTCTACTCAAGGCATTGGCTACTACGTTAGCCTTACCTGGATGGTATTTTATTTCACAGTCGTAATCGTTCAATAGCTCCACCCATCTGCGTTGTCTCATATTCAGCTCCTTCTGATTGAATATATGTTGGAGGCTCTTGTGATCTGTATAAATTGTACATTTCGTACCGTACAAGTAATGCCTCCAGATCTTAAGTGCAAAAATCACTGCGCCCAGCTCTAAATCATGCGTTGTATGGTTCTTTTCATGTACTTTCAATTGTCTGGAAGCATATGCAATAACCTTGTTTCTCTGCATCAATACGCATCCTAGACCACATCGAGATGCGTCGCAATACACTATAAAGTCATCATTGCCCTCTGGCAAAGTCAAAATTGGCGCCTCACATAACTTTTGTTTTAACAGCTGAAAGGCTGTTTCTTGTTCTTCGCCCCATTCGAACTTTCGATCTTTCTGTGTCAAGGCAGTTAAGGATTGAGAAATGCAGGAAAAGTTTTCAATAAAGCGACGGTAATATCCAGCCAATCCCAAGAATTGGCGTATCTCTTTCGGAGACTTAGGCGCTTGCCAATTCTTAATAGCTTCGATCTTACTAGGGTCAACATGAATCCCTTGTTGATCTACCACATGTCCTAAAAATTGCACCGCTTGTAACCAGAAATCACACTTGGAAAACTTGGCGTACAACTTCTCTTTCCTCAATATCTCTAGTATGGCTCGTAGATGGTGCTCGTGTTCTTCTTTACTCTTGGAATAGATCAAAATATCGTCAATAAAGACTATGACAAATTTATCTAGATATGGTTTACAAACTCGGTTCATGAGGTCCATAAATACCGCGGGTGCGTTGGTTAACCCAAAGGGCATAACCAGGAACTCATAGTGACCGTACCGAGTTCGAAAGGTTGTTTTAGGGATATCTTCTTCTTGAACTTTCACTTGATGATAACCGGATCTAAGATCGATTTTGGAAAAGTAACAGGCTCCTTGTAACTGATCAAATAAATCATCGATACGCGGAAGAGGATATCGATTCTTTATGGTAACCTTATTCAGCTCCTAGTAGTCGATACACATCCGAAAGCTTCCATCATTTTTCTTCACAAATAACACTGGTGCTCCCCAAGGTGAATAACTGGGACGGATAAAACCTCGGTCTAGCAGTTCTTGTAACTGAGATGATAGTTCTTGCATCTCTGAAGGTGCTAAACGGTAAGGAACTTTGGCAATTGGAGCTGCTCCCAGTATTAAGTCGATTCGGAATTCGACTGGCCGATTGGGTGGCAATCCAGGCAATTCATTGGGAAACACGTCTGGGTAATCACACACTACTGGAATATCTTTAATACGTTGTTCTTCTGGTTCGGACATCATTACACTTGCTAAGAACACATCACATCCTTGACGTATACATTTCAACACTTTAAGGTGGGATATAAGGTTTAATATGGTACTAGACTTCTCTCCCTGTACCATAATAACTTCATCATTAGGAAAAGGGATCCTAACAATCTTTTGCTCACTTATAATCTCCGCCTTGTACTTGGACAGCCAGTCCATTCCCACTACTATATCGAAACTTCCGAGCTCTACCGGTAGTAGGTCAATAAGGAATTGGTGGTCGTTAAGAATTAAAGGACAATCATGAATGATTTGGTGACTAGTTATAGGTGTACCGTTAGCAAGTTCTATGGAGTAGGGACTTGTTAATTCCATAGCCGGCATGTTTAATAGAGGTAAGAAATTAATGGAAACATAGCTCCTATCTGCTCCCGTATCAAACAGTACTGAAGCATACTGATCGGAAATGAGAAAGGTACCTATCACCACATTCGGATCCTGGGGTGCATCACCTGATCCGATCACAAAAATGCGTCCTCTGGCTTGGTTTGAAGTAGAAGCTTGTCCCTGGTTCAATTTTCCCGTCTGACCTTGGTTGAGTTTAGGACAATTTATTTTAAAGTGTTCCATACTACCACATTCGAAACAAGTACGAGGGTAGGTCAACTGCGGTTTCTGGGGTTGTTGTAATTGTTTTTGTTGGGTTAGTTGAGATCTTGGCGGTTGAAAACGAGTGGGTTGGTAAGAACGAGTTGAGGTATCAGTAAAGGCTCTACAACTTCTTGTGTAATGCCCCGTCTTCTGACATTTATTACAGACCACGGTTCGGCATTCACCCGAATGGTGAAATCCACATTTCTGGCACTTTGGTAACGTTCCATTATAATTATCTGCTCTTGCATCTTTAGTAGTCATGGCATAGGCTTGAGGTGTCGCTCGGTTGCGTTTATTTTGTTGGGTTCCTTGGGGTTTCCAATCATATTCGGTTCTCTTCGTACCAGATGTTTCTCCAGGCATTTTCAGAATGTTCCTTCTAACCATGTCAAACGTGATTGTGCCAGACCTGGACACAACACTTTCCATTGTGAGATGTTCCATGAAGTTTATAATAATACAGACCTCTGGGGCTAAACCCCATATGTATCGCTCAATACGTTTTGGCTCAGGTCGAACCATATCAGGTAGTAATCGAGCAAGAGTGTTGAAACGGTTGGTGTAACCCACGTGGTCTGCCCCTTGCATTTGTAAATTCCAGAATTCGTGTTCCAACTTCTGGATTTCGTTCTTCGGGCAGTAGTGGTCCATAAGCATCGTCTTAAGTTCGTCCCACGTCAAGTGATCAATTGCTTCCTGCCCACGTGTTTGGACTATTGTATTCCACCAGTTTAAAGCTTCATCCACAAAGGTTGATGTCGCGTACTTGATAATAGAGTCCGCCGGACAATTACTGATATTGATGACAACTTGTGTTTTCTCTATCCAACGTACAATTCCAGTCGGTCCTTCGATGCCCTTAAATTCCATCGGTTTACCCTCCATGAACTGTTTGTAACTGCATCCCTGCCATACGTTATTCGGGGCGACTGGAATAACATTAGGATCAGGTTGGCGATTAGGTAAGTTTGCAGCCACACCGGCGGTAACTTGTGCTATGATAGTTGGGATTACCGCCTGTAATTGTTGGGTTATTAATCGTGCGATGTCTGCCTCTGTGAGGTTATTTGCTCGTTTTGGGGCCATTCTATAACATAAAAATACATATATATTGGTATGTATATCAATTATCAAATTGTATTGCATCACAACTGTTAAAAACCCAATAAACACACACACATGTATGAACAACAGTCACTATTATACATATAAACGCCGCTGTACATTAATCAAAATTGGCATATAGACTGAACCCACTAAGGATCAGTGCTTGTAACATGCAAGTCAAAATTTGTCACTACAGTGACATACACACAGTAACAACATCTAGTACTAGAAACAAACAACGTCACGCATCACCATCTCGACATAGGCCTACAACTGCTCAGTGCTTGATGTGAGTACAAAAGATATATATACAAAAGTAACCGTGTCTCTACACGCATCTCCAGAAAGCTAACCACACAAACCCTATCGCCAACAGTGCGATAGCTACTCCATAAAACCATAATAATGCCTGATCACGTCCTTGACAGAACTCCGTATGTGTCTGTCTGTCCTGGACCCTCATCATCGCCTGCTGGACAACTATAATGTGATCACACAAAGCGCTACGATGATGTACTTCCTCTGTCACTGCCACGGTGAGTGCTACCAACTGCTCAATCACATATCCAATCCAACTCCTACTCCTCGGTGACTCAGGGGGCTCCGCTTGGGGTGCTGGGATACCCTAAACTGGCGGAGGGGAATCCTCTACGGGACGTGAAGGCCCACCCGGCTCATATGTATGGTAGGGTAAGGAAAGTGTGGATCCATGCATCGGATCAATGAACCTAGCGGTGACTGTCGGTCGTAATCCTGCTGAGGTAGGGGCAAGTGGTGAAGTGGGAGGAGTAAAAACTGGTCCTGGCATCGGCACCCTCCTACGTGTCGTTTGTCTAAGTCTAATAGCAGGGGGAATGGGTGTATCTGATAGGACAGGTGAGATACGAGCCGCTGGAGTATCAAGAGTATGGGCCCTACTAACCCTGGGAATGGGAGTGGGAGAGCGTCGAATAATAATAGGGGTAGAGCTCCTCCTGGCCATGCCTGGGTAGTGATAAGGATCTGAGGTATGACTATATTCCACCGTAGCAGGCTGGTCATGCGGCGGAGAATGATATGAACTCGTGACCTCAATCCCCTGTCGTGTAGGACGTCTCGGGGGGTAACTATCACAGCGATATCCGGACTGATCGGCCGCATCACTGGATAGCTCATATGGAACGAAAGTGTCCTCCTGCTCCGACTCCGTCTCTTCAGCCTCAACATTCAGATCCATTGCTGGATCCTCCTCGTAACTCTGACTAGGTTCAGTCGACATCGTACCTGTAAGGAAGCAAGGTATAACGACAAATGATAATTACCAATTAATGTGGATACAATGTACACAGAATATATACACGTATGTACATGTTGACACGAAATAATAATTTGTATGTATCCACTTGTGTATATGTTCATTTCTTGTCCTCTCTTAGTGACGTTCTCAGAAATCCCAAGTACAAGCAAATATGTTATTATGTTCCGGACCATAATAACTTACTTGCCCGATAAGACCATCCTGATAATAGCCACGATGTTTCAGTCGCTACATGTTTTGATTTGTAGGAAAATGAGCTTATGATTATAGTCTAGGTTCACTAAGGATACCTAATTCTCTATAACCAATGGCTCTGATACCATCTTCAGTCACACCCCGACTCGCGGCGGAAGCGCACGCTGTAACACCTCGTAAATTCATGTCCAATATAATGAAGACACGTGTCCTGAGCCTTGAACATGTAATAGATTATGTATGAAGGACTAAAGTTGACAAATGAAGAAAGTATGTGAATAAAAGGATTCAAAGTGTCAACATTGGATAAATATACCTTTCAACGACCCTACACGATGTTTATACCCTTAAACGAATGAATTATGAATCATACGAAGCCGTTTGTGGAAGAAAGTGAAAGTTTACAAACCGCAAGGGTTAAAAGTGTAACATATTTAATTTATACCTCTGAGTGACCTTTTAGCGAACCTGAAGCTTTGTAACGATTAATTATGCTCACTAGAATAAGTGATAAAAATTTCACAAGGTTTCAGTAACGTATGAGAAAGTTATGCTAACATTCGTATATGAGGGGTTAAAAGCGTCAACGTTGAAATTTAAGGCTTTTCGGGTGACCATAAAGTTGACCAAGGAATTAACAAAGTTTGGTTATGACTTGGAGTCCTTAAAAGTCAATTTGGAGGGTTAAAAGTGCAAAATAAAAGGTTAAAACCACTTTAAAAAGGACCAGGGACCTAAAGTGCAATTTCTGAAACTTATTTAACCTGACCTGGGCCTCATACCGGCCACGTAAGACCTATGTGGTCTTTTACGCGGGCCGCCTCAACCTGCCAGTGACAGAAAACATGCACAGGTGTCTGTTTCAGCCTGTTACACCGCCTTAACTTACCATTTTTCAATCCGAGGGGCTGCACCAACAATTTTTCATGCGTAGGGGGCACTTGTAAGCATCTGGGATCAATCCTAGACTTATTTGGCACCATCTTGATCAATTAAACTCACTATATAAGAAGTCCTTTGTTGCAACATTTGGACATTCATTTTGAAATCATTCAAACACTTGTTCTAGAGATACCTGGAGCTCAAGACCACTTCCTAAGGGTCATTAGTCGTGCTTAGGACCTTTGTAAGCTTCCTTAACCTTTCTTAATTCAGTTTTGATCAGTTTAATGGCCCAAAGTCAAACCGTCGTAATTAAAGTTTGACTTAGTGATTAATCACTAATGGTCCAGTCAATTCTCGAATTGAAAGTACCTTTGAGTTGGTAATTATGTGGGTAATAAACCCTTAAAAGGGCACCCTCTGATTCCCACTCTAACTAGGTCAATTATCGGGTCAAAGTTAATTATAAAAAGTCAACAGGAAGTAAATTTTCGCATAATCACATAATTAACAATGTAGAAGCTATGGAACCTATTTTATCACTCATATAACTTGGTAATTAATGTAAGAACATGTCTAAACATGTTCAACCCGACAATTTTCAGTTTAAGCTCGGTTCGGAACCGAAAGTCGCAAAAGTAGACTCTTGCTTTGACTTTCAGTTCTGACCCAATGTAGCATATTTTAGAAATTCCTTAGAGCTCTATTAGGACCAGGTTATAGATTAGTGTAACCCTCTGAGGTTACACAACTTGGTTCATTAGTTATCCGATTCATTTGCATGTTTCCGTATTATGCCTAAATGTTGACTATTATGCCCTTTTGACCTTAAAACGATATTTTTGAAAATATGAGAGGACAAAAACCTTTATTACTGATTTATAAACTTGTCCTAAAAATTTGACATCAGTTTGAGGTCTAGATTAAGAGTTATGCTCAATAGCGTAATTAGAAAGCTTTTTATTAATTAAACGGCGTAATTAGCATAAAGCCTATCTAAACTCAAATTTTGACACCAAAATTTTTTCCCACTGATGTAATATAATATTTTGGGATTTTTGAAGATTTTTATTTATTTTTAAGCTGAGCATAACATAGGGTTCTTGCTTTAAATCGGTAATTGTCGGTTATGCCATTTTCTTGAATAAAATGAGTTTTACATAATATTTTGACACCAAACTTTTTTATACTGATTTTATATGATAAATAAAATATTTTGAACTTTATAAACTGATCAAAAACTCAGATTTCTTATTTAAACCCGAAAATCGCTTAAAACCGACTTTTACGCGTTTTAAGCGCATAGTATGGGAGTAAAACTATTTTTAACATATAAAACTTAATACCTACTGATGTTTTAAGTAAATCTTTATAATTAAACAGTAAGCTAAAGTTTTAAGCTCAGATTTCCAGATTTGACCTTTAAAGCCTATGTGAAATTACCAAAATGCCCCTACGGTGCATAGTTTGGTTATAATAGATAAATTTCACATATATGCAATACCCTACTGTTATGACTTATAAAAATAAATATTTTTACTGATTATATCAGACCTGAAACTCAGATTAGTATTTAAACTCTTTTATAACCTTTAAAATGACCAAAATACCCCTACGGGGCATAATTTGAGTTTAAATCCATTTTGGGCATAATGGAAGGTATCTTACTGATATCAAAACATGTTTAAGGCATATTAACTTAGGAAACCTATTCATGACTCATTTGGTTACCCGTTACGCATTTTTCGCGTTCGGTGCGGTTTATGTAACTAGTTTGCATAAATGAGCCGAAACGGGTCAAACCTTATCATTTCGATCTCAAAATCCAGAATGTGTTTAGTTTACCCATATTATACAAGTATTCAAACTTGTCAGGTCTAAAACACATTCTAATCCGGTCTTCGCTTAATCGTGCGTTTGAACCGTATATCTTCCTTTAAAACTAACCGGTCTAAGTTTAGGCTTAATTAAGACCCGTTAGGAATCTAATAGGTTATTAAAACATTCGTTCCAGATTAGGAAGACCAGTAAAAGATACTTGCACTCGCTGATTTTAATATATACTTGCTCAGGTAAATACTTTTAACTTATTTTCCCTTATACGGGCTTGGGGTACGGTATATAAAATACCGGTTGGTCGGGCATTGAATTTTTAATCGTATGAAGGTTAATTTATTGAGATAACCCGTTTAATCTGTTTTGTTTATTCTAAGCCTTTGGGGGGTTAATGACCATGTCCCGGATATCCTTGGCATCATTCATTGAAATGGCCAGGACCTAATGCATGGGGTGTAGGCATACACCTGCCAGTGCGAATATAAAAAGATATAACCGTCATTCGAGAATAACTCGTCGCGGGACTATATCATGTGGTGTGTCTATTAATCTTAAACCCGGTTTTCAACCCGGACTACTGAACGCACAATAAACATGTAATTCTTTAACAAGTTTATATATAAATAATTATCCCAATTTATAAAAGAATATTTTGTGCCTTGTGCATTCAAATCAACTTCTTAAACATTTTCAAAATGAGTCAGTTAATTGTATTTACCAGTGTAAACTGACGTATTTTCCAAAAAGGCTAAGTGCAGGTACTAAACGAAATAGGATGGCTACTCCTAGCATCAATAAGAAGTCTTGCAAGCTTAGATGTCATTAAATCTGTTGAACAATGATACTTTGAACTTTGATCCGCCTGTGGATCCTTACAACCGTTTTGTAACACACTTGATATTACTTTTTATTCGGTTTGTAATGAAATTATCTTTCGACTTCCGCTGTGTGTTAAATTGTGATAATATAAATTGTCTATGATATCAACTACGTCACAATACTCCCCACCAGGCCCACCGGTAGTACGTGGAAATATCGGGGGTGTGACATGTTGGTATCAGAGCCAACATTGAGTGAATTAAACACTAGCCTTTTGTGTTTAATCTCAATGACACAGTTTACACATTCCTCGACTTCCGAGTCTAGGCAAAGAACTTAGGACTAATCCAAATTTGTTTTATTTTAATTTTGTCATTTATTATTTTCCTTGTTGTGTCCTTTGTTTGTTTTGACAGGTCCAAAAAGATGCCACCCAGATTTCGCAGAGGAGGAAAAGGAAAGGGGCCACTCAACGCCCCAAACGACCACGAAGTCGGACCATCTCACCGGCGAACACCGTCCGTTAACATAAGCACCGGTCCTCAAGAGGACTGGAGGACCTATCTGGAGCCAGCCAGGCGATCTGTCTCGCTAAGTTCGTCACCTTCATACCTTCACTCATTTGGGCCGCAGTCAGAAAACGAGCCCCACAACTCACATCCTTCCTTCATCCCTCTCCAACGCTCAAACTCACACCACTCCTTCAATGACCCAACACCCTTTTTCCAGAGCCGGTTCAACCCGGCAAACCTAATTGAAGAACCAATGGGTCATAACCCATTGGGTCCAGAAGACCACTTCCCTGAAGCTCAGGGAATGGACATGGATGAAGACACGGATCCCGCCGAACCACCGACCGGGACACCTACTTACCCCATCGAGATCTCGGATGGGTCATCATACCATGGATCACCTTATCGTGGTCCAGACAGCTACCAGGCAAGATTTGCCCAAATTGACTGGGTGTTTACACCCAGTTATCACTCAGAGCAGCAGCAGGAGCAACAACAACAGCAGGATCCCTCGGAGGATTCATGCTTCATGCGGTTACTCCACCGCCACCACCACCAGTGCAGCAACTGCCTTAGGAGCCACCGAGGCAGAGAAGATCAACCGCACGGATGTCCGTGCGAGGGGGAGTTCGTATCAGCACTCCTCAACCTTCCAGTGGGAGTCATTATCCGCCACTGTACGAAGACCCACAGATGGGTGGGCCTTCGAACCCTGTTTCTGAGGTGTAGTCAGCACCGGTTGCACCGCCACCAGTGGGTTATAACAACCTAATTCCTACATACACCGGTTCAGCGGCGTACAACCCTTTTGAGTAGCCGGCCCATACCAACTACAACTATGCTGAGGCTGACCCATACCTTGTGGCGGCAAACTACAACGCCCTCCACCCGGAAGGACCCTATGGGGGTCCCTGGCAGACTGGGTACCCGACTTATGGGTACCAATACCCGCCACCTCCTCGACCTTTGCAGCCACAACAGCCGCAGCCACCGCAGATCCAGTCGATTCAGCAACAGGAGATTCTCCAAAGGTTGAGCCAGGTGGAAAGGGAAGTCCGTGAGGACCGAAGAAGCAACCGGGGATTCCTTAAAGGGTTGGCGAGCTTAATCAAGGGGAAGAGCAAAAAGGATCATTAAATCCTTTATTTGTTTGTTTGTATTTCTTTAATTTCAATCAAGTCCCTGCGTGGACATCTGTTTCTGTAACCAGTCCCTACGAGGACTTGTAGTTCCTGTTTAGCCCCTGCGTGGGCATGTTATTTCTGTTTAGCCCCTGCGTGGGCAAGTTATTTCAGTAAAAGTCCCATTTAGGGCAATATGTACTCTTTAATTTTTAATGGCATGTTATGATTTGAAATTCAATTTTTGTTATTATATGCATAAATGTAAAATGTATGAAATAAATAAATAAATCTAAAATATGTCATTCCTTTTATAAGATCTGCCTTTAAATATTAAATAAGAATCTTAAAGGGTATAACCTAGCCTGCATGTCATTATAAGACCTGGCCATAATGGTAAAACCTATTTAAAGAGATTCAAATCCTTGTTAACATCTGAAAACATGTTAACACTCATGGCAGATGTGATTCGTTAAAATCACACGTGTCATCCTTATATTGGATTATTCCAATTCTTTCTTATTATTTAAACATCCATTTGTGATGTAATGCCTACGGGCCATAATCATTGTCATATAAGACAAAAGACAGTTGTAGTTTATAACTCCCTGTCAAGAAAAGGTAATAAACTATGATTCAAGCCTTAATACCTCGATCCTATAAGATCTTGACTTATAATTTGAATGTGTCCATGTGACTTGGCCTTTTGTGCCATTATTATATTTAATTATAACTAAGGGTTATTAATGAAAAATCCTAAATGAAATACTTAACGAAATTAACCAAAATGGTTCTTTAATACCATGGTTAATAAATTAATAAGATGACAAATCTAATATATACCTCTAAGAAATTATTGTCATCATTTTATGTAGCAATCAAGCTACATGGCTGAGTCTGAATAAGTCAACAGTCATCCAAGGGAAAATCATGATACTACCAGGATCAACATAACTGGTGCTGAGCTTCAAGCATTGATTGATAATGCTGTTACCAAGGCCATGGATAGGCAGTTTAATGAGTCAAGTGGTACTCGAAGCAAGACATCATCTGTACCCCATTCTAAACCTAAGACTCACTCTGAGGCTCATAGTAAGCCACCTTCTAAACATGATGGATCAAGAAGGGATGACGATCATCACTCCTCAAATCAGCATAGTGTTCCATCGAAGAAGATTGAGCTCAAACAAGAACCACGTGGTAAGTCCTGTACATATAAGTACTTCATCTCCTGCAAGCCTAGAGACTTCACAGGGGAGAAAGGAGCCGTCGATTGTATGACTTGGCTCAACGAAATGGACACTGTGGTTGATATCAGTGGTTGCGCTGATAGGGACGTTGTGAAGTTTGTATCTCGGTCATTTAAAGGAAAAGCACTAGCCTGGTGGAGGTCTCTAATCCAGGCTACTGGGAAGATCCCGTTGTACTGTCACACCCCAAATTTCCACGTGTCACCGGTGGGCCCGGTAGGGGAGTATCGTGACGTGGTTGGCAACATCATAGTCAAAACAACACAATATTTAAATGCACAGCGGAAGCAAAAGGATAAATATATTACAATCCGAAATAATGTACATCAAAGTATTATGACGGAAGTAAAGGATCCACATGCGGATCATAAATAAAATAACACTGTTCAACAGACTTTAGGCATCTAAGCTTGCGAGACTCTTTATTGATGCTAGGAGTAGTCAGCCAATTCCGATTAGTACCTGCACTTAGCCTTTTTTGGGAAAATACGTCAGTTTACACTGGTAAATACAATCAACCGACTCATTTTGAAAAGAGTTTAAGAAAATGGATTTAAGGCACAAGGCACAAATAATAATTTTATAACTTGGGATACTTATCTAATATATAAACTTGTACAGGATTTACATATTCCTTATGCGTTCAGTAGCCCGGATCGAGCCGGGTTAAAGATTAATGGACACACCACTTTATTTATGAGACACTGACAGGTGTACGCCTACACCTGAGTGCTAAGGTCGTGGCCATTTCGTAAAATGATGCCAGGGATATCCGGGACAACGGTCATTAACCCCCAAAGGGTTTAAGTAAACAAAACAAATTAAACGGAGACATCTCAATAATTTAACCATAATAAGATTAAATATTCAACGCCCGACCAAGCGGTATTTTATACACCGTACCCCAAGCCCGTATAGGGAAATAAGTTAAAAGTATTTACCTGAGCTAAGTATAAATTCAATCCCAGCCGTATCAAATCAGCAAGTACATATAGCTTTTACTGGGCTCCTAAATCTGGAACGAAGGTTTTTAATAACCTATTAGAATCCTAACGGGTCTTTATTTAAGCCTTGACTTAGACCGATTAGTTTTCAAGAGGAAGGTATGGTTCAAACGCATGTTAAAGCGAAGACCGGAATAGAATGTGATTTAGACCCTACAAGTTTGAAGACTTGTATAATATGGGTATTTCATACACATTCTGGATTTTGAGATAAAACCGATAAGGTTTGACCCGTTTCGGCTAATTTATGTAAACTAGTTACATAAACAGAACCGAATGCGTAAAAAACGTAACGGGTAACCGTAAGAGTCCTAAACAGGTTTCCTAAGTTAACATGCCCTAAATATGTTGTGATATCAGTAGGATACCTTCCATAATGCCCAAAACGAGTTTAATCTTATATTAAGCCCCGTAGGGGTATTTTGGTCATTTTAAAGAGTATAAAAGGGATCAATTAAGCTTCTGTGATCCGGGTCTGAATAAATCAGGAAAATAATTTATTTTAACAGGTTATAACATTTGATGTTAAGTCTTATGAAACAAAATGGTTTTAAACTCAAACTACGCGTATAATACGCGTATAAAGCCGTTTTAAGCGACGTACGGTTTAAAATAGGATTCTAAGTTTTCTGATCATTTAAACAGGCTCAAAACACTTCATTTATTATTTAAAATTAGTAGCAATTGGATTTGTAGCAAAAGAACTTGTAAAACTCATTTTATACCCGAAAAAGGGCATATTCGGTATTTACCGAATTAAGGCGATAAACCTAGCTTATGATCAGTTTAAAAATAATTAAAAATCTTCAAAAATCCTAAAATATTATTTAACATCAGTGGATAAAAGGTTTGGTGTCAAAAATTTGGTTTAGATAGGCTTTATGCTAATGACGTCGTTTAATTAATAAAAGTGTTTATAATTACGTCATTAAGCATAACTCCTAATCTAGACTTCCGATTGACGTGAAAATTTACAGACATGTTCAATAATCAGTAACAAAGACTTTTGTACTTTCACATCTTCAAAAATCTCGTTCTACGGTCATAAGGGCATTATGGTCATTATTTAGGCATTTAACGGAAACGTCGGATAGTTAAGGATTCGGGTAGTATAAACGCAGAGGATTATACTAACATGTAACAAGGTCCTAATGGAACTTTAAGGCATGTCAAAACCTATCAAAACCGGGTCAGAATCGAAGTCAAAGCAGAAAGTCAAACTATGCGACTTTCGGCTCCGAATCGGTTCAAAACAGAAAGTTGTCGAATCAATCAATCGTAGACAAGTTTTTATACGTATTATTAAGTTATATGACTGATAAAACAGATTATACGCCTTTCATATTGTTAATTATGCGTTAAACGATTCTGTTGACTTTTTCGGACAATGTTTGACTCGACAAACGACCTAGTTAGGATTGGAATCAGTGAGTTCCCTTTTAGGGGTTTATTACCCACATAATTACCAACTTGTAACAACTTTCGTTTCGACAAAACTCTGGACCGTTCATGATTTATCGCTAAGTCAAACCGTAATTACGACGGTTTGACTTCTAGGCTCTAAACTAAGCATAACTCCAACGAGAAGGATCAAGTGAACTTACACGCGACTAATGGATGTTTAGGAAGTTTAAGAATGGTCCGTATGCTCCTGAGGTTGATCAGATGATGAATGAAAGAAGGTTTGCAACTTATGACTTTGTATAAGAACTTTGATCTTTCATAAATTGAATCCAAATGAGTGAAGGATGATCCAAGATGCATGTATATGGCTTCCGTAGGCTATATACCAGTATAGACCAGCCCATAGAATCGAATTACCATGTTTTAAGTCGGTTATAGCAGCAACAGGCAGCTGTCTGTGAATTTTCTCACCTGCAGGTCTGACGCGGCCCGCCTGAGGTTTTGCTAATCCTAATACGGGCCGCCTGAGCCTTGTCATCAGGTAAACATGTTTCTCTTTATTGCATTTTGGTCCTTGGTCCCCCGAAAGGTCGTTTTCACTTGTTTTCCAGAATTCTTATCCTTTAATATTGACATATGGGACTTTAATACTTATACCCACTTTGTCAAGTCCTCGGGTAACTTCGTGATCACCCGAAAAGCCCTAATATTCATTGTTGACGATTCTAACCCTCACACACGAACTCTATCATAACTTTCTCATACGGTAACGAAACTTGGTGAAATTTTTATGGTGCATTATTGTGAGCATAATTAATCGTTACAAAGCTTCGGGCTTGTCAAAAGGTCACTCAGAGGTACAAGTTAAACATGTTGACACATTTAACCCCTGTAGTTTGTAATCTCTCACTTTCTTTCACAATTCTCATCGTATGATCCATGATCCATTCGTTTAAGGTTATAAACATCAGGTAGGGTTATTGTAAAGTATATTTATTCGTTGTTGACACTTTGAACCCTTATATTTACATAGTTTCATTGTTTGTCAACTTTAGTCCTTCAAGAACATTCTTTCACACGTTCAAAGGTTATGACACGTGTCAAGACATTATAGGACGTAAATTTTCGAGGTGTTACATCCTCACCCCCTTAAAAGAAATCTCGACCTCGAGATTTACTGAAATAGATAAGGGTACTTTTCTTTCATCGTGGACTCCACCTCCCACGTATACTCGGGACCTCTACGGCATCCCATTTGAACTTTACAATTGGTACTTGCTTCCTTCGAAGCTTCTTAACCTGTCAATCCTCAATCGATATAGGGTGTTTATCACATCGTAAATCCGCATACAAATTTGTGATAGTGCTCCTTGACTTATTGGCGGAACACCTCCTTCAGTCACTAGTGTGCAATGTATTTCGAGCTCCGCCAAACTCCTTAAATAGGTTTTAGCTTACAAGCCACTTGATCTTGATACATTCGATTTCCTTCAAATGATTTCCATATATTCAGAGCTTATCTAGCCTGATAATTTAACAATTTTGGTACACCCTTCCTGGGTGATATCTTTTGTTAAACCATTTTCCTTAACAAGAACTTAGAAAGTTTGCTATTTTCATAACTCCTTGATTTCCTGCCGTATACTGGCAACCTACAATCGATTATGGATTTGTATGATCTTATTTGTTGTCTCCCAGGCAACTTTCAGATCTTGATAATTGGACTTACCAATTCTCTATCTAACAATAGATATTTAACATTCCATCTATACAAAGTCTCCAAAGGAGTAGCCTTAATACTTACATATCAATTATTATAGAAAAGCTTATTTTAAGGTGAGATGGTTATTCCAACCACTGCTCAAAACTAAAATTAAGGAATAGCTAATCCTTGCCGCTAGTCGAACAATTCGACGATCCTGGGCAGCTGATGGCAAATTCTTAATCGTTGCCTAATTAGGGTTGCGGTGATAATGCATAAGCAAAATGAACCGTCTTTCATATCTAACTATACCGAACTCTCAGGATATTGAGTTAGGCTATATGAATCTATATATTAAAACTTATTTGACCAGGGTTTTCAATTCTGCCAAAAATGGTACTAGCTGTCTTGGAGATCTCATAATAATGCAGCCCTAAATGGGATATAACCCTTAACTCTACCTGCCTCTCTGGGGTAAACAGGGTAATCTTAGAAGAAGATGATCAAGATATAAGGAGGTTACAGAGATTTTATAAATCTCAATCTCCAATTCATCCATCTTTGCTTGTGTCAATTAAGTGACACTTTTACGTTACGAGTCCACGAATTTCTTGATCTGGAACATTTACTTGGATAATTCCCTCCTGGATATCTCCTCTGAATACCATTAGTTGACTTTAGTACCATATGACCTCTCGGAATACTTTTGTGGTCCCATGCATTAAACCTCCATACTGATCAGGCATGGAAGCAATCTATGGAACTTATTAAGATACACCAATCTTCATATGGCGCTTTTATCATACCATCTGGTATTCGGAATCGGTAGAGATTAAAGAGATATCAACTATATATGCTTTCGCACTTCCTTTTAGAGAGAGGATACTTCTAAAATTTTATGCCTAAAGGTTTCTGACAAGAACAGAAGAAATGGTTCATATGATTTGCCTGAAGGTTCTACCTTACACTTAACATCTGGGGTTCTTACAGGGAAAAATTTCTAAAAGTTTGCTAAGTTTATGGTCTGGTGAGAGACTTCACAGCACCCGAAACTACATGTAATTTATAGCAATAAATTCACAAATAAGGGTTTATCTGGTGAAATTCACAATGTGAGCTGTCTCTAATTATTCAACAGGAGGGTTAAACGCCTCCATTATTAATCCTTCTAACTTAGCTGTAAAATCATAGATAACTTTAGGGCAGTCTCAACTTTGACTGATTACTTCTTAATCATTATAACGTGGGTAGCTGAGGTAGATCCATAATGGATTTTTAATGAGTAGGTTTTTAAACCTTAATGTGCCCTCTTATTGCCAATGCTAACCACTAATAATTATGTGCTTTAATAGGGTACTATCTTAGCCAATGAATTAAAATTTGCGACACACTGTCGACAGTCTAGAACTTTTATGGCGAGAGTCAGAAAATTCTTATTCCGTCTTTTCCCTTTTTCGCGAAACTGGTATCAGGTTTTTCTAATAAGGTCCTTAAAACTTGGACCGTTCCACAATGTATAAGAGGATCCTACTTGAGGATTTCATTAATGTCCTTACTCATTAAGAGTGTTGCCATCAAATTACTGTGATGTATACCTTACCATGTCCTTTCTAGCATAACCACCGATATACTTAATGGTTTCTACTTCATCCTTTCTAGTGTTTAGTCATCATAAACAAGTCAAGAGTAATTAAAACATAGAGATAAAATCTTGGATTCTAATACTTAGTTAACAGAAGAAGGATAAGTAGGTGACTTATAGTAAGAAGTAAGGAAGTTATTGTACATGTGCTTATAGTTAATCAGATTGGAAATTTTCACAAACTAGGCACCTAGCTCGGTTGGCTAGGCGCGCGAAAGGGTGCGGCCTAGACCCAGGTTCGATTCCGGGGATGACCGGTTCCACCATTTTTTTTTTGACGCGGGCCGCGTAAGGTATCACCCAGGGTTTACGCGGGCCGCATGGATCTTCTGATCCGAAGCAAACCTTCAAAATGACAGTCTTGATAATTAACTGCTTCTTATCACCCACAATATGGGCTTGGTCACAAGACGACAAATCCTTACCTATTACTATATCGAGTCCTCTTATTAACGGAACAAGGACAGCGGAGAAGGGTAATTCTTAATGGATATAAAACATCCATCTAATATTGCTGAATTAGTCTCTGAGGTACTATCGGCCAATTTTACTTCATACTTAACGCTTAGAGTTTTATCAGGCAGATTTAATGATTTACAATATCTATTGTCTATGAGAGACTTATCTAAACATGAATCAATTAATACTCTGTTGGTGCACTACGTCTGTCGACTACGTCTTACATCGAGTCTCGGGTTCGTTACAGATCAGATTGAGCAAGAAATAGAGGAATGAAGACCCTTCCGTTTGAGCTGGTCGTTTGAACTATTATGTTTACTTTCAAACGGAAGGGGCCATCTCTATAAATAGGAGTCAAACGGATTCATTTGTAACGATTCAGAAATATTATACCGAGGTGCTGCCGGTATTTCCTCGTACTGTAAACGTTGGTTATTGAATACAAAAGAGGATTAAAGTGATTTTCTAGCTGTTTACACATTCGTTTCTTAGTTTCCGCCTCTGAAACGGATTAGAGCTCATTCGAACGACTCATTTAGGTCGAGATCGATCCTACAAGTGGTATCAGAGCTCAGGACGAGGAGCTCTTGCCATATTCAGCTTGAAAATCTGATTTTCTACACTTTCTTTCTTAAAATCGATATTTTTTACGGATAAAATCGGCTCAAATCTTCACACTATGTTCGGAATTCACTATTAACTAATCCTTGAAAGTTTGAAATCAAAATTCGACCTAAAACTGATCAAAATCATGTGTACCGTTTGAAAAGTTTCGCGATTTGATGACGTCATCGTTTGAAAATAGAAGCTGTCGTTTGAAAATGGATTCTATCGTTTGAAACTGTTTGTCGTTTGAGGTGATCGTTTGAAAACTGGTTATCGTTTGAAATGTGTATCGTTTGAAACTAGTTGATCGTTTGAATTTCTTATCGTTTGAAAGTATTGATTCAAATGGAAAGTCCATCGTTTGAAATTCTTGTCGTTTGAAAGTCCATCGTTTGAAAGTTCATCGTTTGAATTCTTTGTCGTTTGAATCAATCGTTTGAAACCAGATCTGTCCGTTTGAAATACATTCTGTCGTTTGAAATCACATCAGACCGTTTGAAGCTGGTTTTGTTTGAGAAAGTTTTATGAATATCATGGACTCTGAATTTTATAACGCTTTTGCAACACCGATATCAATTACTCAAAGTGCTATGATTGAAAATGAAACCGGGACGTCTCAGAAACCACCCAAACTCATTGATATTGATGATTACAATGGATGGTCCGAAAGATTTGGAAATTGGGTTGAGGCGTATCACTTGGATGCGTGGGAACACACTGAAGAGCCGTATGTTAAACCCACAAAGAACAATGTTGTGAATGGTACTCCGTTGACACTTAGAGAAATGACTACTGTAGATAAAAAGAAATATCGAGATGAGAAATTGATGGTGAGTCTGCTTCAGCAAGCGATAAAAGAAGATATTTTGATACTGCTTCAACATGATGGAACTGCATATTCGATATGGACAGAGTTGGAAGCAAAGTTTACTGGAAGTGATGATATGCTCAGGAATAAGATGTCTCTCATGAAAAAGGAATTTGACTTATTTCGGGGATTGAAAAATGAGAGTGTCAAGCAATTAATTGATAGATATTGTAACTTGGTGAGAAATATGACGAAACTTGGTGTTAAGAAAGATACTGATGAATTGGTTAAAAACTTGCAGATGCGCTACCATATGAAACATGGGGAACATTTCTGATGATGCTGCGGTCAAACAAAACAGATTATAAGAACATGACACTGGGAGATTTTATCAAGCATCTGGAAGCTCAGGAGATGGAGCAGAGGAAGATTGCTAGGATGAAGAATTACGATGGAGAACAAGATATCAGCTTGTATTACAAAGGTGGTGTCAATGAAAAGTCAAATTTTTCTCCGAAAATAGAAACTGCTTACAGTGTGAAAGATTCTTCTGAGAAGAAATCATCCCAGGGATCAAGCAGCACTAGATTTTCATCATTCGATCCAAACATTTCTGCAACAAAGAATGGAAGAAAACTTCAATGCAATATTGTATTAAATCTTGAAAGTGATCAAGATTATTCTAAAGAAGTTGCCAAAAATCAAATGTCTTTGTTGGGAATGGTGTTAGAGTCATATAGTAGTTTTGTGGCCGGAAAGATAGGTAATCCAATGCTCACGAAAGAGGATTACGATCAAATCGATGCTGAGGAAATGGAATTGATGGATATTAAATGGTGCATGGCCAGTGTAATGAGAAGAGCTGAGAAGTTTAAACAAATCACGGGAAGAAATGATTTTCTTGATGCAAGTGTTTCAAACTTAGGCTTTGATAAGTCAAAAGTTACATGTTTTCGTTGCAGGGAAAAGGGGCATTTCAAGAGAGGGTGCAAAAATCGTGAAGCTACTGGAGCCCAGAATCCTTTTGGAAACAACGATTATCATAAAAAGGCGATTTATCATCAAATCACACCACCAGCACTGCATCAGGCACAAACTGCACATGGAATGATACAGATTAAAGACTCAAAGAAAGCTTGTCTGGGAAATGATGGTGGATTCAGTTGGGATAAATATGTTCCAATAAACAGCAAAGTGTGTTTGGCAGAACAAGATGATGAAAAACTGGCTGAAGGTTTCAATTGGAACAATTTTTGTCCAGATCAAGAATTTATGGCCAAAGAGATGTCTAAAGATACTTCAAATGTTAATGTTTTTTTTGCTAATGCTTATGATTTGAAATGTGCAGAAAAGTCATGGAAGCAGCTGAAGAAAGACGAAGGAAGAATAAAGAAGAGGAAGAAGAAGAAGAGAGATTGAAGAACGAAGCGAAAGCTGAGAAAATAAGAAGAGCTGAGTTTTTACAATCAAGCAGAAGTGTCAAAGAAGTTCCAGAATATGAAATGAAGATTGATGAAGAACGAGTTGAAGTTTCTGAAAAGTGCATGAACTGTGATTCGTTAATCAAACAAAACAATGAGTTATTGCACAATATTCACAAGTTGAAAGAATCGTATGACACAATGAACAGAGAAATTAACAAATATACTGATTCGAGTGGTGAACAAGCAATGGCGATGAATACTTTGAAAGTAGCATATCTTAGACAGCTGGATGATGCTAATTTTTATATCAAGAAATGTGCTGATTTAGAGTTGGAGCTGGCAACACAGAAGATAGAGACTGAGAAAGTTAAAAAGTTATTAAACAGTTACTCATGTTCTTCTTTTGTTGTTGACAGGATTTATCCCGTAGTGGAGAATTTGAAGACATTTGAAGAAATGAAAATGTCTTAAGAAGAGAAAGCTGTGACAAAAGATGAAGTGAAGACTTTTGGTAAGAAACCAAGTGTGGTCTACACTAGATGTCCGCCCCCGGTCGAAAATGGATTTTTACCTCGAAATCCAAATTCAGAAAGAGTCGAAAAGGCAATAAACTTACAATGGGAGTCTGGGACATCGGATAACTTGCCAGAAAATATTGATGTCACATACACGTCGTCTGATACTGATCATGAGTCAAAGTTGATAAAAAGTGTGGTCGATCAGGTGTTAGATAAAGATGATTGTGAGGAGTCAAAACCGGAGTCCAAATCCGAGTCAAAGTCTGAGTCCGATATGACAAAGTCAACAGTCAAAAAGGAGAAACGGGTTTATGATAAACAATTTTTGCTATCGAAATCTAATTTGAATGATGAATCAGTCAAAGTAGCATATACTTTGAAAGGTTCTGACAAATTATATTCTGATGAGAGTTTTCCAATAAGAAGTGTTAGATTTGAAATGATTCAAAAGGTTTTCAAAATTACAGAAATTAATATTTCTGAAATAAAAGATTCAAATCTTAATGGAAAACCTAAACAATACACTTCAAGAGATCAACAAAGAATTAACAAGAAAATGGGTTACAATTGTGGTTATAGTTTCCAAAAGAAACCAAACCATAATCGTAATTACAAAAAGAAAGGATTAGGTTTTGTACCACCGAGAAATTATAAAAATGAAAAATTTTCTAAACCAAAAACTGTGTTTGTTTCAGGAAATACTTTAGATGATGAGAAAGAGCAAGCATTCAGAAAGCAGACAAATCAGGAATTCCTTGCCAAGAAGCAAGAAGAGTTGAAGAAAAATCATGTTCCAAAGAAGATAGAAACCAGAACCTGTTTTCAGTGCAAGATTGCTGGTCATGTTGCTAGGAATTGTCCGAAAACATTCAAACCAAAACAGGAAGTATCTGGTAAATTGAAAGAGAAGGTTATGGAGAAAACTGAACTTACAACCAAACCATTTACTGGCTTTGAAAATTCGACCTTTGAGATTGGTGAATGTTCAAAGAATGTGGTAAAAAGAAAAGAAAATGTAATAAATCAAAAATGGGTTGTGAAAGGTTCGGGTAATAATTCTGGTGATGAATCTGATTCCACAAAATCAGAGGAGCCACGTATTGAGAAAAAGGTTGATAAATCAGTTCCAACTATGAACGATGAGAATTTTCCACCTTTGATTGCTGAAAATTTTAAAAAGAAAGTTGGGAAAGTTGAAATTTCAAATCAATTTTATTCTGATAAAAAGAAATTTGATGTTGATAAAGCTTTCAATGAAAATGTGACACATATTTTTGGCAAAATGATCAATGGTAAGGCCAAAAGTGTTAAAGAATTTTATGCTGCCAAAAGAGGAGGTCACAGGTTAGTTGAAAGAAAAGATGATGAAGAGGTTGTTACACCCAAGGAAGGTCAGGCTTGGGTGGATATTTTTTTCAAAGAATAAAAATCTGACTTGCCGGAGATCCCAAGTTGGTAATCGTGGATCATGAATCGGCATCATTCTTTATCATGTTTGTATAAAATGTTTGAGAAGTTTTTGCAGGACTTGCCGGAACTCCCAGGTATGTAAGCGAGGAGTAGGAATCGGCACCTTGAGAATTCAACCAAAAGATGGTAAATTGGTTGAAAAGCAGGTTTGAGTTGTATGTTTGTGATTTGTACAAGTGGTTCAGAATTTGGATCAGTTTGATCTTACAAGTGGTAAATCAGGGACATTAAGTTGTATCTGATTTATTGCATATGATTGGTAAAACAATGTGATGATTTGATCCCCAATTTTACAAGTAATAAAATCAACAAAACTTATTTTCCGGAAAAACCATTTGATTAAAACAAACTTAAGTGTTTTGAAATCATAATGGGAAAATAGTTTGTTGTGAGGGGGAGTTCTGATTGTTTATGCCAAGTGGATGGCGAATTGAGGCAATTCGATATTAGTTGTCATGTTTGTGTACAGTGTGTTTTCAAATTTCCTAAAATGTGTTTGCATTTTAGGGGGAGTAAGAAATTTTTAGAAAATTCAAAAACATTTGAAAATTTGAAAAAGCCAAAAACATGATAAAATGAAAAATGAGTTTTTGTTGCATAAAAGAGGAAATGATAGTACATCAGTGGACTATCACAACATGCTAAAGAATTGGTAAGTTAAAAAGTGATAAACGGTCTCACTGATGATGTGCCAGTAGGTTTTTTCACATTTAGTAGATTGTGACGAGATATAAACCTAAATTTCAAACTTGCTTGTTCTGTGGGTTAACACAAACTTGGATATATAGGTAACCCCTGAAATCTTGTTTGAAAGGTCCCTTATTCTGAGATACTAGGTCTTTATGCTCAGTGATATCTGGGGTATTATCCCGGGACTTCTGCTGAAAGAAATTTCTGACCTAGTCCCTGGATAATGCTTTATGCAAATGCTTGAAACATAGCATCACCCTCAGCAAGCTGATGAAACAATAAAATTGATAGTCGCTACTGTTGTAATGCAAAAGATCCTCTAAAGGGGACACACCAAAAGTCGAAGCCGTCATCTCTCTGCGTATCGAAAGATCGACCTGAGCTCTCACGGCCCTCGTACTATAATTTATTCCCCTGACAGATATCATCTGTGGTATACTCACCTGTAAGACTGAATATTGGGATCTGGATACGGGAGTATATTCAAGTAGTGGGACACACGAATAAGTTCAAGAGCTTAAAACATTAATCTCATATCTCGGATCAATTGAACTTTGTGTGAAAATTTAAGTGGACAAACATACTGACAATCTAAGTGAACTGTTTAGAACTTAAAATGAAATGAAGCTTAACGGTGTTGGTGATATGTCTCAAAAACTGATATGATCCTCTTGCACAAACTCACAAAAAATATTGTTTGTAAATATTTCATTTACTGCTTTTCAGTACTTTCAAAAATCCAAAAAGATTTTAGTGTGTTTTAGCATAAATTTTGAAAAATTCAAAAAGATTTTCGACAACTGATTTTGGAAAGCTGATTTTCAAAATTCCGAGTGCTAAACATGATGAACAAATGGTTTGGGTGAAAGTGTTTGAAGATTTTTGAAATGAAATGAGAAAAGTTTTGCTATAAAAGGTTATTCCTGCATGTGGTAAATTAGATTTGAAAAACTTATCCACAAAATGGTTATCAGAAAATTTATTTTTGGGTAGAGTTTTTGCAGGTTGGTCAGGTTCCGAAACCTGAATTAGATGAGTGCCAGATTACGATCTAAGAATCTGTGAAAAGTGAATTCCAGACTGCGATCCCAGTTTAGCGAAAGGGGGAGTCTGAGGACATTGAGAGGGAGTCTGAAGATATTAGAGCCAGATTCAGATTCTGAAAATTACAAGAAAGAGTAAGAGATTGATTGAGGATTCTTGCAATGACAAATACTTCAGAGGAAGATCGAAGACTGATAAAGATTGTAGATTGACAATTAAAGACTCGACACTGAAGACTCCGTCAACATCCGAGGGGGAGTTTGTTGGTGCACTACGTCTGTCGACTACGTCTTACATCGAGTCTCGGGTTCGTTACAGATCAGATTGAGCAAGAAATAGAGGAATGAAGACCCTTCCGTTTGAGCTGGTCGTTTGAACTATTATGTTTACTTTCAAACGGAAGGGGCCATCTCTATAAATAGGAGTCAAACGGATTCATTTGTAACGATTCAGAAATATTATACCGAGGTGCTGCCGGTATTTCCTCGTACTGTAAACGTTGGTTATTGAATACAAAAGAGGATTAAAGTGATTTTCTAGCTGTTTACACATTCGTTTCTTAGTTTCCGCCTCTGAAACGGATTAGAGCTCATTCGAACGACTCATTTAGGTCGAGATCGATCCTACATACTCTAGCATGAGCGTTACTGGTAAAGAAAGTACCTGTGGTGACATTGTTATCCTGAACAATCTCCTGATCATCCATTTGAGAGCTTCCAGCTTTGGTCTTCTTATCTTCCTCAAGCTTTTTAGCGTATTTAGGGCAGTTGGTCTTAATGTGCCCCTTTTCTTGACAGTTGAAGCATGTTGCATCTTTTATTTTCTTGCACTCTATTGTCTTGTGTTCTTTAGACTTGCAAATTCCACAGGGTAGAGGCTGAACTTCATATCTGCATTTCCCGAGGTGATATTTCCTGCAGGTTTTGCATTTGGGCTTTTTACCAGTCTGTGGTTTGTCCTTCAAATCCTCCCCAGACTTCTTGGTTTTATTAGGGCAATTAGTTTTGATGTGCCCTATTTCATTGCAACCATAACAGGTTGCGTCCTCCATCTTCTTGCAGTCCAAGGTCTTATGCCCCTTGGACTTGCATATTCCACATACAACAGTTCTCGACTGTGTATGCAAGTTCGATTCATACCTGCACTTCCCGAAGTGCTGTTTCTTGCAGATTTTGCATCTGGGTTTTTCACCCGACTGTTGGTTGTTTTTCAATTCCTTGCATTCATGGGTCTTGTGATCCATCTCTTTACAGATACCACATCCCCTGATCTGTTCATATATGCATTTACTGAAGTGCCTCTTCTTCCCGCAATTCTTACATTCGGGTTTAGCCTCCTTTGGCTTGGACTGGTTATAGTTTGAACCGGTCTTACCCTTTTTACAACCTTGAATTGGGATATTATTGCCCTTTCGTTTGTGATCCTTCAGTACACGAACCACAACGTTATTTATGGCTGTATTTAACATAGCCTGTAGCTCGGTGCTGGTTAAGTTTAGTCTTACATCATCATTCTGATCAACTGGATGATTGTGAGCTTCATAGGAATCAGCCATGGTGAAGCTTTGAAGGCTACATACCAAGTAGTAATAATTGGTTTAATTATATGGTGAATTGTCGAATTTAATGACTAATTAGCCATGGTGTAATTAAACCATATAGGCCAATAGATAGTATTTAAGTTAATTGATTATGTTCTGCCTAAGTTTTTAAGTAAACCATCCTTGGCGTGTAAATAGAATATAATCCTTCATATTTATTAGACAGGGACATAAATCACGACTGTCTATGTCGTATTGACATTTTATATAACACAAGAGCTTGTTCCCAAGGACTCTTGATGGCATAAGGCCTTGTCACTTAGGGAAAAATCTAAAACATAATCGATGATCCCTTTGGATCGGAAAATTTCATAGTTCATTGTCCTGACAAGAGTTTATGAAATAAAACTATCCTTTCATGTATACACCTTTTCCCGTAGGTACACATCCCAATTGGACGTTTTGATGCGTACATCATGCTCGACATTTACCAGCCATGCTTTCTATTGATCAATTACGCTAAATATGAGATATGGAAAAATCCTAATATAGGGATGACAAGTGTGATTTTATCGTATCACTGTTGTCGGGAGTGTCAACACATTTTCAAGTGTTAACAATGATCTGAATCTCTTTTTAACCAGGTTTTACCATCTTAGCTAGGTCTTCAATAACATTTAAGCTAGGTCACACCTTTTAAGATTCTTTGTTAATATTTATACTGACAGGATAGGAATGGTATTTATTTTATTCAGGATTTCTTATCATAAATCCTGATTTACAAGTTAATAATAGCACAAATGGCCTAGTCGCGTAGACAAGTTTAATTTATAAGCCATGATTTCAGAGAATCGAGGTATTAAGGTTTGAACATATTTCCTTACCTTTCCTGGACAGAGAGTCAAAGACTACTACTGTCGTTGTCATAATTGACGATACAATATGACCCGTAGGCAAATCAATTGACATTACTAAACGATGTTTTAAGAAAATAATAATCATCACAATGATGATAGTAGTCATGATAACATTGATCATATTGACTAATAGGCTTGAGCATAGCTCACCACCACAGACAGAGAATCATAAAGATCACAATGTCTGAGACATATTAGTCATGATCACATTGATCATATAGGCTAATAGGCTTGAGCATAGCTCACCACCACAGACAAAGAATCATAAAGATCACAATGTCTGAGACATATTAGTCATGATCACATTGATCATATAGGCTAATAGGCTTGAGCATAGCTCACCACCATAGACAAGGAATCATAAAGATCACAATGTCATTGTCTCAGATGGACAATACGTTATAGCCCGCAGGCACTTCCCTTCTAAGGGATGGTTATAATATGATCATCTTATAGGATGATATAAGCCATGATATCTAATTCAATAGACTAGATTAGAAAATTGAAAAAATCCAATATAAGAATGACTGTTGCGTTCTCCTTGGTCGTACGCTTCATCCTAGCCGCTGTACGAAGGTCAGCAATATAAGGCTCCGGGTATGGAGGATTCCTATTACAGCTTCTTCGTTTGGCGACGTATCCAATATATAAAAAATTTAGAAGAAAAATTCCCAGATGAGGATTGAGAGTATTCCTATGTTAAGTCTAGACTCAGAAGGTCAAAGAATGTGCTAATGTGTCATTGAGATTAAACACAAAAAAATAGTGTTTAATTCACTCAATGTTGGCTCTGATACCAACCTATCACACCCCAAATTTCCACGTGTCACCGGTGGGCCCGGTAGGGGAGTATCGTGACGTGGTTGGCAACATCATAGTCAAAACAACACAATATTTAAATGCACAGCGGAAGCAAAAGGATAAATATATTACAATCCGAAATAATGTACATCAAAGTATTATGACGGAAGTAAAGGATCCACAGGCGGATCATAAATAAAATAACACTGTTCAACAGACTTTAGGCATCTAAGCTTGCGAGACTCTTTATTGATGCTAGGAGTAGTCAGCCAATTCCGATTAGTACCTGCACTTAGCCTTTTTTGGGAAAATACGTCAGTTTACACTGGTAAATACAATCAACCGACTCATTTTGAAAAGAGTTTAAGAAAATGGATTTAAGGCACAAGGCACAAATAATAATTTTATAACTTGGGATACTTATCTAATATATAAACTTGTACAGGATTTACATGTTCCTTATGCGTTCAGTAGCCCGGATCGAGCCGGGTTAAAGATTAATGGACACACCACTTTATTTATGAGACACTGACAGGTGTACGCCTACACCTGAGTGCTAAGGTCGTGGCCATTTCGTAAAATGATGCCAGGGATATCCGGGACAACGGTCATTAACCCCCAAAGGCTTTAAGTAAACAAAACAAATTAAACGGAGACATCTCAATAATTTAACCATAATAAGATTAAATATTCAACGCCCGACCAAGCGGTATTTTATACACCGTACCCCAAGCCCGTATAGGGAAATAAGTTAAAAGTATTTACCTGAGCTAAGTATAAATTCAATCCCAGCCGTATCAAATCAGCAAGTACAGATAGCTTTTACTGGGCTCCTAAATCTGGAACGAAGGTTTTTAATAACCTATTAGAATCCTAACGGGTCTTTATTTAAGCCTTGACTTAGACCGATTAGTTTTCAAGAGGAAGGTATGGTTCAAACGCATGTTAAAGCGAAGACCGGAATAGAATGTGATTTAGACCCGACAAGTTTGAAGACTTGTATAATATGGGTATTTCATACACATTCTGGATTTTGAGATAAAACCGATAAGGTTTGACCCGTTTCGGCTAATTTATGTAAACTAGTTACATAAACAGAACCGAATGCGTAAAAAACGTAACGGGTAACCGTAAGAGTCCTAAACAGGTTTCCTAAGTTAACATGCCCTAAATATGTTGTGATATCAGTAGGATACCTTCCATAATGCCCAAAACGAGTTTAATCTTATATTAAGCCCCGTAGGGGTATTTTGGTCATTTTAAAGAGTATAAAAGGGATCAATTAAGCTTCTGTGATCCGGGTCTGAATAAATCAAGAAAATAATTTATTTTAACAGGTTATAACATTTGATGTTAAGTCTTATGAAACAAAATGGTTTTAAACTCAAACTACGCGTATAATACGCGTATAAAGCCGTTTTAAGCGACGTACGGTTTAAAATAGGATTCTAAGTTTTCTGATCATTTAAACAGGCTCAAAACACTTCATTTATTATTTAAAATTAGTAGCAATTGGATTTGTAGCAAAAGAACTTGTAAAACTCATTTTATACCCGAAAATGGCATATTCGGTATTTACCGAATTAAGGCGATAAACCTAGCTTATGATTAGTTTAAAAATAATTAAAAATCTTCAAAAATCCTAAAATATTATTTAACATCAGTGGATAAAAGGTTTGGTGTCAAAAATTTGGTTTAGATAGGCTTTATGCTAATGACGTCGTTTAATTAATAAAAATGTTTATAATTACGTCATTAAGCATAACTCCTAATCTAGACTTCCGATTGACGTGAAAATTTACAGACATGTTCAATAATCAGTAACAAAGACTTTTGTACTTTCACATCTTCAAAAATCTCGTTCTACGGTCATAAGGGCATTATGGTCATTATTTAGGCATTTAACGGAAACGTCGGATAGTTAAGGATTCGGGTAGTATAAACGCAGAGGATTATACTAACATGTAACAAGGTCCTAATGGAACTTTAAGGCATGTCAAAACCTATCAAAACCGGGTCAGAATCGAAGTCAAAGCAGAAAGTCAAAATATGCGACTTTCGGCTCCGAATCGGTTCAAAACAGAAAGTTGTCGAATCAATCAATCGTAGACAAGTTTTTATACGTATTATTAAGTTATATGACTGATAAAACAGATTATACGCCTTTCATATTGTTAATTATGCGTTAAACGATTCTGTTGACTTTTTCGGACAATGTTTGACTCGACAAACGACCTAGTTAGGATTGGAATCAGTGAGTTCCCTTTTAGGGGTTTATTACCCACATAATTACCAACTTGTAACAACTTTCATTTCGACAAAACTCTGGACCGTTCATGATTTATCGCTAAGTCAAACCGTAATTACGACGGTTTGACTTCTAGGCTCTAAACTAAGCATAACTCCAACGAGAAGGATCAAGTGAACTTACACGCGACTAATGGATGTTTAGGAAGCTTGAGAATGGTTCGTATGCTCCTGAGGTTGATCAGATGATGAATGAAAGAAGGTTTGCAACTTATGACTTTGTATAAGAACTTTGATCTTTCATAAATTAAATCCAAATGAGTGAAGGATGATCCAAGATGCATGTATATGGCTTCCAGAGGCTATATACCAGTATAGACCAGCCCATAGAATCGAATTACCATGTTTTAAGTCGGTTATAGCAGCAACAGGCAGCTGTCTGTGAATTTTCGCACCTGCAGGTCTGACGCGGCCCGCCTGAGGTTTTGCTAATCCTAATGCGGGCCGCCTGAGCCTGGTCATCAGGTAAACATGTTTCTCTTTATTGCATTTTGGTCCTTGGTCCCCCGAAAGGTCGTTTTCACTTGTTTTCCAGAATTCTTATCCTTTAATATTGACATATGGGACTTTAATACTTATACCCACTTTGTCAAGTCCTCGGGTAACTTCGTGATCACCCGAAAAGCCCTAATTTTCATTGTTGACGATTCTAACCCTCACACACGAACTTTATCATAACTTTCTCATACGGTAACGAAACTTGGTGAAATTTTTATGGTGCATTCTTGTGAGCATAATTAATCGTTACAAAGCTTCGGGTTTGTCAAAAGGTCACTCATAGGTACAAGTTAAACATGTTGACACATTTAACCCCTGTAGTTTGTAATCTCTCACTTTCTTTCACAATTCTCATCGTATGATCCATGATCCATTCGTTTAAGGTTATAAACATCAGGTAGGGTTATTGTAAAGTATATTTATTCGTTGTTGACACTTTGAACCCTTATATTTACACAGTTTCATTGTTTGTCAACTTTAGTCCTTCAAGAACATTCTTTCACACGTTCAAAGGTTATGACACGTGTCAAGACATTATTGGACGTAAATTTTCGAGGTGTTACATGTACAATCTGTCCTGGGATCAGTTTGTTGCTCTCATCAAGGAGAATTACTGTCCTCAACACGAGGTTGAAAAGATCGAGACCGACTTCCTGACGTTAGTTATGAAGAATTTGGACTGTCAGGCTTATCTTACAAGCTTTAATACCTTGTCTCGATTGGTTGCATATTTGGTGACACCGGAACCAATACGGATAGCCCGTTTCATTGGGGGTTTAGCCCCAGAGCTCAAAGCCAGTGTGAAGGCATCCCAACCTACTACCTTTAGGTCTGTAGCTGATTTATCCTTGTCTCTCACCCTTGATGCGGTCAGACAGAGATCGTTGAGAAATTCTGATATTGTGAAAAGGAAACGTGAGGACAAAAACTCACACCGTTCAGACAAGAAGCACAAAGGTAACTCTGACCACAGGAAGAGTTCAGGGTTCAAGAAAGATGATCAACAGTCGGGCGAGAAGCCCAAATGCAAAATCTGTAAGAAGCGCCATTTAGGAAGGTGCAGATATGAATCAAAATCTCAATCACAGCCGAGAGCTTGTGGGATTTGTAAGTCAAGTGAGCACAAGACGATAGAGTGCAAGAAGATAAAGGATGCAACGTGCTATAACCGTAACAAAAAGGGGCACATCAAGTCTAACTGCCCTAAGTATGCCAAAAAGCCTGAAGAAGCCAAAAAGACCAATGTTAGGGTCTTTCGAATGGATGCACGGGAAGCAGTGCAGGATGATAATGTGATAACAGGTACCTTCCTTATAAATGATGTTTATGCAAGGGTGTTATTTGATTCGGGTGCGGATAAGTCATTTGTAGATGATAAGTTTTGTAAGTTGCTAAATCTGCCTGTTAAAACCCTAAGCATGAAATATGAAGTAGAGTTGGCCGATGGTACCATAGAAACTGCCTCAACTATATTAGATAGATGCTTTATACCCATTAGGAACCACTCTTTTCCGTTATCCTTGCTTCCTTTGAAATTAGCTGGTTTCGACATAGTGATAGGCATGGATTGGTTATCTCATAACCAAGCCCAGATCATTTGCAACAAGAAACAAGTGGTGATCAAGACTCCGTATGGTGAGCCTCTTACCATACAGGGAGACACTCAGTATGGGTTGCCTAAGCAAGTGTCTATGCTTAAGGCGTCAAAGTGTATGAAGAAAGGTTGTGTCATCTATATGGCACAAGTGACTATCGATGAACCAAAACCCAAGGTCGAAGACATCCCTGTCATCTCAGAATATCCAGAGGTATTCCCTGAAGAACTACCTGGTTTACCACCAGATAGGCAAATGGAGTTTAGAATTGACATTATACCTGGAGCAGCACCTATCGCTAGAGCATCTTACAGGTTAGCACCAACAGAGATGAAAGAGTTGAGAACTCAACTGGATGATTTATTAGCAAAGGGATTCATTAAACCTAGTTCGTCTCCGTAGGGAGCACCGATCCTGTTTGTAAAGAAGAAGGATGGATCGATGCGTCTATGCATCGATTATCGAGAGCTTAACAAGGTCACGATCAAGAATAGCTATCTATTGCCCAGGATCGATGATATGTTCAATCAATTACAAGGGGCGAGTTACTTCTCCAAGATCGATTTGAGGTCAGGCTACCATCAACTGAAGGTTAGAGATGAAGATGTGCACAAGACTGCATTTAGGACTCGTTATGGTCACTACGAGTTCCTAGTGATGCCCTTTGGGCTCACCAATGCACCAGCAGCGTTCATGGATCTCATGAACCGCGTCTGCAAGCCATACCTGGATAAGTTTGTCATCGTCTTCATTGATGACATTCTCATTTATTTAAAGAATCAAGCTGACCATGAGAAACATCTTCGTTGTATTCTTAAACTTCTTCAACATGAAAAGCTCTACGCCAAGTTCTCAAAATGTGAATTTTGGCTTCGTGAAGTCCAATTTCTTGGACATGTGGTTAGTGAGTGTGGTATCCAAGTGGATCCTGCTAAGATTGAAGCTATCATGAACTGGCAAGAACCGAAGACGCCCACATAAATTCGCAGCTTTCTAGGTCTAGCAGGATATTATAGGCGATTTATTGAAAATTTCTCAAGGATTGCTGCACCCCTAACTTCACTAACTCGTAAGAATATCAAGTTTGACTGGGGTCCTAAGCAGCAAGAATCTTTTGACATTCTTAAGCAGAAGTTGAGCAATGCACCTGTGTTGACATTGCCTAATGGAATAATGGTTGCAAAAATCCCAACTAGTCTTCGATTAGTCGGCGATTAATCACTAATCGGAGGTTCACCGATTAATGGCTGATTAATCGCTAGGTGGTCAATGGCGGTCCTATTCTGGCCAAATTTTGGCCTGGCGCCAGCCAAATTTCGACGAAACCTCATAAATTCCTTCCCATTACTTAAAAAATGGGTCAATGAGGGGTTAAAACATGTATACTTTAAAAAACTACATATAAATATGTGTGTGTATATATATAACTAAAAATTATATATAAAAATCTCAATCCGATTAATTCCGATTAATCCCAATTAATCCCGATTAAGCGCTAGTCGGTACCCCACCGCCCGACTAGCGCCTAGCGATTCTTACAACACTGTGGAATAGAAGAATTTGTAGTATACTGCGACGCATCACACACTGGTATGGGGTGTGTGCTCATGCAGAAGGGCAAGGTCATTTCCTATGCTTCTCGACAGTTAAAGGTGCATGAGAAGAATTACACCACCCATTATTTGGAGTTGGGTGCCGTTGTATTTGCACTGAAATTGTGAAGATTTTATTTATATGGTACCAAGTGTGTAATCTATTCTGATCACAAGAGCCTTCAACATCTGTTTAATCAGAAGGACTTAAACATGAGACAACGTCGATGGATGGAGACTTTAAATGACTATGATTGTGAAATCAGATACCATCCAGGCAAGGCAAATGTGGTTGCCGATGCCTTAAGTAGAAAGGAAATGGTGAAGCCCATAAGAATCAATGCCAAGAGCATTGAATTAAAGAACAGTTTGAATGAAAGATTGTTAGCCGCTCAGAAGGAAGCCGTATTAGAAGCTAACTATCCAAATGAAAAACTGGGAGTCACTGCAGAACAGTTATCATGTGGTAAGGATGGAATCCTAAGATTGAATGGACGGATATGGGTTCCAATCTATGGAGGACTTAGGGTAGTAATCCTTCAGGAAGCCCATAGTTCTAAATATTCTGTTCATCCTGGAAGTGACAAGATGTACCAGGATTTGAAGGCAAATTATTGGTGGATAGGCTTGAAGAAGTCTATAGCCACTTATGTTGCCAAATGCCTGACATGTGCTCAAGTTAAAGCAGAACACCAGAAGCCGTCAGGTTTGCTGCAACAGCCTGAACTTCCCACCTGGAAGTGGGAAATGGTGACTATGGGTTTTATCACCAAGTTACCAAAGACAAAGCGAGGAAATGATAATATTTGGGTTATAGTAGATAGACTGACTAAGTCAGCCCACTTCCTACCTATTAAGGAAACACACAACTCAGATAAGTTAGCTCAGCTATACGTGGACGCCACGGAGTGCCAGTGCCTATCATCTCTGATAGGGATACGAGGTATACATCGCATTTCTGGAAAAGTTTTCAACAATCCCTAGGCACTAGATTGAACTTCAGCACATCATATCATCCTCAGACGGATGGTCAAAGCGAGCGAACAATTCAAACGCTGGAAGATATGTTAAGGGCTTGTGTTATTGACTTAGGAGGAAGTTGGGATGATCATCTTCCATTGATCAAATTTTCATATAATAATAGCTATCATTCCAGTATTCAAGCTGCACCATTTGAAGCTTTGTATGGAAGAAAGTGCAGAACGCCCGTTTGTTGGGCAGAAGTTGGAGATGTCCAGCTAACAGGACCTGATATAGTCCTGGAGACGACTGATAAGATTGTGCAGATATGAGATCGTCTCAAAGCTGCCAGAGATAGGCAGAAAAGCTACGCAAATAAAAGGCGTAAACCTCTAAAGTTCGAGGTAGGTGACAAAGTGTTACTTAAAGTATCACCCTGGAAAGGGGTAATGCGATTTGGTAAGAAAGGCAAGTTAAGCCCAAGATATAAAGGACCATTCGAGATCATCGAATGTGTCGTAACAGTGGCTTATAAGTTAAACCTGCCTGAAGAGCTCAGTGGTATTCATAATGTATTCCACATTTGCAACCTGAAGAAATGTCTAGCTGATGAATCACTAGTCATACCATATACGGATGTGCACATAGATGAGAGCCTGAAATTTGTTGAAAAACCTTTGTCGATTGAGGATCGACAGGTTAAGAAGCTTCGAAGGAAGCAGGTACCGATCGTAAAGGTTAAATGGGATACCCGTAGAGGTCCCGAGTACACGTGGGAGGTAGAGACCACAATGAAAGAAAAGTACCCTCATTTATTTCAGTAAATCTCGAGGTCGAGATTTCTTTTAAGGGGGTGAGGATGTAACACTGTCACAACCCCCGATCCCTTATCTGTCCCGGGAACGGGCGGCCGTGAACATTCGTTTGTGGTGGTATCAGTTTATTTAATTGGCAGCGGAAATTTCATCAGGACCGTAGTTAGGAAATATTTTATCAGAGTAAAACCACCTTATTTGATATTAATAATCACATGGGTAAAAACCTAAGTTTCTTATTACAACATATTTATAGGGACAAACCCTATTTTATTGAATTTAAAACATCGTTTATTAGGTAACTTTTATAGCCACTTATTTTCCAAGCCTTCAGTGCTCTCAAGCTGGCTTTTTCCCAGTTGGCTTTCACATTGTGTTACCTGAAACATGTTTTAAAAATATTTTGTCAGCGGGAAATACTGGTGAGTGAATCCCAGTTTAATCAAGAAACATTTTATCAATTAAAACAGTATTGAGAGCTATCACATTGTTTATTTCTACACAATTACTCATTCAGTACTGTCAATCCTTGACTTGTGGGTCATATTACACATTGGCTACACGTCGTCCAATGGTAACGTACTGTCATTCCGACTTACTACTCGCAAGTAATAAATTTTGTATACAAAACCCCAAATACCGGCAGTAATTGAAGAACTACAAAGACTCAATCACCGCTTAATCGCATTGTAAAATAATTAAGGTTTTGTAAAACATTCCAAAAACATTATCAAAAAGAGGATAAACTCACAAAAAGGAATTTATAAAAAGATGATAACTCACATTGCTGTCTTAGGCTTTTCGTAAGGGTTTCTTGGATATAATCTATAGTTTATACAAATGTACATTGGTTAGTATCATAACCCTTTGAATATATTAATAATACCCTCCCCGAGACGGCATTCCAACAACTACGTCGGGCAGAACCACGATAGTTGTTACGGAACCCTAAATCAATCGGGCAGCGTAACTATTACGAAACTGGGGTTATTATACTTACAACGGAGCAGAACCTCGCTAATTAGGGGGTATAATACCCGAGTATTATGCCTTCTATTCAGAAATTAAGATTGAGAAATGAATTGTGAGCGAATTCTAGTTGAACCCGATGGCTCCTTTATATAGTGCTGATACTGGACTCCCTCGCGGCCCGCGTAACATGAGAGCAGGGCTTACGCAGCCCGCGTTGACTCCAGGTCAACGTATAGCTTATCCTGGTCACTGTGTAGCCTTGCCACGATAATGACAAGTGTCATCACCGGGCTGCGCCACCATTTGGGACACTCGCGGCCCGCGTAAGTGTTAAGGGTAGCTTACGCGGCCCGCCTTAACTTAAGGAATTAAACGAAATCAGATCTACACCTTCATACCGCCCGCGTAAAGTTGGGGTGGGGTCCTACGCGGCCCGCCTCAACTTAAATATTAAGTTTTTATTTATTTTTAATACTCTCTAATATATTTGAGGCCAGTTTTCGCGTATGGGGTGTAGTTTGGAATATATTAGGGTGTCAGAAAAATATTCGGGAGGGTTGTTATATTTTGGGTACCACTCCTGGATTATTTAATAAAATATATAATGTACTCACAGTATAGTAACCCAATTCTCCTTTATCCCTACGTCATGAGACAGAACCCCAACGAATTTAGGCAAAGCATTGACATCCGTTACGGGGCCCTACGTCACTAAGACAGGGTATCAGTTGATCAAGGGTTAAAATACTTAAAACAGGGCAGGGCTTTATTATTATAAATTTAATAATAATAAAAATAGAAATGAAAGAGATCGAGAGGTAAAGGAAGTGTTTGAACAATTTGGAAATGTTGAAATGATACTCTATTTATATTGGATTTTGGAAACTTAGTGAACACGGATGTTTACTTCCACATATCTACATGCATTAATGTAAGAATTCAATTCATTTCAATACACACACTATCACACGTGCACATATACTTATTTTAAGTTTTAATTATTATTATTTATTTTATTTATATTATTATACGTAACATGCTATTGTTTTAAACATTCATTTTATAATTTCTTTATTATATTTATATTATTATTATATATATTATAATTAATTAAACTGCTTCACTTATTTGGCGCTTATAACTTCTAAAATATGATGTTTTATAAAATAATAAATATGCCATTAGAATAAGAATATTTTTGTCTACCTTTTGAACCAAGTTTCATTAAAAACAGAGTAGGTTCAAATATAAAGTATTTTTATAATTTAAATGGTTCATACGCTTGCCCAAAATACCTTATATTTCCATTGGTCAACTTACCCATGATGCATTCTTTTTAATAATATAAGTTTTTAGAAAAAAATTGGGATTGTTACATTCTCCCCACCTTATTTTAAATCTCGTCCTCGAGATTCCCTGAAATATGGATGAATATTTTTAGTTAGTTTAGCTTCTAGGTATATTCTGGTCTTTATTTTGAATTTTACTTTACTTTGACCAGAACTATTCTCTATGAGATTCTTATTTTCTCAAGAGTTTCTTAATGAAGGTAGACTTTCTATTAGCGTAAGTTTTTAGACGTTTCGTGTTTTAGCATAGGTTTCCTAATGCGTCAATAATTTTAAGGTAATACAAGGGAAATTTCTTATAATTTCGATGGCGTTCCAACCTATAGAGTTCCTGTTGTTTATCTTGTCGCACGAACTACGAGACAGATGATCAAACGAAATAGTGTTTGATATCGGAATTTAGAGACGTATACGAAAGATTCCTAATAAATAAATCTAAAATTATCATTGACACACTTGTTTGTGATTGATTCCTAATTATCAATATAGTCTTTGGATTTCCTTATAGATATTCATATCTATATATATTTCACAGATTTGTAATATACACATTGTTCAGAAGATCAATGTATTTAACAGATTCATATTTCCAAAAATAGGTTCGACATCAGGTCATAGCACTATCTAGGGAATTCCATTATCATAACATATACCCCATCTCACCCGATCTTGCCGGAGAGGTAACCCCATCTCACCTGGTATTGCCGGAGAGGTAACCACATCTCACCCGGACAAGCTGGAGAGTCTACAGCACCATGCCCAGTTTTACCGGAGAGGCAATTATCATAGTATTTCCCATAAATAGACTTCTCTAAAATTAGGATTTTGAAAGCACATCGTTTATCATAGTTTGCATCAAGAAACAAGGAAATCAGTATTCTTATGGTTGATAACATTCTAGAACTGAGTAGTATCAATAAACAAGAAATAACAGTGGCCAGTTGTTATTGCTTATTTATCATACAGGCACTGTTCTAGTCATCATCCTCACGGGATTCCAATAACCATCACACTTTATCTATGCAAGTAATTGGCTTATCTCAAAGCTTTATACTAAAGCATTCTTCTTAGGTTCAAGTCTAAATACTGTCCTGGTTGTTACCAATGAATATCAATATCCCAACTCTTTCATTTAAGCATAGATATTATTATGGTTGTGGTTTTCTTTTGGTTGGAGAATGGAGTTTCAAATATATCATTGTCTCCATTGACACTATAGCTAAGTTCGATGTAATGAGTATACTTACAGCTAACTCTATTTATGTATATATTAGAGAAAATTTCACTTTTTGTCCTTTATGTTTGCACTGAATTTTGAAACGTGCCTTTTAAAACTTTTAGTTTCAATTTATGTCCAAAAAACACCTGTTTTGTATCACTTTATGTCCTTTCCACCTAACTGAGTTAATTTACTTAGTTAGATTTATTTAATGCAAGGGTATAATTGTCATTTGATGTTTTATTGCCCATTAAAACATGATGCAAAGAAGATTTTCTTTTTTGACAATTAATACATCAAGAAACAAACAAAACAAGACTGATATACACATAAATAACATTAATCTAAAAAATTCCATCTTTTTATCATTAAACCAACATAACCCATTGCAAAAAAGGCACAAACTCATAGCTAACACTCAGCACAGTATTCTTTTAATAAAACTATAACACAAATTCAAGAAATTAAAGAAACTCATCAATCAAAAACACCAACTCTAATTCAGATTTCAATATATCAAAACCACAACAATTAAGCAAAAATATAAGAACAAATTCTAGGAATAAAGAGATGACACCCTTCTATTATTAGGGTATCCTTCAACCCCATTTTCATGATAATTCTTGAAATAACCAGGCTGCTGAACAAAGTAATTGATTGTAAACTCGGTTTGTTCACCATTTCGATCAATAACCGAGTATGAAGGAAAGAATTCCTTAGCCATGGGATTCAATTTCAAAGATGACAACATATCAACAAACTCTTGCATTTTCATTTATGATTTTGGACCCAAATCAGACCCTTTTTTGGTCTCAACAACAGACCCATTAACATTATTATTATTATCATCGGAATTCACTAAATCAACACTCTCACTATCCACACTTTTGACCACAGAGACCTCAATTTTCGGTGGAGATTGATCGGGTGATTCAACACCAATTTCAGGACCAGCAGCCATAGAGTAAAAAAAATCAATTTTTTATCAAAACCCAGAAAATAAAAACAATATTTTATCAAAACCCAGAAAAAAAAAAATCAAATTTTTGATAAAACCCAGAAAAAAGATGAAATTTTTGATAAAACCCAGAAAAAATATCAATTTTTTTTATCAAAACCCAGAAAAAAGAAAGATAAATGTTGATTAAAGAACCAAATTGCGGATGAAGAAAGCAAGGTTTGTAGTGTTCATATTTTCTTGATTTGGAAAAGATGAAGAAAGAAACGGTGGGTTTTGTTCAGATTTGTGTCATCTGTGAGGTTGCAAAAATAGCTAAGAAGAATAGATTCTCACTTTATAGATTATAAGAGAGAGAGCTTTTATGAAACCCTAAAATAATTGAAGAAGAAGATGCATAGTGGTTAAATAGGGGGCGATAAATAGAGTAAAAATTTCTAATGACAATTATACCCTTGCATTAAATAAACCTAACTAAGTAAATTAACTCAGTTAGGTGGAAAGGACATAGAGTGATGCAAAACAGGTGTTTTTTGGACATAAATTGAAACTAAAAGTTTTAAAGGGCACGTTTCAAAATTCAGTGCAAACATAAAGGACAAAAAGTGAAATTTTCTCTATATATTATCTTAGATTCCGTTACAAGGAATATTTTATTGAGACAGATAACATTTTAAAACATAGTAGGTTTCATGGTTTATTCTTATAATAACTTCATATTTTCATATGAATTACCAATGACATTTTCTCTTATGTTTATCTTACAGAAGATATTATATTGGGTATACCATTAAGAAATTCTATCAGGTATATGCATATATGTGTATAGAATTTTTAAATTTATAGTTAATATTAAATTTACGTAATATTTACACACATATATATATATAATACTAAATTATTTTACAAAAATAATACTATACATCCGATGGTACCCATCATCAAACTTATTTCCATGACTTTATTTTATCTTTTGATAAAAGTAGTATATTGAAATAAACTTCTGTTTAAATTTATTGAATACAATATTTTGGAGTTTTAAGGAGGGATAAATAAAAATTTAAAGAAATGAATTACTCAAAATATGAACTTCCTGGACTCATGGGAATTTACTTTTAACTAGTGGGTTGAACCATAAAGTATCAAAACTTAACTATCAATTTATTGTATATTATATTATTTATTCAAAGAAGTACTTATGGTAAGTAATACAGAGTTTGACGTTTCTAAAATTGATTCTACTATATTTGAGTAATATACATGTATTGAAATATGCATGTATATCTCATACAATAATAATTTATTTAAAGATATTACAATATTAAAATTGTAATCTGATTTTTAATAAAGTTTTATAAAGAACAACCGTACTAAACACACATTTGAGTCAACTATTCTTATGTGGGGCATCCATTTTTAATTCTAGTGTGAGAAAAATAAATGCTTAGGAACATTTTAACGTGCCAGGTAAAATAAATAAATAAATAGATACTAAATTATTGATTTAAGTAGAATAAGGAAAGATGTTTTCACTGTTGCAATATCCTTACTTCTAAAAATTTAATTATCTAATCTTTTACCATAAGTAAATGTGCAAGGATAAAAAAATATACAGTATATTATTTTCGTATAGTATAATATACTTATACTTATGAGAAAATAGGATTTGTATACATATTCTAGTAAAAAAAATCTAATAGCCTTGTTACATTTTAATAAACCCGCGACGAACTTATAACATAAGTGCATATACTATTCTATATACTATATTACACTTATTAGAATTTATTACACCATGATATTTTATTAAAATTTTAGATATAAAATATATCTTTTACTTGCTGTACTATCTTATAGTAAAATATACTATTCAAATATCATTGTAAAATGTTTTATCATTATACTAATAATATAAAAGGTACGGATGAACTCAAATATTATGAGTTATAAGATTATAAGTGTAATATATAAGTAAAAAAAAATATATATTTGACTTACTGTACGAGTCGAATATTTGAAAAAAAAAATTATATTAGATTTTAGATATCAAATTATTTTTCCAACCGAAAACCGTGTAGGATAGATAACCATATGTACTAGTGGATTTCTATCTTTGGTCAAACTTTAACACCTGTTTGAAAAATGAATATTTTCCTCAAGTATTTCGTTAAAGATACACCAAGGATGTACAAAAAAAAAAATAAGTTTAAACTAATAAATTATTTTGAGAAAGAACATCTTAATAAAAATAATTAATTTATGGTTTTAGGCAAACCAACAAACCAAGTATGAGAACTTCGCAACTACTTAAGGTAAGTTTAATATCCAATTTATCAACTCCACTCATTTACTAATATTGTATTATTTAACTATTATACATCAGCCAACTGACTCGAATATTTTTCTTTATAATTTAGGATACACAATCCTGTAACTAATATGACTGGTTAATCTTATAATTAATTATTCCCAAGCATAAGACCTATTCTGGATATACTTTAATATTCAAGATTTGTAGAAATGCTTTCAACGTTTAGTTAGGCCTTTCTACGTAGTCCAACTAACCCAAATCTCTAAAAAAATTTAAATGATTATATTTAATCATGAATACCCATCATATTCATTTAACCATCTATTTTATTACTAAGTATTTTAATAGAAATCTTTACAAGTAATCCCAACATCAATTATTTCATAAAATTATGAAAGTATGAAGTCTTTTGGTCAACTAATTATAAACCAGAAATGATAAAATAGAGTGAGAAATTGGTACACCTGAGTTTCAAAACTTGCTTTGGCTAGATCTACTAAAGCAATCTTTAAATTTTTTTTTATTACTTCTTAAAATCCTTTCGGTTAATTTAATAGCTTTGGTTTTATAAAAATAATATTATTAAAACCACAAAGTTTTAAAGTTTTATACCATATATTTTAATATGTATTTCAAACCAAAGTAAATGATTGGTTTCAAAAGAGAATCATAAACATGACTGCTTTGTTAATAACTAACTTAGTTTGATATATATTATAATATTATTTGAGTAGGTGATATTAATTATCACAGACAGATTTTTAGTACAAACATTTGGCTACAATCATAAAATAGATTGATTAAAAATTGCAACTTATATATATATATGTATTTATTACAAACTACAACTGGAATTCAAAATAGACTAGTGATTATGCACCCGTAAATTATTTTAGTCAATCTAGGTTATAGGAGTATTATGCTCAACATGCCTTTATGTAAGGTTTATTCTATCTTCTGTTTCTACTAAGTTGTTGTCTAATGGGCAAAGTTCTTTTAAAGTTTCTAGCCCATATGTGGCATGGGTACTGGTACTAGTTTGGCCGTTTGACTATTTAATATAAGTTAGCATTTACTGCTGTAGTGGCTAACATATGGAGATTTATCCATTGTTCATCTAATTTATTTTCCCCTAGTGGGTTATTGTCTGCTTCCTGAGTTTGTGCATTTATTTCCTGATTGATTATCGCTACCTTTGGTTGTGACTTCTTTATTTTCTCTCGACTTTTGCTAATAATCCAACTTCTCTTCTTAATGGTAAATGGTTTCTCAGACTGTGCCTTACGAATAAATATTCCTTTCTCAATATCTGCTGAGTATCCTGAGGGATTTGGTTGAAATGAGGTTCCCTTATCTTTTGATAAACTATCTACTTGACGATAGATGTCCGAAATTCTTTGCTTACCCATACTGTAGACTAACAAATAGTCAAATAATATAGAACACATAATCACATAAGTTATTTCCTAACACAGAATTAAAATTTAAGTGTCAGCAGAACACTTCTTTGGCTTGAACCAGTGGCTAGGCTTTGATACCACCTTCTGTCACAACCCCCGATCCCTTATCTGTCCCGGGAACGGGCGGCCGTGAACATTCGTTTGTGGTGGTATCAGTTTATTTAATTGGCAGTGGAAATTTCATCAGGACCGTAGTTAGAAAATATTTTATCAGAGTAAAACCACATTATTTGATATTAATAATCACATGGGTAAAACCCAAGTTTCTTATTACAACATATTTATAGGGACAAACCCTATTTTATTGAATTTAAAACATCGTTTATTAGGTAACTTTTATAGCCACTTATTTTCCAAGCCGTCAGTGCTCTCAAACTGGCTTTTTCCCAGTTGGCTTTCACATTGTGTTACCTGAAACATCTTTTAAAAATATTTTGTCAGCGGGAAATACTGGTGAGTGAATCCCAGTTTAATCAAGAAACATTTTATCAATTAAAACAGTATTGAGAGCTATCACATTGTTTATTTCTACACAATTACTCATTCAGTACTGTCAATCCTTGACTTGTGGGTCATATTACACATTGGCTACACGTCGTCCAATGGTAACATACTGTCATTCCGACTTACTACTCGCAAGTAATAAATTTTGTATACAAAACCCCAAATACCGGCAGTAATTGAAGAACTACAAATACTCAATCACCGCTTAATCGCATTGTAAAATAATTAAGGTTTTGTAAAACATTCCAAAAACATTATCAAAAAGAGGATAAACTCACAAAAAGGAATTTATAAAAAAGAGGATAACTCACATTGCTGTCTTAGGCTTTTCGTAAGGGTTTCTTGGATATAATCTATAGTTTATACAAATGTACATTGGTTAGTATCATAACCCTGTGAATATATTAATAATACCCTCCCCGAGACGGCATTCCAACAACTACGTCGGGCAGAACCACGACAGTTGTTACGGAACCCTAAATCAATCGGGCAGCGTAACTATTACGAAACTGGGGTTATTATACTTACAACGGAGCAGAACCTCGCTAATTAGGGGGTATAATACCCGAGTATTATGCCTTCTATTCAGAAATTAAGATTGAGAAATGAATTGTGAGCGAATTCTAGTTGAACTCGATGGCTCCTTTATATAGTGCTGATACTGGACTCCCTCGCGGCCCGCGTAACATGAGAGCAGGGCTTACGCGGCCCGCGTTGACTCCAGGTCAACGTATAGCTTATCCTGGTCACTGTGTAGCCTTGCCACGATGATGACACGTGTCATCACCGGGCTGCGCCACCATTTGGGACACTCGCGGCCCGCGTAAGTGTTAAGGGTAGCTTACGCGGCCCGCCTTAACTTAAGGAATTAAATGAAATCAGATCTACACCTTCATACCGCCCGCGTAAAGTTGGGGTGGGGTCCTACGCGGCCCGCCTCAACTTAAATATTAAGTTTTTATTTATTTTTAATACTCTCTAATATATTTGAGGCCAGTTTTCGCGTATGGGGTGTAGTTTGGAATATATTAGGGTGTCAGAAAAATATTCGGGAGGGTTGTTATATTTTGGGTACCACTCCTGGATTATTTAATAAAATATATAGTGTACTCACAGTATAGTAACCCAATTCTCCTTTATCCCTACGTCATGAGACAGAACCCCAACGAATTTAGGCAAAGCATTGACATCCGTTACGGGGCCCTACGTCACTAAGACAGGGTATCAGTTGATCAAGGGTTAAAATACTTAAAACAGGGCAGTGCTTTATTATTATAAATTTAATAATAATAAAAATAGAAATGAAAGAGATCGAGAGGTAAAGGAAGTGTTTGAACAATTTGGAAATGTTGAAATGATACTCTATTTATATTGGATTTTGGAAACTTAGTGAACACGGATGTTTACTTCCACATATCTACATGCATTAATGTAAGAATTCAATTCATTTCAATACACACACTATCACACGTGCACATATACTTATTTTAAGTTTTAATTATTATTATTTATTTGATTTATATTATTATACGTAACATGCTATTGTTTTAAACATTCATTTTATAATTTCTTTATTATATTTATATTATTATTATATATATTATAATTAATTAAACTGCTTCACTTATTTGGCGCTTATAACTTCTAAAATATGATGTTTTATAAATAATAAATATGCCATTAGAATAAGATTATTTTTGTCTACCTTTTGAACCAAGTTTCATTAAAAACAGAGTAGGTTCAAATATAAAGTATTTTTATAATTTAAATGGTTCATACGCTTGCCCAAAATACCTTATATTTCCATTGGTCAACTTACCCATGATGCATTCTTTTTAATAATATAAGTTTTTAGGAAAAATTTGGGATTGTTACAAACACCTCGTAAATTAATGTCCAATATAATGAAGACACGTGTCCTGAGCCTTGAACATGTAATAGATTATGTATGAAGGACTAAAGTTGACAAATGAATAAAGTATGTGAATAAAAGGATTCAAAGTGTCAACATTGGATAAATATACCTTTCAACGACCCTACACGATGTTTATACCCTTAAACGAATGAATTATGAATCATACGAAGCCGTTTGTGGAAGAAAGTGAAAGTTTACAAACCGCAAGGGTTAAAAGTGTCAACATGTTTAATTTATACCTCTGATTATGCTCACTAGAATAAGTGATAAAAATTTCACAAGGTTTCAATAACGTATGAGAAAGTTATGCTAACATTCGTATATGAGGGGTTAAAAGCGTCAACGTTGAAATTTAAGGCTTTTCGGGTGACCATAAAGTTGACCAAGGACTAAACAAAGTTTGGTTATGACTTGGAGTCCTTAAAAGTCAACTTGGAGGGTTAAAAGTGCAAAATAAAAGGTTAAAACCACTTTAAAAAGGACCAGGGACCTAAAGTGCAAAATAAAAGGTTAAAACCACTTTAAAAAGGACCAGGGACCTAAAGTGCAATTATTGAAACTTTTTTAACCTGACCCGGGCCTCATACCGGCTGCGTAAAACCTGTGTGGTCTTTTACGCGGGCTGCCTCAACCTGCCAGGGACAGAAAACATGCACAAGTGTCTGTTTCAGCCTGTTACACCGCCTTAACTTACCATTTTTCGATCCCAGGGGCTGCACCAACAGTTTTTCATGCATAGGGGGGGCACTTGTAAGCATCTGGGATCAATCCTAGACTTATTTGGCACCATCTTGATCAATTAAACTCACTATATAAGAAGTCCTTTGTTGCAACATTTGGACATTCATTTTGAAATCATTCAAAAACTTGTTCTGGAGATACCTGGAGCTCAAGACCATTTCCTAAGGGTCATTAGTCGTGCTTAGGACCTTTGTAAGCTTCCTTAGCCTTTCTTAGTTCAGTTTTGATTAGTTTAATGGCCCAAAGTCAAACCGTCGTAATTAAAGTTTGACTTAGTAATCACTAATGGTCCAGTCAATTCTCGAATTGAAAGTACCTTTGAGTTGGTAATTATGTGGGTAATAAACCCTTAAAAGGGCACCCTCTGATTCCCACTCTAACTAGGTCAATTGTCGGGTCAAAGTTAATTATAAAAAGTCAACAGGAAGCAAATTTTCGCATAATCACATAATTAACAATGTAGAAGCTATGGAACCTATTTTATTACTCATATAACTTGGTAATTAATGTAAGAACATGTCTAAACATGTTCAACCCGACAATTTTCAGTTTAAGCTAGGTTCGGAACCGAAAGTCGCAAAAGTAGACTCTTGCTTTGACTTTCAGTTCTGACCCAATGTAGCATATTTTAGAAATGCCTTAGAGCTCTATTAGGACCAGGTTATAGATTAGTGTAACCCTCTGAGGTTACACAACTTGGTTCATTAGTTATCCGATTCATTTGCATGTTTCCGTATTATGCCTAAATGTTGACTATTATGCCCTTTTGACCTTAAAACGAGATTTTTGAAAATGTGAGAGGACAAAAACCTTTATTACTGATTTATAAACTTTTCCTAAAAATTTGACATCAGTTTGAGGTCTAGATTAAGAGTTATGCTCAATAGCGTAATTAGAAAGCGTTTTATTAATTAAACGGCGTAATTAGCATAAAGCCTATCTAAACTCAAATTTTGACACCAAACTTTTTACCCACTGATGTAATATTATATTTTGGGATTTTTGAAGATTTTTATTTATTTTTAAGCTAAGCATAACATAGGGTTCTTGCTTTAAATCGGTAATTGTCGGTTATGCCATTTTCTTGAATAAAATGAGTTTTACATAATATTTTGACACCAAACTTTTTGCTACTGATTTTATATGATAAATAAAATATTTTGAACTTTATAAACTGATCAAAAACTCAAATTTCTTATTTAAACCCGAAAATCGCTTAAAACCGACTTTTTCGCGTTTTAAGCGCATAGTATGGGATTAAAACTATTTTTAACATATAAAACTTAATACCTACTGATGTTTTAAGTAAATTTTTATAATTAAACAGTAAGCTAAAGTTTTAAGCTCAGATTTCTAGATTTGACCTTTAAAGCCTATGTGAAATTACCAAAATGGCCCTACGGTGCATAGTTTGGTTATAATAGATAAATTTCACATATATGCAATACCCTACTGTTATGACTTATAAAAATAAATATTTTTACTGATTATATCAGACCTGAAACTCAGATTAGTATTTAAACTCTTTTATAACCTTTAAAATGACCAAAATACCCCTACGGGGCATAATTTGAGTTTAAATCCATTTTGGGCATAATGGAAGGTATCTTACTGATATCACAACATGTTTAAGGCATATTAACTTAGGAAACCTGTTCATGACTCATTTGGTTATTCGTTACGCATTTTTCGCGTTCGGTGCGGTTTATGTAACTAGTTTGCATAAATGAGCCGAAACGGGTCAAACCTTATCATTTTGATCTCAAAATCCAGAATGCGTTTAGTTTACCCATATTATACAAGTATTCAAACTTGTCGGGTCTAAACCACATTCTAATCCGGTCTTCACTTAATCGTGCGTTTGAACCGTATATCTTCCTTTAAAACTAACCGGTCTAAGTTTAGGCTTAATTAAGACCCGTTAGGAATCTAATAGGTTATTAAAACCTTCGTTCCAGATTAGGAAGACCAGTAAAAGATACTTGCACTCGCTGATTTTGATATATATACTTGCTCAGGTAAATACTTTTAACTTATTTGCCCTTATATGGGCTTGGGGTACGGTATATAAAATACCGCTTGGTCGGGCATTGAATTTTTAATCGTATGAAGGTTAATTTATTGAGATGACCCGTTTAATCTGTTTTGTTTATTCTAAGCCTTTGGGTGGTTAATGACCATGTCCCGAATATCCTTGGCATTATTCATTGAAATGACCACGACCTAATGCATGGGGTGTAGGCATACATCTGCCAGTGCGAATATAAAAAGATATAACCGCCATTCGAGAATAACTCGTCGCGGGACTATATCATGTGGTGTGTCTATTAATCTTAAACCCGGTTTTCAACCCGGACTACTGAACGCACAATAAACATGTAATTCTTTAACAATTTATATATAAATAATTATCCCAAGTTATAAAAAAATATTTTGTGCCTTGTGCATTCAAATCAACTTCTTAAAATTTATAATATACATATATATATATATATATATATATATATATATATATATATATATATTATTAATACAAATAATTCGAGCGAAACCGAACGATCGACGAGCGAGCGGAGCTTTGCTCATGCTTGGATTGAATATGAATCGAACCGATCCGAGCGACTCATTTACAAGCTGAGCGAGAATCGAACGAGCATTTTTCGAGCGATCGTCGAGCGATCCTCGATCGTCGAGCAGTTTGCACAGCCCTAGTTGAAGTGGACGATTATTTAGGTTGACTCAGTTTTAATTTATTATTTTTTGTATGGTTCCAGTATGTGTGTAAGGCTATTTATAGCCCTATGGTTAATGAATATAGAAATAAGTTTTTGCATTTCGTTTTTTTTCTTCAAGTTCATTTACACATATATATTAGATAGTATTATTTGAGTGTGTATAGTGAGTGATCTTGAGGGCCTGAACCAACAATGAAAGTTCATTGATGGGGCGAATGTATAGAGACCTGCTGCTATAAGAAGTTTATTATACAGCTCTTGTGACCCGGGTCAAGCTTGTGATTGCTGCTGAGCGGACCCTGGTTTCCGCTTATTTAAATTGATGATGGTACTAATCCACTTCTCATAAGTACCTAACTTGTCTTTAAAATTAGGTAATATTCCATGCTTAGGAGTTTGTAAGAATTGCATGTAATGCTCCAACATATTTTTAAACACTTTCAGCTTCTCAAGTTGCTCGTTTTCTAGTTGCTGAGAAAGAGAATCGCGCTGGACAACAAAAGGCTTTCATCAATGTCTTTGTTGTATGATTTGCAAGATATCATATTAAAGATAGAGTGAATTTCAAGGATTGTCCTTTATTTTTATATCCATTTTCAGGCGCTGTCCTTTATGTTCAAAATTGACGAGTTTTGTCCTTTATGTTTTCATATCATACACGTTTTGTTCTTTAGGCCTAACCCAGTTAGTTTTTTCAGTTAAATTTGGTCATGCGCTTTGCACATGAGGACATTTTTGTCAATTCAAAGGTTGCAGAAGCTTTGAGCTGCAACTCTGCCGTTGAACTTACCTTTGAATTGACAAAAATGCCCTCATGTGTAAAGCATATGACCAAATTTAACTGAAAAAACTAACTGGGTTAGGCCTAAAGGACAAAACGTGTATGATATGAAAACATAAAGGACAAAACTCGTCAATTTTGAACATAAAGGACAACGCCTGAAAATGGGACAATCCTTGAATGATTCTACATGCTTTCATATCATACATGTTTTGTCCTTTAGGCCTAACCCAGTTAGTTTTTTTCAGTTAAATTTGGTCATATGCTTAATGATTCTACATGCTTTTACACTTAAAAGATTTCCAATTTTGATACGAGACACTAACTTACCGGTTGCAATTTGGAAACAACTCTCTGGTGCAGGTCATTCAAATCTAGTAGATACAGTTCCTTCATAGCTTTTATCTGTAACCAGAAGAAAAAAAATCCACGTCATATAGACTATAATTGGAAAAAAATTAATATTCCCGCTAACAGTTCCTCGAAAACATTGGTAAAAATAAACGTTATCCCACTTTAGTTGCTTATTATTTTACAAAGAGATTTGGAAAAGTGGTGATGATTTTGTTCAACTCAAAACAATAGTGTGATCTCATAGATAGCACCTTTTGATACACTTCCTCTTGCCAATCTCCGCCACTTGCTGTCGAGTCTGATGGTAATGAGGGGTTTACTCTTTTATATAAAGCATCATAGTCTGATTGTAATCTAGTCTCCATATTCAGCGTCATGAGGCATATCTTCCGTGAATATTCAGACTGCAAACCAGATAAATTACGAGATTTTATATAGTAACGAGAACTTTGTAAGGTCTAATATATTCCAAAACAACAAAAAGGCAACAAGCAAAAACTACTGATATAATACAAAAAAACACAACAAACTTGGCTTGTGGCCGCAACATAGCTCTCCTCTTCAATCCACTTAGCTATATTCTTAAGTTCTTGTAGGTCCTCATGTCTAGTGAACGGAAGATTTCTCTTCAAGGTATCCGATCTACACAAGATCAACACATGTAACTCAAAATGATGCAAATATTTGGCAATTAGGATAACAACATTTTCCAAATCACACACCAAGCAATTGACACTCAACCAGGTTCAGAGCCGTCTCCGAAAACTCTTGAAAAAATTTAGGCCTCGGGCGACGAAAAGAATTGGGCCCAAAACTATGGTTAAGGGTAAATGAATTACAAAAATAAAAAGTTAGTGACGGAGCAAAGACACAAACTTGAGTCCTTTACATTATTTTGAGATGGTTTTTGCCACTACACCACCAATATTTTTTTACATAATAAACAGATGAATATACTAAATATATAATTTAATAAATATATACAAGCTTATAAAGACTTTTCGGCCGTTTGAAATTTTGGGCCTCGACAGCGTCGGCACGGGTTTGCCGGGCCCAGAGGTCCAGGTCCCAAATTTTTATCGCACAATAAAACAAGAAATTTAAGAACATAATAAGTACATACATCTTGTTCACCATCCCTTCCCGTGAATCTGCTTGCAGTTTCATGGCGGGGTCACCAGCAGTGCGACTCGAAACCTGAGTATCCATCTTCAAGTTAATTTGATCATCAATTTTCAATCCTATTTCGACAGTCTAAAATGATGTATATTAACCTGAGTTTCTAATATATATTTGTAATCCAAAATTAGGAAATATGTGTTTCTTATATCTGTGAAAAATGCTATTTTCACAAAATTTCCAACAGGATTTTGGTGTGGGTTAGGGTTTACGGAATGAGGGTGGTGGTTCTCCGGTGTGCAAATGGTTGTTGGAGAATGGGGGTGCGGTAGAAGTAGTGGTAAGGTGGACCTTGGGGGAGTGTTGGTTCGCTGGTAACGGTGGTTGTAGGTTGGTGTTGTCATCGAGAGGGAAAATATGGATCACCACCACCTTATACACATAATCTATTATCAGATTCGTCATCTTTTTTATCTTCTTTACCTAAACACTAGTTTTCAAAACCCACCTATAATATCAACATCTTCAATTCCACTATCTTCAATTCCATCAGTAAGATCTGCATCTCATTATCCTTCATTCATCAATCTTATTCATAAATAGAAGTGATTTTGTGTGAATGACAAGTTGACCCACCAGGTGTTCGATCAAATGCCTCAATGAAGATAAGGTTTTAAAAAAAAACTTGTTTTTAGCAATCTTGTGGAGTGGGTATTGGTTAAGGCGATTTGATCTTGTAATTTAGATTCAATTGTGTTAATCTTTAACTACACGGCATGGGGTAAGAGGTTAGGTGGGACACCATTTAGAGGGTGGGCAACTAGCGGTTGCTGCCCTCCTTCATCTTCTATAGAATTTTACCGGTTTTCTACCCCCCACAACTCATCTCGAGTTTGGTGTATCGTTAGTTAACATACGATAACATACGCGCATGGCTCCTACAAGGAGGGGTCGGAACGTTAAGTCAGGCGGCCATGTGCAGGGCTCTGACAGTGGTTTAAAGACATGTCCTTTCAAATTTTTCCACGAATGTAAAGATGGTAAACCGGGGTCTGTGGGTTTTTTCCGCCTATTTGAACACATGCAAAGCACCCACCTCAAGACAGAAAACCGAAGGCTATCTTTGAAGGAGGCTATTTCAAAGGACCTGGACCTTTTTATGGATGTTGCAGAAGTTCTTAGGGCAGGGGATAAATGGTTATGTGGTAAGTGCATGGTGATGCACACACTCAGTAGGGGATGCAAGCATAATAATGAGGTCGTGTCGTTTGCCATGATCTCGGGGGGTGTTGAAGATTTCATTGTTGGGATCGGGAAACCATGCCAAGTGGTGGTTGACACAAATCCACCTCACCCAGCAAGGCTCGGGAATGATGTTAACCTCCTCGAGCGTGTTTTCTCGCTCCCTATTCAGACTGTTAAAAGCATTCCCCCTAGTTGTCGGCTGTTGTTTGCTCAGGTCCTAACAGGTGCTTTGCGCAAAGTGGTAGCGTCACCAGGATCGGTCAACAATTGGGTCCAATTGCTTTTACTACCGCGTTGCACCTTGCGGGTGGTTAGACCATCCTCCAGACAAGAGCGGAGATCAGGGAATAGGAAATCTCTACAGTGTAGTAACATCTTGCACGCGCTTACAGTGTGGAAAGATGGGTCTGGGTTTGATGATTTGGTCGCTTCCCTATTGGATAGCGTGGGTGAGACGGGGGCCCCTAGGGGAGAATGCAGGAAAGAGGAAGAAAAAGAAAGGGACCCTAATATTAAGCAATGTCTTCGGAAAGTCAGTGATGGACATTTCACGGCTGCGGTTAAGGTCCTATGCTCTAGTGGAGTTGCCCCTCTAGATGATTCGACCTTGAAAGCTCTTATTAATAAACACCCAGTGGTGTCGCCCCCGTCATTGCCTTCCAACCCTTTGGCCCAACCCACTCTTGTTGTTGATGGGGATTGTGTGCTCAAATGTATTCGATCATTTCCTAAAGGGACATCATGCGGTAGAGACGGGATGCGGGCCCAACACCTATTAGATGCTATTGGTGGCGAGGGCTCAGTGACTTCCTCAGGTTTGCTTACGAGCATTACTGAAGTTGTTAACTTATGGCTTGGGGGATCCTGCCCTATGGTGCTTGCTGAGTTTGTTGCCTCGGCCCCCCTCACCCCCTTATTGAAACCTGATAAAGGAATTCGGCCTATTGCTGTGGGGGGTATTTGGCGAAGGTTGGTTTCCAAGGTGGCGATGAAGAAGGTCGGGAAAGAAATGACCCAATACTTAGGTGACTATCAGTTTGGGGTGGGGATGCCAAATGGGGCAGAGGCGGTACTTCACAGTGCAAACAGGTTTCACAACTCGTTTCATGCAGATGGTTCCTTAGCCTTGCTTACTGTGGATTTCTCCAATGCTTTTAACACGGTCGACCGCACAGCCTTTCTCCAAGTGGTTCATCAGCGTTGCCCGTCAATCTATCGGTGGGTCCAATTTCTTTACGCTTAGCCTGCTAGGTTGTATGTTGGTAACGAGTGTATTGGGGCTACTACCGGAGTTCAACAAGGAGATCCTTTGGGGCCCCTTCTCTTTGCCCTCGCCTTACACCCCCTTATTCTCCGAGTTCAGAACCGCTGTAAACTCCCGTTTCATGCTTGGTATTTGGATGATGGGACGATTATCGGCAACGCCTCTGAGGTTGCTATGGCCTTAGACATCATCAACGAGGAGGGGCCATCTCTAGGGCTTTATCTCAATATTAAGAAAACAGAGGTTTATTGGCCGACATGCGACGGCCATAAAGTTCAGGACGGGCTTTTCCCGAGGGGGATCGGTAGACCAGAGAAGGGGGTTAAGCTCCTTGGTGGAGCTGTTAGTCGGGATCCTAGCTTTATTGGAGAGTTGGCAGGGCGGCGGGCCTCGGGGGCGGTTGACCTTATGAAACTCTTACCCTGCCTGAGGGATCCCCAATGTGAACTCCTCCTGCTAAGGTCGTGCATGGGTGTTGCTAAGTTGCTTTTTGGGCTGCGGACTTGTCAACCCCATTTGATGGAGGATGCGGTATCTCGGTTCGATGATGGCCTTAGAAAGGCTATAGCAGACATAGTAGTGGGTGGCGGCCCCTTCTTTGGTGACCTCCAGTGGCGTCTAGCATCTTTGCCAATGCGTCTAGGTGGTTTGGGCCTCTTCTCAGCCCGAGATGTTGGGGCTTATACCTTTGTGGCGTCTAGAGCTCAGTCTTGGGAACTACAGGATCATATCCTTCGAAACGGTGGGGTCGTCGGGCTTGACCCAGACTATCAACAAGCGCTCGAACGCTTAAATGTCTCTCTCCCAGACTTGGATATTGGCGGTTTCTCTAACAAGGACACCGCCCCCTCGAAGCCGCAAAAAACTTTGGCGAATGCACTTTTTAGCAAAATCGCTCAAAGCCTGGGAGAAGCTTCCAGAAGGCGGTGTTTGAGTGTCTGAAGGGTCCCCACGCTCAGGAATTTTTGACCGTTATCCCGATTGAGGGGTTAGGACAATGCATGTCGGCAGTAGAATATAGAACCATTCTCAAATACCGGCTAATGATCCCTATGTACCCAGAAGATGAAACATGCCCGATATGTCGTAAAGCTTGTATGGATAAATATGGGGAGCACGCAGTTCACTGTAAAGAGCTCCCTGGGTTTAAATATCGGCATGACTGGGTGCGAGATGTTTTGGGGGACATCTTAAGAAGAGCTGGGATTTCTGCTAAGAAAGAGGCCCCTGTGAATTTCCTCACGGACCCTATGGAAGGGAGATCTACTCTGCGACCAGCGGATCTGCTCGTCTTTGGCTGGGCTGGGGGGAAACATGCTTGTGTAGACCTCACGGGGGTTTCCCCTTTGGTTGGTTTAAGGGAAAACGGGTTTGTAGCTGGACTAGCAGCAAGAAAGGCAGAATCAAAGAAAGTGGATAAGCACGCTAAAGCTTGCGCAGAGAACCAACATGTCTTTATCCCTTTTGCCTTTGATACTTTTGGCTCCCTAGCGCCAGAAGCCATCAACTTCTTGATGAGGGTTCAACGGGTTATCCACAGCAATTGTTCGACCCCAGGGGGGCAGGGGTTTGTGTTCGGGAGGTTGGGGTTTGCAATTCAGAAAGGATTGGCGGCGCAGCTTGTTGCCCGTCTACCTTCTGTTTTGATGTAACTTAACAAGTTTTCTGGACTTTATTTATAATTCTTTAATTGAAAAAAAAATTTATTAAATAATTAAAACGTTATGGTTAATTATTTGCCAAAAAACGTATTATTTGCCACGCCACGTAGTGTTTGAAGTCACCACCGTACCTGTTATGGTACTCGACACAAGCGACTTGGATGATGTCGCCTTCGTTTAGCTCAACATCGTCGTTGTCCACACCGTTGACAATCGCCGCAAATCTCGCACTATCCATATGAATCATCCGAAAACGTGAACAAAGTGCGTCCACTCTTCGGATGGCTCACCCCTACGTATACAAAATTCATGGTAAACTCGATCCCAAAACGAAGATGTGGGTAACGGAGCCTCGTGGTTGGTCAGCGCCACGACGCACGATTCGCATAACACAATGTTCTCTTCTATGCTCCATGGAATAACCGACATTTCAAATTGTTTTATGAGAGGGTGTTTTGACATGTAATTGAAGAACTGATATGTGGGTTGAGAGATTATGGTTTAAAATAGTAGAAGTGGCGTATTATATTTATATATAAGAAGAGTAAATTTTTTTATTTTGAGTAAACTGCCATTTTGGTCCCTGAGGTTTGGTCACTTTTGCCACTTTAGTCCAAATTTGAAACCTTTTACATCTGTGTCCATGCGATTTCATTTTTGTTGCCATTTTGGTCGAAAAATCAAATCAGGTTAGATTTCTAAAAAAAACCCTGCTATTTTGTCCTTTTCCTCAGAGGCAAAATAGTCATTTTCAAAAAAACAACCATGTCTCTTCTCTCTCTTTATCTGCAGATCATCCCTAATCACAATTCAGATCTTCTTCCCTTCTCTCTCTCTTTCTCAAATCCACCACCACCCAAATCTACAATTCAGATATGATAATCAAACCTGTGACGTAAATCTGGCTGAACATATCCCTAATCAAACCACACCCAAATCTACAATTCAACCCAATTCTTCACTCAACCACAAACCCCCCATGTACCCGATGCGTGCTGCAAAATCGAATGAACCACGACAATCGAGCCTCGTAAATACTCGAAATCGAGAGTTAACGCTACGTGTACCTGAGCCGGATCGCATACATCGCCGGAATGTTGAACCGGAACACATCCAGCGGCGTTACGGAACTCCGACGCGCGACGAAACGACGACGTTCGGTGACGAAACCGTTCGTCGATGTGCGAGTGCGAATGAGATCTAATCGCTTCAGCAGGATGAAACGATTGTAACGAAGGAGCGAGAACAATCATCACCAATGCCGCCGATACAAAGCCTGAAAATCTGATTGTCCATTGCATCTTACAATCTACGGTTGAAAATTAGGTTTCCGGTGAGGTCCGGCACAACTGAAAACCAAAAAAATCAAAATCAATCAATCAGTGTGGTGTTCTTGAGAGAGAGAGAGAGAGAGAGAGAGAGAGAGAGAGAGAGAGAGAGAGAGAGAGAGGTGTGTGGTGGGTTGGTGGAGGGTGGTGGAACATGTGGTGACGACGGCGTTTGGTGGAGGTGGAGCCATGGTGCTGATGTTTGATCCAGAGCTAATGGGTTTTGTGTGTGTGCAGATGGGAAATATCTCAAAAGGATTAGGTTTTTTGTTGTTGAAGATGACATATGTGCTTTAAGTCAAAGGTTAACAAAAACTTTAAATAAAATAAAAAAGAAATGACAATTTTGCCCCCGAGGAAAATGACAAAATAGCAGGGTTTTTTTTTAGAAATCTGACCTGATTTGATTTTTGGACCAAAATGGCAACAAAAATGAAACCACAGGGACCCAGATGTAAAAGGTTTTAAATTTGGACAAGTGGCAAAAGTGACCAAACCTCAGGGACCAAAATGGCAGTTTACTCTTTTATTTTTTTTACTAGCCGTTGGGGCAACGACAACTTACCACATCCAATAAAAAGCCCTTCCACACCGGTGGAAATCCTCCTGCCTACTAAACAACGCCGTATGCGGTGTGGTGTGTGCAGCGTGGAGTGGCCTAAACGCCGCAAATCCACGCCCACACCGTGCGGTCTAAGTCAGTTTAAATCAGTTTATTTAGACCATCCGTAGCACTCGAACCCCAAGGGTATGGAAAAATCCGAAGTAGCAGCCAGATGGCTCCACTTTTGTAGGAAATGAGACAATTTAACATTCAAAAAACTACAACTGTTATTAGTTTGCTCTGTAAAAATAAGAGGCATCATAACACTAAACTAGTTCTATTATTATGAGTGTGTGCTTGTAAAACTCCAGTATGATTGCATAAAAAGTGTGTCAACAACAAAATTCATAGAAAAATCCATAGTATGTTAATGATTTCAACAGCTGGGTATGATCGTGAGAAAAGTGAATCAGCAGCATACATACCGTTAGGATTTTAGTAGCCGGCGCACGCGAAGCTATAGTACGTAATCGTTGTTTCTCCCTCTCGTATGACTGTGATGGGGTGGTAGGAACTAGAAGAGTCAAGCAATATGCCAATATTTGTAAAGACAAGCAAGAGTTATAAAACGATTACAATATTGTATTTTTCTTTTGAGTTCTTCCTCTTTCTCTCCGTCTCTTTTTGTTCCCTAGTTTACTAAAAAGAAAAAAAAAGATAAAAGGAAATTAAGGAGACAAGGATAGAACAAGAAAAACATATGCCAGCACCTACGATAAATTCTTTATTCGTATTCCAATATTTACATTAAAAACTACTTTTTCTCTCACATTTTTTATTAAATAATATCTTTTATACATTTATCATTATTTTTTTCTTTCCTGCACTCATAACCATTTCTAAAAATATTAAAAAATTTATAAGGTTTTCTCCCTCTAGATATTTTTTCCCATATATTTACATATAAACAGTAACATTCTCATATATTTTCTCTCTCCTCCACTTATAAACACTCAAAAACACTAACAACCATTCCTTAAAATATAACTAAACTCACTCACATATTTTTAAGTTCTTTAGGCCATGGGGTATGGGGCTTGGGTTGGGGCCTGGGTTGGGGGAAAACGCCCAAGTCACCACCCCGGGGGTTTGGGTTTGGGCGTGGCCCCCTTTGGCGTGGGTTTGAAGCCGGGCGTGGGGCGCCTAGCAAGGTGACATGGCGGACTCTTAATGGCTATGTGTCAACTCATGCCCCCAACCCAAGCCCCACCATACCCCATGGGCGTGGGTTTTGGTGGTGGAGGAGCCCCCATTCCACGTGTCAACAAATGCCCCAACCAAAGCCCCCAACCCAAACCCCCCATACCCCACGGTCTTATTGTGAATGGTCATTTGTGTACCCAGGGAAAGAAAGAGAAACTCTGATCTCTCTATTTAGATTAGTTAATTGAAGTATGTTTTCATTGTGATAATATGCTTCTTAAAAATGCAGTAGTTTGTAAATTATTCATATAAATAACAAAGGATTAGGATCAAATACAAAGACTCCTAAAAATAAGAAGTATACAAAGGCTCTTAAAAATAAACCCACTACACAAAAAAAAAACTAAACCCCCCACCCACAAAAAAAAAAAAAAAAAAAAAAAACCTAAACACCCACCACCACCCAAAAACCTAAAACCTAATACAAAAGATTAGGGCTCGTAGATTTAACCAATTGTCTACAACGAGGTGATGATTGTGGTGGCGACATAACGGAGGAGCAAACGATTCTGGCGGCCCATCGCTAGTGGCGACGCAGACATTTAATCACATTTCGGCGTGACAAATTTTGTAAAGCCATCCTAGATGGGAACCAATGCTTAGAGGTTTAATTTTAATTATGTAGTTTTCATTTTAATTAAGTACAAAAATTATTATTTAAGTTTTTATTTTAATTATTTACTTTTTATCTAATAATTTAAATACATTAATGTTTAATCTCTAAATTTAGTTTTGTATTATTATATAAAAAAAAGTAAAAATGTGTTCCCCTTGCGGGAAAGACACTTGCCGCACCCCTTGCCGCTTCCATCCCGTACACCTTTATGAAAAACTGCAAAAAGTTAGCTATGATGAGTCGACCCATCAGTCAACTCGGACTCGGTCATCTCTTTAAAAAATAACAGCAAAAGAGTCGGACGATGAGTAACTACATAATGTCAACTATGAAAAAGTCAATCAACTTCTTTGCTTTCGTGGCTCATCAGTATCCACTGAATGCACAAACACTCATCCGCTCCTTAAGTTATATTAATATTGTTTAACAATCTCAGTCTTCATATATCATATCTTTCCTCTATTAGATATTCCTTTTCAAAATTCTTGAGCAACAAAGGTATGCATGCATGCACATGTTAACTTACAGTTACTTTTAAATATTTTGTTTATCAATATCAACTGATCATGTTTCATGTTACAGATGGAGATATTTGCTGTTGCAACAGCGGCAGCAAAAGTGGTGCCATTAGTGATGAAAGCAAGTCAACGTGTCCAACAAAGTGCTGACCTTTCGATCCGTATGAAAGCGAACCAATTACGTTTGAATGATAAAATGAGCACGCTGTGTGCGCAAAGGGATGACATGAGAGATAAAATGCCAAATCACAAGTCAACAGATGATCAAATCATGGCTGACTGGTTCAATAGGGTGAATGCTGTTGAAATGCTTGCACAAGATATAGAAACAAGGTGCACAAAGAAACATAAAACCCCTAAATTGATTAATGTTCGTTCTAGGTCAATGTTGAACGAGGAAATGGAACGTGCCTACTTATATGTAAATGAGCTTGTGGTTGAGGGCCTTCAATTGAGGAATGGGGTAATCCTCCAGGGCGCGCTGGAACGCGCCCTAGAGGGTGCACAGAATGAAATACAACACGCTCTGGAGGGTGCACATGAGCGTCTGTTGGAAGTGTTGTCATGACGAGAATCAAAGTATCATATCTTCCCAAGGGAATCAGCATTTGTTTCATCACTTGTTTCAAGCAGAAACCGCTCTATGGTTTGCAGAACTAGTTGTCAATACAAGTGTCTTCCCATAGGTGTCTAGCTACATGTTTAAAAGAGTTTAGAATCTTGAGTTGTCGGAGTAATAGTTAATATTTTCTACTATGTTCATTTTTCCATACAAATTGCAACTTACAAACAGATTCCCAGAGCTTTTTCTTTTTAAAATATTAAGAGTTCTTAGATTTTAGATTTGATTAGGTTATACAAAAGTTAACACTATATTATAAACCGATTGCTAATTAATATGTGGATGTCGGCGTTTGTGCCGCTCCACACTATATTCAGTGTTGTTTTACACCGACACCTTTTTAGTTTACAAATTTTGGCGTATTAAAAAAATTAACTAACTATTGGACCCATTTACATTAACAAATAAAATCTATTAAGCAAACTCTTAACCCCACTAGACCCTTACCCATTATAAAATTTAACCCATATTGGTAATGATCAGTGGCGAAGCTTGAGATTTCCGATTGGAGGCGGAAGTCACCAGATCTAAAAATTTCTATAAAACCGGGGAGTCGAAAATGTATATACCCACAAATTTCTATAGGAAAACTACATACTCTCCACTACTGAGCGAAAAGTTCGGGGGGTCGGCCGCCCCCTCTTGCCCCTTAAAAGCTTCGCCCATGGTAATGATGTGTTTTCCTTACTAGTTGTCACACCCCAACCGATGGCGGAAACATCGGGGCATGACACTGAGCGAAACAGATTGTCCAGAAGTTTCCATAACAATTATCATTACCAATCATCATTACCAATCAATTTAAAGTAACATGTCCCATACCATGTCTAAAAAGGTAAACAAATTATTACAAACAAAATTCTAGGCAAATAGTTCTGTTCCGACAACTCAGATTTTTCAAATAGCCCAATTGTTTATCTGCTTATAGAGACCCTTGATTTCATTTGTACAGACAACTATTTGTTGGCCTCTAGAGCCTTATTCTAGTCTCGATTTCCTAGCAGATAAGCATCCTAAGCACCTGTCACATACGTTAAAATACGAGTCAATACACATAGTGTAAAGGTGAGCATACAAGTTTGATAATAGCATATAGAGTTCGAAAGCGTTACGCATAACCAGCACGTACATAGAGAGAAATGAGGCATGTTAGTTATCGACATGAACCTATCGATACCAATGACTGCGGGTTGACTGCCCAAGGCAGTTCGTAATACATGATCACCACTGTAATCCATGCAAATAATTGTCCTTAACAACCCCCGCGTGAGCGGGTGCTGAGTCCAAACTATAGTACTACCGTTGCTAAGGCAGGTAGACAACATTACATGTGTAAACATAACAAACAAGCATTCATTAAGTCACATATATCATGCGGTAACGGTTAGCGTTTAAAGTATGGCGTAGTGTGTTCGATTGTGATTTAGTATAAGTAACGTATGTAACACCCAAAAGTGCATAAAGCAAAAAGGAATCGAGTATACTCACAGCGATGATGGATTGAAGGGAGCGCTAGAGAGTAAGGTTAACCTGATCAGAACGATATCATAACGATAAGTGACGCGTAAAACGATGCAAGGTGTAAGTGGCTCGGACAGCAGTTCGGTCGGATGGTAATCCGATCGGACAGCCAGTTCGTGTGGATGACAATCCGTTCGGATGGTTATCAGGTCGGACGGTAGTCCGGTCGGATGACTATTCGAGTGGATTGTTTCTTCCTATGAGAAGGATGTGTTTGTGTATGATGGCTTGACCTTTGAAGTTTTCGTTGTAGCATTTTGAAAACATTGAAGTATCTCTACCTTTCAAGTCGGTCGATCGGATGGTCAGTCGTGCGGATGACAATCCGCTCGGATGGTTATCCGGTCGGACGGTTATCCGGTCGGACGGTGACTCGAGTGGCGAGGTTACTCAGTGGATACAAATTCACAGCAGGGCGGTCACTCGGTCGGATGCCCATCCGAGCGGGTGGCAACCCTGTTGTTGAACATGTTGAAAATTGTTTAAGTGTTAAAGTCCAAGTATCTCATGATCCGAAGGGTAATTCGGTCGGATGGTAGTCCGATCGGATAGTAACTCGTTCAATACTCAGACTTCAGATAAAATTGGTTAAGTGTGGGACCCAAGATGTAGGTCGTTCGGACACCCGGCCGCTCGGATAGCTATCCGTTCGGACAGTAGTCCGGTCGGATAGCACTCCGTTCTGGTCGTCTTACACTTGGTCGTTTTGATTGTTTGTCGTGTTATCGAGACGTTTTGACAACGTGTTAATCAACAGAACCCCATCTTGACCCAAGTGACCCGATCAAACTGGAATCACCCGAGTTCGACCAGTTAACCGGTTCAAGACGTTTGTTCTTGGTTAACCCGAAGTCGGTGGTCTCGTGAGTAGAATCCTGGTTTTGAACTAGCACAACACCGCGAATGAGTAGAAGACTAGAACAAGGCCCGATTCTATCGGTTTTGAGTGCATTGAGTGTAAAAGAGTTGAAAGAAAGTTAGAAACCATCTTTCAATCCTTTTTCACCATGAATGTGTTTAGATCTATGCAAGATCTTTGTTAACTTGTGTGGAAATCGGTTAGATCTAAGTTGTTCTTGGTGGGTTGAGGCCAAAACATGAAGTTTATAAGAACACCATGATGACGTCATCCTAGAACACCTCAAATCTAGTGATTTCACGGTTAAAAGTTAAGATTCAAAAGATAGAAAGGTGTAGGAGTGCGTATAGATTAAGGAAGTACAAGGTTTAGGACGAGATCTTACCGGAATCGCGAGAAATCTGAAGAAAAGTGAGGAAAACGAGCGAGTCGGACGGTAGTTGCCAAAAGTAGAAAGTTCGAGAGTGATAAGGGGTATTTATAGGATTCCCAAAATGGAAAGGGGCAGGTCGGTCGGATGGCATCTCGCCCGGATGACTGTCTGGTCGGATGTCATCTCGGTCGGATGGCAACCTGGCATCACTATCAAGTGGCAGCCCGGTCGGATGTTAATTCGGCCGGATGGCACTTGGTTCGGGTGTTTGGCGCGACGATTTTTGCTGTTTCGATTTCGATTGCGGTCGTTTCGATGCGATAAGTTTTTCCTAGTCAAATTACTTTTAATCCCAGCTACTCATATCTTGCACTATCCCTTCTCTACCAATTATCATACCATTTCGATTGCGATTGAGTTCGATTGCGTTTGAGTTTCGATTGCGTTTCGATTGATTACCACAACATAACGTAAATAACATGCACAAGTAACACATAAGGCACACACACACGTATTCAACAATAACCAGAATGCGTATTTCGAGTTGCGAGTGCGATTGCGATTCGATGTTGATTAAGTTGGATTAACTAGCGTTTAATTGACTTTATCGCATTGTTACTTCCTATTGTTTACAGTCGTGCGTCGATTAAATAGCGAATAACACACGTCGATTGATGTGATTATTGACACTTACTCCACATAATACAACTAAAGCGAAAATAAAATAGACTAATTACAAGTCAAAGAAGTCAAAACAGGAATTGAGTTAGAAGAGACATATCGCAATTAGCAATATAACCTTGTCTCATTGCATAAGAACACAACCAAGACCAAGGTTGGAAGCATCACAATAGACAATGAAGTCGTCGTTCCCGTCGGGAAATGTGAGAACAGGAGCGTTGCAAAGCATGTGCTTGAGGGTTTGGAAATCAGACTCTTGTTCAGTTCCCCAAACAAAAGTCTTGTCTTTATGAGTGAGAACGGTAAGCGGCACAACGATCTTTGAGAATCCTTCGATAAATCATCGATAATAGCCCGCTAGTCCGAGAAAAGAACGGATTTCAGACGGATTCTTAGGTGTAACCCAACTCTTAACGGCTTCAATCTTCGCGGGATCGACGTGAATACCTTGACTATTTACGATCTGACCCAGAAACTGAACTTTCTCCAGCCAAAATTTGCACTTGGAGAACTTGGCATAGAGTCGATTCCCCTGGAGTAGCTCGAGAACCAAACGTAGATGTTGCGCGTGTTCGGCTTTCGACTTGGGATAGATCAAGACATCGTCGATGAATACGATGACAAAACAGTCGAGATATGGTTTACATACGTGATTCATCAGATCCATGAAAACCGCAGGTGCGTTGGTTAAACCAAAAGGCATAACACTGAATTCGTAGTGGCCATATCAAGTGCGAAACGCGGTTTTGGGTATATCCTCCTCCTGAATGCGTAGTTGGTGATAGCCTGAACGTAGATCGATCTTCGAGAAATACGTAGCACCTTGTAGTTGATCAAACAAATCATCAATGCGAGGTAAGGGATAGCGGTTCTTGATAGTTAACTTATTCAATTCCCGATAGTCGATGCACATCCTGAACGACCCATCCTTCTTTTTGACGAAAAGGACTGGTGCGCCCCAAGGAGAGGTACTCGGGCGAATGAAGCCTTTCTCAAGTAATTCCTGGAGTTGGTTTGAGAGTTCACGCATTTCGGACGGCGCGAGTCGGTAAGGAGCTTTGGCAACCGGATTGGCTCCAGGAATGAGGTCGATACGAAAGTCGATATCACGACTTGGCGGTAGTCCGGGAAGATCCTCTGGAAAAAAGTTAGGAAATTCTCGAACCACTGGGACATCGTTTATTCCAGGCCTACCTTTCTTTTCCTTCTCCGCTACTACAATGTTAGCCAAGAAAGCTCTGTATTCCTTGTGGAGATACTTGCTAGCTTGGACACATGACATAAGCTTGAGACCTTTCGAAGCAGTTTCTCCATAAACACACAATAAATCACCATTCGCGAGCGAGAATCGAATCATCTTTTCGAAGCACACAACTTCAGCATGGTTTTCGCGAAGAAAGTCCATGCCTACTATGACGTCAAAACTTCCGAGTTGCATTGGAATTAGGTCGATTGGGAAAAGGTGATTGTTGAGCTCGAGAGTACAATCACGAAGAAAATAATTAACTGCGACAGTTCTTCCAGTGGCGACTTCAACATCGAACGCCGAGGGGAGATGTGAGCGCTTATGCTTAAGGAGTTTCTCAAATTCGAACGACACAAAGTAATTATCGGCTCCAGTATCAAACAAACACGATGCATAAATACCATTCACAAGGAACGTACCATTGACCACGTTGTTGTCAGCCTGGGCTTGGCGCACATTGATGTTGAAGGTTCTGGCGCGTGCAGCTTGTTGTTGCTGCTGCTGCTGTTGCTGCTGGTGAGGCTGCTGATGCTGGGGCTCTTGTTTCACCACCCTGTTCGGGCACATGTTCGCAAAATGGTTGGGATCACCACATGCGAAGTAGACTCTGGCGTTGATCGCGGGTGCCGGAGCCGCTTGTTGGCCTTGCGGGGCTAGGAGTAGAGCTTGATGAGCAGTGGCTGGAACTGGGGCTTGACGGGGACCAGTACGGCAGTTGGCAGTGAAGTGGCCGTACATATTGCAGTGAGCGCAGAAACGACAGGCGAGACCCACCGGGTGATGATAAGAGCATGTCGGGCAAGCCGGGTGGGGGCCTGTGTATGCGCGCTTTGCTGGCGGTGCATAAGTAACTGGTGCTGGTCGGTGATGAGGCTGCTGCTGAGCCGGTACGGCTTGAAGTGGAGCAGCAGTGGTAGTGACAGCACAGTTCTTGTTGCTGGAACTGCTGTTGTTGTTCTTCTTCTTGCGGCGTGAGGTCTTTGACAATTGAACGGCGGAGGTTTCAGCAGTTGGTGTGGCCGTGACTTGATGCAGGTGCTTCGAAGTTTTATCCCAGACACCAGCCTTGACCCGCTTGTCGTTGATTTTAGCGGCCAGTAGGTAAGTCTCTTCGATCGTTGTAGTTTTGGCCGCTTGCACGAAATCTGCAACACAGTCAGGCAGGGCTCGGATATACTTCTTGATTGCGATCTCCGGAGTCTTGACTTGATCAGGACATATAATGCTGAGCTGCTTGAAGCGAGCAGTGAGCGCAGCGTTTTCACCATCTTTCTGCTTTATGTGCCAGAATTCATCTTCTAACTTTTGACGTTCATGAGGAGGGCAAAATTCTTCCAGCATGACTTCCTTGAGCTCGTCCCACGACAGACCGTAGGCTGCATCATTCCCACGTTTGTTCCTCTTAGCCGTCCACCAGTCTAAAGCGCGGGACTGGAAGGCGCCAGTTGCGTTGACAGTGCGTAGGTCATCTGGGCAACCGCTCTGTCGTAGTGTGACCTCGATGGAGTCAAACCATTGAAACAAAGCTGTAGGGCCTTCTTCTCCTGTGAACTCTTTCTGTCCACACGCCTTGAATTGTTTAAAGCTGAAAGCAGCTTTGGGAGTCTCAGTTCGGGATTCCTCAGATGATTTGCTCATATTTTCGTATATCTCACTGACGACTTGGGGAACAACTTTCGCCATTTGTTTAGTGATCATGACAGCAAGGCGTTTGTCTGCTTGCTTTCGGTGAGCGTCTCGGGTAGCGCGAGATCCAGATGATGACGTTGTCTGCAACAGACATCGTCACAAGACTCAACATGACATATTCGAATCTCACCTCACAATCTTACTATGACTGAATCTTAGGAACGCAATGTAACATGTGTCACATAAACACATAGGCACATAATCACAGATTCACGTAAACACAGAAGCACATAAGCACGTAGGCACGTAGAGCACAGAATCCACAAAAGCACATAATCATGAAATCACAAGATGCAGTCAGAATACAGAAACCTATCATTCATAGTTCGCGAGTGTTCAAGTATAGCGATCGCTTTTAGTATATCGAGTAGTGTAGTATAGGCGTATATCATAGCATAAGGTCGTCCACAATTTAGCGATTTGTCAGCGTTCGGTAGTGTGTGGTGCGATTAGCGGAAGCAAAAGGCGTTAGATCGAAACCAGTAGTATCTCAAAACGCTAACAAATAAATACAACCCACATAAATCACATTAAATCGACGAATCATCAGAGTCAGCAGTTGCAGGCTCAGAATCGCAACACATAAAAATCGAGAAATAGATCGTCTGCGGCTATTAGACATTGACTAACCAAAGTGATTCGACTATTCTCAAGGACTTGTTGTACACATTTGACTTCCAGGGCTGTGCTTTTGCCTCGATTCTTGGGCATTTGGCATGCATCCCGTTAGTCATAACGTGACTTCAGGTCGTTGGAGTTCGTCGAGACTTTGATGAGAGTTTTGGAAAACCAAGTAAAAGTCGGAACAAGTCGTCAAGGTTAGGGTTTCACCCCTGGCTTAACAACTTTGTCCCTGTTTTTTGATGAAATAAGAGAGAATCATGCGTCGAAGTATGGATTTCACTCCTGGTTCAACGCAGATTCTCGTGTTTATAGATAAAGTTGTGGGTTGAACAAGCAATTTAATCAAGAGTTTGCGGTTTTCACACCTAATCTCGACTTAATAGCTCATTCATATTTGAAAATTCGAGTTCAGTGATAGTGTAGCGTAGGCGAGAATAGCGAGAAATAGTAGTAAGCTTATGCATAGTCCCTACTGGATACGCACAAGTTGGTCTGTGGGTTCCTAACTATAGACTAGGTATCTAAGATATCGACCCGGACTAGGTCGTGTCTTGCCTAATTCCCTATAGTTATGGCTCTGATACCAATCTGTCACACCCCAACCGATGGCGGAAACATCGGGGCATAGCTCTGAGCGAAACAGATTGTCCAGAAGTTTCCATAACAATTATCATTACCAATCAATTTAAAGTAACATGTCCCATACCATGTCTAAAAAGGTAAAAAAATTATTACAGACAAAATTCTAGGCAAATAGTTCTGTTCCGATAACTCAGATTTTTCAAATAGCCCAATTGTTTATCTGCTTCTAGAGACCCTTGATTTCATTTGTACAGACAACTATTTGTTGGCCTCTAGAGCCTTATTCTAGTCTCGATTTCCTAGCAGATAAGCATCCTAAGCACCTGTCACATACGTTAAAATACGAGTCAATACACATAGTGTAAAGGTGAGCATACAAGTTTGATAATAGCATATAGAGTTCGAAAGCGTTACGCATAACCAGCACGTACACAGAGAGAAATGAGGCATGTTAGTTATCGACATGAACCTATCGATACCAATGACTGCGGGTTGACTGCCCAAGGCAGATCGTAATACATGATCACCACTATAATCCATACAAATAATTGTCCTTAACAACCCTCGCGTGAGCGGGTGCTGAGTCCAAACTATAGTACCACCGTTGCTAAGGCAGGTAGAAAGCATTCCATGTGTAAACATAACAAACAAGCATTCATTAAGTCACGTATATCATGCGGTAACGGTTAGCGTTTAAAGTATTGCGTAGTGTGTTCGATTGTGATTTAGTATAAGTAACGTATGTAACACCCAAAAGTGCATAAAACAAAAAGGGATCGAGTATACTCACATCGATGATGGATTGAAGGGAGCGCTAGAGAGTAAGGTTAGCCTGATCAGAACCATAGCATAACGATAAGTGACGCGTAAAACGATGCAAGGTGTAAGTGGCTCGGACAGCAGTTCGGTCGGATGGTTATCTGGTCGGACGGTAGTCCCGTCGGATGACTATTCGAGTGGATTGTTTCTTCCTATGAGAAGGATGTGTTTGTGTATGATGGCTTGACCTTTGAAGTTTTCGTTGTAGCATTTTGAAAACACTGAAGTATCTCTACCTTTCAAGTCAGTCGATCGGATGGTCAATCGTGCGGATGACAATCCGTTCGGATGGTTATCCGGTCGAACGGCGACTCGAGTGGCGATGTTACTCAGTGAGAACAAATTCACAGCAGGGCGGTCACTCGGTCGGATGCCCATCCGAGCGGGTGGCAACCCTGTTGTTGAACATGTTGAAAATTGTTTAAGTGTTAAAGTCCAAGTATCTCATGATCCGAAGGGTAATTCAGTCGGATGGTAGTCCGATCAGATAGTAACTCGTTCAATACTCAGACTTCAGATAAAATTGGTTAAATGTGGGACCCAAGATGTAGGTCGTTCGGACAGCCGCCCGCTCGGATGGCTATCCGTTCGGACAGTAGTCCGGTCGGATAGCACTCCTTCCTGGTCGTTCCGTTCCTCTTACACTTGGTCGTTTTGATTGTTTGTCGTGTTATCGAGACGTTTTGACAACGTGTTAATCAACAGAACCCCATCTTGACCCAAGTGACCCGATCAAACTGGAATCACCCTAGTTCGACCAGTTAACCAGTTCAAGACGGTTATTCTTGGTTAACCCGAAGTCGGTGGTCTCGTGAGTAGAATCCTGGTCTTGAGCTAGCACAACACCGCGAATGAGTAGAAGACTAGAACAAGGTCCGATTCTATCGGTTTTGAGTGCATTGAGTGTAAAAGAGTTGAAAGAAAGTTAGAAACCATCTTTCAATCCTTTTTCACCATGAATGTGTTTAGATCTATGCAAGATCTTTGTTTACTTGTGTGGAAATCGGTTAGATCTAAGTTGTTCTTGGTGGGTTGAGGCTAAAACATGAAGTTTATAAGAACACCATGATGACGTCATCCTAGAACACCTCAAATCTAGTGATTTCACGGTTAAAAGTTAAGATTCAAAAGATAGAAAGGTGTAGGAGTGCGTATAGATTAAGGAAGTACAAGGTTTAGGACGAGATCTTACCGGAATCGCAAGAAATCTGAAGAAAAGTGAGGAAAACGAGCGGGTCGGACGTCAGTTGCCAAAAGTAGAAAGTTCGAGAGTGACAAGGGGTATTTATAGGATTCCCAAAATGGAAAGGGGCAGGTCGGTCGGATGGCATCTCGCCCAGATGACTGTCCGGTCGGATGTCATCTCAGTCGGATGGCAACCTGGCACTACTATCAAGTGGCAGCCCGGTCGGATGGTAATCCGGCCGGATGGCACTTGGTTCGGGTGTTTGGCGCGACGATTTTTACTGTTTCGATTTCGATTGTGATCGTTTCGATGCGATAAGTTTTTCCTAGTCAAATTACTTTTAATCCCAACTACTCATATCTTGCACTATCCCTTCTCTACCAATTATCATACCATTTCGATTGCGATTGCGTTTGAGTTTCGATTGCGTTTCGATTGATTACCACAACATAACGTAAATAACATGCACAAGTAACACATAAGGCACACACACACACGTATTCAACAATAACAGAATGCGTATTTCGAGTTGCGAGTGCGATTGCGATTCGATGTTGATTAAGTTGGATTGACTAGCGTTTAATTGACTTTATCGCATTGTTACTTCCTATAGTTTACAGTCGTACGTCGATTAAATAGCGAATAACACACGTCGATTGATGTGATTATTGACACTTACTCCACATAATACAACTAAAGAGAAAATAAAATAGACTAATTACAAGTCAAAGAAGTCAAAACAGGAATTGAGTTAGAAGAGACAGATTGCAATTAGCAATCTTGTCTTCCTTTGACTTCAATCTTGACTTTGACTTTGGAAACACGGGGTGTTACACTAGTTAATGATACAAGTGATATATGTAAACAAATTAGAACAAGTGATTGTTATTATTCGGTATGTTGATAAATGTTGGTTTGTAAAAGAGCGGTTGATTAAAAACAATACAAGTACATACATCTTGTTCACCATCACTTCCCGTGAATATGTTGGCAGAGTGCGAAGCTTGTGGTCCGTTCCTTTCCCAACTATAGCGTGAAGGAAATCTTTTATCTTCTTGCCGGGAAAGAGGCAGTTGAGCCCTCAAATCACCTGATTCCATGGCGGGGTCACCAACACCGCCACTCGGAACTAGAGTATCTACCTTCAAGTTGATATATGTATTACGTGTGATCGGGTGCTATGATAGGAAGACTGGAATGATTTTTCTAATGATTCCCTTTGAGTTTTGAACTTGTCATATTATTATCCGGCCAAAATTGATAAGAATTCAGTAAATGCATAAAATATAAAATAATGCTTAGGGGCTGTTTGGCAACTTCTGAATGGTTAAATGCTGAACCAATAAGAGGTCTGAATCATTAAGTGTTGAATCAGTAAGAGGTCTGAACCATTAAGAGCCAATATAATGCTTAACCGTTAAGTGGAAAATGTCTGACCAATTCAGATTAGAGGTCTTAACCATTCAGACTATGTATAATGCTTAACCATTCAGAGGCAAATGTCTCAACCATTCAGACATCTGCTTGTGAACCAAACAGTCTGAATCATTAAGTGCTGAACCATTAAGAGCTAAACAAACAACCCCTTATATTGGTAGTATCAGACCTAATTATATAAAAAAAAGTCAAAGTACATGATAAATAAAAAAACAAATCTTATGAAAATATCAATGTTGTTCGATTGGCATCAGTCCGATTCTGAAAAAAAACGTGTGTTACACCAAAATGACTTTCATCTAATTCGTATGTTTGTCTTTATATAATGTTGTGTTTGTTGTTATATTTGCATATATTTCATGAATATCCTTTTTTACACATATGTAAAATACAGTTTACACGTATTAACATGTTGGTAATTTTAGCGTTGTCTGCAATTTTGGTGGTACTAGATTAACTTGTCGAATACATTGATTGTATTAAATATAAACAAGTTAGGAGATGGGAGAGTGCATGCTCGTTTTAATCTAACACGATCTGATATATCGATCGGTTTTGTATTTAGTTGGGCTTTAAGGATTAATTAATTGATTTATATAATTTGGGCCTGTTTTGTTCATTTACTTTTGGCCTCATAATCAAATGGATTTTCTTAATTAAATGGTGAGTAAATGGGCCCATGGATCAGAATCAGACTGGTTTATGGATTTACTAGGTTATTACCCGGGATTGTTTCCCGAGCTCGATAAAACAAAAATGCCTATTAACATGCGACATTCTATACCGATCCTTGTGCTTTCCCATGGCCCAAATCTTTACGTTAATGAATCCATCCAACTTGCTTTGCCAAGACGTAACATCCCAAAAACGGGTTTGGTAATCAAACCACGTTAATAGTAAAGACGGGTAAAATACCGTCAGTGGTAAAAATTAACCCGGTAAATATTAGGACTCAAATAAATAAACCTAATATTAATTAAAAAGGGGAATAAATACTTTGAGAAAACAAAGTATATAAAAATGCCAAATTAACGGGACTTAAAACATAACGGGTTATAATTTCCCGAACCCGTTAAAGTAACTAGGAGTAATTAACCTAGTTAGTAGCATGTGATTAAGTGACTAATGGTGAGATATAACTTCATTTGATCAAAAGAAACTAGAGGGACCAAAAGTGTGTAACTTGAAACTAAAATCAATAAAAAAAAAACTCAAACACTCACATTTGTGAGTGTCTGAATTCGACCAGAAGCCAGGGCGACCAAGGGAAAGAACTCCAACCCTAGTTCTTGTTTAAATCCACAAATTGAAGGTCAAGATCAGCCCTAAAACGAAATCCGAACCCGGATTAGTGATCCCCATTGAAAGGAGATCATAAGGTATGTGAAAATTCATAAAAATCCTCTACTTGAAATTCTCATGAATCTGGGAAATCGGAAATTTGATGATGCATGTTTGTTAATTGGATGGAATAGGAACAATATAGTGTCTAGGAGTAAGCCCTAGACAAGTATATGATGAAATCATGCCTAATTGTAGTAAATTTCATGAACACCATCGAAGGTGATTAGTGGGTTGTTGTGAACTTGATGAACACTAGGATTTCAAATGTTGTTCTAGTGTAATTTGATATTTATGAAGCGATTTCTGATTTATTGATGTTAATCTTTATATAAAATAGTCCGATTGATGTTAAAATTGGCTATGCGACAAGTTATGAACTTGATAATGAATCATGTAAATTTCTGCCCATAAGGTGTTTGTTAAAACGCCTAAGAGAAAGCTAAGATATTAAGTTTCGAATAAAAACGCATATTCGAATAACGTTGTGAAATATGTGTTATACGTCATGAATGGAGTTCTAAACACATCGTTGATTGAACTCTATAGACAAAGGAGTCGAGTTTTCAAGCGGACAAACCAGAGAGGACATGCGCTTGAAGGGAACGCTTTAAAGGTACGCGACTTGTCGTCTCGTTACATTTATACAGACAGGCTTAGTTAAAGTATGTTTAAAGTTGATATAGCGAAAATGGTTGGGTTGGTATGTCAATGAGGTGATGGAATTCACTCGACAACCAAATGGGTCAAATTAATAGCTAAAATAATAGTGAAAAAATAAAGACACCATTTGGTAAAAGTTATAACGGGTCGGACACATTAAGAAAATGTCTTATATGTAGTAAAAACTCACGGCGCGAACCAGAATTGGTTCAAGGAGCATGATGAAATTAATATACCATCATACGTTGACAAATGGTCATGTCGACTAAACGGGTCAAATGGTGTGTTAATACCATTGACATTAACAATTGACGACTACTTGTTGAGTTTTGTAGTTACAGGAAATAACATATGTTGCGTTGCTTAATTAGAAAATTTAAAGCAAGAGGTATGTAAACGGGTCAATGCTATGACCCGAGCTAGGTACGCATATGTGGACTTATAGTTAAAAGTGCAAAGAAGGTCAAATATCTAGCCGAAATCCTTCATTGCAAAAATGAAGGATTAAATGTGACCAAAGAGCCCTTAATAGGTAAACAGTGTAAACGACCCTTAGAGGTTGTTTAGAAACTTATATTATGAGTTTTTAACCCGTAGATGTGTATAAAAGTTCTAGGCAAAAACATTTGTGGGTCGAACGCCTAGAAATAGTCTATTGCAAAAAAAAAGGACTAGCCGAAGGGTAAAATTTTGGGGTTTTGGGTTCATTATGTTAAATCCACCACAAGATAGTTGTGGTGGAATATTTGTAGTTAATTAGACATGGAATTTTTGTAGCGTCAAAAGAAAAGCACAAGTTCTAGACTAAAATGCACAAATACCCTTAACGGGTCAAAATAAGCATTTAAGCGTAAACGGGATTTTCTAATGTAAGAAACCCGTGATTTGAGATTAATATGATAGGAGATATTGAAATAATGAATTTCATGAGTTTAAAGGTCAAACAGATATGTTTGTTTGATAAAATATATAAACGGGTTAAAATTCGGTAAAAAGGTGATGAGTCGAAGGCTTAGAAGTCTCAAAAATTTATTTTGTTGGATGTTGGATTTTAACTCCATAAGATGGAGAATTAAATTACGGATGCGTAGGAAAAAGAATCGGGTAAAACGGATCAATAATGAAGAAGTTATGGCCGTTTCCGTAAAAACCGGTATTGCTGAAAAATGCAGGACCCAGCTCCAAACCTGCTGGAAACTGGTCTCCTCCGCATGGCGCGAGGGAGCAACGTGGCGCTGTCGCGTGGCGCGACGGAGCCCTGTTTTGGCGAAATTTTTTTATTTTAATCAGTTTCGCTTCCCGGACTCGTTTAAATACGTTCTAAGTTACGTATGACTAATCCAACTCATGTTTTATGAGTTTCAGGTATTATTTTAGCACCGGCGGACGATCAAGCACAACGAAGAACCGAACACGATCAAGAAATAAGCTTCCGCACTATGTATCGTTGTTATGTTAAATGACGAACTCACACATGTTCTGTTGTATAGTTTTAATTTTGTAAAATGTTTAATGAATCCGTATTTTCAATGTATTTGAAATCATAATTACCCGTTTATTTTCGTAATCTATACGAAAACCGTCAAATGATAATAAGGGTGTTACAAGTTGGTAATCAGAGCTCATGGTTAAAAAGTAAAGTGTGTTCGGTTCGAGGCTTGATCGCAAATCCGGTAAGTACGTGTATTTTAATGGTTTAGCATGTTAAAGTGTTGTAAACAACACATAGGGTTATCGTGTAATATACGATACCTCAATTAAATAATAGATAAAGTTAACAAAATTATGTGCGTTAACACGTATAGTAGAAAAGCCTTGTATTATGATACGGGCATTTAGTAAAGTTGACATTACTAACTTTTGTGAATGTTTTAATTGGAGGAAACTCGCATTTGAAGATGACGAGGGTTGAACAAATTACGGATATGATAGAGGAATGGTCCGAAGTACGAAAAGAGGAGCATGCTCACCAAGGACCAAATCGCGTAACAATCGCGAATAAAAGTAAAGGCAAGGAAATCCCTTCGGGGCAAGCATTACCAGGTGCACGTTTTAAAATTTAATCGTACAAGTAGTAATATGAAACAAACACGTAAGTAATGACGGTTTCATATATATGATAGAACTTGGAAAACCTGATTTCCAAGAGAAATTTAATAGAAAATGTGTTATTCACGATGATGAATAAAAAATAAATAATAGGATTAGTTTATATGGAAACTTGAACGTGGGGTAATTATCCAAGTGGAAAAACTCTCAATATAATGCTATTAAGAAAAGTAGCGATCACATTAACGAATGTGATTATATAATAGTTCGATAGAGAGGAAAACATTTTTATGTTCGAATGTAAAACTAGTGATTGTTGTTTAGCAATTAAATAAAGTTTTACTTATTGAAATCAGGGATATGAAATAAATAGAGGCATTACTTACATAGGGCGTGATGTGAAAACTATGAAAAGGTCATGTGTGTCATGTGTCAATCGCTTACTCTGGCCAAGTAAGTAGTGGCGTATGATACCATGAACTTCTTGTAGCGGACATATTTACGTCCGATGTAGTAAGGGCGGGGTGAATGGGACGAGTTAAAAAGTTACCCAAATGAATCAAACAAGTAAGATGTTTGATAGTAAACGTAAATGTAAGTCGGAGGACGGAAGCGTATTACGTTAGGATAACGAGCCCGAGAGAAGGGACAAGGACCACGGTAAATGAAAATACAAACCGACTAATGGGAATGCTAAGGCATAGGGATAAAAGTTTGACTGTCACGAGTGATGAAATTCACACGGACAAATCAAACAAATAAAAAAAAGAATAAAGGATGCGATTGAATAAAAGCGATGGATTTCGCTAAGACGACCAAATAAGTTAAAACGAAGTCTAGAATCATATCAGAATGATTACTTTGAAAATTACTTCGATAAGGATACCTGATAGATGGGTATGATTTTAAGAATATGCGTAACCCAATAGACGGGAACACGGATTAGAAAGTCAAAATACTCGGATTATGGGTCATGACTAAAAGATGATAAGATTTTGCGAATAGAAATTTTTGATAATTACGTTCAACTATTTTAAGATGAATGGGTCAAATAAAGAGTGAAGTTTGACATTCATAAGTGAGGAAGTTTCACACAAACAAGTCAAACGAGACTAATAAAGAATAACGCTTGAAAATGAAAGTAAGCGCAAGCTAAATAATGAAAGTGCGAAATATCAATGAACCTATGTGATAGGTCGTAAAAGAGTATAGAAAGGAAAATGCAAACCAGTGAAACTGGAGTGTTAAAACATTAAGATAAAGAACACGGGAAACGGTTTGAAAGGAAATAGAGGCGTAAACTGAATAGCGATAAGAATGAGACGAACCGACGTGTAAATGACGGAAGAAGTCATAGAGTCGGAAGAATAATTTAAAAGAAAACAAATGTAGCCTTAGACTACGGTCAAGGTAAAACGAAATGCAAAAGCGAAAATAAAAGATTTGAAAGATAAAAATGGTACCTTGACACCGTAAATATATATATATATATATATATATATATATATATACAGTTGAATAATGACTTAAATAAAAGATGATCTACGGGATCATCATAACCTACGGAATATTAATTAGTGTAACGGTCTACGGGGCCAAAATGACCCACGGGTCATGAATTGAAGTAAAGGGATCATAAGTCGCCTTAAAAAGGTGAAAGCTTAAAGAAATAGCCTACGAGGTTAAGTGAAGGAACCTACGGGTCAATAGTGTAAGGTGAGGGAACTTACTACGAATTCCCGCGTAAAACGAGAACGGAAAACAATAAATTATGGATTGTCAATTTCCTTGATATGAGTAATTGACATAGTTAAAGAGAAAAACGTTAAACTAAAAATTCAATTTTAGTAAGAAATAACGTTTTAACAAATATGAACACTATAAGGCGAATTCGGAAATAACAAATATCAAAGAGTATGGGTCTTAACATCGATAGGTGCGAGACGATACATTCGAAAAGAAGAAGTATGATAAAGAAACGTTGAATTAAACTTAAACGTGACGTGACACGCTCACGGACAAGAAAAGAAATATAGAAAATGATCACGTTGTAACGTGAGTTACGGGGTATGAAGTGACGGCGACTAATTATTCTAGCCGGTAAAACTATTCAAAGTTAAGAAAGCGTCATAACAAATACAAGCGCTTGTTAATATAACACAAGCGCGGGATAGACCTGTTAAAAGACTAACGAGACTAAGTGGTCAAGTGACAACTCAGTCAATAAAGATAAAGGGTTATAAGCTGTAAGTAACGGCCCGCGAGGCCTTACACATGAAAGACGTACGCATCAGTATCCATGAAAACTTTTGACCAAAGGAAATGGGGGCCTTGAAAACGAAACTAGGTTCGTTTGATCAAACCAATGAACTACGTAAATAAGGTTTCGGGGACGAAACCTCTTTAAGGGGGGTAGACTTGTAACATCCCAAAAACGGGTTTGGTAATCAAACCACGTTAATAGTAAAGACGGGTAAAATACCGTTAGTGGTAAAAATTAACCCGGTAAATATTAGGACTCAAATAAATAAACCTAATATTAATTAAAAAGGGGAATAAATACTTTGAGAAAACAAAGTATATAAAAAGGCCAAATTAACGGGACTTAAAACATAACGGGTTATAATTTCCCGAACCCGTTAAAGTAACTAGGAGTAATTAACCTAGTTAGTAGCATGTGATTAAGTGACTAATGGTGAGATATAGCTTCATTTGATCAAAAGAAACTAGAGGGACCAAAAGTGTGTAACTTGAAACTAAAATCAATAAAAAAAAAACTCAAACACTCACATTTGTGAGTGTCTGAATTTGACCAGAAGCCAGGGGCGACCAAGGGAAAGAACTCCAACCCTAGTTCTTGTTTAAATCCACAAATTGAAGGTCAAGATCAGCCCTAAAACGAAATCCGAACCCGGATTAGTGATCCCCATTGAAAGGAGATCATAAGGTATGTGAAAATTCATAAAAATCCTCTACTTGAAATTCTCATGAATCTGGGAAATCGGAAATTTGATGATGCATGTTTGTTAATTGGATGGAATAGGAACAATATAGTGTCTAGGAGTAAGCCCTAGACAAGTATATGATGAAATCATGCCTAATTGTAGTAAATTTCATGAACACCATCGAAGGTGATTAGTGGGTTGTTGTGAACTTGATGAACACTAGGATTTCAAATGTTGTTCTAGTGTAATTTGATATTTATGAAGCGATTTCTGATTTATTGATGTTAATCTTTATATAAAATAGTCCGATTGATGTTAAAATTGGCTATGCGACAAGTTATGAACTTGATAATGAATCATGTAAATTTCTGCCCATAAGGTGTTTGTTAAAACGCCTAAGAGAAAGCTAAGATATTAAGTTTCGAATAAAAACGCATATTCGAATAACGTTGTGAAATATGTGTTATACGTCATGAATGGAGTTCTAAACACATCGTTGATTGAACTCTATAGACAAAGGAGTCGAGTTTTCAAGCGGACAAACCGGAGAGGACATGCGCTTGAAGGGAACACTTTAAAGGTACGCGACTTGTCGTCTCGTTACATTTATACAGACAAGCTTAGTTAAAGTATGTTTAAAGTTGATATAGCGAAAATGGTTGGGTTGGTATGTCAATGAGGTGATGGAATTCACTCGACAACCAAATGGGTCAAATTAATAGCTAAAATAATAGTGAAAAAAAAAATAAAGACACCATTTGGTAAAAGTTATAACGGGTCGGACACATTAAGAAAATGTCTTTTATGTAGTAAAAACTCACAGCGCGAACCGGAATTGGTTCAAGGATCATGATGAAATTAATATACCATCATACGTTGATAAATGGTCATGTCGACTAAACGGGTCAAATGGTGTGTTAATACCATTGACATTAACAATTGACGACTACTTGTTGAGTTTTGTAGTTGCAGGAAATAACATATGTTGCGTTGCTTAATTAGAAAATTTAAAGCAAGAGGAATGTAAACGGGTCAATGCTATGACCCGAGCCAGGTACGCATATGTGGACTTATAGTTAAAAGTGCAAAGAAGGTCAAATATCTAGCCGAAATCCTTCATTGCAAAAATGAAGGATTAAATGTGACCAAAGAGCCCTTAATAGGTAAACAGTGTAAACGACCCTTAGAGGTTGTTTAGAAACTTATATTATGAGTTTGTAACCCTTCGATGTGTATAAAAGTTCTAGGCAAAAACATTTGTGGGTCGAACGCCTAGAAATAGTCTATTGCAAAAAAAAAAAGGACTAGCCGAAGGGTAAAATTTTGGGGTTTGGGGTTCATTATGTTAAATCCACCACAAGATAGTTGTGGTGGAATATTTGTAGTTAATTAGACATGGAATTTTTGTAGCGTCAAAAGAAAAGCACAAGTTCTAGACTAAAATGCACAAATACCCTTAACGGGTCAAAATAAGCATTTAAGCGTAAACGGGATTTTCTAATGTAAGAAACCCGTGATTTGAGATTAATATGATAGGAGATATTGAAATAATGAATTTCATGAGTTTTAAGGTCAAACAAATATGTTTGTTTGATAAAATACATAAACGGGTTAAAATTCGGTAAAAAAGTGATGAGTCGAAGGCTTAGAAGTCTCAAAATTTATTTTGTTGGATGTTGGATTTTAACTCCATAAGATGGAGAATTAAATTACTGATGTGTTAAAAATGCAACATATAAATTTCATCAAATGAGGCATAAAACTAACCTTTTTTTAGTACTAATGTTGGAAAAAGTGTGCTTTTGTCTTCCTTTTGTATTTTCAGGATTAAATGAGCTCAAATTAACAAAAGAAGGAAAAAGACATCAAAATCTAACATAAATACAAGAAAAGGAACAAGACGTGACATGCCCGACCCCACGACAGCATCTTCCCAAGCAAAACAAGAGATCAGAAGCCTGAACACGCCCGTGCTCAGCCAGCATGGGGGCGTGCCCAAGTGTCAGCAGAAAAGACAAAGTGGTAGAAGCTTCTATTGCCCACCACGGGGCCGTGCTCAGCGGACACGGGGCCGTGGTCAACTATAAGATTCGCACAATCCAGCAAATCTGCATAGTACAAAGATTCTTCTGCACCACGGGGTCGTGCTCAGCGGACACGGGGGCGTGGTCAACTAAAAAGACAAAACTGCATTAAATGAAGAAAGAGAAGGATGTGGACACGGGGTCGTGCCCACTGGACACGGGGCCGTGCCCGAGCTTCTGTTCAGCCTATAAATAGGAGTGCTTGGCTTGAGCTCAAACCATCCCTTGGCACACCACCTCTCTCACACTTCACCCACCACCACCATAACACCATCATCCATTGTCCATCGTAGAGTGTGTGAGTCGTCTCGGGATCCAAGATTGATCGTAAGAGTTCTTGACAATCAAGGCCATGTTTGCCTAAGTCTCTTACATCACTTGGTGAAGACAAAGTGTCTAGTTTAATACTTTTTATTTCTAATCTTTTGCACTTTTTATTTGGTTTTGTATTAATGACTTTAATAACTAGTTGCTTATGTTGAAGGTGATCTTTCCTTATCGTTTGTCCGTGGTGTCTTGGCATTATTTTACTGTCTATATAAAATAAAAGATTTTCACCATTCATATCTCCACGGTCTATATGGAGGTATGTTGGCTACCTGGTCGGGGGTTAAGGGAACGGTTTGGTAAAGGTCTTGCCATTGTTCAGCGTTTAGAGGTCCTGCAATGGACCTGGGTCAAATTTAGTAGGACCTCCTTCAATACTTAACGGTATTGGATGGTGGGGGTCCAAACTTTTTGACCCCCTCATAAGTTAACTACTATTAATACTATAACTCGGCTATTTAGGACTGTATCCCTGCTGACTCAGACTACTTAGTCGAGGGTAACGTCACCTCCAAAAGAGGGGCCTACCATAATTTGCATTAATAACTTAATTAATTATCTTCCAATAATCCACCCTTTTAGGATTGTATCCTTGCTAACTCAAACTACTGGGGTGAGGGTAACGTCACCTTCAAAAGAGGGGCCTACTACAATAACTAAGATAATCTCTTAAAATAGTGCAAAAGTGCGGAAATAATCAAAGGTTACACTAGATACGAGTCGGAACCAAGTGATTCATCTTGTCTATCTGTTTTTCTTTTTTTTATTTTATTTTTCAGCATTTTTAGTTAGTTTTTATTTTTCTTAGTTTAAAACATTTTTCTAAACTTTTTATTTTGATTAGACGTTGAGGATAAACCGGTACTAAAAGCTCTTGTGTCCTTGGACGACCTCGGTATCTTGCCAACACTATACTACGCTCACGATGGGTGCACTTGCCCATATGTGTGTTTAGTGTTAGTAAAATATCGTGTTTTATAAATTTAAAACTTGGCTAAAAATAAGTGTTAAAGGGGCTTAAAATATACACCTAATATATATAACACTTCACACGCATCAAGTTTTTGGCGCCGTTGCCGGGGACACAAGGATTTTAAGAAAGCTTAAAATCGACGGCCTAATCAGTTTTTCAAAACCTTTTTAAAAGCGCGCACATTTTTCTGCATTTTAGTTTAGATTTGCATTTACAGTAACCTGTACACGGGGCCGTGTTCATTGAACACGGGGCCGTGCTGCAGATTTCTTTATAAACACCCAGTAACAGTAGCTTGAACATGGGCCGTGCTCACTGAACACACCCCGTGCTCAACGAAATCAATAAATTCAATTAAAACGCCCAGATACAGATTCTGAACACGGGGCCGTGTCCACTGAACACGGGGCCGTGTCCAGCCTCTGTTTCCGTTTTTATTTTTGTTTTCTGATCTCGAGACTTAGTTGTGGTCTGCTGAGTGATTCTTATGGATCAATACTCAGGAGGTTACAACTACACCTATGAGGAGGATGATTATAGGGGTAATTATTGCACTAATTGTCGTAACACACGCTCGGTTCAATATAATCACTCATATCAACCATCCAATTCATACACCTACTATGAGGAACCCAGGTACGAGCCATCAACTTCATACACATCCTATGAAGACCAAAGGTCTGAACCTCCTCCCTCATACTCATATTTTGATGAACCAAGGTATGAGCCTTCTTACTCATACTTTGAGGAACCAAGATATGAGCCACCACCTTCATATGCTTATTATGAGGAACCATGGCGTGAACAACCCTCCTCATATGAGTATTATGAAGAACAAAACTATGAACCTTATCCATCATATGCTTAAAATGAAGAACAATGGTGTGAACCATCGACTTCATATGGGTATTATGAGGAACAAAGGGTCGAACAACCGGATTCAAGCTTAGAAAATCCCGATTCTTTCTCCATAACCGAAGTGACCGATAGGATATTAGAACACATTAGAGTTATCGATCGTTGTATAAAAGAATCTCGCGCAAGGGAAGAGGAGTCCCGCGCAAGAGAAGAATTAAAAAAGGAAGAGATAACTGAAAATGTAAAAATGGAAGAACAAATAAGTGAAAAACCGACACATGAGTTAAACAACGAAAAAGGTGAGTCCGACAACGTTAAAATTCAAGAAGAGTCTAATTTTGAAGAAATTAATCTCTTGTCACCTTCTTTTGAAAATCATTGTTTAGTACCCACTCATGCTAAGTTTTTAAAAGAGTTAAACACTAACACTAAAATTGACGAAACGGTAAGTGTTAAGTTAACTAATGATCAAACTTTGCTAATAAAAGAAGACCCATTTGAAATTAACATTACACTGGTTCCATGTTTCTTTCAATATTCGTTTATTAGTAATGTCACAATCGATAAAGATCTGTGTGTTAACATAATGCCTAACTACATTTTCGAAAAATTAAGTATTAGTGATTTTTCTCCGCTTCAAATACCCATTTTTCTATCCAATCGGAAAGTAATAAAATAAATCGGTACAGTTGAGGATGTATTGGTTCAAACAAATCAAATGGTAATACCAACCGACTTTGTCATCCTCGATGACGCTCCTCTAATGTTGGGACGACCATTTGTAAAAACTCACGAAGCTTTGAAAAACCGGAAGTTCAACAATCTACCTCTTCAATTAGGGGCATTTAAAAGAAGTGTCGATCTCGAACGGTCAATGAAATATCCATTCGGCAATAATGACCCCCTAATTGAAGATGAAGATGAACCACCCGATACAAGTGAAGAGATTGACCACTTTGTTGAAGAAGAGGTCGCCATAGAACAAACTTTTAAAGTTCTTGATCGAAATGAGCAACCAAATAAGGAGTCTCCTAAAGACCCACCACTTGAGCTCAAAGAACTTCCAAAAGGTTTGGAATATGCTTTTCTAGACAAAGAGGGTAATTTACCTGTAATTATTTCGTCTAAATTAAATAACTTAGAAAAAGAAAAATTAATTAGTCTTTTGAAAAAACATAAAAATGCAATAGCTTGGAAACTTGTAGACATAAAAGGAATTAGTCCTTCTATGTGCACACACAAAATTTTGATGAATGATGACTACAAATCGGTTATACAACCACAACGTCGAGTAAATCCAAATGTTCAAGAAGTGGTTAAAAACGAGGTCATCAAATTACTTGACGCCGGACTTATCTACCCTATCTCCGATAGTCCGTGGGTAAGTCCCGTCCAAGTAGTTCCAAAGAAAGGAGGTATGACGGTAATAACTAACGAAAAGAATGAATTAATACCAACGAGAACCGTCACAGGATGGAGAGTTTGTATAGATTATAAACGATTAAATGAAGCAACAAGAAAAGATCACTTTCCTTTACCCTTCATTGATCAAATGTTAGAAAGATTATCCGGTCATAAATTTTACTGTTTCTTGGATGGTTTTTCAGGTTACTTTCAAATCCCAATAGCACCCGAAGACCAAGAAAAAACAACTTTCACATGTCCCTATGGAACTTTTGCTTATCGACGCATGCTGTTTGGTCTATGTAATGCCCCCGCAACATTCCAACGTTGCATGGTAGCCATTTTCCATGACATGATAGAAAAGACAATGGAACTCTCATCAAAAGTCATATTTATTTAATTAAATTGACCAATAGGAAACCCTAATTGAGAAACCCAAGTGATTCTGAACAAACCCTAAAATTTTCAGAACATTTGGAATCAGGATTAGGGCCCCTAAAACTAAGGGGGGGTAAACCCTAGTTATAGTTATCTACAGAAAACGCTGTCAAAAAAATGATAATTCACGAAACGTCGACTCAGCAGGCCTATACCAGTTACAAGCCTACCCTACTCTACCTTGACACCTCAGGCGAGTCGCGACAGGAACGTCGACATCTTCCGCGACACGCGGGGGAAACCATTTTCAAGTATAAATAGAACAGTCTGTTTCATGCAATTGAGTGTTCGTTCGACGTTCAAATTCGAATTGTACGTTGAGTTATAGCATAAACAATCCCAAAACACACACTGATCACGAAGTGCTGCCATAATTCAGGGTAATAACTCGATCACTGCTACGATTCAATGTCCGATCGATTAAACTATCCAATGGATGTCTAAGTGCTGCCCACATTAGGGTTTATGCTTTGTCATTCGTCGTTAAATCGATGGATGTTTAAGTATCGCACTTTATCATTCGTTGTGAAGGTTGTAATCTCGTGAGTTGTCGTAAATGCTGTATTAAGTTACTAACCTAGTTTGTGTGCCTGATTATTTAAACTAGGTTATCAAGGCTAATCAGTAGGCTAAGCTCTGATTCAAAATTTAATCTGCAATGTGAGTCATTCTCTTTTTATCACATCTGTTTACAAAAGTATGTTTATTTTCCAGGTTATAATTACAGGGATTAAGTCTTTGTAATCACCATATTACAGCCGGTATGTGGGGTATTGTATACATTACTTGATAATCGTCACCATTGGGGCAGCCAATGGGGGATATGACCATAGTCACAGATCCGGTCGAGTGACAAATACAGTGGGTAGTTGTTTGATATCAGGAACATTGTAATCGCTCTTAATACTGTAAATTATAACAAATGAGTCGTTTTAGTAAAATGAATGAACTCACTCAGTATTTCCCGCTGACAAAACCTTTTTCAAACATGTTTCAGGTGATCTGTTATGATCCAGGAAAAGTGCCGTAAAGCACTACAAGCTTAAGGAAGTGGCTCAGTATAAAAATAAAGAAACATGTTTTGTAAAATAAAAGATTTCTTTGTGAAATCTCAAGATTGTAAATTACCGAGTTTTATCCTAAGTTGTGAAATAAAATAATCGGGAAATATCTCAGTTTTTAAAATGATCCTGAAGAAACTTCCGCTGTTAAATAAATACCACGGGTTTTCTGTCCCGCGGCTCCTGAAACGGGTTAAACCGGGTCGGGGGCCGTGACAGAAAAAGGTGGTATCAGAGCCACTGATCTAAGCCTATTAAGTATTTAGAAATACTTAATTTTACTGATTGCCAATTATGTGATTATGTGTTTTATTAACTGATTATTTGTTAGTTACAGTATGGGTAAACAAAAGCTGTCAAACATCTATCTTAAACTAGATAGGTCATCCAACGAGAAGGGAAGTTCATCCCAAACAAAACCTTATGTAGTTCCTGAAGAAGGAATATTTGTCCGTAAAGCGCAGTATGAAGAACCACTTTCCCCTAGTAAAAGAAGTCGGATTATTAGAAAAAGTAAGGAGGAAATAAGGAAAAACCGAGAGAAGAAGATTAAACAGGAAACCCAGGAATTAACCAGTAAAACACCTTGGGAGGACAAATTAGATGAGAAATGGGCAAATCTTTATATGCTAGCCACAGTAGCAGAAAATCCAAATCTCTAAATACTCTAACTCAAGTTTTAGCATCTTTATTTATCTACAATCCAGAAACCTTATTCCGTAAATAAATAAGTTACAGTAAAATTTTAGTATATTTTACTTGTCAGTTGTTTTATGTATGGTATGTAATAATATTTAAGGGTTATCTATGAAATTTTGTCCAACCTCAACCACTACCAGTAGAATTAGATGAATGGTGGACAACTGATTGGCAATACCAAAATCTTTTAAACAACCCTGATACATTTTTCCCACAAGTTGACCCAGAACCTCCACTATACCCAACTATGAGCCCGGAGAATCTAACTGAACTTCGTCTCTGGGGCGAAGAGTTAATTAATGCAGGAAATAGGATTAGGGATGTTGGAGAAAGAGTTACTTGGAAGTACGACGAAAGGGAGCGTCGTTTTTAAGAAATTAGCTCACCAGATAATGGGAGTTTGTAGGAATATTTGTTTAATAAATAATCATAAGAACCAGTATGTGTAATAACTTAACAATAAAACGTTGTATGATAATCGTGTGTACGAGGCATAATATAATATATAGAAATGAAACTCGGGAAATCGATAATTTTTTATTATACATGTTAATGCGATTACGTGCAAACTGTTTTATTATATTTGTATCTATACTAATTATTTATATAAAATTAATTATCAGATGGCAAACATTGGTAACGAACCAGTAAATGAGGTTAATCAGTCTGAGCAACATCCAGGAGATCAATATATGACTAGGCAAGATATCGAAAATATTGTTGCTCAAGGGATAACCAATGCTATTCCCGCAATCGTTGCTGCTGTAAAGAATCCAATCGAACCGCAACAAATCGTTCCTAGTAAACGTATTTCTGAAGATAACTTCAGTAATAGTGTAAATGAAGGCAATGATCATGTTAATCATAATGAGGAACCACATCAAGCTCCATTTCCTAAGAAAATGAAAGCCGCAATGCCTGGTTGCACTTTCAAAGAATTCTTTGCTTGTAAACCCACTGAATTTGCAGGCAATGAAGGAGCAACTGCATCACTGCGTTGGTTAGAGAAAACCGAAGCAGTAATTGCAATAACTAAATGTGCTAAAGATGATCAGGTCATGTACGCATCAAATCTCTTCAAGGAAGGAGCACTCGAATGGTGGAACACTGTGTTACAATCAAAAGGAAGAATAATAGCTTATGCCATGAATTGGGAAGAATTTAAGGGTCATGTAGAAAGAAAATTCTGTCCCGAGTATGAAAAGGAACAAATGACAAATAAGTTCCTAAATCATCGGATGATGGGTGTAGATTATCGCGGTTATACTTCGATATTCTTTGAATATGCTAGAGTGGTACCAACGCTGGCTTCGCCAGAACCGGTACTCATTTCTCGCTACATTTGGGGACTGATTAGTGAAATCCGCAATATCGTTAAAGCTGCGAGACCTCGCACTATTGACGATGCTGTGGAATTAGCTAACACCCTAACTGACGAACTAGTACGTACACAAGATGAAAACAAGAAGAAAGAATTGGCTCAGAAAATTACCCAAGGATTTCGTGCGGGTAACAGTAGTAATTTCAAGAGAAGAGGAACTGGGCAATTCTCAACTCCGTCATTCTGCAGGAAATGCAAGAAGAAACATTATGGAAGATGCGATATAACCTGCATTTTTTGCAAAACTATAGGACATCGTGAAGAAAATTGCAGAAAGAAATCCATAATTTGTTACAATTGTGGAGAGGCAGGACATTTCAAAACAGAATGTCCTAAAGTGGTCAAACCAGCAGACAACAAAACCAAGGCGACCGACGGAACTATTAAGAAGAATGCCAGGGCATTTCAGCTAACCACTCAAGAAGCAGAACTCATCCCAGATGTGATAGCTGGTACGTTCCTAGTTCACAACGTATACGCAAAAGTATTATTTGACTCTGGTGTAAACCAAAGTTTTATAAATACTTCATTCTGTCAAGCTTTTAATTTACCTTTAACCAATATTAGGCAGATTTTTACAGTTGAAACGGCAGACGGAAATTCAGTTAAAATAGATAAAGTTTTGCAGGAAAGAAATATAGAACTTTTAGGACATAAATTCTCTGCAAACCTGTTGCCAATGAATTTAGCTGAATTTGATGTTGTATTAGGAATGAAATGGTTAGTAACCAACCATGCTCGAATCTTTTGTGATCAGAATTCCATAGAAATTCAATCACCCACCGGAGAAGTAATTAGGATTACAGGAGATAAACCACGTAAGGCCATGAAGTTCATATCAGTAATGAAAGTTGCTAATTATGAACGAAAACAAGGAATAGTATATATGATTTCAGTAATCATTAGTACTAAGGGTAAATAACTTAAGGAAATTCCTGTAGTCTCCGAATATCCGGATGTATTTCCAGAAGAGTTACCAGGATTACCCCCAGATAGGGAAGTAGAATTTAGGATTCATCTAATTCCAGGAACTACACCGATAGCCAAGGCACCTTATCGGTTAGCACCCACAGAAATGTTAGAACTGAAAAAGCAATTAGATGAATTACTAATTAAAGGATTCATACAACCTAGTTCATCTCCTTGGGGAGCACCAGTGCTATTTGTTAAGAAAAAGGATGGTTCAATGAGAATGTGTATCGATTATTAGAGAATTGAATAAGGTTACAATTAAGAATCAATACCCATTACCTAGGATTGATGATCTTTTTGATCAACTTCAAGGAGCTAGATATTTTTCTAAGATAGACTTACGCTCCGGATATCATCAATTAAAGGTACAAGGAGAAGACATACCTAAAACTGCTTTCAGAACTAGGTATGGTCATTCTGAGTTTACAGTCATGCCCTTTGGGTTAACAAATGCACCTGCTGCATTCATGGACATGATGAATAGGATCTGTAAATGTCACACCCCGATTTCCACGTATCACTGGTGGGCCCGGTGGGGGAGTATCGTGACGTCGTGGTTGGCAACGTAATAGTCAATCAACACAATATCAATATGCACAGCGGAAGCAAATTTAAAATATGATACAACCGAAATTATTATTGTAATATCAAGTATCACAACGTTCGATTGTTTAACCACAGAACGGATCGAAATAAAATAGAAACAATGGTTCAACAGACTTCAGGCATCCTAAGCTTGCGAGACTTTTTATTGATGCTAAGGAGACAATCCAGCCAATTTCGTTTAGTACCTGCATTCAGTCTTTTGGGAAAATACGTCAGTTTACACTGGTAAATACATTCAACTGACTCATTTTAAAAATGGTTTAAGAAAATTGGTTTGGATGCACGTGGCATAAACATTTTATAATTTGATTAAAATGCACAGAGGCAAAATTAATCTTGTATAACTTGGGCAATTATTTAGCTATATAATCTTGCGAACGAATTACATGTTACTTATGCGTTCAGTAGCCCGGATCTTGTCCGGGTTAAAGATCAATAGACACACCACATTTATTCTTTTGTGCGCTGACAGGTGTACGCCTACACCCCGCGCTTAAGTCGTGGCCATTACTTCGAATGATGCCATGGATATCCGGGACATGGTCATTAACCCCCCAAAGGCTGTAAAGTAAACAAGACTGTTTAAACGAGCCGATCAAATTATTCAATTAACCACCTAAGCGATGGAAGATTTGATGCCCGACCAAGCGGTATTTTATATACCGTAACCCAAGCCCGTATAGGGAAAATAAGTTAAAAGTATTTACCCGAGCAAGTATTAATCACAATAAGCAAAATGCACGTAGCTTTTACTGGTTCTCCTAATCTGGAACGAAGGTTTAATATAACCTATTAGAATCCTAACGGGTCTTTAATTAAGCTTAAGCTTAGACCGGCTAGTTTCAAAGATACGGTTCGTACGCACGATTAAGCGAAGACCGGATAGAATGTGATTTAGACCCGACAAGTTTGAAGACTTGTTTAATATGGGTTTATTATTCACATTCTGGAATTTAAGATAAAACCGTTAAGGTTTGACCCGTTTCGGCTAATTTATGTAAACTTGTTACATAAACCGAACCGTACGCGTAATAAGCGTGACGGGTATTCATGAGAGCTATATACAGGTTTCCTAAGTTAATTATGTCTCAAATATGTTGTGACATCAGTAAGATGTCTTTCATTATGCCCGAAACGTGTTTAAGCACAAACTAGGCCCCGTAGGGGTAGTTTGGTCATTTTAAAGGTTGTAAAAGAGTTTGAGTGTTAACCTGAGTTACAGGTCTGATGTAATCAGCAAATATACTCAATTTGCTAAGTTATATCAGTAAGTTAAATTATTTATGTGAAATTTATCATTTATAGTCAACTATGCACCGTAGGGGCATTTTGGTACTTTCACATAAGCCGAAAAGCTCAAAACCGGAGTCTGAGTTAATCAACCTTTGCTTACTGTTAAAATATTTTAATTTGCCTAAAATATCAGTAGGTATCAACCCGGGTATGTTCAATATGATTTTAAAACATACTATGCGTTAAAAACGCTAAATAAGGCGATTAAAGGCCATTTCCAGGTTCGATACTTAAATCTGATATTTTTATATTTCCAGAAGGCTTAAAATAATTTATTTATCATATGTGATCAGTAGCAAAAGGTTTGGAGTCGTTTAGATATGTAAAACTCATTTTATGGCCCGTAAGGGCAAAACCGACAATTACAGGATTAAGCCTACGACTACTAGTTATGCTCAGCCTAAAATTAACTAAAAATCTTTAAAAATCCCAAAATAATATATTACATCAGTGGGTATTAAGTTTGATATCAAAAAGTGGGCTTAACTAGGCTATACGCTAATTACGCCATTTTATTAACACAAAGCTTTAAATTTGCGATAATGAGCATAACTCATAATCTACAAGTCAAAATGATGTCAACCTTTGCATACAAGTTTATATATCAGTAATCAAGGTTTCTACACTTTTACATTTTCATAAATCATGTTTTAAGGTAATAAGGGCATAACGGTCAACATATGAGCAAGTAACGGAAACATGCATATTAATTGGATAACTAATGAACCGAGGTGCATAATCACAGAGGGTTATTCTAACATGCAACCTAGTCCAATTAAAGCTCTGAGGCATTTCTAAAACATGCCTAAACGGGTCAGAACTGAAAGTCAAAGTGAAAGTCAAACTATGTGACTTTCGGTTCCGAACCGGGTCTAAACAGGAAATTGTCGGGTTGAACATGTTTAGACATGTTCTTACACTTATTACCAAGTTATAACAATGATCAAACAGGTTGTATATGATCTACATTGATAATTATGCATAAATAGCATTTTAGACTTCCTGTTGACTTTTTAAATATAAGTTTGACCCGACTTTTGACATGCTTAGAGTGGTAATCAGGGGGAACCCTTTTAAGGGTTTATTACCCACATAAATACCAACCCATAACTACTTTTAATTCGAGATATGACTGAGCCATTAATCCTTAATCTCGAAGTCAAACCGTAATTACGACGGTTTGACTTTTAGCTAAAATACTAAGCTAAACTCAATTTAGAAAGGACTAGCAGACTTACAAGGGTCCTATGCACGAAATATGATCACTTGGAGGCAGGCTTGAGCTCCAGAATCGATCAGAAATGCAGAGAATGGTGTGAGGAATGTTTGTGAACTTGAAGACCCTTTTATAGTGATTTCAATCACCACAATTGGTTGACAACAAAGCCTAGCACACACCACAACTGATCAACACTTGTTTCTAGTGTCTAGGGGGTGTTTTAGGGGTCAAGTGATGTGGAAAATCGGTTAAAGATCGCGCACAAAAGCCATGGCAGACCACAGCCCATTTTTCTCGGTACTGGGGGTCGGACGCTGCCCGCCTCACGATTAGCCGGACCCAACGCGGGCCGCCTGGGCCTGATAAACAGATTTTCAATTTTCTTTTGTTTTGTTACTTGACCTTTGGCTTCACGAAGGGGCAATCAAGGTTATTTCTTGCATTTTGACCCCCTTATAATTACCCACAAGGGCTTTAGGACCTATACCCACTTTGCCAAGTCCCTGAACACTTCCGGTTAACCCGAAAAGTCTTAACTTTTAACGTTTGCACTTTAACCCCTCGCACACGAATTTGATCATAACTTTCTCATACGATAACGAAACTTTATGAAATTTATATCGTGCATTCTAGTGAGCATATTTAACATTTACAAAGCTTCGGGTTTGTCAAAAGGTCACTCAGAGGTATATCTTTAAACATGTTGACACATTTAACCCCTGTAGTTTGTAATCTCTCACTTTTTGCTTCGTATGATCCATGATTTATTCGTTTGATGTTATAAAAATCATGTAGGGTTATTATGAAGTATATTTATTCACTGTTGACATTCAGAACCCGTAAAATCACATACTTTCCATGTTTGTCAACTTTAGTCCTTTTATAACATTCTTTCACACGTTCAAACTTTATGACACGTGTCAACACATTATAGGACGTGAATTTTCGAGGTGTTACATCCTCACCCCCTTAAAATAAATCTCGACCCGAGATTTACTGAAATAAATAAGGGTACTTTTCTTTCATCGTGGATTCAACCTCCCACGTGTATTCGGGACCTCTACGGGCATCCCATTTGACCTTCACAATAGGCACGTGCTTCCTTCGAAGCTTCTTTACCTGTCGATCTTCAATCGACAAAGGTTTTTCCACAAATTTTAAGCTCTCGTCTATATGCACATCTGTGTGTGGTATAATCAGTGATTCATCAGCGAAGCACTTCTTCAGATTGCAAATGTGGAACACATTGTGAATTCCACTGAGCTCTTCTGGTAAGTTTAACTTATAGGCAACTGACCCGACATGTTCGATAACCTAGAAAGGTCCTATGTATCTCGGGCTTAGCTTGCCTTTCTTACCAAACCGCATCACCCCTTTCCAGGGTGACACTTTAAGTAGGACTTTGTCACCTACTTCGAAGTGAAAATCCTTACGCTTAGGATCAGCGTAACTCTTCTGCCTATCCCGGGCAACTTTGAGACGGTCACGGATCTGGGCAATCTTGTCCGTTGTTTCGAACACTATCTCCGGTCCTGATAATTGGACATCTCCAACCTCCGCCCAACAAATAGGCGATCTACACTTTCTACCGTATAATGCCTCGAAAGGCGCAGCCTTAATGCTGGTATGGTAGCTATTGTTGTAGGAGAATTCGATTAATGGTAGGTTCTTATCCCAACTACCACCCAAATCGATCGCACATGCACGTAGCATGTCTTCCAACGTTTGAATAGTACGCTCACTCTGACCGTCAGTCTGAGGATGATAAGCCGTACTAAAGTTCAAACGTGTGCCCAAAGATTGTTGGAAACTCTTCCAAAAATGCGACGTGTACCTAGTATCTCTATCAGAGATAATAGCCACAGGTATGCCATGTAAGGCTACAATCTTATCAACGTATAACTGGGCTAACATGTCAGAGCTATAAGTCTCCTTGATGGGTAAGAAATGTGCTGACTTAGTCAGTCTATCAACTATAACCCATATTGTATCATTGCCTTTCCTTGTCTTGGGCAACTTGGTGATAAAATCCATCGTCACCATTTCCCACTTCCACGTAGGAAGTTCAGGCTGTTGTAGCAAACCTGACGGTTTTTGATGCTCGGCTTTGACTTGCGCACATGTCAAGCATTTAGCTACATGGGTGGCTACAGACTTTTTCAAGCCTATCCACCAATAATTTGCCTTTAGATCTTGGTACATCTTATCAGCTCCAGGATGAACGGAGTATTTGGAACTATGGGCTTCTTGGAGGATGACATCACGAAGTCCTCCATAAATTGGAAACCATATTCGTCCATTCAATCGTAAAATTCCGTCCTTGCTAAGAGTTAACTGCTCCTCAGTTACTCCTAGCTTTTCATTAGGATAGTTAGCTTCCAACACAGCTTCCTTCTGTGCAGCTAACAACCTTTCAATCAAATTATTCTTTATCTCCATGCGCTTGGCATTGATTCGGATGGGTTTCACCCTTTCCTTCCGACTCAAGGCATCGGCGACTACATTCGCCTTGCCGGGATGGTACTTGATTTCACAGTCATAATCGTTCAAAGTCTCCATCCAACGGAGTTGCCTCATGTTTAACTCTTTCTGATTAAACAGATGTTGGAGGCTCTTGTGATCAGAATAGATCACACACTTGATTCCATAAAGATAATGCCTCCACAGTTTTAGTGCGAATACAACGGCACCCAGCTCCAAATCATGGGTGGTGTAATTATTTTCATGCACTTTCAATTGTCGTGAAGCGTAGGCAATTACCTTGCCTTTCTGCATAAGCACACACCCCATGCCAGTGTGCGAAGCATCAGAATAAACCACAAATTCTTCTATTCCATCTGGCAATGTCAGTACTGGGGCGTTGCTCAACTTTTGCTTCAGAATATCAAAGGATTCTTGCTGCTTAGGGCCCCAAACAAACTTAACCTTCTTCTTAGTTAAGGAGGTTAGGGGTGCAGCAATCCTTGAAAAATTTTCAATGAAACGCCTGTAATATCCTGCCAATCCCAGGAAGCTACGAATCTCTGTAGGCGTCTTCGGCTCTTGCCAGTTCATTACGGCTTCAACCTTAGCGGGATCCACCTGGATACCATGCTCACTGACCACGTGTCCAAGGAATTGGACTTCTCGTAGCCAAAATTCACACTTAGAGAATTTGGCATAGAGCTTCTCCTGATGTAGAAGTTTGAGAATACAACAAAGGTGTTTCTCATGGTCAGCTTGATTCTTAGAATAAATGAGAATGTCGTCGATGAAGACGATGACGAATTTATCTAAGTAAGGCTTGCAGACGCGATTCATGAGATCCATGAACGCGGCCGGTGCATTAGTGAGCCCAAAAGGCATCACTAGGAACTCGTAGTGACCGTAACGAGTCCTAAATGCAGTCTTGTGAACGTCTTCATCTTTAACCTTCAACTGATGGTAGCCTGACCTCAAATCAATCTTCGAGAAGTAACTTGCCCCTTGTAGCTGATCGAACAAATCGTCAATCCTGGGCAGAGGATACCTATTCTTGATCGTGACTTTATTAAGCTCGCGATAGTCGATGCACAGGCGCATCGACCCATCCTTCTTCTTGACAAACAAGATTGGCGCTCCCCAAGGAGATGAACTAGGTCTAATGAAACCTTTAGCCAGCAATTCATCTAGCTGCGTCCTCAACTCCTTCATTTATGTGGGTGCCAATCTGTATGGTGCTCTAGCAACTGGTGCTGCTTCGGGGATGATATCGATTCTGAATTCCACTTGTCTATCTGGTGGTAAACCAGGTAGATCTTCAGGAAACACTTCTGGGTATTCAGAAATGACAGGTATGTCTTCTATCTTTGGTTTAGGCTCATCTATAATCACTTGCGCCATGTAGATGACACACCCCTTCTTCAAACACTTGGAAGCCTTGAGCATAGTCACTTGCTCAGGCAGCCCATACTGGGTATCTCCCCGAATGGTAAGTGATTCACCAGACGGAGTCTTTATTACCACTTGTTTCTTGTTACAGACAATTTGGGCCTGGTTATGAGATAACCAGTCCATACCCAGAACTATGTCGAAACCAGCCAACTTAAAGGGAAGTAAAAACAGAGGAAAAGAATGGTTCTTAATGGATATAACACATCCATCTAACACAGTGGAGACGGTTTCTAGGGTGCCATCTGCTAACTCCACCTCATAGTTCACTTTTAGGGTTTTGACAGGTAATTTCAACAATTCACAAAACTTATTGTCTACAAACGACTTATCTGCGCCTGAATCGAAAAGTACTCTAGCAAAGACGTCATTTACAAGGAAAGTACCTGTAATAACGTTGTCGTCTAGAACCGCTTCCTTTGCGTCCATTCTGAAGACTCTAGCATTAGTCTTCTTGGCCTCTTCAGGCTTCTTGGTGTACTTAGGGCAGTTGGTCTTGATGTGCCCCTTTTCATTGCAACGGTAGCACGTTGCGTCTTTTATCTTCTTGCAATCCAAGGTTTTGTGTTCCTTGGACTTGCACAAACCACAAGCAAAAGATCTTGACTCATTATTCGAGCTCGATCTGAGTCTGCACTTTCCAAAGTGCTGTTTCTTGCAAATATTGCACTTGGGCTTCTCACCAGTCCGGTGCCCATCTCTTCTTGACTCAGACCCCTTCTTGCTATCACCGTTCCCACGGTGCTTCTTGCTCGACTTTCATGAACCATCATCTTCACGCTTCCTCTTCTCAGCCTCCGTATTCCTCAGCGATCTCTGCCTGACCGCATCCAGAGTGAGGGATAAGGAAATGTCAGCTACTGATCTAAAAGTGGCTGGCCGAGAGGCTTTCACGCTTGCCTTGATTTCGGGGGCTAAACCACCGATAAAACGAGCTATTCGCTTTGGTTCTGGGGTTACTAAATATGGAACCAATCGAGACATAGTGTTGAAGCTCGTTAGGTAAGCTTGACAGTCGAGGTTTGTCATCACCAGGGATAGAAAATCAGATTCTATCTTCTCCACCTCATGCTGAGGGTAGTAATTTTCCCTGATAAGGGAAACAAATTGATCCCACGACATATTGTACAATGGGATTTTTCCGGTGGCCTCAATCAGAGATCTCCACCATGCTAACGCTTCACCCTTAAAAGACTGCGACACAAACTTGACCACGTCTCTCTCAGCACATCCGCTGATGTCTACAACCGTATCCATCTCATCCAGCTATGTCATACAGTCAATGGCTCCCTTCTCCCCAGTGAAATCCCGGGGCTTGCAAGAAACAAAATATTTATACGTGCAACCCTTGTCACGGGGCCCTTGATTACGTATAACCTGCTGAGATGGAGCACTGTGGTTCGAGGAGCGTCGATCATTATCTTTCTTCGGGTCGTCCTTCTTGGGCGGTGGCTTTGAAGGCTGTGTAGATTGGGTCCTACTACGAGTCCCACTGTACTCTTCATACTGCCTTTCCAAAGCCTGTGTAACAGCACCGTCTATGATCGCTTTTAATTCAGCACCCGTTAGATTAACTCGGGCTTCATTATTAACCTCCACTGGATGGCTATTAACCTCGTCTGAGTTAGCCATTTAAAATTGAACTGTTGCAGAAAACAAGGACAATAGTTTATTTGGGAGTTTATGGAATTGTCTTTTATGGCAATTCATTAACCATGGTACAGAGACCATATTTGGTTAATTTATAAATCATATTTATTTAGGATTTCTATTATAATTTATCCTAATTATAAAACATTAACTGTTTTATTTATGGCCCAAAAGGCCTAGTCACGTGGACACTTTTAATTTAATCTATGATTTCAGAGAATCAAAACATTAAGGTATACTGGCACAATAGGCCTAGTCACAAGGACAATTATAAATTATATGCTAGGATTTCAGAGAATCAAAGCATTTGAGGTTTGAACCTAGTTCATTACCTTTATTTGACAGGGAGTCATAGCTACCACTGTCTTTTGGCTCATATGGAAATGAGTAGGGCCCGTAGGCACGTATTACCATGTATGGTTAAAATGTGATCATCTTAATTGATGATGTAAACCCAGGATTCAGAGATCATTAAACTGGGTTAGGAATCTTCTAAAGAATTCCCTTATAAAAATGACGTATGTGATTTTTAATAAATCACGTCTGCCAGGAGTGTTAACATGTTTTCAGATGTTAACTTAGACTTGAATCTTTCGAACAGGTCTTACCATCTTGGCCCGGTCTTATAATGACCAAAAGGCTAGGTTTCACACTTTAAGATTCTTAATTTATAATTACATAGGCAGATTAGTTCAAAAGGAATGATTTTAATTTATTTATTTCATTTATAATTTATTTATGCACAAAACGGCAAACATGAAATTTATAAAACAAACATTCCATTAATTTATTCAAAATATTACATACTGCCCTAAACGGGTCTTTTCAACAAACAATTACCCACGCAGGGGTTAATCAACATACTTGTCCACGCAGGGACTTAAACAAACAACTAGTCCACGCAGGGACTTTAAGCAAACAGACTAGTCCACGCAGGGACTTTAAGCAAACATCATACCCACGCAGGGGTTAACGGAAAATAGACCCACGCAAGGGTCAAAACAAACACACATACATACCCACGCAGGGGCTTAAACAAAACAAGAATTACAGGCAATACAGGCCCACGCAGGGGCTTAACAACAATCAAAAGGATTTAGTGATCCTTCTTGTTCTTCCCTTTGATCAAACTAGCTAATCCTTGGAAGAAAGCCTGTCTCTCCCTACGGTCCCTGTGCACTTCCCGTTCAACCTGATCCATCCTCTGAAGGAGTTCTTCACGCTCAGGTGCGGAGAACCTAGGCGGCTGCGATTGAGCCCGTATAATAGGCCTAGGTGGTATCTGGTACCCATGTGTTGGGTACCCAACTCCCCATGGAGCTCCGTATGGTCCTTCCAGGTGCAGGGCATTGTAGTTAGTTGCCACCAAGTAAGGGTCGGCCTCTGCGTACCCATAGTTGTTGTGGACCGGCGGCTCGAATGGGTTGTATGCCATGGAACCCGTATACGCTGGGATTGGGTTATCAAAACCCATTGGCGGTGGCTGCGGCATCGCTGGTTGTGAGGGTCCACCCATTTGTGGGTCCTCCTGATGTGGCGGGTAGTGGCTGCCACTTGATTGACGTGGGGAACTGAAATGGAAGTCCCTGCTCGTGTCGACATGCGGGCACCGGTTCTCCTACGCCTTGGCGGTTGAGGAGGTGCCGGCTGAACTGGTGGCGGTGGAGGTGGTGGCGTAACTGCCACAAATCGGGAATCCCCCGAGGAATCTTGATGATGCTGCTGCTCATGAGGCGACGAGTGGTGAGGAGGTGTGTAGTACCACTCGTGCCGAGTGAACATGGCTTGGAAGCTGTCTAGACCACCATAGGGTGATCCGTGGAAAGACGATCCGTCGGAGATCTCGATCGGATGATTTGGAGTGCCACTTGTGGGTTCGACGGGATCAGTATCCTCGTCCATGTCATCCGCGTGATCGCCAGAGAAGTGATCGTCTGGCCCCAGTGGGTTAAAACCCACGGGTTCTTGCACGAAGCCTACCGGATTAAACCGGCCCCGAAAGACTGGGGTGGGGTCCCCGAAAGAATGATGAGACAGGGATCGTTGTAATGGTATGAAGGAAGGCTGAGGGTTGTTCGGCTCGTAGTCCGGTTGTGGCCCATACGGGTTTTGGACCGGAGGTGTCGAGCTATGTTAGACCGACCTTCTAGCCGGCTCAAATAGGTTCCTTCTGTTTTGTCGTGGATCATCACTCTCCGTGGTAGACGGAGCTCGAACATTTGAGGGTCCTGCCTCGTTGTCGTTGGGGGCGGTAATAGGCCCCTTGCCTCGTCCTCTCCTACGGAAGAATCTTGGAGGCATTTTGTCCTGTCAATACAATATAAGATAACAATACAAAATACAAAATATAAAATTTTAAAGGACAAAACAAAAACCGAATAAGGTGGAATTTGTCCTATGTTATATGTCTAGACTCAAAGGTTTAGAAATGTGCAATTGTGCAACTGAGATTAAACACAAAAAGGCTAGTGTTTAATTCACTCAGAGTTGGCTCTGATACCAACCTGTCACACCCCGATTTCCACGTTTCACCGATGGGCCCGGTGGGGGAGTATCGTGACATCGTGGTTGGCAACGTAATAGTCAATCAACACAATATCAATATGCACAGCGGAGGCAAATTTAAAATATAATACAACCGAATTTATTATTGTAATATCAAGTATCACAACATTCGATTGTTTAACCACAGAACGGATCGAAATAAAATAGAAACAATGGTTCAACAGACTTCAGGCATCCTAAGCTTGCGAGACTTTTTATTGATGCTAAGGAGACAATCCAGCCAATTTCGTTTAGTACCTGCATTCAGTCTTTTGGGAAAATACGTCAGTTTACACTGGTAAATACATTCAACTGACTCATTTTAAAAATGGTTTAAGAAAATTGGTTTGGATGCACGTGGCATAAACATTTTATAATTTGATTAAAATGCACAGAGGCAAAATTAATCTTGTATAACTTGGGCAATTATTTAGCTATATAATCTTGCGAACGAATTACATGTTACTTATGCGTTCAGTAGCCCGGATCTTGTCCGGGTTAAAGATCAATAGACACACCACATTTATTCTTTTGTGCGCTGACAGGTGTACGCCTACACCCCGCGCTTAAGTCGTGGCCATTACTTCGAATGATGCCATAGATATCCGGGACATGGTCATTAACCCCCCAAAGGCTGTAAAGTAAACAAGACTGTTTAAACGAGCCGATCAAATTATTCAATTAACCACCTAAGCGATGGAAGATTTGATGCCCGACCAAGCGGTATTTTATATACCGTAACCCAAGCCCGTATAGGGAAAATAAGTTAAAAGTATTTACCCGAGCAAGTATTAATCACAATAAGCAAAATGCACGTAGCTTTTACTGGTTCTCCTAATCTGGAACGAAGGTTTAATATAACCTATTAGAATCCTAACGGGTCTTTAATTAAGCTTAAGCTTAGACCGGCTAGTTTCAAAGATACGGTTCGTACGCACGATTAAGCGAAGACCGGATAGAATGTGATTTAGACCCGACAAGTTTGAAGACTTGTTTAATATGGGTTTATTATTCACATTCTGGAATTTAAGATAAAACCGTTAAGGTTTGACCCGTTTCGGCTAATTTATGTAAACTTGTTACATAAACCGAACCGTACGCGTAATAAGCGTGACGGGTATTCATGAGAGCTATATACAGGTTTCCTAAGTTAATTATGTCTCAAATATGTTGTGACATCAGTAAGATGTCTTTCATTATGCCCGAAACGTGTTTAAGCACAAACTAGGCCCCGTAGGGGTAGTTTGGTCATTTTAAAGGTTGTAAAAGAGTTTGAGTGTTAACCTGAGTTACAGGTCTGATGTAATCAGCAAATATACTCAATTTGCTAAGTTATATCAGTAAGTTAAATTATTTATGTGAAATTTATCATTTATAGTCAACTATGCACCGTAGGGGCATTTTGGTACTTTCACATAAGCCGAAAAGCTCAAAACCGGAGTCTGAGTTAATCAACCTTTGCTTACTGTTAAAATATTTTAATTTGCCTAAAATATCAGTAGGTATCAACCCGGGTATGTTCAATATGATTTTAAAACATACTATGCGTTAAAAACGCTAAATAAGGCGATTAAAGGCCATTTCCGGGTTCGATACTTAAATCTGATATTTTTATATTTCCAGAAGGCTTAAAATAATTTATTTATCATATGTGATCAGTAGCAAAAGGTTTGGAGTCGTTTAGATATGTAAAACTCATTTTATGGCCCGTAAGGGCAAAACCGACAATTACCGGATTAAGCCTACGACTACTAGTTATGCTCAGCCTAAAATTAATTAAAAATCTTTAAAAATCCCAAAATAATATATTACATCAGTGGGTATTAAGTTTGATATCAAAAAGTGGGCTTAACTAGGCTATACGCTAATTACGCCATTTTATTAACATAAAGCTTTAAATTTGCGATAATGAGCATAACTCATAATCTACAAGTCAAACTGATGTCAACCTTTGCATACAAGTTTATATATCAGTAATCAAGGTTTCTACACTTTTACATTTTCATAAATCACGTTTTAAGGTAATAAGGGCATAACGGTCAACATATGAGCAATTAACGGAAACATGCATATTAATTGGATAACTAATGAACCGAGGTGCATAATCACAGAGGGTTATTCTAACATGCAACCTAGTCCAATTAAAGCTCTGAGGCATTTCTAAAACATGCCTAAACGGGTCAGAGCTGAAAGTCAAAGTGAAAGTCAAACTATGTGACTTTCGGTTCCGAACCGGGTCTAAACAGGAAATTGTCGGGTTGAACATGTTTAGACATGTTCTTACACTTATTACCAAGTTATAACAATGATTAAACAGGTTGTATATGATCTACATTGATAATTATGCATAAATAGCATTTTAGACTTCCTGTTGACTTTTTAAATATAAGTTTGACCCGACTTTTGACTTGCTTAGAGTGGTAATCAGTGGGAACCCTTTTAAGGGTTTATTACCCACATAAATACCAACCCATAACTACTTTTAATTCGAGATATGACTGAGCCATTAATCCTTAATCTCGAAGTCAAACCGTAATTACGACGGTTTGACTTTTAGCTAAAATACTAAGCTAAACTCAATTTAGAAAGGACTAGCAGACTTACAAGGGTCCTATGCACGAAATATGATCACTTGGAGGCAGGCTTGAGCTCCAGAATCGATCAGAAATGCAGAGAATGGTGTGAGGAATGTTTGTGAACTTGAAGACCCTTTTATAGTGATTTCAATCACCACAATTGGTTGACAACAAAGCCTAGCACACACCACAACTGATCAACACTTGTTTCTAGTGTCTAGGGGGTGTTTTAGGGGTCAAGTGACGTGGAAAATCAGTTAAAGATCGCGCACAAAAGCCATGGCAGACCACAACCCATTTTTCTCGGTACTGGGGGTCGGACGCGGCCCGCCTCACGATTAGCCGGACCCAACGCGGGCCGCCTGGGCCTGATAAACAGATTTTCAATTTTCTTTTGTTTTGTTACTTGACCTTTGGCTTCACGAAGGGGCAATCAAGGTTATTTCTTGCATTTTGACCCCCTTATAATTACCCACAAGGGCTTTAGGACCTATACCCACTTTGCCAAGTCCCTGAACACTTCCGGTTAACCCGAAAAGTCTTAACTTTCAACGTTTGCACTTTAACCCCTCGCACACGAATTTGATCATAACTTTCTCATACGATAACGAAACTTTATGAAATTTATATCGTGCATTCTAGTGAGCATATTTAACATTTACAAATCTTCGGGTTTGTCAAAAGGTCACTCAGAGGTATATCTTTAAACATGTTGACACATTTAACCCCTGTAGTTTGTAATCTCTCACTTTTTGCTTCGTATGATCCATGATTTATTCGTTTGATGTTATAAACATCATGTAGGGTTATTATGAAGTATATTTATTCACTGTTGACATTCAGAACCCGTAAAATCACATACTTTCCATGTTTGTCAACTTTAGTCCTTTTATAACATTCTTTCACACGTTCAAACTTTATGACACGTGTCAACACATTATAGGACGTGAATTTTCGAGGTGTTACAGTAAACCATATTTGGATAAATTTGTAATTGTTTTTATAGACGATATACTTATTTATTCCAAAAGTCAGACAGAGCATTGTGAACACCTTCAGGCACTCTTAACTTTGTTAAGAAAAGAAAAGCTTTATGCCAAATTCTCAAAGTGTGAATTTTGGTTAAAGGAAGTGCAATTCCTAGGACACATGGTGAATCACAAAGGTATTCACGTAGATCCTGCTAAGATAGAGGCAATTACCAATTGGAAGGTTCCACAAACAGCAATGGAAATTAGAAGTTTTATAGGTTTAGCTGGATATTATCGACGGTTTATTAAGGATTTTTCCAAGATAGCCGTACCATTAACTAAGTTAACCTGTAAAGCTATTAAGTTTGACTGGGGACCTAAACAAGAAGAAGCCTTTAGGATTTTGAAACAGAAATTAACAAATGCTCCAATCTTAGCCTTACCAGAAGGAACTGAAGATTTTGAAGTATATTGTGATGCTTCAAAACTAGGATATGGATGTGTGCTTATGCAACGCAAAAAGGTGATTGCATATGCTTCAAGGCAATTGAAAAAGCACGAAGAAAATTATACGACTCATGATTTAGAATTAGGAGCCATAATTTTTGCCCTTAAGATTTGGAGACATTATCTGTATGGAAGTAAATTTACTGTTTATACAGATCATAAAAGTTTAAGATATATATTTGGGCAAAAAGAGTTAAACATGAGGCAAAGAAGATGGATGGAAATCCTAAGTGACTACGACTGTGATATTCAGTATCACGAACGAAAGGCAAATGTAGTTGCAGATGCCTTAAGTCGTAAGTATTATGAGAAACAACGACGGGTTCATGCTCTCAGATTAAATCTACAAATAGATTTAATGGAACAATTGAAGAATGTTCAAGCTACAGCAATCAAGGATGATGCTGAAGGAATGAAAGGACGAATAAAGGAATTAGAACAAGGAGCAGATGGAATTTGGAAATTCCACAAAAGTAGAATTTGGGGTACCTAAGCAAGGAGACTTAAGACCTGAGATTTTAGAAGAAGGCCATAAATCTAGGTATACTATGCACCCAGGAAACAATAAGATGTACCAAGATTTAAAAAAGAACTTCTGGTGGATAGGAATGAAAAAGGATATAGCGCAATATGTTTCTAAATGTCTCACTTGTTCACAAGTTAAGGCAGAACATCAGAAACCTTCAGGGTTACTACAACAATTAGAAATGCCAGTATGGAAATGGGAACTTATAACGATGGATTTTGTTACTAAGTTACCCAAAACCAGAAAAGGTAATGATGCGATTTGGGTAATTGTGGATCGATTAACCAAATCAGCTCACTTTCTACCAATGAAAGAAACCTTTAGTATGGAAAGGTTGGCAAAATTGTACGTAGATGAAGTTGTATCCTTACATGGAGTTCCACTCTCCATTGTTTCTGACAGGGATAGTCGTTTTACTTCTCATTTCTGGAAAAGCTTTCAGCAAGCTATGGGAACTCGACTCAATCTGAGTACTGCATATCATCCACAAACAGACGGACAAAGTGAAAGGACGATCCAAACTCTAGAAGACATGCTTCGAGCATGTGTACTAGATTTTGGTAGAAATTGGGATGATCATTTACCATTAATTGAATTCTCCTATAACAATAGCTATCATTCAAGTATTGAAACCGCCCCATTTGAAGCACTGTACGGAAGAAAGTGCAGAACTCCAGTTTGTTGGGCAGAAATAGGAGAAAGTCAATTGTCAGGTCCTGAAATAGTGCAAGAGACGACTGATAAGATTACTCAAATCAAGGAAAGACTAAAGACGGCTCGTGATCGTCAGAAGAGTTATGCAGATAATCGGCTTAAGCCACTTGAATTCCAAGTGGGAGACAAAATACTATTAAAAGTTTCCCCTTGGAAAGGAGTTGTTCGATTCGGCAAGAAAGGAAAGCTAAGTCCAAGGTATGTACGACCATTTTCAGTGATCCAACATATAGGACCAGTTGCTTATCGTTTACAACTACCAGAAGAATTAGCTGGAATACATGATGTATTTCATGTATCCAATCTCAAGAAATGCTTATCAGATGAATCACTGGTAGTACCTCTTCGAGATATAGAGGTAAACGAAAAGCTAAAATTTGTTGAGAAACCTCTTCAAATTGAGGATCGAAAGATCAAGTTTCTCAAACATAAACGACTAGTTTTAGTCAAAGTCAGATGGGATTCAAAGAGAGGAGCTGAATACACTTGGGAGCTGGAATCAGAAATGAAGCGAAAGTAAATCTCGAGGACGAGATTTTTATTAAGGTGGGGAGGATGTAACAACTCTCATCAAAAGTCATATTTATTTAATTAAATTGACCAATAGGAAACCCTAATTGAGAAACCCAAGTGATTCTGAACAAACCCTAAAATTTTCAGAACATTTGGAATCAGGATTAGGGCCCCTAAAACTAAGGGGGGGTAAACCCTAGTTATAGTTATCTACAGAAAACGCTGTAAAAAAAAATGATAATTCACGAAACGTCGACTCAGCAGGCCTATACCAGTGACAAGCCTACCCTACTCTACCTTGACACCTCAGGCGAGTCGCGACAGGAACGTCGACATCTTCCGCGACACGCGGGGGAAACCATTTTCAAGTATAAATAGAACAGTCTGTTTCATGCAATTGAGTGTTCATTCGACGTTCAAATTCGAATTGTACGTTGAGTTATAGCATAAACAGTCCCAAAACACACACTGATCACGAAGTGCTGCCACAATTCAGGGTAATAACTCGATCGCTGCTACGATTCAATGTCCGATCGATTAAACTATCCAATGGATGTCTAAGTGTTGCCCACATTAGGGTTTATGCTTTGTCATTCGTCGTTAAATCGATGGATGTTTAAGTATCGCACTTTGTCATTCGTTGTGAAGGTTGTAATCTCGTGAGTTATCGTAAATGCTGTATTAAGTTACTAACCTAGTTTGTGTGCCTGATTATTTAAACTAGGTTATCAAGGCTAATCAGTAGGCTAAGCTCTGATTCAAAATTTAATCTGCAATGTGAGTCATTCTCTTTTTATCACATCTGTTTACAAAAGTATGTTTATTTTCAAGGTTATAATTACAGGGATTAAGTCTTTGTAATCACCATATTACAGCCGGTATGTGGGGTATTGTATACATTACTTGATAATCGTCACCATTGGGGCAGCCAATGGGGGATATGACCATAGTCACAGATCCGGTCGAGTGACAAATACCGTGGGTAGTTGGTTTGATATCAGGAACATTGTAATCGCTCTTAATACTGTAAATTATAACAAATGAGTCGTTTTAGTAAAATGAATGAACTCACTCAGTATTTCCCGCTGACAAAACCTTTTTCAAACATGTTTCAGGTGATCTGTTATGATCCAGGAAAAGTGCCGTAAAGCACTACAAGCTTAAGGAAGTGGCTCAGTATAAAAATAAAGAAACATGTTTTGTAAAATAAAAGATTTCTTTGTGAAATCTCAAGATTGTAAATTACCGGGTTTTATCCTAAGTTGTGAAATAAAATAATCGGGAAATATCTCAGTTTTTAAAATGATCCTGAAGAAACTTCCGCAGTTAAATAAATACCACGGGTTTTTTGTCCCGCGGCTCCTGAAACGGGTTAAACCGGGTCAGGGGCCGTGACATTATGCATACTCAAACTCCGAAATTTATAAGGAAAGAATGAAAAATTTGCATGACAAACATATTAAACCTAATGAATTTCGGGTAGGAGATCTCGTTCTTTTGTTTAATTCACGACTTCGATTGTTTCCTGGTAAATTAAAGTCTAGGTGGTCAGGACCTTTTTCCGTCACCCATATTTTCCCACACGGTGCAGTAGAAATTAAATCTCGAAATGGGTCTCCATTCAAAGTCAATGGCCAACGGCTGAAACTTTATCAATGATTCATTGAGGATGAAGAGGAAGAGATTTCGTTTCAAACGATGGAAGAATGAAACCAACATCATACCTGGTAAGTTACGAACGATTGAGACGACAAAATAAAGCGGTAAGTTTTCTAACCCAAGCTTATGGGAAACAAGGGCACTCACACGAGCACATAATATATATATATATAACTTTGCTCGGCACGAGGCCGTGTCCGCTGGACACGGGGCCGTGTCCGCGCTGCAGTCGGGATATATCCCCTTTTTCAAAACAGTTACTTCATTCCACATACCCCGTTTCCCCGAAAAAGCTCTGGTTCCAGGCGATTTTTCGCAGACTTTCGACGTCTCCTAGCACTCTAACAACATCAAGGTATGATTCTATTACTTTTAGTAATTAGATTAGTTACTTGCATGTAGTTAAAACACCAAAAATTTGGGGAAAAATCTAGGGTTCTTGAAGTTCATACAGATCGAACCTCAAATTTTTGTGTAGATTTGTTTGCATTTAGTTAGATTAGTGTTACGGGAAGTAAATACCCTTGTATTGTTCATAGATTCACCCGATTTCTCACAAAAACCCCAAACCCTTGTTCTTGAACCGAAAAAGATAAAATTGATAGGGTAAACGGGTTATTTTGGGAAAAACGGCACTTAGGGTTTCATTTTCGGGGGAAGCCGCACCTATTGGACCAAAAATTTTCAAGTTTTCGAAACCAGGTCGAAAAATGGAATTTTTGAGTAACAGTCGCCTGGACACGGGGCCGTGTCCGCTGAACACGGGGTCGTGTCCAGCCCACTGTTTGCAGTTTTGTCCGAAAATATTTCTGTTTCGTGCTAACTTTTGGTGTATTCTTTCAGATGGCTAGGAAGTTCACAAGATTCAACGCCAATGAGCTCGATGCTAGAGCCCGATACGAGATACTTCAGACAAGGCCGGAGGAATACCCGAGGCAAGCATGCACGGAATTGTTAAATGTGGTGAATCAAATCGACCGTTTCAACAACATTGTCACGGGACCACTCAGAGTCGCCCTAACAACTCGACTCCGTTCCGTCCACGAATGCACTTTGGAGTTCTATAGCACCTTCGCATTCAACTCGAGGTGCGACCCGTTCGACAATGACGGAGTGTCATTTCGATGTGGCGGAATGAGGTATTCGATCTCTATGGCACAATTTGGTTCGATTGTCGGGTTGTATGCAGAAGAGGATGCAGGAAACGAAGAAAATACTGGAGGAATGAGAGAGATATGTGAAAACGAATGCCAAGCTATTTGGGCTCAGATTGGTGAAGGGTACTACAATCCGAGCAGCACTAAGAGTACAAAGCTGAGGGATCCGCTCTACAGATACATCCATAGGCTCCTCGGCTACTCTCTTAGCCAAAGGCATGATAGTAGTGGCGTCGTTGGGTTAAGAGATTTGGTTGTCCTCCACTGCATCCACAACCGCAGGCCGCTCGATGTTCCGTTCCTCATGCTCCGAAACATGCATCATAACTGCCTTGCTAGTGCACCGACTCCTATCTTCTTTGGGGGATGGGTGTACCGTCTCTTTAGGCACTTCGCCCACATACCTAGGTCATTTGAGAGGAGCCCATGGTCGGGTATGGTGGACATACACATATGCCGCTCAATGAACCTGATTTACGAGGCGGAAGACGGGACGGTGAGCTTTCAAAGGATGCAAGGTCATGCATGGAACCCGCAAGAAGCACTTGTCCTCCAAGCTCCGCAACATCATCAGTATCAATACCAACCCCAAGGTGATCCGGGCCAATCCTCCTCAGGAGGCGGTTTTCCTAATTTCCAAAGTTTGCATGATTTGTTGCAGGAAAACCTTATGTGCACCAGGAACACTTATAACATGGCGAGAAACACGTACCACCGGGTCGGAGCTATCGAAAGAAACATATCCGACATCCAAGATGATGTTGGATATATACGAGACCACATTGCACGCCATGGAGGGGATGATGATGACGACGATGATGATAATGATGCCATGGAATAGGCGGGAGGAGCGGAGGAAGAGGAGGTTGTTTGATGGTTCCCCAGGTTAACCCTTTTCCACTATTGAACAATTGATGGCCTGCGTGCCACGTGTTGAACAATTTACTTTCCCTAACTTCTTTTATTTTCTGCATTTTTTTTTAACTTTGACATGGATGTTGAATATTGGTAAAAGTAGGATGTTTGCTATGGTATGGTATGGTGTCTATTGATTAAGCAGGTACATACGAGGCTTAGAGTGCTAAACATTAGTACTACTAAAGCCGGGACAGGAAAACCGACGAAAGAAACCTGTTTTTCAACTTTGCAGACTGTCCACACGGGGCCGTGTCCAGCCGACACGCCCCCGTGCCCACTCCCCTGAACCTGCTGTCTTTTTAAATTCTGCAGACCTTGACAGACACGGGGTCGTGTCCAACCAACACGCCCCCGTGTTCACCTTCTATAAGTTTTCGTTACTGGCACCTGAGCACGGGGTCGTGTTCACTCAACACGGGGTCGTGCCCAGGTAACCAGTAACACAAAATTTTTGCTTTTTACACCTTTTTACACATTCAATCAACCTAAAAACTTATTTTTGGGACACATTGAGGACAATGTGTAATTTAAGTGGGGGGGGGGGGGGGATGCTAAAACCTTGAATCTTGCAAGTCCTAAATACAAGCCTTATACAAAACTCTATTGGAACCGCTAATCACCCCAAATTTTTTCAAAAATTTTCATTTTTTTTTACTTGTCTAGGTTTAATTCGGGAAATTCAAGTTCTCAAAAAGGTTATATTTTTACAAATTTACAACCGATAGCGTCGTGATAAAAAGAACCAACATAAGAAAATTATGAAAAGGCATGACAAGCTTAGTTAAAATTTGATTATATATACTTGATCACATAAGAACCCATTCCCACAAAAGTGAGTTTTGAGCCTTTATTGAGCAAACACTTACATATCATTTGACTAAATGCTCATTTTCGTTTCTTGTGTGAATAGCCGCTTGGTTCTTACGACTCTAGAACTTGCCATGACGATACATTCCCGGTCCTTACCAACTTAAACCCGAGTAAGTAAATGACGGAGGCATTAGGACTAACCCTTTTTATTTCTACACCATTATTTTTCTTTTTTTTTTTACCACCTACCCAAAATCCCCCTAGTTAGCCCCATTGAGCCTAAATCTTTTCATTTCATAACCCAAACCAAACACCCTTTTTACCCACCAAAACCTTTTTTTATTTTTACCCTTTGTTTTAGTAACAAGTTCGATTTTTCGTATGACTTTTAAAAAAAAAAATATTTGCGTTGATGATGAAGCAAAAGAAAATAAACAAACAAGTTCATCAAAAATAACTTTGTTTGAATAATAGCTTCATCAAAATAAAAGTTACAAAAATAGAAAGTCTTACGAAAACCGACACTTGTTACGCCTTTCGCCTTTTTCTACTAACCACTAACCACTCACCCAACCACCTACCTTTAACCCAAGCCTAACCCTTCACCCACAAAAGTCCTCTTGATATTTACAAAGGTATATAAGTTAAAAAGGAGGAGGATTGATTGCTTGGCAAGCCTATGGTAGGAGTAAGTTCCATGCCGCTCTCGAGTGATCCACAAAAATACATTTTCGGCCGAGTGTTAAGTGATCCCCGTGAGGTATGTGAACTTGTATATAAATAGAATTTTACAAAGGCATGTTATGCCCTAATAAGTAATTTATCTTATGAAAAGTTTTAAATAAATCATGACGAATAGGATTGTAAATAAATAAAAATAAAACTAAATAAAGAATCTTGGAAATCCCGACACTCTACGACAAGCCCAAAAACCTTTTTCTCTACCCATTCCATTTGGGAGTGTAATAGCCACATATTAAAGAGTTTTGCTTGAAGACAAGCAAAGATTCAAGTGTGGGGGTATTTGATGTGTTAAAAATGCAACATATAAATTTCATCAAATGAGGCATAAAACTAACCCTTTTTTAAATGAGCTCAAATTAACAAAAGAAGCAAAAAGACATCAAAATCTAACATAAATACAAGAAAAGGAACAAGACGTGACATGCCCGACCCCACGACAGCATCTTCCCAAGCAAAACAAGAGATCAGAAGCCTGAACACGCCCCGTGCTCAGCCAGCACGGGGGCGTGCCCAAGTGTCAACAGAAAAGACAAAGTGGTAGAAGCTTCTATTGCCCACCACGGGGCCGTGCTCAGCAGACACGGGGCCGTGGTCAACTATAAGATTCGCACAATCCAGCAAATCTGCATAGTACAAAGATTCTTCTGCACCACGGGGTCGTGCTCAGCGGACACGGGGGCGTGGTCAACTAAAAAGACAAAACTGCATTAAATGAAGAAAGAGAAGGATGTGGACACGGGGCCATGCCCACTGGACACGGGGCCGTGCCCGAGCTTCTGTTCAGCCTATAAATAGGAGTGCTTGGCTTGAGCTCAAACCATCCCTTGGCACACCACCTCTCTCACACTTCACCCACCACCCACCACCACCATAACACCATCATCCACCACCATCATCCATTGTCCATCGTAGAGTGTGTGAGTCGTCTCGGGATCCAAGATTGATCGTAAGAGTTCTTGACAATCAAGGCCATGTTTGCCTAAGTCTCTTACATCACTTGGTGAAGACAAAGTGTCTAGTTTAATACTTTTTATTTCTAATCTTTTGCACTTTTTATTTGGTTTTGTATTAATGACTTTAATAACTAGTTGCTTATGTTGAAGGTGATCTTTCCTTATCGTTTGTCTGTGGTGTCTTGGCATTATTTTACTGTCTATATAAAATAAAAGATTTTCACCATTCATATCTCCACGGTCTATATGGAGGTATGTTGGCTACCTGGTCGGGGGTTAAGGGAACGGTTTGGTAAAGGTCTTGCCATTGTTCAGCGTTTAGAGGTCCTGCAATGGACCTGGGTCAAATTTAGTAGGACCTCCTTCAATACTTAACGGTATTGGATGGCGGGGGTCCAAACTCTTTGATCCCCTCATAAGTTAACTACTATTAATACTATAACCCGGCTACTTAGGACTGTATCCCTGCTGACCCAGACTACTTAGTCGAGGGTAACGTCACCTCCAAAAGAGGGGCCTACCATAATTTGCATTAATAACTTAATTAATTATCTTCCAATAATCCACCCTTTTAGGATTGTATCCTTGCTGACTCAAACTACTGGGGTGAGGGTAACGTCACCTTCAAAAGAGGGGCCTACTACAATAACTAAGATAATCTCTTAAAATAGTGCAAAAGTGCGGAAATAATCAAAGGTTACACTAGATACGAGTCGGAACCAAGTGATTCATCTTGTCTATCTGTTTTTCTTTTTTTTATTTTATTTTTCAGCATTTTTAGTTAGTTTTTATTTTTCTTAGTTTAAAACATTTTTCTAAATTTTTATTTTGATTAGACGTTGAGGATAAACCGGTACTAAAAGCTCTTGTGTCCTTGGACGACCTCGGTATCTTGCCAACACTATACTACGCTCACGATGGGTGCACTTGCCCATATGTGTGTTTAGTGTTAGTAAAATATCGTGTTTTATAAATTTAAAACTTGGCTAAAAATAAGTGTTAAAGGGGCTTAAAATATACACCTAATATATATAACACTTCACACGCATCAATTACGGACGCGTAGGAAAAAGAATCGGGTAAAACGGATCAATAATGAAGAAGTTATGGCCGTTTCCGTAACAACCGGTATTGCTGAAAAATGCAGGACCCAGCTCCAAACCTGCTGGAAACTGGTCTCCCCCGCGTGGCGCGAGGGAGCAACGTGGCGCTGTCGCGTGGCGCGACGGAGCCCTGTTTTGGCAAAAAAAATTATTTTAATCAGTTTCGCTTCCCGGACTCGTTTAAATACGTTCTAAGTTACGTATGACTAATCCAACTCATGTTTTATGAGTTTCAGGTATTATTTTAGCACCGGCGGACGATCAAACACAACGAAGAACCGAACACGATCAAGAAATAAGCTTCCGCACTATGTATCGTTGTTATGTTAAATGACGAACTCACACATGTTCTGTTGTATAGTTTTAATTCTGTAAAATGTTTAATGAACCCGTATTTTCAATGTATTTGAAATCATAATTACCCGTTTATTTTCGTAATCTATACGAAAACCGTCAAATGATAATAAGGGTGTTACATCTACACCACGAACTGATGTTTCAGATTACTTACAAAAGAAATCGGTGTCCTCAGGTTCGTCATTATAAGAGCCCGCACCATCAGGTGGGCTACCCCACGTTGAAATTCCTATTGCTTATGCAGCTTTCTCAAGACACTTATGTAGGTATTCATCATAGCACTGCAAGGTAAAACATGTATTGTAAAATGAAAAAAGATTATGATTCTTTATTATTTTTATCACAGTTAAAAGGTAGCAAACCAGGTATTCTTTTGTCGACTCGAACTGGCACTTACGTAGGCATTCATCATAGCATTGCAAGGTAAAACATGTATTAGCACGCCTAGATATTGCCTGCATATATGTTATTACAATCGATTCATAACGTTTTACAACCTCTTACAAAGTACTGAAAACACTTTTGATTTGACCCGTTTGACGCATTGGATAGAACGTACTTTCAACCACTGTTGTAACTCAACAGTGGTTTAACTCAATGTTTTAACTCAACAGTGGTTTCAACCACTGTTTTAACCCAACAGTGGTTTAACTCACTGTTTTAACCCAAAAACAGTGGTTATGGCAGTGCTTAACAGGTGTTTGAACCAAAAAACAGAGGTTATGACAGACTTTTAAGGATTAATGAAAAATTTTAGTAGAAACAGTGAGTTAAACCAAGGAAATGAAATAACAGAGGTTGACTTTCAGCAGTCGACAACATTTAGTAGAAACAGGTGTTTGAACCAAAAAACAGTGGTTAAGGCAAACTTTTAAGGATTAATGAAAATTTTTCATTTTTAGCTATTTTTAAGGATGGATTTTTGATTTTCTGAAAACATTTTAATGTTTTTATGCATAGAAAACGGGATTTTGCTTGTTATTCCATGTTTAGCATGCCAATCCTAGAGATCAAGCTTTCAAAGGTGGATGTGTCTAATGCTTTTGTTAGCACATCTGCCAGCTAATCTTTTGTTAGCATATCTGCCAGTGATTTTGAGAGAAATGGATGATAACTGCTTTGAGAAAGGAATTTTGAATTCGATTCGACAGTAAAAACCCTGTTTGGGGGTTTTGATCAGGGTTTTATAGGGGGAAAGTGAATCCTGACATGGCAGCGGTTACAAAAAGATCTGACTGCTATGTACTGTCCACGTGCCAACCTCTGATGATAATGGAGGACAGTTGGTAGGAAACCACCGATGGAACAATATCAGTGGTTTGCAACGGTTACAAATGAGAACAGTGACTGACTTTAAGCTAGCAGTGGATACCCATCACTGGGTTAAAACACTGATTTTGAACAACAGTTTTTTTATTTTTTATTTTAACTTTAATTTTTATCACCAAAACAATATTCGAGGAACTCTTATCTCATTGGAATGTAACGATTATGTAAAATTGTAATTTCATTGTAATTCTAGTTTTCATTTGATAATTTCATTCTATAATTAATTAACCACATCAACAATAAAAATGTGAGCAGTGGATGTTTTTTAGGAAAACCAATGATTGTCAATATCAGTGGATGTCAACAATAAAAATGTGAGCCGTGACTATTTTTTAACTATCAGTGGATAGCCAACAGTGATTGGAACACAGATGTTTGGTCAGTCAGTGGTCAACATGAAGAATGAAGAAACAAAGGTTGTCTTTCAGCAGTGGATAACATTTAACAATCAGATGTTTGAACCAAAACAGTGGTTGTAACAGACTTTTAAGGATTAATGAAAACTATCATTGTTAACTATTTTAAGGATGTTTGACCTTAAATAGATATTTGACCTTAAACATCTGTTTGGACATAAACAGATGTTTGCGCTTAAACAAATGTTTGACCTTAAAATGAAGTTGGCCCATAAACATATGTTTGCAAAAAAAAGACCAATTTCAAGAATACTATACCCAAACAATTAAAATGAGGAGCTTAATAATCATCCAAGTGTTACTGATAAACAAAATTATATAATAATACTTATAGCAGACGTTATATAATAATACTTATTCATCATTAGCCCAACCACTGTTAGTATCAAATCCTCTGTTAAGCATTTTAAGATTGAATATCATCTATTGTTTGTTAACATCTGTTGACACATAGCAGACCTTTGCATCTTCAGACATTTATTCATCAGCAGATTTTCTCTTTCGTCAAACTTTAGTCAATAGTGGTAATTTAAGAGTGGTTAGAATACACAGTTGTTTCATAATCAGCAGATGTTCTCTTTTACCAAACTTTAACTACAACAGAACTTTTTACAACTCCAAATATTGACTCTCTGTAATTTGCAGGAGCACAGATTCTTCAAAAAACTGTTTTATCTTTGCACTCTCCTGCTGACCATCAAACGAACCTTTGATACTATTAAACCTCTGTTGACTTACCAAACAGATGTTCAGACACAATTCAACATCAACATAATCTGTTCACCATCAAACCAATCCTTGACACTATTAGACCTCTATTGACTACCAAACAGATGTTCAGACACAATTCAACATCAACATAATCTGTTCACCATCAAACCAATCCTTGACACTATTAAACCTCTGTTGACTTACCAAACAGATGTTCAGACACAATTCAACATCAACATAATCTAAATCTTACTCAAACATTAAATAATAAGTAAAAATAAAACACAACATAGATTCATAAAATTAAAATTTATTCATTTATTCATGACCTTAAAACTAAAAGTCCAATAATTACATCACATACTGAACAATATTAAAGTTCAAATCTAAGAATAACAGCAAGAATTAAGAAACTTTAGTTTCAACTCCATCGATTGCTGAACCTCTCGATGTATGTCCTTCAGCATCGCCATGAACTGCACGTCCCTATCACCTCACTCTATATTACTGAGAACACAAAGCTCACGAACGGAAGTTGAAGGCATCCGCATAAGATCTCTGGAAACCTGCTCTCTAGTGAACAGGCCAACTTGCAATCCATCAAAACATCTCTTCAGCTCTTGAAGAGTAGCCCTATCTTCATACACCTGTTCCTCGATTTGCCTGACAAAACGCTGCTTTAAATCATCTGATTTTGCATTTGTGAATGACGTCATTTGAATAAACTATATTACTCGACTTTCCTGAAAGTATGATATCTTCGTAGGAAAACTTGATGAAAAACAGGTGAAGTTACTATGAGTTTATATACTGAAATTTGTAATTGTGAAAACGTGTATATTTAATATAAACATATTAATGTATATTTCAAAACAGCAGTCCTTTAATGCACAAACCTTTTCAAACCCTAACTTTTATGGGAAAACTGTAAAATTAAATACCAAGAAACCCAAGGGACAAAATTTCGAAGTTCAAAGAACAAAAGCAGATTATCACAATTACAATTAACCTCTTCATTTACCAAGTAGACGCGTTTTTAAACTCTATAAAAGACTGATGATTACTTTTGATTCAAAACATCAACAAATTGTCCTACAAATCACTTTCTGTCAAAAATTGTTCCAAATCACAAAACCAACAAAAAATCTACATGGCAAACTTCCGCTTCTACCACTGGTCAGACACCAGCGATGTTAAAACACAATTCTCGATGTGGTCACTCAAAGAACAAATAACAGACGAAGAACTAAACAGTAAAGTCGACAACATCAATGACACTAATTTCAACAAAACCTGGAACAGCATAGCATTGCTCGATGAAGTCCTCCACTCTCCTCCATCAGAGTTCCAGAAGAATACAGAAGAGTTTCTGACACAACTTCTAAAACAGGATCAGAAAATCTGCCACATGCTAACTGACCTGAAATTCAAAAGAGAGCATGAAATCACATGGAGAAAGGCCAGAGTCTACGAAATCCTAGCAAGTGTTAACTCTAGTGTGTAATACTTTATAAATATTTCATTAAATTTGTATTTTTCTATGTAGTAGTTCATTTTAATAATATAAACATGCATCTTAACATATTCTAAAACGTCAGTGTAAATAAAAACTCTCAACATCGTCAATAGTTAATCAAAATAAGAAACAAACCTAAAATGCAAAGGTCTCTTCTCAACTGTTGTAGCACATCTGACTTTTCATGATATTGCACGAATCTATCCTTTCTATAAAAGGAGAAAATCTTACTAACGCAAGAAAACCTGACTTTCGTTTTACCGAAAATCCAACAATGCAACTCTCTCATTAAAGAAGATAACACGTGCAACTTTTCACGATGTTGCAACAATGATACTGCAACATCGATATTGAAAGGTTGATGTGTGATGGGAAGCTTCATTGAAACAACGATGTTGGAACACTGATACTGGAACGATAACATGTAAACACAATCAACAAACATTCGAACAAAGAAGTGTAATCAGAGATGAGCGACTGAATCACGAGAAAGATGCATTTGAGAGAGAGAGATACGCTCACATATATGAGCGAGCGAGATTTGAATGTGAAACCAGATAATTATATCTTATTTATAGGATTAGAATATATGGTTTGAATTTTGAATGTGGAGCCAGAATTTTGAATCTCGACAGATGTTTATTGGGAACTGATGTTTGATTATATAATGTTGAGGGCAGATGTTTAAACAAATTTTAAATGATATTTGAATCTCGACAGACCTGGTTTGGATTTTAAAGTGGGCCAGACCTTTGAGAGAGAGAAGAGGGGTTTGCATTTTGAAAATGGAGCCAAAACTTATGTATTATAGATACGTGCAGTGGTTTTGATGGCAGTAGTTTGGATTTTAAAGTGGGCCAGACCTTTGAAATTTTAATTTAGAGGAGTGGTTTGGATTTTAAAGTGATTTTAAATTAACACCATCAATAATAAAAATGTGAGCAGTGGCTGTTTTTTAGGGAAACCGCTGATGGTCAATATCAGTGAATGTCAACAATAAAAAAGTGAGCAGTGGCTATTTTTTCCTATCAGTGGATACCCAACAGTTTTTGAAACACTGATGTTTGGTCAGCCAGTGGTCAACACGAAGATTGAAGAAACAGAGGTTGTATTTCAGCAGTCGATAACTATTAACAATCAAATGTTTGAACCAACACAGTGGTTGTAACAGGCTTTTAAACAGATGTTGGGGCTTAAACAGATGTTTCGCCTTATATATCTGTTGTCTGGACTTAAACAGAAGTTTGACCTTAAACAGATGTTTGCCCATAAACAGAAGTTTGACCATAAACAGATGTTTGGCCTTAAACAATTGTTTGAGCTTAAATAAATGTTTGCCCATAAACATCTGTTTGCAAAACAAGACCAATTTCAAGAATACTATACCCAAACAATCAAAATGAGGAGCTTAATAATCATCCAAGTGTACTTGATTTTTATTTATTAGTATAAAGATGAAACAACTGTTTAATTTATAGTACAGATCAAACCACTGAAGTGATGTGATAAATACTGTTACATATAAACACTGTTGTGATAAACACTGTTACATATAAACGCTGATATCATAAAAATTGTTACATATAAAACACTGAGGTGATGACATCTAATGTAACACCCTAAAAATTTAACCTTAATTTTTAACAAAATTAGATTAAAGTACATGGCTTTCATTAACGAAGTTCATGAGTAACAAGACCTTAGTCAACTAATGACTAAGTTACATCATTTCAAAATTTGTTTAACGTGTGTTTATAACCCATACACAAAGACTACAAAAGATTTAAAACATTGCGGAAGCTTCAAAATCGAGTGTTCGGTTCTTCACTTTATCACTTGATCGCCATCCGTAAGCTTCACTAATTTACCTATGATCAAAACGTTAAACTCATTAGTTTTGATCGTTATTGTAAAACGTAATCACAATGATAAACATCACACTTGAAATAATAAACATAGAATAACTATTCTGGGTTCACCGTAAATTACGGTCTCACCGTAATTTACGGTGTGCCTTAAGAACTCCTGGTTACCGTAAACCAGTAGAGATGCACCGTAGCATGTCTAACCATTACCGTAAATTACGGTAAGAACTGGAAATCAAAGTTTTGTTTTGTTGATTCATCTCATTCACACAATTCTTGTAATTTGCTTTTCTATCAACCCATATCATCCAAATTCTAGTATTTCTAATAATGTGATAAATATTAACTAATAACATAACACTATTCATCATATTCCGGAGTATATATAAATCATGTTTCTCTTGATTAATTGACCCGTTTGGCTCGTCTAAGGAAATTCTCCTATATGACGACTACCAACGCGAACCAACTGAATTTTAATAAATCAATCAATGTAACGACTTCAATGCTTAATTCGAAACAACTCATATTCAAGATTAAATTTCATATTTGAATCATCCGAGAAATAAATGTAACGGGTCAAGTTACATACCTTAGCGCACGCCCTTCAACCGTGAGTCCCCACCGGCTTGTCCACTTGACGTTCCGGTATCTTGTCCTATAGAGTTCAATTTCAATACATGTTTAGAACTCTTTGTAACCACATTTCACAAATTAGTCAAAACATCACGATTAGGTGTTTTAACTACAAAATTCTAGTTTTCAAGCTTTCTTTGAGGCATTTCAACAAACACTTCATATGCAGAATTTTTATATCTTTAGTAATCAACTTCTTAGCTTACTAATTAGCTAACTTGACAACAATAGAGCCCTCCTATAGTGTTTTAATCATCATATCATTCTGGAATCACTTTCAAAAATCAAATTACACTAGAATAATCATCCTAAACCCTAGTGTTCATCTTCATCTTGTAAAACCCATAACCCACCTTCAAGGTGTTCATGAAATTTCCTGAATTTGGACATCATTTCACATGTGGTTGTCTAGGTTTCACTTCTAGACACTACATCATCTCTAATCAAATCAAACAACACACATGCAACATCTAATTTTAGATTTTCCAAAATCATGAGAATTTCAAACAAAGGATTAACACAAATTTTTACATACCTTGTAATCCTCTTGTGATGAGGATCACTATTCTATGTTCAGATTTCGTTTTTGATCAGATTTGAGCCCTCAATTTGATTGTTTTGTGAGATTAAGGTTTTTGGAATGGGGGTGTCGCCCCCTGCCTCTTCTTGATCGACCAACACCCTGGTTTGGGGTGTTTGGTTTATTTTTATTTGTTCAATTTTAATTAAGTTTTAGAGTTAACAACTATGGTCCCTCTATTTTGTTCAACATAAAGTTTGATAGCTTTTTTAATCACTCTATAAGCTATTTCTAGACTAGTTAACTAACTAGGTTAAAATTCCTAGTTAGTAAACTCCCATTTATTTAAGCTTTATAATTCTGATATAATGTTTTATATTTTCGGGATGTTACATCTAACAACCTAACAGACTATAAAACACTGATGTGAAAAACACTGTTACATGTAAACACTGTTAACATAAACAAATGTAGAATAACTAATGTTGATGTTGAACCACTATTGTTGTTGGACAGTGGTTCCCCTTTGGTTGATCAGGCCTTTGGTTCATCAGTGCTTGTCTTCAACAGGACTTTGGTCTTCATCAGTGGTTTGGTCTTCAACAAAGTAAAACTGATTGTAAGATTAAAACATTCAATGACTTACAGTACATAGGTCCAAATGATCTCAATCATGCACTAAAATTCCTATACTCATCTGAGATTATCTTCCGCTCCACCATCTTAATTCGTCTCTCCACAACTTCAATTGTAAAGAAAATGGCAAAAATCAAATACATGACTAACACAACCTCATTGAAAGTGGGACTGTAAATGTGTACCATACCGAATAACAAAAAGGGATGAAGCCTAAACTTTTGGGCTGGTATCACCTATCAACAGACCTGAAAACAAAATCAGTTTCTAAACAATGACTTCATGAAACTGAAAATCATTAAAGCAAACACAAATTAAGTAACAACCAACCTTAATTCAAAAGCCTGAAAATATAAAATTGCCACATGAACAAAAGAAATACAACTTGCTGCAAAAATAATAAAGTGTAAAAACAATCTCAAAAACTTCTCTGTAATTAAGTAGTTAAGCTACTCAATTTAGTTAACTACATAAACAATCCAACAATGAATTTACCGTCCTTCTCCTTCTCTTTCACATTTCAATCTCGTCAACAGCCGTCCGGCAGAGGTTGCTTCTAATCAACAAACTCTATAAAATAATAATAATAAAAAAATAAGCATAAAATCTATATATTCTGCTTGGATTGCTAGAATAATAGTATGAAAGTTGAAATAAAAACAGAGGATCAAGAAACATAGGAGCATAAAAAATTACTAACATGGGGGAATAAATCAACAAAACAGCTTGTGAAAGACATAAACTACAAACATATCAAAATCAGTCTACTCGTAATCACATGATACAACAAAGCAAGCATCTGAATAAACAATAACAAAGGAATGACAAAATCAAAAGCTACAAACAGAGTTATTCATATATTTCATATATATACAATAAGGATGAGGATCATGAGTGAACAACATCCTTGGTTGTGAACCTTGTGAACTAATCTCAACCATTGGTTTCAATTCTTGAGAAAAAAGGGCAAGATTGTAATTATACAAATTATTTTTTATTTTAAATTCTATTCCATAAACCAATGGCAGTTACATTCCTATTTCATAGCATATTTTACGAGATCTTCTTTCATTATATTCAAATTCTATCATATACCAATCAAACAAGATTTTCATCATTATCTCTTTAACAAATCACCAGCTAATCATGCGATTTACCTCCTATCCTCACATTCGGTGTTCATCGGTTCCATAAACCCAGAAAATTATCATCATCATCATCACGTAGTTTTTTTTGCTGCAGTTCTTACAATCTTTCATCATCATCGCAGAGGAGAACCACAAAAGTTACAGATCATCGCCGTAACCATCATCTTCGCCGAAATACTCTCTCTCACAGATCTCGAATTCCATTGATTTTCCTTCATCCAATCAGGTTTTATCTTCCAATTTTCCCTCTTAAACATTTGTTCCTTCTTATTCAATAATTAGGGTTCATAGGGTTTCCAGTTGAATTGGGTATAATTTGAAGATGGAGGGTGGCGTGGTGTCAACATAGAAACAGAGTACATACTCCACTACGGCGTCGTCTTACACCTACTGGGTCAGAGAAGTCAAATAAGATGTTGCACCACTCCCTATTCCTAGGAAACTCACTGCAGAGTATATTTCAGCTGGGTCTTGTTCATGTACTCATCTGGGTTCTGCTTGGAATAAGGTAAATTGTTGTAGTTTGTTTTGTTTGATTGATGCTAGTATTGATTTAACAAGATACTTGATTTTACTCTGTTTTTACGCGATATTATGATGTTTCTTTGGTTGATTTGTTGTAAAATCGTTGATGTATGATGTTTGGTGTGCACATTTTGTTGTAAAATCGTTGATTTATGATGTTTGGTTGGTTGATTTTGTTGTACACATTTGTACAGAGGTTTTTACTCTGTTTTTAGGCGATGGTATACTGCGATGTATACATGTGTATATTGTCTGCAACCTGGGTTGTACACATGTGTAGAAGCAGTCGATACACAGGTATACAAAAGGTTGGTTATTTGTCTGCAACCTGGAATAGTGTAGACTTATGTAATGCACTGTTGTGCACATGTGTACAGACTGTTGTACACAGGTGAACATACCAGTGTACACCGAAGAACAAACTGTATTATCCATAAGTATTATTGTGACAATACAAGTGTCTAATTTTATGGAGCATGTGCAGGCAAATGGTGTTTGAAACCAAAGGTGGAAAAGGGCTGATGCATTTTCAAATGGTACAGTTGTAGGCAACGAAACAGGAAAACAGAGTAATCTCTACAACCCCAAATTCTACAAAGAGAAAAACAAATGCAGATCTTCAAGCCCCTCAAATGGATTCATCAGACAAGGTTATTCGTAGAAGTGGTCGTGTTCAGGCTAAACAATCGTGACATTTTTCTGAATATTTGTTAAACAATTTGTCAAGTTCTGATCTTTCATGTAGGGTTTAATGACCAGACTCACCAAAAAGAAGCATTTTAAATATTCATATGGAGGTGACATTCGAAGGATGGAGTCCGTTGGTACATGTCATCTAATCGGCTGCTTGTCACAACCATGTGCTACATTTGTTTAATTCTACGTTAGTTTTCCTTAGAACTTGTTTTTGTTGTCACAAAGTAGACATTTTACTCGAGATATGTTTCTAGAACAATGAGTTTTCTCAATGTACCTTCTATCAAGTTCAAAATGATTTTAGTAAAAGTTTGTAAGACCATGTGTTAATGCTTACGTTGGTTGGTTTTGTGAACCATATATACATGTTACCAAAACTTGATCTATACTACTACCCAGGTTTGTAAGCCCGTGTGTTAATGTGTATCGATTACGTATACACATGTGTACACAGTGTACAACCCAGGTTGCAGACAATATACACATGTGTACATGGCAGTATACACATATGTACACAGTGTATTAATAAATCTTCATAACCCAGTGTATTTAATAAAAAAAAACATGTACAAATGTCTACAACAAATCAACCAAGCAAAAATCATACCATCGCCTAAAAACAGAGTAAAAACCCCTGTATGTTACAAAACTTGATCTATACTACTACAACAACATCACAATAAAAAAACCTATTAACAAAATCTCTCTCTTGAATGATAACAAGCTGTAGATAATGAAAAAACCAAACAAACATTAATCTATACAATGCAAAACATAATAGTTTTAGTTTTTCTTGTTTGACCCGTCAGATATAATACATAACTTGACACGTTATATAAGTATACAGGTCTAAACAGACACCTCTAAGATAAGTAATTTGCGAGAATCTGAAACGAATTGAACCATAACAACGCGATGTGAACAACCCTGATAACACTCGCATAACATTGACTTTTTACAGTTGCAGCCCTTTATGTGCTTTCCAGCAACTGGCTTCACTTGATCTCCATCCTCTTGTTTTCATCCATTAATATTTAACAACCCATCAATAAGCATGCAAAGTTAATTGTATACAAGATAATCTTATAACCCACATACCACATTTTGGCTTGCTGGAGGCTCCACAAGACACTGAATCTTGGAACTAAACGCGATCGGATTTTTCGATTCAATCAGTTCACGTGTCTCTTCAACCGTATCTTCATAATCACGACTATTGGAGGCTCAGACCTGTATTGCATTGCTGCTTCAAACTCCAACCCATTCGGATGCTCGAACTTCCTTTAGGTAATTAATGACAAAACAGAGTATGACCAAAACTGTTTAATTAACCTTATTCTTCAAAAAAAAAATAAACAGAGGCACCAAACGATTTTACAAAATCTCAACCTTATTAAGCACGCTATACACAGGTGTACATCCAATTGGTGTACACCTTAACAACATTTAAACCCACATATGTACTTCAGTTAATTACTTAGGTTTAAAACTTGCTGAATATACCTTCTTCACATCCAGTACACAAGTGTACATTAACAACATTACATCATCCTACTAATTGTGTATTCCAAATATATCTTTTTTATCTATTTTCTATGGAAAAATCACATTTACACACAAATCAAATTGATGTACAATATAACTAAATGAAACTACACTTGTGTACTTCAAATTGATGTACACAATCACTACCATATACACAAGTGTACACCCAAAAAAATGTAACCAAAACATGAAGAACAAATGCATCCCCCAACCCATGGCTAGACTCAGGATTTCCGGCGACAGAGTTCTCGTGTCATCGAATGAAAAATCAGCCAAAAATACATTCTTATACGACCATCGCTCTATTAAACATATAACACAACACCATATTGATTCCAAACGAACCGATTTAACAAACCCGAACTTTTCGATTATATAAAAAAAACAAAATTAACACTAATGTACATCAATAATCAGTGTATTGAAGTATAAACTTACCGTCGTCAACCTTAGGTTATCTACCGTCGCCGGATTTCTTCTCCATCGACATTGTTATAATTGCCGGATTTGGGGTTTTTGAAAGAGATATCTTCTGATTAGTAGCAAGCTTCTAGGATATTTAGTTAGACCTTGATAGTTAGCAATGATTACGGGAGAAAAATATATCTTAGAATCAAATCATAACAATACGTTTCTGGTTGCAATAGTTAAAAAGGTTGTAATTTGACAAAAATATCCCTCCTGTTTAATTATACCTGTTTTATTTTAATAATTAATTAATAAATTAGATTACAATCTAATCTCAAGATCTAACAAAACCAATGGCTAGGATTTGTTCACTTTGTTCACAACTTAACCCTTGTTCACTCTAGAACACTACCCTATACAATAATAAAAACATTATTACAACATACCAGTGTCACCGATTAACAGGAGCTTGTACAAAAGGGTTCATCGAGTACGATAAGAAACCCTAGGAGATCTGCTTGTTCTTCTGAGGGTACAAAAGGGTTCATCGTGTTTAGTATGAGAAAATAAATAAAACGAAATAAAATTTATGAATGAAAAAAATAGATCTTACATGAATATTCTGTTCTTCAACTACTCGACGGTACATGATTTAGGGTTTCAAACGCAGATGTATCCAATAGAATTAACCTTTGCAGGACGTTGTTGAAGAGATGGAAATGTGAAGAAGGAGAAGGATGAAAATGGGAGAGAAAGGGGATCTTGTATGGAAAGGTGAAGGAGAAGAATGAAATAGGGTTTGTGAAAATGTGAGAATAAAGGGCAGTGGTTACTGTTGGGCGGGAAAAGGGGAAAAACAATGTCCTAATTAAGTGACACGTGGCCCAAATCACTTTCATTTATTATATATAATAGATTAAATAGAATGATTATACATTTGAGCCAACTTTTGATGGATGTATTATACGCTAATGCGGCTAAAACACTAGTCGAACAAAAAGGAACAGAGTGATACGGTTACAACTTACATCTATTTCTATTCTCAACAAAACAAATTCGTTCTTGAAGATCTTCACATCTAATCCGATTAATTATTTGTTAGTACCACCAAATAGGTTAATATGATAGCAAAGGAGTAGGATAGTGGGGGCGGGAGGAGGCGACCGACCCCCCGAACTTTTCACTCAGTAGTGGAGAGTATGTAGTTTTCGTATAGAAATTTTTGGGTATATACGTTTTCGACCCCCTGTTTTATAGAAATTTTTTGGTGTGTACGTTTTCAACCCCTCGGTCGGAAATCTCAAGCTTCGCCACTGTATGATAGTGCTACATGTTTTGTGAAGAAATCCAAGTTAAGTTTTCGTATTGGATTCTGCAATTTATCATAAAATTGGGCCGAGTTAATCATGGTTACAACATAATTTTAATTTTCATATATGTAAATAGGGGATATACACATGTGCAACAATGAAAAAAATATGTTATTGTAGTGTAATATATTTATATTCTTGTTTAATTTGTGTAGATTGGTGAGTAATATACAGAATCCTAATTAGGGATTTCCACAAATCGAGTACAAACTAATATTGTCTTTTAAGTGTTTTTTTCTATCACTCTTTTGATAGTTTAATTATCCTTCAGCCAAGATCATTGGACTTTTATGGCTTTTTTATTTGGGGGGGTTCTAACTAAACCGTATTATCCTTAAATGACCTATTATCCTTACACATCAATTAGGAAGGATAATAGGAGTCAAAATTGTGTACGGGTGAAATTTTCTAAACGTGTACAAAATAGAAGTTTTTTTTGAACGGCAAGGAATGACGTGTCAACCACCGTGACACCAAGCGTTGTGCCCAAGGTCGACTACTCGAGCGCCGCCAGCCCTTGGCTCTCCCAGATGCGCGGAAACCCGACCTCCACCCGCCCGAAGACACGATAGTGGAATAATCATCGGTAAAACATCGCCTTACATCCAAGACAAACCGGCACCACTCGTATTCGCCCTTCACCTGTATGCCTCAAAAAATAATTGAGAGAGTGAGAGTCGAACCTGGGTCACAAGGAACACCAAGTTTTTTCCCAACCACTCCATCATTACCTCATTAGCTACGAAATAGAAGTTAGGGTTGAGGGTATGGTTAATCACTCTAGGGTGATTGAGTGAAATCATACCCAATAACATTATGCCATGTCAACTTCTCATTCCACTCCTCATTTTGCACTCAATTAAGGGGTATGGTTAATCACTCTAGGTGTTTGAGTAGGTTAAAAAATAAAAAAATTGTGATCGGTTGAAAGGGGTTGGGACCCACCATTAAACCTCCCTCCCTCCTCCTTCCCGCATCGGTGAATATACACCGAAAACATTCAAAATTTCGGTGACTCAAACAAGTGGGGGTGGTCACCGATCGGTGACTCCCACTCAATCGCCCACTCACCGATTACTATACCCTCCACCCTTATTATGTACAAATTACGCCCCTTTTACTTTTAGTGTTATTACGATTGATTTCAAGTAGGGGTGTTTTGTGTTATTAATTTCAATATGATTTGTTTTATATCTAACTTTTAAGAGCATCTTTTCCACGATATTTACCCTATAATTATATTAAAAATAATTATATTTTCTTTTTACTTTTAATTAAAAAAAAATTTATACTTTTATCATTATCTTTTATTTTTCTTTCACTCACGACCACTTTCAAAATATATTAAAAAGTTATAAAATATGTCTCTCAAATATACATATGAACAGTAGCATTTTATCTCTTTTCCACTCACAACCACTTTTTATAATATAAAAACCTCTCACATAATTTGTTGTAAAGATTGTGAATGCTCTAACTACGTACTTACATGCCCACTTTACACTTAAGAGACAAGACTTGAACCCGAGATAGACATCTTCTTTTTGAACGGCCAACGAATCTTCCAAATGGGCTACTTGCGAAATTCATCACATCGGGATACACTCGCCTCCGAACCAGGGAAAACCCTCACCTAGGGCCAAAGCACGCCCGAAGGCACGACAGTGCGGTGAGGTAAAACCCGCTCAGTTCAAGGATCGAACTAACGATCTCCGCCTACTCGCCTAGTCTCCCATCATCACCAGGTGCATCAGAAAATAATGGGGAGAATAGGAATTGAACTTGGGTCTCTTAGAACACCAAGTCTCTCCCATACCGCTCCACCACCACCGACATAGACATCTTAACACGCCCAAAACTCCTTTGGCTTATCAAATACACACTTTTATAGATACGTGTTTTAAAGCATAAACACTATCATAATAAAAGGGAAACAAATATAAAAGTCTGATCTATCTATCTAGATTTTAGTTTGGGGAAAATATGTTATCATTACTGATAATATTATTCTGAAAAATGTAGTAGTTTGTAAACTAATCCTATAAATAAATAAAAACAAAAAATGGTATGAGATTATCACATATTCATTTAGATCAACTGCCAATCAGTAAATGTATACAAAGTCAAGTAACTAATAGTTATATTATTGACAGATCAAGCAAGCGTTTGAATAAGTTTTTGTTCAAATATACACATGTAAAAGCAAGGAAGATGGCATCTATACTTGTTGCCAGGGTGTCATAACTTCAAACAAAGATAACAAGATAAAGCAGCATTTAAAACAGCCACACAATACGAAAGTTCAATTGTTGGAACGACCGACTAGAGACCTGCTATAAGAAGTTTATACAGCTTTTGTGACCCGGGTCAAGCTTGTGATTGCTGCTGAGAAGCCCCGGGTTTCCCCTTATTTGCAATATTGATGACACGAATAATCTGCCTCTCATAAGTACACAGCTTGTCTTTAAATTTAGCTAGTATTCCATGCTTCGGGAGTTGTAAGAATTGCATGAAACGTTCCAATATGATTTTAAACTTTTTCAGCTTCTCAAATCGCTCGTTTTCTGGTTGCTGAGGAAGAGAATCGAGCTGAATAACAAAAGGTTATCATCAAAAGTCTTTTCTGTATGCATTTGCAAGATAACATATTGAATTAAATGATTCTACATGGTTTTAAATTGAAAAGATTCCCAATTTTGATAAGAGCCACTAACTTACCTGCTGGAATGTTGAAACGATTTTCTGATGCATGTCAAACAAATCAAGTAGATACAGGTCCTTCATAGCTTTTATCTGTAACCAGAAGAAAAAAATAATCCAGTTCATATAGCCGCCTATATATTGAAAAAGATTAATATATCCACTCACAGTTCATCGAAAATATTTGTAAAAATAAATTATTCCGCTTTAGCTGTTATGGCTATTTAATTGGAAGTTTGGAACAGTAGTAACTGCAAACACCTGTATACACCATTGACATTTGATTGATATCTTCAGTAACAACTTTTTTTCTACTCAAATAGCTTTAGATTTGGAAAAGGCAAATTGGATTTCAATAATCCGAACCGGCTCTTTTTGGCCGATATCCCAACTCAGTTATTTATCCACAGTGGTCCGAACTTTTCCATTTTGTTTGTAAAATAGTCCGCCGTTAAAAAAACATAACCGAGTTAAGTTTTTTTCCAAATTACAAACCGATGTTTTCGGGCTTTTGATCAGAACGAGGATATGAGTCTATTGATGTAAAACTTACCTCGAAACAATGCTCTAAACGACGAAAACAGTGCTTCAATACGGGTGTTTGAACTTCTAATCAACAAAAGTCAAGTCGTTTAGAGCACTGTTTCGAGGTAAGTTTTACATCAATAAACTCGTATCCTCGATCTGATCAAAAGCCCGAAAACAACAGTTTGTAATTTGGAAAAAAAACTTAACTCCATTATGTTTATTTTAACGGCGGACTATTTTACAAACAAAATGGAAAAGTTCAGACCTCTGTGGGTAAATAACTGAGTTGAGATTATTATCGGCCAAAAAGAGCCAGTTCGGATTATTCAAATCCAATTTGCCTTTTGAAAATTGTAATTAGTGCGAAAAAAAAAAAGCAAAATTAAACTTTGGTTAGAACAATGCTGATGAATTTTGTTCAACACATAAGCCAAAGGAGATGTCACTTCGTTCAAAAAATATAAGATAGCATACAACACCTTTTGATACACTTCCTCTTGCACATCTTCGCCATTTGGGTTGCCGGTCTGAGCTGTAGAATCTAGTAAATACAGGTCCTTCATAGCTTTTATCTGTAATCAGAAGGAAAGACAGAAAAATTACAGTGCCTATACTTAAAGAGATCAATATTCCCACTTACAATTCCTCGAAAACATTAGTAAAAATAAACAATCCCACTTTAGTTGCTTATTATATTATGTCATAACATCAATGCTATTCAAGTGGAGCAACTTTATTGAAAATCAACACAAGCATGATCACACACACTCTTGACTTTGATTGGTATAATGTGAAACCAGTGCAACGAAAGGCTAAAATAAACTTTGGTTTAGAATAATGGTGGTTATTTGCTCAAGCATAAAGTGATCTCAGGTGCTTTAACTGGTGTAAAAGAAATGTAAGATAAAATACAACACCTGCTGATACACTTCCTCTTGCCAATCTCCATCCTTTGCTGACGAATCTAATGGTACTGAGGGGTTTACGCTATTATATAAAATAGCAGCGTTTGATTTTGATCGCACGGGATTTTGTAATCTAGTCTCCATAGTCAGCATCATAAAGCATATCTTTCGTGTATATTCAGACTGCAAAACAAATAAATTACATGATTTTATATATAATTATGAAAACCTTGTAAGGTTTTATGTAGTATAAATTAACTGTATATAGGAATACAATAAGGATAATTATACAGAGAACCTATCCTAACTAATATCTTGAGTTAACTGCCATTTTCGTCCCTGTGGTTTGTCCAATTCTGCTAGTCCAGACCAAAATTTAAATTTGTACCATTTCCGTCCCTGACATTCTTGAAACATGTCAGTTCCGTCCAAAAAACTAACGGCTGTTAAAACCTGTTGTTTAATGAGGGGTAAAAAAACATCATTTTCCTTTTTTCTTTTATTTTTCCTTTTTTAAACCCTATTAAAATCCCACCCCTTCTAAGAAAAAAAGAAAATGGCATTTTTACCCTTCATTAAACAACAGGTTTTTGGACGGAACTGGCATGTTTTAAGAATACCAGGGACGGAAATAGTACAAATTTGAAATTTGGTCTGGATTGTCATAATTGGGCAAACCATAGGGACGGAATTGGCAACTAACTCTAATATCTTATATCTACTAGATTTTAGATCCACATGTGTACAACTAGGGGTGTTCAGAATTCGATTCGCATTCGAAAAATTCGAAATTCGACTCGATTCGAATTCGATTAAAAAAGTTCGAATTCGAGTTGATTCGTATTCGAGTCCAGTAATCGAATTAGAATCGAATACGATTTTATGATTTTAAATTCGATTCGATTCGAAATTCGAATTCAATTTATATATATTTTTTAATATATGTATATACACACACATGCATATATGCACACACATATAATTTCTAACCTTGGCCAAAGTATGAACTATATTCATAAGTAATAAGTTTATTATTCATAACATTACCAAACCTACCGACAAATATCACATACTACTTATTTCTAAATTTTTACCTAACTTAAATCGCTACAAGTGACCAACCTATTTTCTAATTTTCGGTGTTTTGACATATTGATAGTTAATTAATTTTGCAAATTTTTATATTTTATGTTGAACATAATTAGTTTGTAGTACTTTTAAAAATGAAAGTAAAATAATTTATTGCTTAAGGTGAATTTGAATTAAATCGAATTTATTCGAATTCGGTTCGAATTCGATTCGAATTCGAGTTTCAAATATTAATCGAATCGAATCGAATACGAATTCAGGTAAAAAAAATAAAAATTCGAAAAATTCGATTCGAATAATTCGAAAATTCGTTATTCGATTCGATGAACACCCCTATGTACAACAAACATGATAACATATAGATGTCCTAAACAGTTGCAAAATCTACAAAACTACTTATATAATATAAAGAACACAATAAACCTGGTTTGTGGCAAGAGTATAAATCTCTTGTTCAACCCTCTCGGCTATTTTCTTAAGTTCCTGTAGTCTCTCATATTTAGAGAAAGGAAGATGCCTCTTCAATGTATCCATTCTACACAAGATCAACACGCGCCACTCAAAATGATGCGGATATTTAGCGCAAAATTCATACAAAATTGTTACTCCAAGCAATTGACACTCAAGCAGGTCATCATAATCATATTCTTAAATAAAAAAAAAAAAAAAATAAGTATTCAAAAGTAATAAAACGTAATACATACATCTTGCACAGGATCGTTTGCCGTTGCAGTTGATCCCGCCAATCACCAGATTCCATGACAACAGATCAATTTTCACCCTCTGATTACTCGTATACATCTATTTCATGATTAATTTTCAATTTCAATCCTATAGTGACATTCAATGTGACAAAAATTAATAAATATAACCGCATTAGATTGCATAAAGAAAAACGAAATAGTGTGATGCAAATACTCTAAAACTCCAGTATGAATGTAATACCGCAATATGATTGTGTAAAAAGCGTACATACCAGATGCCGAATTCTCGGAGTTAGGGTTTTGGTAACCGGCGAACACAGAGCAATTGGAGGGTATGTAAGATATTAGAGGGGTTTTCGTGTGATCGGAGACTCAATCAAGCAGATATTATTCATAAGCCATTTTTTTTATAGTTTACACTTTACACCGTTTGCAATTATCTATATATCGTAGAGTTCAAATGAGAAGAAATTTTTTGTAAGAAGAAATTTCAACCAATAAGAATGCTTTATTTTACTTCATTTAATATAAGTGTTTTGGTCAAAAATTACCGAAACAATTTAGTGATCAAATTAGTAAAGTGAGGTAGTGTGCTAGAAAGTGTGTTGAAAATATGCTTGTTAAGTTATTTAGAAAATCAGTATTCAGGATACGGCTCAGGATATAGAGTTGTATCTATGATCAAACAATGAGCAAAAGTAAAGTAAAGTAAACGACACGAGATGTACAAGGAAAGCCCTTGATCAATCTAGATCGCCGGCATAAAACCTCGGGAGCTGACAATCGCAGCTGCCTTGTTCTTCTTATTACTTCAAACGTCAGGATACAGTGCTGAATGTGGTGCGGATCGACTATGTGTTACAATGAAATTTGAATACAAGTGTGGTGTTTGCAATGAGCTCGAAAGTGAAAGTGTTCGAGAGTGTAAGTGTAAATCGTGTGCCTTAAACTGATCCGCCCCCATCTATTTATAGTAAAGAAAATGTAACAAACTACCCTAAACTTCCGGGATCCACCGAATATTCCTTCATCGAACGTTGTAGACCTGGTCTTTCGAGCTCAACGTCTCTCCTTCAACAAACTCGTCCGAGTCTTGAGGAGAAGAAGTCCACTTGACCGTTAGCAAGTCTCAGCCTTTAACCTGCACGTGGTTAATTCAATAAACCTCAGGATATCGCCCAAGATGTTAGCAATATCCTCTTCCAGCATCCTGGTCATAAATAAACAAACAAAGGCAGGATATTGGTCAGGATATGTATGCTCAGAAAATGAGCCACAACAATTGTCCCCAAATATATCAGTTGGGATACCAATCCAACGGATATATTTCAAAAGTTTCACCTCATAACTGTTAGGGGTCATTTTCTTAACATACGTATCCTGACCAATATCCTGCCTTTCTTTGTTTATTTGTGATCAGAATGCTGGAAGAGGATATTGCTAACACCTTGGGCGATATCCTGAGGCTTATTGAATTAACCACGTGCAGGTTAAGGGCTGAGGCTTGCTAACGGTCAAGAGGACTTCTTCTCCTCAAGACTCGGACGAATTTGTTGAGAAAGAGACGTTGAGCCCGAAAGACCAGGTCTACAACGTTCCAAGAAGGAATATTCGGTGGATCCCGCAAGTTTAGGGTAGTTAGTTATTTTATTTTTACTATAAATAGATGAGGTCGGATCAGCTTAGAACAACGACAATTCACACTTACACTCTCGATCACTTTCACTCTTTAGCTAATTGCAAACACCACACTTGTATTTCATTTTCATTGTAACACTTAGTCGATCTGTACCACATCCCGCACTGTATCCTGATTTTTGAAGCAATTGAAGAACAAGGCAGCTGCGATTGTCAGCTCCCGAGGTTTTATGCCGGCGATCTAGATTGATCAAGGGCTTTCCTCGTACATCTCGTGTCAACCTTTACTTTTTTGCTCATTGTTTGATCATAGATACAGCTCAATATCCTGAGCCGTATCCTGAATACTGTTTTCCCAAATAACTTAACAAGTATATTTTCAACACACTTTCTAGCACACTACCTCACTTAACTAATTTGATCACTTAATTACTTCGGTAATTTTTGACCAAAACAATTTGGCGCCCACCGTGGGGCAAGTGGTGCTCTCTTTACTAAAAGTTTTTGTCAAATCGCTAATCGGTTTTCTATTTTCGAAACTTTTTACCACATTGTCCATAATGGCCTCAAGATCAAACATGAGTTCCTCTACTGTGTCTGCTATGACTTCTGCTACTACCGGTTCGGTGCTTCCACCACCTCCTCCAAGGATGCCAGCCTCTACACAATCTCAAGATGTTATCCCAACTCGGAGTGTCCAGGGATCTACTCCCGTTTTAGCTTCTAATGATGAAATTTTAACCTTATTTGGAAGTGTGCAGGAACAAATGAGGCAGCAACAGGAAACAAACCAAATGCTTTTGAGGGAAATACAACTCCTGAAGGCTGGCTCGAGCAGATCTGCCGAGGACAATGTCACTCCGTTACACCCCAGAGCGTTGAACTTTAGTTCAGCTGTATATACCGAGGATAATAGGGGGAATATCGTACCCAGTCTTCCTCAGAATCATACTCCTGAAATACCCTCCTCGATTAGGATGTCAACCATAAGGAGCTCAGGATATGTTTCAGGATATGGGCAGAATCCTCCAACTGGTAACGTGTCTAATAATAATAATACTCATGCTGCTAACAGTGGTGGATCTTTGCAGGATACAGGTGTGACATCAGCACTTACCAGGGAACTTCAGAAGTTAAAGGACATGATATCTAGTGTACCTGGTGTGGTCCAACCGATCCCGGAAGTGTCTCAAAACAGCCACAAGATATCTCGTTTCGCGTATCCTATCTGTGATGCTGAGATCCTAAAGAGATTCCAAACCCCCAACATGAAGCTTTATGATGGGACTACGGATCCTGAGGAGCATATTGCCCAGTATAGGGAAAGAATGGAGATTAACCCTATCCCTCCGGAGCTTAAGGAAGCGTGCTTGTGCAAGGGATTTGGTTCTACTCTAACAGGATCAGCCTTAAAATGGCTGTTAAACGTTCCTCCTCACTCAATTACTTCATTTGCTCATTTGGTTAATTTATTTAACAGTCAATTTTCTTGTAGTCGGAGTTTTGAGAAACTAACCAGTGATCTTTACAGGATAACTCAAGGGCCTCAGGAATCCTTGAGGGATTATGTGAACAAATTTAGTCGAGAATCCTTGGATATCCCACATCTTGATGTTGCAACAGCTGTGCAAGCTTTTAAGATGGGATTACAAAAGGATTCTCAGTTTTATCAGGATCTTGTAATGAATCTCTGCAGGAATCTCGATGAAGCTCGTAACAGGGCTTTGAGATATATCCATCTGGAAGATGACAAGAAGATGCAAGAAAGGATGAACTCATCCAACACTTATGAATCGACTAATAGGAAGTCAGAATCCTCATTTAAGTCATATCGGCCTAAGCCATATGGTAGAAATGAAAACAAGAGAGTGAATGCTGTCGAAGATGAGGATCCTGAAGAGTATCCTGAGTTGTCTGAATATTGCTTTTCTGTTAATATTCCTGAATTGATGTATGCTATGCAGGGTCTAGGAGACAAGGCTAGATGGCCTCGAAAGAATCAACAAAAGGCTGACTGGAAAGATAAGTCGAAATGGTGTGCTTTCCACGAAGATTTCGGACATATGACTGAGGATTGCATTGCTTTGAGGAAAGAAATAAGCTATCTTCTAAGCAAGGGATATCTGAAAGATCTCTTAGGAAAAAAGAAGAATAAGGGTCAGGATACTGACAAGGATCCTGAACGAGCAGCATCACCTCCCTCGGATGCCAAGATAATCAACTTCATTTCGGGAGGATCCGACATTTGTGGGACCTCGTATTCGGCAGCAAAGAGACATGCAAAGGAAGCTAAAGCCGAAAGGGGAGACAGACCTGTCAGGATGACTACCCTCACGACTGACAAAGTGATCACTTTTGATGCAGATGACAGAGATACTGTCCAGGATCCTCACCATGATGCTCTGGTAATAACGTTATATGTGGCTAACCATTTTGTACGCAGGATATTGGTTGATAATGGCAGCTCCGTCAACATAATCCAACTAGAAACTCTGAAGAGAATGAATGTATCTCCAATGGATATCACTTCAAAGTCTACCGTGCTTGTTGGATTCAGTGGAGAGGCTAGAAACACAGTGGGAGAGATAAAGTTGCCAGTATACGTTGAAGGAGTCAATTCGATACAACGTTTCTGTGTGATGGATTCTCTATCCTGCTATAACATCATATTGGGAAGACCGTGGATTCACGATATGAAGGCCGTGCCATCAACATATCACCAATGCATCAAGATACCTACCCCTTGGGGAGTGGTCAAAGTAGATAGTGATCAGCAGGAGGCGAAAGAGTGCTACTCATCCTCGATGAAATCCTCAGCCAAACCTAGTGCAGCATAGCAATTAAAGACGCGGGCCCAGGATATTGTGGAGGATCCGGAGCAGGATGTGAAGAAAGTTATCCTGGATCAGGATAACCCCGATATTTCGGTGCTCGTAGGGACCAATATCCCTCAGGATATTGAAGAACAGTTAATTAACTTTTTAAAATGCAGGATGTCAACATTTGAATGGAAGCATGAGGATATGACAGACATATCCAAAGATATTATCACTCACAAGCTTGGAATTGATAAGTCATTCAAGCCTGTGCAACAAAAAAGAAGGAAGTTTTCTCCTGAGCGGAACACGATTATCCAGGAGGAAGTTGAAAGATTATTAAAGTCAAGAATGATCAGAGAGGTTAAGTTCCCAAGGTGGCTAGCAAACGTGGTTGTAGTACAGAAGAAGAATGGGAAATGGAGAGTTTGTGTAGACTACACAGACTTGAACAAAGCTTGTCCTAAAGACCCATTTCCTCTTCCCCATATTGATGCAATGGTAGATGCCACTGCCGGGCATGAAATGCTGACCTTCATGGACGCATCCTCAGGATTTCAACAGATCCAAATGGAGCCTTCTGACCAGGAGGATACCGCCTTCATGACACCAACAGGTATTTATTGTTATACAGCTATGCCTTTTGGTTTGAAAAATGCAGGTGCAACATACCAAAGATTGGTGAACATGATGTTCAAAGACAAACTGGGGGACACCATGGAGGTATATATCGATGACATGGTGGTGAAATCTAAAAAGTCTGAGGATCACCTTCAGGATATCAAGGGAGCATTTGATATCCTGGATCACTACAACATGAAGCTAAATCCTGCTAAATGCCATTTCGGAGTGGGGTCAGGGAAGTTTCTTGGATATATGGTGACAAAAAGGGGGATAGAAGCAAGCCCAGAGCAGATCAAAGCTATCCTAGACATAAAATCACCCTCAAATATGAAGGACGTACAAAGATTAACAGGCCGAGTAGCAGCTCTAAACAGATTTATCTCAAGATCCTCAGAAAAATGCAAAGACTTCTATGATATCCTAAAGAAGAACAAAAGATTCGAATGGGGGGAAAAGCATGAAGCAGCCCTGCAGGATTTGAAACGGTATCTTTCAACCGCACCTCTATTGATGAAGCCCGAAAATGGTGAACCACTATCCCTGTACCTTGCTGTGTCAGGGAATGCTGTAAGTGTCGTTCTTATAAAAGACCATGAAGGTCAGCAGTATCCTGTTTATTATGTTAGTAAAAGTTTGTTAGATGCTGAAACTAGGTATTCTCATCTAGAAAAATTGATATTAGCTCTAGTCATGGCATCAACGAAACTTAGGCATTATTTCGAGACACATAGGATACATGTTAAAACAAATTATCCTGTCAAAAATGTGCTTAGGAAACCAGAGATGTCAGGCAGGATGGCCAAGTGGTCAGTAAAGTTGAGTGCTTATGATTTAGTATATGAACCTAGAAGTGCCATAAAATCTCAGGCTTTAGCTGACTTTGTGGCTGACTTTAGTAGTGACATTCAGGACGAGGTAGACCTAGAAGTTCAACAGTTAGGAGAATCCTCAGGATCCTGGACATTATATACTGACGGTGCATCTAATGTAAGAGGAATAGGATTAGGAATACTACTAAAATCGCCACAGGGGGACATATTACCCCAGGCTATTAGGTGTGAATTTCCTGCTACTAATAATGAAGCAGAGTATGAGGCTTTAATTGCAGGATTAGAGTTGGCTAAGAGCATGAGTATAAAAAATTTGCAAGTGTATGTTGACTCTTTGTTAATTACTAACCATTTTAATGGATCCTATGCAGTTAAGGGTGAGAAATTAATCGAATATCTCGATATTCTCAAAAAATTAGCAGGATATTTCGATGTTTTTATACTTGAACAGGTACCAAGGGAGGATAATGCTGAAGCGGATGCCCTAGCAAATTTGGGATCATCGATCAGGATACCTGAAGGGACGCAAATACCAATATTACATGTCTTATATCCTGCAACGAATCCTCAGGATAAAGAAGTAGCTAGTATACAGAATCCTGGAGCAGAACATCCTGAAGAGGATCCTAAATCCTGGACGGCTCCAATCATGAGATATCTCAAAGAAGGACACATCCCTGGAAATGAAAATCCTAAGGCATTTAGGATGAAGGTATCACGATTCACTATTATAAATAATATTTTATACAAGAAATCTCTTGCAGGACCGTATTTGAGATGCTTGGAGGATCCTGAAGCCAAAGAAGTACTTCAGGATATACATGAAGGGGATTGTGGTAACCATGCTGGGGGCAGATCGTTATTCTCAAAAGTATTAAGGACAGGATATTATTGGCCAACAATGAGGAAGGATGCAGCAGAACATGCTCGAAGATGTGACGCATGTCAAAGACATAGTAACATACTGCATCAACCGGCTGAACCATTATATCCTATTGTTTCCCCTTGGCCATTTATGAAGTGGGGTATGGATATAGTGGGAAAGCTACCAAAAGCTCCGGGAGGAAAAGTCTTTATGCTAGCAATGACGGATTATTTCTCTAAATGGGTTGAAGCAGAAGCATTCGTTCAAGTAAGAGACCAAGAAGTAGTATCCTTCATCAAAAGAAATATCCTGACCAGATTCGGAGTGCCAGCCGAGATAATTTGCGACAATGGTTCTCAGTTCATAAGTAAGAGGACTACTGACTTTTGCAAGAGTTGGGGAATCAAAATGATTACGTCTACTCCGGTACATCCTCAAGCAAATGGACAAGCAGAATCCTCAAACAAGATAATTGTCAATAACTTAAAGAAAAGGCTTGGAGCCAAAAAAGGAAGATGGGCAGAAGAATTACCCTTTGTTTTATGGGCTGATAGGACAACGGTAAAGAATGCAACAGGCCAAACCCCGTTTTCCTTGGTGTTTGGAGCAGAAGCAGTGATTCCAACGGAGATGACAATACCTACTACAAGATCTATCTTAAGTGATCCTGAGCAGAATCCCGAAGCCTTAGGTCAGGATTTAGACACTATAGATGAAAAGAGAGATACGGCAAGGCTAAGGATGGCAGCATATCAACAGAGAATATCCAGGGCATATAACAAGAATATTAGAACCAGAAGATTTAAGGTTGGAGATTGGGTGTTAAGAAAGGCTTTCCAAAATACTACTAATCATGCCGATGGCAAGTTAGCTCCAAAATGGGAAGGACCATATGAAGTTGAATCAGAAGCAGGGAAAGGAGCATATAGACTCAAGAATATGGAGGGGGATATGCTGCCGAGATCTTGGAATGCTATACACCTTAAGCTCTATTTCAAGTAAGTTAGAATTTAATTTCTAACTCAGGATGGTATGAATTCTACTTCTCTTAAATATGTTTGGTTTAATTTATTCTTTGTAACCCAATACTGACTTAATCATCGGAGGGGTGTTAGCTAAGCTAACACCCACCTTAGTTTACAATTGTTTTGCAAGATATGTTTCAGGATATAGCTCCATGATATGTGCTTAGGATAACTCGAAAGACTAGAGGATTGGCCCCCTCTCTCACGTTTAAGGGATACTGATCCCTTCACAGGTTTAAAGGTATTCACCTTTCTTCCGAATTGGGTTTAAACACCCCGCCTGGAGCGCAAGTTATTCAGGGATAGTTCAAGGTGACGGGACCAGTCCATGTAAAAGTGGCTGACAATTTCGTTACTGTTGGCTATATCCTGAATCCTAACGGTATATGAGGATTGATCACCCTCTCTCACGAAAGGGTATTTTCATACTCTCTAAGGTTTAAAGGTTTTCACCTTTCTAAGTCTTGGAGTTTATACACTCCCGCCTGTAGCGCATGAAAAATTGGGATTTTCCCCAGGATACAAAGGATTTATCTCCAGTACGTCCTTGGGTTATACCCTCGGGACGTGAAAAATTGCTTATGCCATGGAAACTAACATTAAGTAGATTTCTAAGATACTTGAAGACATTGTACACAGGGGACATCCCTGCCAAGGTGGTGGTGTAAAGCTAAAAGAATGAATTCTGCGACTAATGCACTAAGTACCTTGCACTGGGGACATCTTCATTGGAAGAGTTGCAAAGGGATTGAAGTTCGGTAATAGGTTTATATCCTATGTCTGGTATGATCTTTCCTTTGTAAGCCTCATTTAAGTTTTTAGTAACATTATGTTAAGTATCCTGACATATATCCTCAAAGTCCTTTTAAGGATATTTGATTAGGATGTTTGAAACTAGTATTGGCTTGGAACTTTGATCGTCATCAAAACTTGGTTTTGAAGAGATAAACTATTTTTTACTTTCTAAAGAAATTTTTATAAAGTTAAAGGAACGTCTGGAAGATCTATTTAATAAAAGGCTTCTGCAGTATGTTTCTGAGCATACTGGTCAGGATATTTTGTAAAATAACAGTATGAAATTTTTACAAAGCTAAGACTTACACTAAACAATGCAAGGTGACAGAAAATAAGTCAAAAGATAGTTATATTATTAACAAATCAAAAGTTGTGCTTTTGGTTTCACTTTAAACTAAGGCCCATCCGCCAAAATCACAATTAGTTTTTACCATATTTGTGTAACGGTTGCAGGATCTGTCTCAAAACAGGACCCGTCCACCAACAACCGTTACTATGTTCAAAACAAGTTATACTAATCGATGACCAAGGGCTTCATCCTAAAACCTAGGACCCATCCACCTTTGGTCATCACATTGTTCTAGTGCAGGAAATGTAAATTGTTCAAAGACAGGAAAAGTAAATTGTTTATGCAACCACAACCATGAAATTAAAAAGTGGGCTCCGGCCTTGGCACGTATATCCATCATCGCCCACTCTGCTGCCTAAGGGGCAGCACCCTCTTGAACAGCAACCTCCTTGCCAGCATTCGCCCCAGCATCACCCTCGGGATTCTTCTCAGCACCATCACCGGCATTGGCAACCTCCTCTGCCACCTTAGAAGGCTCTTCACCAGTATGTTTTGCAGGATGAGCAACGGGATGACCTCCGAGGCCCTGTAGTTTCTCCTCCCAAGCCTTTACATTCCAGGAAGGGCATTCAAAACCCAGATCCATGGCCTCATAAGCCATCCTTATCCTGGCTTGGAGAAGAGAGACGACCACCGAAGCTTTTAGGCTATCCCGGTATGAGCTCATATTCTGCTGATATTGGAGAAGAGCGGCGTCTAGCTTGGCTTGAGCATCCTCATTAGCTTTGTGGAGGGCGGCTTGATGTTCCTGAGTCATTGCCTTGTATTTGTCTTCATAGTGCTGGGATTTGGCAGCTGCAATGGTTCCTTGATCAGCTATGGTGGCTTGAGCTTTCTCCAGCTGAATCTGCAACATCTTGTTAAGACCGCTAGCGTCTTCGTATAAATGCATGAGGCGATCCAGACCCTATCGATAAAGACACAGGTATTAATGTGAAAAATAAACAGGATAAGGACTAACATACTTGTGCAGGATATCGAAAATTCTACCTGTTTGAGGAATGAGGTGGCTTCGTTGAACCCATGATTCTCGAGAGAGAATGTTTCAGAAACAGCTGGGGAGTCTGTCTCCTTTCTCTTCCGAGAGCTGGATGCCCGGGTCCTGGATGCCGGAGGGCCTTTGGGAGCAGAAACAGTCTTCGAGGAGGTAGGCTTTGGTGTAGCAGACGACTTTGGCATGGATTCTTGTTTGGTGGGTTCGAGGCTGGAGTAGCAATCCAACTCATCGAGTTCAAAACCTTCAAGGTTGACGACTGGTACTACATAAGGGAAGATATTCTTAAAACTCATCATATTTTTGAAAAATAATTAACATATGAAGATGTGCTTACCAGACATTTCTGAGCTTGATTTTTGATCTGTGAGAGACAGGGAAAAAGTTCTTTCACTGGCAGGAAGACGGTAGATTTCCTTGATCTTGGATTCGGATTCTGCGCTAGGAGGCACTAAATCTCTGAAATTCGCTGCATAAAAACATCAGAATATAAGTCCGGGATACAGTTTGAAGATATGATTGGGGATATTCCTAAAACCCTAAATCCTACCCTTGGCTAACCATTTAACCGGTAGATCGAAACCCTTATCAATGGAGTCTCTTTTGACGAAAAAGAATTTTCGTCGCCATCGATCCTCATTCTTGGTGGCTTTAAGCACCAAAGGGTTCTTGATGGAGAACAGAAGATAACGGTGATTGCCATGAGATCTCAACCGGTATGCTACGGGAAGGTCCTCAACAAGTAGGTTAGGAAAATGACGAGATTTGATTTGATCCAACACTATCAAGATTCGCCAGACCATTGGCATAACTTGGGCATAACTAAGGCCGGTGAGGTCGAAAAAGCTGGAGATAAAGGGTGGAAATGGATACCGGAGTCCAAGAGAGAAAGGATAAGCGAAAAAACAAACCCACTCGTCGGATGATGCATCCGATCGGGCTTCCTTGTCAAAGAGGCGAAAGACCGTTCCGGTGAGAAAGGCACCGGAGTCTTTGAGAGCAGCAATATCAGCATTGTTGAAGCAGCAAATCTCCTTTGCTGGATCGGTGATAAAGTTTTGACTTATGAGGGTTGAGGCTGACCGGTCTGAGCGGGATTTCGTTCGTGGTGCCATTGAGCAAGTTAAGAAAAATTAAAGAAAGGAGATTAGAAAAGAAGATACCTGATGCTTGCTCGCAGATAAGGATGACCGAGACAAGGAGTCCCTCGGTTAATATAGGATGAATATAGGGGGTAAAAAGTAAATAATGCCTTGGAAGTTGCACCGCTGTCATTTCAAGAGTCTAGTCATATTAATTACCTTAAGTTATGAGGTGGAGTTTTGAAATATATCCGTTGGATTGGTATCCCAACTTATATATTTGGGGACAATTGTTAGGGGTCATTTTCTTAACATACGTATTCTGACCAATATCCTGCCTTTCTTTGTTTATTTGTGATCAGAATGCTGGAAGAGGATATTGCTAACACCTTGGGCGATATCCTGAGGCTTATTGAATTAACCACGTGCAGGTTAAGGGCTGAGGCTTGCTAACGGTCAAGAGGACTTCTTCTCCTCAAGACTCGGACGAATTTGTTGAGAAAGAGACGTTGAGCCCGAAAGACCAGGTCTACAACGTTCCAAGAAGGAATATTCGGTGGATCCCGCAAGTTTAGGGTAGTTAGTTATTTTATTTTTACTATAAATAGATGAGGTCGGATCAGCTTAGAACAACGACAATTCACACTTACACTCTCGATCACTTTCACTCTTTAGCTAATTGCAAACACCACACTTGTATTTCATTTTCATTGTAACACTTAGTCGATCCGTACCACATCCCGCACTGTATCCTGATTTTTGAAGCAATTGAAGAACAAGGCAGCTGCGATTGTCAGCTCCCGAGGTTTTATGCCGGTGATCTAGATTGATCAAGGGCTTTCCTCGTACATCTCGTGTCAACCTTTACTTTTTTGCTCATTGTTTGATCATAGATACAGCTCAATATCCTGAGCCGTATCCTGAATACTGTTTTCCCAAATAACTTAACAAGTATATTTTCAACACACTTTCTAGCACACTACCTCACTTAACTAATTTGATCACTTAATTACTTCGGTAATTTTTGACCAAAACAATAACTTAAGGCAATTAATACGACTAGACCCTTGAAATGACAGCGGTGCAACTTCCAAAGCATTATTTACTCTTTACCCCCCTATATTCATCCTATATTAACCGAGGGACTCCTTATTACGGTTATCCTTATCTTCAATCGGACATCAGGTATTTTTCTTTCTATCCTTCTTTCTTGAATCTCTTTTAATTTGCTCAATACTTTTCATGGCACCACGAACGAAATCCCGATCGGACCGACCGGCCTCAGCCCTCGTAAATCAAAATTTCATTGTTGATCCAGCAAAGGAGATCTGCTGCTTCAACAATGCCGACATCGCTGCTCTTAAAGATTCCGGCGCCTTCCCCACCGGAACAGTCTTTCGCCCTTTTGATCGAGAAGCCCGATCAGACGCGATATCCGATGAGTGGGTTTGTTTCTTCGCCTACCCCTTCTCTCTTGGACTCCGGTACCCGTTTCCACCCTTTATCTCCAGCTTTTTCGACCTCACCGGCCTTAGTTACGCCCAGGTTATGCCAATGGTCTGGCGAGTCTTGATAGTGCTGGATCAAATCAAGTCTCGTCATTTTCCCAACCTGTTTATTGAAGACCTCCCTATAGCATACCGGTTGAGATCCCATGGCAATCACCGTTTTCTTCTGTTTTCTACCTCCAAGAACCCTCTGGTTCTTAAAGCTACCAAGAACGAGGATCGATGGCGACGAAAATTCTTTTTCGTAAAAAGAGACTCTATTGATAAGGGTTTCGATCTACCGGTTAAATGGTTAACCAAGGGTAGGATTTAGGGTTTTAGGAATATCCCCGATTATATCTTCAAACTGTATCCCGGACTTATATCCTGATGTTTTTATGCAGCGAATTTCAGAGATTTAGTGCCTCCCAGTGCAGAGTCCGAATCCAAGATCAAGGAAATCTACTGTCTTCCTGCCAGTGAAAGAACTTTCTCCCTGTCTCTTACAGATTCAAGCCAGAAATCAAGCTCAGAAATGTCTGGTAAGCACATTCTCAGCAGATATTAATTACTTTTCAAAAGTATGATGAGTTTAAGAATATCTTCCCTTGTGTAGTACCAGTCGTCAACCTTGAAGGTTTCGAACTTGACGAGTTGGATTGCTACTCCAGCCTCGAACCCATGAAACAAGAATCCAAGCCAAAGTCGTCTGCTACACCAAAGCCTACCTCCTCGAAGACTGTTTCTACTCCTAAAGGCCCTCCAGCATCCAGGACCCGGGCATCCAGCTCTCGGAAGAGAAAGGAGACGGACTCCCCAGCTGTTTCTGAAACATTCTCTCTCGAGAATCATGGGTTCAACGAAGCCACCTCATTCCTCAAACAGGTAGAATTTTCTTTTCGATATCCTGCACAAGTATGTTAGTCCTTATCCTGCTTATTTTTTACATCAATACCTGTGTCTTTATCGATAGGTTCTGGATCGTCTTATGCACTTGTATGAAGACGCTTGCGGGCTTAACAAGATGTTGGAGATCAAGCTGGAGAAAGCTGAGGCCACCATAGCTGACCAAGGAACCATTGCAGCTGCTAAATCCCAGCATTATGAAGACAAATACAAGGCAATGATCCGGGATCACCAGGCTACTCTCCACAAAGCCAACGAGGATGCTCAAGCCAAACTAGATGCCGCCCTTCTCCAATATCAGCAGAATATGAGTTCATATCGGGATAGCCTCAAAGCATCCGTGGTCGTCTCTCTTCTCCAAGCCAGGATAAGGATGGCTTATGAGGCCATGGATTTGGGTTTTGAATGCCCCTCCTGGAATGTAAAGGCTTGGGAGGAGAAACTACAGGGCCTCGGAGGTCATCCCGTTGTTCATCCTGCAAAACATACTGGTGAAGAGCCTTCTAAGGCGGCGGAGGAAGTGGCCAATGCTGGTGATGATGCCGAGAAGAATCTTGAGGCTGATGCTGGTGCAAACGCTGGGAAGGAGGTTGCTGTTCAAGAGGGTGCTGCCCCTTAGGCAGCGGAGTGGGCGATGATGGATACACGTGCCAAGGCCGGAGCCCACTTTTAAATTTCATGGTTGTGGTTGGATAAACAATTTACTTTTCCTGTCTTCGAACAATTTACATTTCCTGCACTAGAACAATGTGATGACCAAAGGTGGATGGGTCCTAGGTTTTAGGACAAAGCCCTTGGTCATCAATTAGTATAATTCGTTTTGAATGTGATAACGGTTGTAGGTGGACAGGTCCTGTTTTGAGATATATCCTGCAACCGTTACACAAGTATGGTAAAAACTAATTGTGCTTTTGGCGGATGGGCCTCGGTTTGAGGTGAAACCAAAAGCACAACTTTTGACTTGTTAATAATATAACTATCTTTAGACTTATTTGTTATTGCCTTGCATTACTTAGTATAACTCTTAACTTTGTAAAAATTTTGTATTGTCATCTTATGAAAATATCCTGATCAATATGTTCAACAATATGTTACAAAAACTTTTTTATTAGATAGAACTTCCAAACATTCCTTCAACTTTGTAGATAGTTTTTGAAAAACAATCTATTTTTCCAAAACCCGTTTTGATAATACTTAAATGATTAAAGTATCACACTAGTATTAGTTTCGAATATCTTAATCAAATATTCTGAAGAGTATACTGAAAATACACTTTGAGAATATATCAGGATATTTAACCTTTTACCAAGCACAGTATTGTCAAAGAGTTAAACTATGTTTTACAAAGGAAAGATCATACCAGGGATAGGGTACAACCCCATTATCAAACCTCAATCCTTTTGCAACTTTTTCAATGAAGATGTCCCCTGTGCGAGGTACTTAGTACGTTAGTTCCGAGCCTTATCCTTTTAGCTTCACACCATTGCCTCGATAGGAATGTCCCCTGTGTACAATGTCTTCAAATACTTAGAAATCTTCCGAATGTCAGTTTCCATTGTATAGGCAATTTTTCATGTCACAGGGGTAAAACCCAAGGATGTACTGGAGATAAATCCCTTGTATCCTGGGGAAAATCCCAAATTTTCATGCGCTACAGGCGGGAGTGTATAAACTCCAAGACTTAGAAAGGTGAAAACCTTTAAACCTTAGAGAGTATGAAAATACCCTTTCGTGAGAGAGGGTGATCAATCCTCATATACCTTTAGGATTCAGGATATAGCCAACAGTAACGAAATTGTCAGCCACTTTTACATGGACTGGTCCCGCCACCTTGAACTATCCCTGAATAACTTGCGCTCCAGGCGGGGTGTTTAAACCCAATTCGGAAGAAAGGTGAATACCTTTAAACCTGTGAAGGGATCAGTATCCCTTAAACGTGAGAGAGGGGGCCAATCCTCTAATCTTTCGAGTTATCCTGAGTACATATCCTGGAGCTATATCCTGAAACATATTCTGCAAAACAATTGTAAACTAAGGTGGGTGTTAGCTTGGCTAACACCCCTCCGATGCTTAAGTCAGTATTGGATTACAAAGAATAAATTAAACCAAACATATTTAAAAAAAGGTAGAATTCATACCATCCTGAGTTAGAAATTAAATTCTAAACTCACTTGAAATAGAGCTTAAGGTGTATAGCATTCCAAGATCTCGGTAGCATATCCCCCTCCATATTCTTGAGTCTGTATGCTCCTTTCCCTGCTTCTGATTCAACTTCGTATGGTCCTTCCCATTTTGGAGCTAACTTGCCATCGGCAGGATTAGTAGTATTCTGAAAAGCCTTTCTTAACACCCAATCTCCAACCTTAAATCTTCTGGTCCTAATGTTCTTGTTATATGCCCTGGATATTCTCTGTTGATATGCTGCCATCCTTAGCCTTGCCGCGTCTCTTTTCTCATCTATAGTGTCTAAATCCTGACTCAAGGCTTCAGGATTCTGTTCAGGATCACTTAGGGTAGATCTTGCAGTAGGTATTGTCATTTCCGTTGGAATCATTGCTTCTGCTCCAAATACTAAAGAAAACGGGGTTTGGCCTGTTGCATTCTTTACCGTTGTCCTATCAGCCCATAAAACAAAGGGTAATTCTTCTGCCCATCTTCCTTTTTTGGCTCCAAGCCTTTTCTTTAAGTTATTGACAATTATCTTGTTTGATGATTCTGCTTGTCCATTCGCTTGAGGATGTATTGGAGTAGATGTTATCATTTTGATTCCCCAACTCTTGCAAAAGTCGGTAGTTCTCCTGCTTATAAACTGAGAACCATTGTCACAGATTATCTCGGCTGGTACTCCGAATCTTGTCAGGATATTCCTCTTTATGAAGGATACTACTTCTTGGTCTCTAACTTGAACAAATGCTTCAGCTTCGACCCACTTAGAGAAATAATCTGTCATTGCTAGCATAAAGACTTTTCTTCCCGGAGCTTTTGGTAGCTTTCCCACTATATCCATACCCCATTTCATAAATGGCCAAGGGGAAACAATAGGGTATAATGGTTCAGCAGGTTGATGCAGTATGTTACTATGTCTTTGACATGCGTCACATCTTCGAGCATATTCTGCGGCATCCTTTCTCATTGTTGGCCAATAATATCCTGTCCTTAATACTTTTGAGAATAACGACCTGCCCCCAGTATGGTTGCCACAATCCCCTTCATGTATATCCTGAAGTACTTCGTTGGCTTCAGGATCCTCCAAGCACCTCAAATACGGTCCTGCAAGAGATTTCCTGTATAAAATATTATTTATAATAGTGAATCGTGATACCTTCATCCTAAATGCCTTGGGATCTTCATTTCCAGGGATGTGTCCTTCTTTGAGATATCTCATGATCGGAGCCGTCCAGGATTTAGAATCCTCTTCAGGATGCTCTGCTCCAGGATCCTGAATACCCACTACTTCTTTATCCTGAGGATTCGTTGCAGGATATAAGACATGTAATATTGGTATTTGGGTACCTTCGGGTATCCTGATTGATGATCCCAAATTTGCTAAGGCATCCGCCTCAGCATTATCCTCCCTTGGTACCTGTTGAAGTTTAAAAACATCGAAATATCCTGCTAATTTTTTGAGAATATCGAGATATTCGATTAATTTCTCACCCTTAACTGCATAGGATCCATTAAAATGGTTAGTAATTAACAAAGAGTCAACATATACTTGCAAATTTTTGATACTCATACTCTTAGCCAATTCTAATCCTGCAATTAAAGCTTCATATTCTGCCTCATTATTGTTAGGGGAGGATTTTCTAACAATTAGTGATCCTTATTCGTTATCCTAATTAATGATCCTTACTTCTGTGACAGATAGTGATCCTCAGAAGAGTTTCAGGATCAGGATCATGGATCACTTTAAGGATCCTCGTACTGACGATTTTTTGTTTGTGTTTTGTGTTACTTCGCAGGGGTAGCGAGCTTGACTTGGTCTTGGCAACGTAACTATGGAATATTCCACGGGTATTTCGCACACGTTTGACTAGAAATGGACGTTGTGGAGAACGTGGAAGCTTGTCACAAAAGTCGGATAGTTAGTTATTGTAGTTAACTTCTATTTTTATAGGGGTGACGAGCTAGAATTAGAACACTTAGTCATTTTTCAGCTACACACACACTCTCATATAATCGCATTCGTGAAGCTCTCGACGAACACTTATTAGTTCTCACTCACTTTTACACATTTCATACTAGTGATCCTTGTACCTAGCTCGTCATTATCCGAAGTTGTAAACATTTATTGATTTATTTTAGCTTGGTGATCGGTAGTTTCCATCACCCGGGGTTTTTTGTGCCGGAGATCAACTCTTGATCAAGGGCTTTTTCCCCGTATAAATCCTTGTGTCGTTTGTGCAATTTACCTTGAAGTGATCCTCATCAATGTTCTATATTTAAAGCATCATACCCTGTAACAGAGAGTTTGGTTGCATTATCCTCATCAGATTTTTTGACCAAAACAGTTTGGCGCCCACCGTGGGGCAATTGTTGCTTCATTCTTAAAAAAAATTGTATTTCTGTGCTCATTTCAATTCACTACAACCGAGCAAATGGCTTCCTCAGCGAAGAATGCTTCAAATTTGATTCCCTCATTCAGTTCTTCACAAGGCGTTCCTCCTTTGCCTCCACCACCTTCTGGATCCCAGAAGAATGCTGAGAATGCTGCGAAGAAACCAACTCCCATTTTCTCAAAACCACCTACTTCTTCTGTTTCAACTAATCCTACTACTAATGATCTCTATTCCTTGATTTTGCAGATGAGGAATCATGCACAAGAGCAGGATAAGACCAACGAAAGGATCCTCCGGGAGATTGACGAAATCAAGAAACAGAAGAAAACGGCAGAGGATCGTTCCCCACTGATACCCAGATCTTTGAATTTTGATACTCCGGTGATTACTTCTCAGCCATCAGTGGTTCCAGATGTTCAATATGTGGGTGGACCAAAAGGAGTGTACTACGGAACAACAACAGTGACCCAGGCATTAGGTCCATACTTCCAGCCAGCAGGATCCTATCCTCAGCATATGGGATCCTTCATGAATTCAGGAGGGCACTCAGGAGCACAGCAGATTCAAGGATCTTCCATTCTTCCAGGATCATCCGAGGCTCAAGGATCCTCCTTTGTTCCAGGATCATCCCAGGTTCAAGGATCCTCCTTTGTTCCAGGATCATCCCAGGTTCAAGGATCCTCCTTTGTTCCAGGATCATCCCAGGTTAAAGGATCTTCCATTGTTCCAGGATCCTCCCAGTTTCATGGATCCTTCCAGATGCCAGGATCCTTGAGGAGTTTGCAAACAGGAAGTTCAGATGTCCATCAGGGAGATTTTATTCCAATGCAGACCAATGCTTCTACCGGTCCTTCGATCATTCCAGAGCCCCAACAATATGGATTAACATCCATTCTTCCTAATTTGAATCCAATGGGAGGTAACACTTTTAATAATTCGTATACTACTAACCATGGTCTTATGCAGGATCCAGGTATCAATCATGCCATGGCCAGAGAATTGCAAAAGCTAAAGGATATGATATCAAGTGTTCCGGGAGTGGTCAAACCTATCCCAGAGATTGCAGATGGGAGCCACAAGATATCTCGTTTTGCACCACCAATCTGTGATGCTGAGATACCCAAGAGGTTCCATGTGCCAACAATGAAGCTGTATGATGGTTCGACGGATCCTGAAGAACACATAGCACAATACAGGGAGAGGATGGAGATCAATCCAATCCCAGAAAGGTTAAAGGAAGCATGCCTGTGCAAGGGATTCGGATCCACTCTTACTGGATCAGCTCTCAAATGGCTGCTAAGTCTTCCCCCTTACTCTATTACCTCATTTGCTAATCTAGTTAATCTATTTAATAATCAGTTTTCTTGTAGTAGAAAATTCGAACGATTAACTAGTGATCTATATAGGATAACCCAGGGTCATAATGAATCATTAAGGGATTACATTACCAAATTCAGTAAAGAATCCTTAGACATTCCCAACTTAGATATAGCCACGGCTGTTGAGGCCTTTAAAATGGGAGTGCTTAGGGATTCGTTGTTCTATGATGATCTTGTTATGACACCATGCAGGAACTTAGATGAGGTAAGAACCCGGGCACTTAGTGCCTGACTTCTCTATTTTTTTTTCTATGGCAACCCTTTTGCTCGATTGGGGTTCACGAAGGGCTGTGATGAGTTTGAGGGTCTGAGAAAACGTTACTGAAGATCCCACCTTGGCGTGGCAGGGTTGCAGGATGGTAGGTGAACACCTGCAACCTCCCCTGCAGCCATGGTGGTTTCCCTGTTTCGCAAACTCTGAGCCTAACTGTACGAGATTAGGGATGAATCAAAGTTGTTATTTCTTATGCAGACTCTGTTCGATGATTACCCGTTGTTGTTTTAAACCCTAATTTTAGGGGTTGTGAGAACCGATTGTTGCTAGAGACTGTTTTGCAGCGTTTTTTAGTTGATTTGAGGCCTGAGAATTGTGCCAATGAATGCCATGAGGTATCCGAGATTCAAAGGCTATGATGAGAAATCTGAGCCACCTTATTGTGAAAATTTAAGACTTGGCACATAATGTGTTAATTTTGAAATTGTTTGGTGCTGACATATTTCTATGAGGTAGCCGTTGCCGGAGATTTAGGGGCTGTGATTTCAGTTAGGGGTAAACCAAATTCGACAATAAACACCTGCGACTGTTAACTCAATGTAATAATTGCAGCAAATATCAGATTTCATACATTGAATTGATCAGAATCCAAATTGATTCAGGCATGTTTAATGGTTAGGCTTTGTTTTTGTTATGTGCTTTAGTAATTACAAAGTGGAGATGATCAATGATGGGATGCAAAAGTATTATCTGCATTTTCATGGACCTGCTGAAAGTAAGTCCTCTAGAGCTATCTTGATTATTTTGTTCTTTAATTTAACATGTACTTGATAAAACACTTTTTTAATTTTTAGGTTTTGTGGGTATTCTTGGTTTTAGGTAGATACAACTGATATGAACTGTATTACACCATATTTTCAGTTTATTTTTCAAAATTTTTTAATAGGGTCCTTTATTTGATGTTAGGGTTTGTGGGGATTCTTGATTTTGGATAGTTTTAGTTGAAATGAACTTTGAGTTCATTGGATGGCATCTCATAGTTTGAGGGATGCCAGAATGTAAAGTTTGAGCTAAAACTAATTATCAAAATGCTCGAATGTTTTACCCGAATATTTTATTTTATTGCGTGTTTTTACATATCATTAAAACTCTTATTTACTTGATTCAATTAAATGTAAATTCATTTTTTAATTAAATGTCATTGGGGGTGCAAACGAGCCGAGCCGAGCGGCTTGAGCTCAATTAACTTATGAGAGTTGCGGCGGGGAGCTAAAATTATTTTCAGTTCAGGTTGAAACCAGTTTAAAAAAATATGTGTTAATAAGGCTTAGTTATTTTCAGCAGAGTCATATGCCACTATTTTCATAATGATTAAACTTTGAACTATGATTGTGTTTGGTGTCTTTTAACAGGTTTGCAAGATGATTGGATCCTTTCTTACCAGAGGGTTCATGTACGTTGACATAAAACTTGTTTCTTCTGCATATATAATTATCCTTAATCAAGTTACTTAATTACATGCAGAATGGCGTTTGGCTAAGCGTATCCAGCATACGAGTGCTTCAAATCAGTGGAGAAAAATAAGCCTGATATTGAGCAGCTTCGTTTTTGGTGTCAATACTGGTACACTATACATCTTACTTGTGTAAAAGTAATCGATTAACAGCCTTTGATCTTAAACTTTAAATGAGGTTTTCAGGATCTTAGTTGCTGTCTTGACTGTCAGTGAACGCATTGGCGATACATTTGTTTCATGGTAAGATCATAACCTAGGATGTTAAACGATAATATAGAGGTGGCAATTTTGGCCTGTTTACTTATGAGTGGGTCCATAATTTAGGGGTGTGAATTTCTGACATGGCACGAACCAAACACGAAATTCTTGGGTTTGGGTTTTATTCTAAAACGGTTTCGGGTATCACCCGCGACCACATTTAGCCAAATGGGTTGCGTTTAGGTTGACCTGGTGGGTTTGCTGATCTATTTAATCCAATTATATTGTATAATTTATAAAAAACGTGTGTGTTTTTTAACACTACTTGAACTCAATACCATTTATTTTAAGCTAACATTTAAAAAGAGAAATGAGCATTAGGATATATAGTGTAAATGTTATAGTTTTATGAACATTGTATGGTTGTTAGTTTGTATATTTAGAGTATTAATATGCAGAAAATGTAAAATAAAAAACTTTTGGGTTAAATAGGTCGTTTTGTGACATCCCATGAATAATGGCATGTTCGAGTTAATTTGCCTGACACGGATGTTAGGCTCGTGTCCGGGTTCAACCCGCTAACACCACCTCCATATGGGTTATGATTTATCTCTAACGGGTCCGTTGGACAAAAAATAATTAAAAGGAAACAAGTTAAAGAGCCGAGTCAGTCAAAGTTTGATTTTTTTTATCTTAAATGTTCTAAATGAATTTATTTTAAAAGAAAAAGAAAACATTGAAAGAGCGTATTTTTTGTAGTCATATATGGCACCCTAATTATCTATCAAAACGTAAAAAGTTTGTACAAAAAGTGTTTCAGTCCAACCCAACCCGGTTGACCCGTTTTGATCAACCCATCATGCCATATACTTTTAGGGTTTCCCTTTTTTCACACATTGTGTGTTATTGGTGGTTCTACTTGTAGGGTTCCAATGTACAGCGAAGCAAAGTTAGCGTTTTACATATACTTGTGGTACCCCAAAACAATGGTAAAATTTATTATACAAGTTTTCTGGGGTAAATATACGGATTCATTTTAAATGCATTCAAATTATGTTTATTCTATTTTTTTCCGGTTATTTCAGGGAACAACTTATGTATACGATTCGTTTTTCAAACCACACATTTCAAAGCATGAACCTGAGATTGATCGTAACTTGATGGAATTGAAGACACGCCTGTTCAGCCGGAAGACTTAGAACCAATGCTTACTCTTCTGGAATTAAGCTCGCCACAAAGGGCACACGAACAGGTAAGGCTCCAATGCTCAAACACACAATAATTATTTATCTTACCAAAATAATTATGATGTTAGATCATTCTAATAGCTGACTATAACAACCACAACGCAGAGCTCCACACGGTTTAGGTGTCATGCATGGATTGAAAAAATTCATGAAAAAAAGGGATGGTTCTACGCTCACTGCTCAAAATGCGACAAGAAAGTCTACCCAGAGCAAGATGGTTCCTTAAACTACGTCTGGAAAGATGACGACGATATTTCACCAAAATTCATGTAAGCTTTATCTTACTTAGTAATGATAAATATATACATGCATTGAACCATCTCTAAATACCTATGCACGTCTAACAAATCAGGTTCTCCCTTAACGCGATTATGAACGACTCAACAAAACCACTTGATGTCACGTTCTTTGATGAAGGAATGGTTGCCCTGCTGAAAACAATTTGTCCTGAAATGATAACGAACAACGGCTACACAGATCCTAAAATAATTCCAAAGGAAATTGCTGACATGATTTGAAAACCAAAAATAATGCACATATCCGTTCGAGGGAAACAATATGTCGTCAACAGTGTTTCAGATCAACCCCCTATGCAAACGTCAGCTGAAAACATTCAGCAACAATACATGGATGCTCCTCCACCAAAAACACCCAACGCCAAGCTTAACCAACAAAAGCGCCCTCAAGATGAATCGTCAGGTAAAAATTACACACACACCAATCCTAGGCACGTCAAAACCTCTATAGTGATGTGTTTGATCAATAGCTCTACCCATAGTCCTTTAGATTTATAACTATACCTTACACTAATACGCATAAATTATCATCCTTGATACCAGTAATACTTCAAAGAAGGGATGTGGAGAATGATAGGGACGTCAGACACCTTTTGTTCAACTGTCAAGTAGGAAAAAAAACGCAACTGCAGTACGCAGTTCAGCAAGCCACATTGTCAACGGAAATATATTTTGCACAACTTATGTAACTAACACACTTAGTGTTAGTAACCTAAGTAGCAACCATAACAAATGTACAAACTCTTGGTTCCAGTTGATGTATCTAACCTAATGGATGTAATCTAACCTAATGGATGTAACTCAATGACAACTAGCGTAACATAAATAGAAATCTAGCCCCCGCCGCATCGCGGCGGGTTACTTTTCTAGTTATCTATATATTAAAAAACAAACATAATGAACAATGATAGACACATTAGGCTTAGGCTGTGGGGAGTGGGCGTTGGTTGGGGCGGGGATGTACTTTAACGGTAGCTGCTCCACTTCGGGTTGGCGTTGCCCCTATGGCGTGGGTATTCAGCTAGGCGTGGGGCGGGGGGAGGGGGCAGGGGTAGGGTGACTTGGCTGACTTTGGTTGGTTGGTTCAATATGACTGACTTTGGTTGGCTACTTTAACTAAAAAAAAATTCACATGGCTGGCCACGCCAAGCTAAGACACGCCACATTTTCAGTTGCTATAACGAGCATCGGTACTGTAATATAACAAGATGAAGCGATACCAATTAAATTCCTATCGCGTAGCATGGAACAGCTACCGGCGCAACGCGCCGGTTTTCATACCACTAGTTGAGTTTAAAATGACTTATTATTGGTTTTTTTTAAGATTAAACTGGTGTTAAGGTTTGGTAACTTTTGACACTTTAGTCCAAAACTCAAATATTTTGAATCTGAGCCCCTATGGTTTCAATTTTGTTGTCATTTTCATCCAAAAGCAAAATCTGGTTATATATTTCAATTACCATCCATTTTTTTTCTTTTTCCTCCCTTTTAATGACGGGCAAAATGTTCAGGTTTTTTAATTTGTTATAATAAAACGTTAAAAGACAATTTCGCCCTTCATTTAAAGGGAGAAAAAAGACAAAAAATCTGAATGTTAACCTAAAAAATATGACTAGATTTTAATTCTCGTCTATTCCATCACCCCCACTCTTCTAATATAACACCCGTTTAGGGTGTTAATCTTTTATATTATACATACTTTTGTGTATTGGGTATATCATTATTAAGTAATATGCATTGTTACGTTGCTAGATAAAGATAATTAAATGGGATATAGAGATTATCCAAGGAGGTGAAGCAAATTCAAATGAGTTGGGGAGGCAAAGTTGGAGTTTAGCTGACTCATGGTGGTAGACAGTGTTGTAAAAATCGGAATTAATCGGCGCCTAGGCACGGGCGTTGACTGATTAATTTTGAGCTAGTCGGACCATTAGTCGGTAGTCGGTCCAAGTCGGTCCTAGTCGGTGCAAGGCGGCCCAAATCGGCCCAAGTCGGCCAAATCATTTCTAGTCGGCCCACTCTTTATTAGTTTAAATCAAGACCAAAGAAATGTTTTTAACCATTAAATACATGGCCCAAGTTGTTTAGTTACAACCTGGCCCAAAAAAAAACATGTTTTTAACCCATTAAAACATATTCCATGAGGCCTTGGACTCATATGTTAATGTTTGAATGTTTAAATACTTAAATTGATATTTTTAAACTTCATTTTTAAATTTTGAACTATTTTTAAGCATTATATTGATATTAACGTGTGTATTGAATGTTTAAATACTTGATTTGCTATGTTTTAAACTTAATAGTTTAAATTTTGAACTATTTTTAAGTATTATATTGATATTAATGTATGTGTATATATATATAAATTTAAAATTATATATATAAATTCTGATCCGATTAATCCCTAGTCAGTACTCCACCGCCCGACTGACGCCTAGCGATCTCTACAACACTAGTGGTAGATATCTTTCAAGATCAAGGTTTTGGGCTTTCAACATGACAATGTTCGGCCCAAAACGTTAACAGGGGCACCGCACGGCTGCACAGAGCTGGAGCAAAGCTTTTGAAAATGCATTTCGGTTAAAAAAGTTAAAATAAAATATAAGTAAAATTTTGAGGTAGAAGAAGGAAAGACATGTGACATTAATTAGAAACAAATGTAATATTATATACTTAGTAATATAAAAGTTGTGTCTATAAATACCTTTGTATTGCACAGGCTGTATAAAATATAATGTAATCTCTTAATACGTTTATTACTTTCCAAGCACATTAAATATTTGTATTTAAAAATCACTCATAAAAAATAATTATCATCATTAGTTTTTGTTTTTTAATATTTTAACTAACATAATTTTGACCTTGATATAAGTTTATTTAAAAGATTAATAATTAATTTCATATTTAAAATTTGTTTTACATGGGTATTTTGGTTTATGATTTTTTTGATGAAGTGATTTCGTTAATAATTACAGAGCCAAAAAACAAATAAAATATTATTTTAAATTATTAATTTAATTTTTTTTAAATAAAACAAATTATTTATCACGAAAACCAAACTTTGTATTAATATGTTAAATATTTTTATTTTCACTATACAAAATTACATTTACTCGATCTGTTTAATATATGAGGTTTTTTTAAGATATAACTTTTTATTATTTGATATATAAAATTAAATTTATTCAATTCGTACATGGGTTTTTTTAAGGATATATATTTTTTATTATTTAGTATAGAAAATTATATTTATTCAAATCGTGTAATATGCATATTTTTAAATATGTAACTTTTTTATTATTTGGTATATAAAATTATATTTATTCAACCTGTGTAATAAATGAGGTTTTTTAAAAGATGTATTATTTTATTATTTGGTAAACAATATTACATTTATTCAACCCGTGCAATATAGTTCTTGTAGATATAACTTTATATTATTTAATATATAAAATTATATTTATTCAACCCGTGCAATAAAGAAGGTTTTTAATGATATATTGTTTTACTATTTAGTATATAAAATTTATTTATTCAACTAATGTAATACACGGGTTATAACCTAGTTACATATATTATAAAACTAAAAGACACACATTATACATATTCCAATTTAGAGCGCCGAGGCAACACAAGGGTAGAATTTATTTCATTTCAATACTTCATATAACAAAATCTTGAAATAATATTTCAAGATGTATTTGGAAAACATAAAACACATTACCAATCATGTAATTTGGTCCATCCTATAGGAAACGGGGTAACGTCTTGCCCTAAATAAAAACCGTCTTCTCGAACTAACCAAACACATCTTCTGTTTACCTTATATTTCCATGGTGTGCAATATCTATTACTTGAATCATTATCGAAAACATCAAAAAAAGCAGTCTTTGAATTCCAATAGAAATGTGCATAATAAAGCGTCTTGAGCGTGATAGCCTCGCAAAAGCTCCAATTTTCATTTTCCTTCAATGCTAGTGTACGATTTCCAAGATCATCATCACCTGATTGTACATGAACGCTAATAGGATCACTGATTTCGTTATAGATATAAACGGTCCAATAACTATACATACAAATCTTGTTTGTTGTGTTAAATTGAGGAGGTGCTATTGAAGTGTTTGTAATTGAGGAAGTATTTGTTGTGATAACAAGGCAGAAGAAGAAGAAAACCAAGCTCTTCATGGGTGCGTTGATATATGAGCATATAAAAAACACCTACACTATGTGTGTATATATAGGCACAAAAAGGTTGGTAAATAATATTATTTAAATTAAAAAATATTTATTTAGATACACAATATATAGTTAAATGTGGATGATAATTATATCACTAGTTAAATGAATTGAAACCATTTTTTTAAGGCAAATTGGAAATAAATAATCCCAACTCATTGTTATTGGCCAATAATAATCCCAACTCATTTAATCACCAATAATAATCCGAACTATTCACTTTTGTTTGTAAAATACTCCCATGTTAAAAAAACACTAAATAGGTTAAATATTGCTGATGTGGCTTAACATGTGTGGACTGTCTTGGCTGGTTAACATCTTACCTGTGTATAAAATGATTATGAGCCTCATTTGCACACACAATCGCACTCTTCTTCAAAACCCTAATTCTACAAATTGGGCAAATTCAGTCGATTGTGTGTGCAAATGAGGCTGATAATCATTTTATACACAGGTAAGATGTTAACCAGCCACGTCGGTCAACACATGTTAAGCCACATCAGCAATATTTTAACCTAGTTAGTGTTTTTTTAACGTGGGAGTATTTTACAAACAAAAGTGAATAGTTCGGATTATTATTGGTGATTAAATGAGTTGGGATTATTATTGGCCAATAACAGTGAGTTGGGATTATTTATTTCCAATTTGCCTTTTTTTAATAATTCTTTTTTTTCTTTTTTTAGAACATATATTAATTTATCGATAAATTTGATATTTCTTTAATAATTTACATTTATAACTTTTTTCTAAAAACTTAAGTACGTAGTTGTGTTTGATTTTTTCCCCGACATTCAGTTATAAGTTTTGTTAAAAAGAAAGTTATATTCTAAATAAAGTATTTATTTGGTAAAAAAAACGGTATGATAATAAACTAAACCGTTCTAATGATTTGGTTTTCTAAACAACATGTTTTATTTTCAAATCATGTTTGTTTTACATTACCATTTGCTTAATTTCGTCGCAATGTAACGCGTAACCTAAAAAAATTAGTTTTAAATTAGAGGTGGTCTTGGCTCCTTGTTGCAGGTTTTTGTTGTGGAATAAAAGTGGGGGCCCCATAGCATAAATGTAAAAATTAAAAATTGCATTTTTATTTCTATTTTTGTTTTTATTTTTGATTTTAATACAAATCAGAATAAGTTAAATAGTTAATAAGATGCTAACTTGGATTAATTATTGCAATTAGTTTCTTTAACTCAACAACATTTAATGTAAAGTCAAAATCAAATTAAGTTGGTAAGCGTTTCTAATCCTTATTAAATATAACATTTATTTTCTTTCTTTTTTTAACGCTAAATTAGGATGTCACAGAGAGATATCATCTCTTTCTGTAGTATCTGTTTTACGTAGTTATTATTGTGATGATCAGTGATTTTAATCAAGAAACTGGCCAAAAAACATTCTTTTAGAAGTTCATACTGTTTTCTAAGCATCCAATTAACATTTCTTTCTCCAATATACATGTAACATACCTTAAAACACTATATATGTAATTCGCAACACGCATATCCTAGGTCAAGTCAGTGTTGGTGGTCAATGACGGTTGTGTGACATTAGTACTATTTGACACCGTTTTAGGCCCCGCCGCAACGCGGGGTGTGCTTTGGGGGGCTTTCAAAGAAAAAATGGTTATGCATATGGTTGTCGTAACGTTGGCTTTGGGGATTTTCCAAAAAAAAATTGATTTTTTTTACTTTTCACCCAAAAGTATTTCATAAATTACTTTTAACTCAAAACTATTTGTTTTTTTTTTTATTTTAACCCAAAACTTTGAGTTAATTGCCAAAATCGCCCTTGAGGTTTGAGCACATTTGCCATTTTCGTCCAAAATGACACCTTTGTACCATTTTGCCCCCCACGTTTGTAACTTTTTGACATTTTCATCCAAACCACTAACTTAGTTTATTTTTTCTGTTAAGTTGAAGGATATTTGGATGAAAATGGCAACTATAAACCACAGGGACGAAAATGGCAAATGTGCTCAAACTCTTGACATATATAATAAAAAAAATATACATGCAATTTTTATATGAAAAAAAAATTATAGTTTTGTCACATATTTTTTTATAAAATTTCATCCAACCACTAACTAAGTTAATTTTTTTCTATTAAGGCGAAGGATGTTTTAAATTTTATAAATTAATACAGAAATTAATTTTCAATTGTTTATATAGATCAGTTTTATAAAAATAAATCTACTTAAACCTCTAATTTTTATAAAACTAAAATGATTGTGACCTTATAGAAAAATGTCAAATAAACAAATATTATCATATGTAGCAAGTTTGTAATTCATCTTCTACTCTTTTAAATTCACTCATAACGAAAAACAAAAGCCAGTGCCCCCATCAAACAACGTACCGTTACCAAACCTTAAAATTACCCACCAAATAGTAAGTATAATGCCATCTAATATTTTGTGATAAACACTTTTCACGATGGGCTATTTTCTTGTTAAGCTCTCAAAAACAGAATCGAAATATTCATGTTACTTAGAGAAAGAAAACAAAGTTCTATTGAACAAAAGACTACATATAATAACCTTGATACAAATAATAACTAAATTTTTAAAAAATCAACTTAAAACTCAAACTTGTTTTTATGCAGCAAATGAAGTAGGATGGCTCGGAAGATACAAGCATTTTAAATTGTTTCATTATAAAACCCTTTAGACGGGGTTTGGTTGTTTCTTAAACAAATTTTGAACAGTATTTATCTCACTTTTTGATGACGGGTTTTTTTTTTTACCGTGTCTAAAAAACTGTTGACAGCGTCTGATGTTTCATTCTGTAGTAGTGGTAACCATAACATGTAAAATGAGAACTGGTACCGATATGGTGCGGTTTGGTACCAATACCAAAGAAGTATGGTATCGGTGCTTGTTAAAAAGAATATTATACCTAATTTACAATACAAAAATATTCATAATTGTATTTAGATTTCTTTTGAAATTTAACAAATAAAAGATCATGTATTAATTTATAAAATTAATAGAAAAAAAGTAATTTATAAAATTTAAAATATCTTTCGACTTAATAGAAAAAAATTAACTTAGTGGATGGATGAAAATTTATAAAAAATATGTGACAAAACTATTATTTTTTTCGTATAAAAATTGCATGTATATTCTTTTTTATTATACATGTGACAAAATTAACTAAATAAAAGAAATTAAAAAGAGTTTGAGCACATTTGCCATTTTCGTCCCTGTGGTTTATATTTGCCATTTTCATCCAAATATCCTTCAACTTAACAGAAAAAATAAACTAAGTTAGTGGTTTGGATGAAAATGGCAAAAAGTTACAAACGTGGGGGGCAAACTGGTACAAAAGTGTCATTTTGGACGAAAATGGCAAATATGCCCAAACCTCAGGGGCGATTTTGGCAATTAACTCCAAAACTTTTTATCTTTTGCAATCTATCCTCATAACTTTTTTTATTTTCAACTTTAGTCATTTATAGTTTTCATTTTCCGCAATTTTTTTGCTTTATGCTTGGTTATAAATTTTGTGACTTAACACATCGCAACGTGCGTCTTTGGTTTAACGTTTCGTTCTAAATTTTGCGAGTTAACACCACGCCAAGCTAAGACACGCCACATTTTCAGTTGCTATAACGAGCATCGGTACTGTAATATAACAAGATGAAGCGATACCAATTAAATTCCTATCGCGTAGCATGGAACAGCTACCGGCGCAACGCTTTCATACCACTAGTTGAGTTTAAAATGACTTATTATTGGTTTTTTAAAAGATTAAACTTGGTGTTAAGGTTTGGTAACTTTTGACACTTTAGTCCAAAACTCACATCTTTTGAATCTGAGCCCCTATGGTTTCAATTTTGTTGTCATTTTCATCCAAAAGCAAAATCTGGTTATATATTTCAATTACCATCCATTTTTTTCTTTTTCCTCCCTTTTAATGACGGGCAAAATGTTCAGGTTTTTTAATTTGTTATAATAAAACGTTAAAAGACAATTTCGCCCTTCATTTAAAGGGAGAAAAAAGACAAAAAATCTGGATGTTAACCTAAAAAATATGACTAGATTTTAATTCTCGTCTATTCCATCGCCCCCACTCTTCTAATATAACACCCGTTTAGGGTGTTAATCTTTTATATTATACATACTTTTGTGTATTGGGTATATCATTATTAAGTAATATGCATTGTTACGTTGCTAGATAAAGATAATTAAATGGGATATAGAGATTATCCAAGGAGGTGAAGCAAATTCAAATGAGTTGGGGAGGCAAAGTTGGAGTTTCGCTGACTCGTGGTGGTAGACAGTGTTGTAAAAATCGGAATTAATCGACGTCTAGGCGCGGGCGTTGACTGATTAATTTTGAGCTAGTCGGACCATTAGTCGGTAGTCGGTCCAAGTCGGTCCTAGTCGGTGCAAGGCGGCCCAAATCGGCCCAAGTCGGCCAAATCGTTTCTAGTCGGCCCACTCTTTATTAGTTTAAATCAGGACCAAAGAAATGTTTTTAACCATTAAATACATGGCCCAAGTTGTTTACTTACAACCTGGCCCAAAAAAAACATGTTTTTAGCCCATTAAAACATATTCCATGAGGCCTTGGACTGATATGTTAATGTTTGAATGTTTAAATACTTAAATTGATATTTTTAAACTTCATTGTTTAAATTTTGAACTATTTTTAAGTATTATATTGATATTAACGTGTGTATTGAATGTTTAAATACTTGATTTGCTATGTTTTAAACTATTTTTAAGTATTATATTGATAGGGAGGGGCTCATGCGAGAACCACTCTTATTGTGAGAACCTTGAGAACCAATGTGAACACAACCTAAAATAGCTAAAAAAACCTAACCCCCACCCCCAAAAAACCTAAACCCCCCCCCCCCCAAGCTAAATGCTAAAAAAAACTAAAAAAAAACCTAACCCCACCCCCCAAAAACCTAAACCCCCCTCCCCCACCCCCCAAAAACCTAAACCCCCCCACCCCCCCCCCCCCCCCCTCCACAAGCTAAAATGCTAAAAACTAAACCCCAAAAAAACCTTAAAAAATTTAAAAAAAATCTAAAAAAATAAAAAAAAAAATCTAAATTTTTTTTAATATTTTTTATGTTAAAATCGCTACTTTTCGAAGCAAAAAAAAAATTTTAAAAAAAAAAAATTTTAAATTTTTTTTTTTTTGTTCGAAAAGTAGCGATTTTTTTATAAAAAATATTAAAAAATTCAAAAAAAAAATTTGTGTGATTTTTAGCTATTTTTAGGCATTTTTGGTGTGTTCACATTGGTTCTCACGGTTCTCACAATAAGAGGTGGTTCTCGCATGATCTTCTCCCTATATTGATATTAATGTATGTGTATATATATATAAATTTAAAAATTATATATATAAATTCTGATCCGATTAATCCCTAGTCAGTACTCCACCGCCCGACTGGCGCCTAGCGATCTCTACAACACTAGTGGTAGAAATCTTTCAAGATCAAGGTTTTGGGCTTTCAACATGACAATGTTCGGCCCAAAACGTTAACAGGGGCACCGCACGGCTGCACAGGGCTGGAGCAAAGCTTTTGAAAATGCATTTCGGTAAGGTAGTTCAAAGCTTAAAGAGTTAATTGCCAGGATGGTCCCTGTGGTTTAACGTTTTTTCACGTTTAGTCCCCACCTTTTGAAAATAACAGGTATGCTCCCTATGGTTTGTTATTTTGTTACTCGGATAGTCCCTGAGTAGATGTCAGTTAGTTTGGAAGTAGCATGTATGCTCCCCATGGTTTGTCATTTTGTTACTCGGATAGTCCCCTGACATTTACTCAAGGGGACTATCCGAGTAACAAAATAACAAACCATAGGGAGCATACCTGCTATTTCCAAAAGGTGGGGACTAAACATGAAAAAACGTGAAACCACAGGGACCATCCGAGCAATTAACTCAAGCTTAAAAATGGGGGTAATATCAGGCTTCAATTTGGCAGCTGGATGATGTAACAATAAAGAATGCAAATGGATTTACAACACATAAATATTGTAATTTTCACTACCTATATTTGAGATATCATACAATATGTAAGTTTAAATAAGTTTTAGTTCAAATATACTAAATTACTAATGTAAAAGCCGGAGAGATTACATATCTACGTCTTGTCAGGGTAGCATGACTTCAAATAAAGATAACAAGATTAAGCAGCTCAACATATCACACAATATGAAAGTTCAATAGAAGGGGCCCACACACTGTATTTTCTTGTTGAGAGCAACTGAAAACCTGCTATAATATAAGGAGTTTATACAACTATTATGACAAGGATCAGGCTTGTGCTTGCTGATGTGTGGCCGTTGGTTTCCGCCTATTTGCATTGATAAGATTAACAATCTGCTTCTCATAAATACCTAGCTTGTCTTTATGATCGGCTGATATTCTATGCTTAGTTGTTTGTAAGAATTGTATGTCACGCTCCAACAGATGTTTAAATGCTTTCATCTTCTCAAGCTGTGCATATTTCGGTTGCCAAGGAACAGAATCGTGCTGGACGATAAAAAAAATTTCATTAAATGTGATGCAGTAAATGGCTAGATAACTTGATGATTAAATCAAAAGCTTCAAGAACCAAATGGTTTAAAGAAACCTCAAAGATTTTCTTAACGATAATCAAAACTCAAAAACTAACTAATTAACGATAATCAAAACTCAAAAACTAACTAAACAAGAAATCCTAGATCCCTACTTTTAGGGTAGAATAATAATAACTTGGAAACAAATACAATAAAATAGGAAATTTAATTTTAAATAATTAATAAAAATAATCTTCGCTTCCAACTTGTAGATATCCCTGCATCAAAATGCCTTCAGTGTATGCTTTTGCATGTTTACATATTATCTTTAAATGTGCATTTAAACTTAAATGATTCCCTAATTTGACACAAGACACCAACTTACCTGCCGCAATATTGAAAGAGTTTTCTGGTACATGACAATCAAATCTAGTTGATACAAGACCTTCATAGCTATTATCTGTAACAAAAAAAAAAATCAAGGTCATAAAATTGTTTGATATCATTTGTAAAAGTTAATCGTTCCCCTTTAGTTGCTTAATGCTTATTCAAATTTGAGATGTCAGGTGCTTTCACTGCTGTAAAAACAATGTAAGATATCAATAACATACAACACCTTTTGATACACTTCCTCTTGCCAATCTCCCCCATTTGGATTGTCGGTCTGAGCTGTTGAATCTGTTATGGAAGAGCCGGAGTTTCATGCATTAGCTCGCTGAGAATATAGTTGAATATTTAAACACAAACAAATTTAAAAAGAAAAAGAGTTAACTGCCATTAGCTCGCTGACAGTTAACTCAAAGAAGAGTTAACTGCCATTCTCGTCCTTGTGGTTTGTTCATTTTTGCCATTTCGGGCCAATTTTCAAAAATGCACCAGTTTCCTCCCTGACATGTTCAGTCCAAAACCCAGTTAAGTCATACATGTTAAATGAAGGGTATTATTGTCAATTCATATATCTTTTATTTTCACCTTATTTTATGAATTGACAACAATACCCTTCATTTAACCTGTCTGACTTAACTGGGTTTTAATTTTTGGACTGAAGTGGCACGTTTCCAGTATGCCAGGGAAGTGGTGCATTTTTTAAAATTGGCCTGAAATGGCAAAAGTGAACAAACCACAGGGACGAAAATGAGAGTTAACTCAAAGAAAAACTAAAAGGTAAAAAAAAAATCTACTTGAAGCCTCTGGCATAGCTCTCTGTTTCTGCAATAGCTGTTTCTGCATATCAATCACATACTGCTGCTGTAAACGCCATTGTTGCATACCCACCTGCTGCTGCTGCTGCAACTGGGCAGGCTGTGGTTGCATGTGTGGTGGCATCACCTGCTGCTGTAACTGTGGTTGTGATTGTTGAACTTGTGTTGGCAACATATTCGCTGAACTCTGAATTGGCATCTTATTAGATTGCGGCGTTTGTGCCAGGAAACGCTGCAAATTCATCTGATTGCCATGTGATTGAACCTGTGTGAATTGAAAATGGGATTGTTGTGATTGCTGCAAAGATTGCATATGTTGCGGAGGAAGTGCTTGTGATTGTGCTTGCTGCCGAGGGGCCACTGGTTTCCTCATACTTGAATTGATGATATGAATAATCTGCTTCTCATAAGTACCCAACTTCTCTTTATAATTAGCTAATATTCCATGCTTAGGAATTTGCAAAAATTGCATGAAACGCTCCAACATATTTTTAAATATTTTCATCTTCTCAACTTGCTCATTTTCAGGTTGCTGAGGATGAGCATCGTGCTGGACAACAAAAGATTTTCATCAAATGCCTTTCCTGTATGCTTTTGCATGTCAACATATTATATTTAAATGATTCTACATGCTGTTAAACCAAAAAGATTTCCAATATTTTTTATGAACCACAAACTCACCCACTGCAATTTGGAAAGAAGTTTCTGGTGCATGTAATTCAAATCTGGTAGATACAGGTCCTTCATAGCTTTTATCTGTAGCCAGAAAAGGAAAAAAAAAGCCAGTTCATATAGCCTATAATTGGAAATAGATTGATATTCCCACTCACAGCGCATCAAAAAACATTTGTGAAAATGCTTTAATGGTATTCAATGGAGCACTATTAACTGCAAAAAATTGTATAAGCTCTTGACAATTTAATTGATATTTTATCAGTAATGATCCTTCTAATCTCAAATAGATTTTAGTTTTTTAAATTCAGTGTAAGAAGTATCAATAATGATCCTTTTAATCTCAAATAGATTTTAGTTTTTTAAATTCAGTGTAAAAAGTAAAATAAATGTGAACTTCGGTTCAGATTAATGGTGATGAACTTCGTTCAACTCAAAAGTGAATGAAGATGTCCAGTGCTTTCACTGCTTAATAAAATGTAAGATAGCATACAACACCTTTTGATACACTTCCTCTTGCCAATCTTCACCATTTGGATTTTGACCTATCATATCTAGTAGATATAGGTCTTTCAAAGCTGTTATCTGAAATCAGAAGGAAAGAAACAAGGTCATTTAAAACATTAGTAAAAAAAAGCTCCCCATTTAATTGCTCATCATTTTAATTTTGAAGTCATAGCATAAATGCTATTTAAATGAAGCAGTGTTAAACAAGCATGATCACAGCCAATACGCTCTTGACATTAGATTGATATTTTATCAGTAACGATTTTCGACAAAGAGATTTTATGTTATAAAACCAGTGTGAAGAAAAGCAAAATAACTCAAAAGCATAATCTGATCTCAGATGCTTCAAAAGAAATGAAAGATACTATACAACACCTCTTGATACACTTCCTCTTGCCAATCTCCACCATTTGCTGTTGAATCTAATGGTACTGAGGGTTTTACACTGTTATATAAAGTAACAGGGTTGGACCGCATGCGATTTTGTAATCTAGTCTCCATAGCCAGCATCATGAAGCATATCTTCCGTGAATATTCAGACTGCAAACCGAATAAATTAAACGATTTTAGATCTCCATGTGTATCCGACAAACATAATATCAAATTCTTGTCCTAAAGAGTTCAAAATCTTCAGTATTCCACAAAAGCAAAAGGACTATAACCAAAAACTACAAAACTGCTTGTATAACATAAAGAACACATCAAACCTCGCATGTCGCAGCAGTAAAAGTCTCAAGTTCAACCCTCTGAGCTATTTTCTTAAGTTCCTGTAGTCTATCATATCTATAGAAAGGAAGATTTTTCTTCAACGTATCCATTCTGCGCAAGATCAACATATGTCAGACAAAATAATGCAAATAATACAAACTTCAAACATGATTATACAAAATTCTTAAACATTGGTCACACCAAGCATGACAACATAATCAAACTCTAAAAGCACAACAACAAAAAAAAAAAAATTAATTAGAAATTAAAAGTAATATAAGTCCATACATACATCTTGTACACCATCCTTTGCCGTTGCAGTTGGGCCCTCCAATCACCAAAGGCACCACTTGCAACCTGAGTAGGCCTCGGATCCATCTTCTGTTTGATGGTTAATTTTCAACCGTATTGTGACATTCTAAACAGCAAATATAGCAGTCAGTCACATAGATGTTGAATTCTCAGCTTTGTTGCCCGGAGAAAACAGAGCAAATTAAGTAAGAAATTAGTGGCATTTGTGTGTGATTGGGTGATATGAAGAGTCAAGCACTCGAGAAGAATTAGTTTATAACGAGGAAGATCACGTATACCTGTCGACGTTCGAAAAACAATGCAAATGAACTGCTAAATAAACTAATCGATCAACGGAGGTACGCGAAATTCGATGCAGGAGATGCGTTTCCGGAGTCGTGGAGATCGGATGTCGCTGTTGACCGCGTCGGATGTTAGAGTTAAAGCACAATTAGGGTTTCAGTCGGTACGGACAAGGAGGTGGATTCAGATGTCAGCTTGAATCAGCGGCCAAGAAGCGTGAATTCACCGGTGATATGCGGTGGTTTTAGGTGTTGAGGAGCACGTGATTGAAACTGCAAATGCTCTCTTCGTGTAGGCGGTGGCGTCAAGCCAGATACATTTACAAACCCTAAAACAGTAAAACTTAAGGTCCAACAACCCCTGCTATGGACACTTGTATTGCACTATGTACAACTCACATATGCACAAAGATATTACAAATGGATAGTTTTTTTTTTTTTTTTTTTTTTTTGGGTAAAGGGTTACACCGGTTAAATTTTATACCAACCAAAAACCAAATAAAACAAATCGATAGTTACAAGATCACAAAGCACATAACATCAAATAAGCTGAAGTTACAACTCGTTATGCCCACAAATGTTACTAATTTATATAATATATAAACTAGTATTAAGCATTCCCCGCGTTGCGGCGGGGGCGAGCACTAATGCCACACTACCGCCAGCGACCACTGACACTGAAGTTGCGGCGTGTAAATGCGAAGAAATTAAACCAAAACGTAAAACATAAAATAAAATAATTAAGTTGATCTAGGACTCGTGCGTTACGATGAACCCGCGTCTATTTTTTCCTGTTTGACAGGTTCATCGTAATCTATATATAATATATATCATTACCTCTATACAAACCAGAATGCATACATTACAACAACCATTGCATCAATATGTTGCAAATTATATTTATACAAGATTTTGGCTAAATTAATTAGATTATTATAAATAATAATAATTTACAAATAAAACAACACAACTTTGAATGGATCAAACCGATTGAATATGGTAAGATAATGAAACCATTATTTGATTAGGTTACAACCACTTAAGCACAATTTACAACCATACATGCATACAAAACAGATTGAATTTGGTAAGGTAATGAAACTATTTTTTAACTAATGTACAACTACTTAAGCACAAATTACAACCAAACATGCATACAAATGTTCCAAAATAATAGTATATAAATATTTAAAACCATTTTATATAGTTTACAGTTAACCACCCCCTAATAAGTTTTTGGGTGGGTAGCTATATTTTTAAACATATAAAATATTGAAAGATTACACCAATAGTCATGGTAGTAAGCAATGTTTTAAAAACCGATATTTTAATCATACCGGGTTAGACTCAGAAATGATTCAACCGGTTGAACCGGGTTGTACCGGACGGTTCAACTGTGTTGACTAATTAACTCTATAAATCCATAAAATATAATTTCTACTTAAAAAGTAATCCAAAACTACATCAATTCTGTAACACCCCGAAAACGGGTTTGGTAATCAAACCACGTTAATACTACAGGACGGGTAAAATACAGTTAATGGTAAAACTTACCCGGTAAATTTTAGGATTTAAATAAATAAATCTAATATTTATTAAAAGGATGAGAAATACTTTGAGAAAGCAAAGTATATAAAAGGCCCGAGATTTAACGGGACTTAAAATAAAACGGGTTGTGAACAAGATAAAGTAACTAGGAAATAAATAACCTAGTACAAGTCTTGTAATTAAATGAAAGAACAAAATATCAAGTTATAAACCAAACTAAAGTTGAGGGGCTTATATTGTTAAATTTGAAACTTAATAACATGAAACAAAAATTAAAACACACCAAACACCCATTTTGGGGTGTCTGGTCGATCAAGAAGCAGGGGGCGACAAGGGGATTCTTCACCCAAGCCTAATTCTCATAAAAACCACAAATTGAGGGTTTAAATCAAGTCCAAATCGATTTTCAAGCACAAATTAATGATCATCTAGTTGAAATGATCATAAGGTATGTAAAATTGTGATGTTTTGATTCATCTTGAATTCTAGGTTAATTGTGAGAAACTGAAATTGAGCTTAAATATGTCATGCATGGATGAATCTTGAAGTAATATGATGTCTAGGAGTAAACCCTAGTCAATAACATGTTGGATTAGTGGATAATCTATGAAATTCATGATAATCCATTGACAAGTTAAATGGGTTTTGTAAAATTAAGATGAACACAAGAATCATGACTACCAAAAATGGTGTTACTTGATTTCTATGAAATGATTCTGAGATTAGTATGCATGCTTGACATAATGGAATCAATATGTATGTTTATATTAGGCAAAAATATCAAGTTATGAACTTGGTTTTAAATATGTAAAATTATACCCGTTAGGTGTTCGTTAAAATGCCTAAATGAAAGATAAATGTTGAAAATTGGACAAAAACGCATGTTTGATGGTTATGGCAAATTGTGCGTTAAGACTTATAAAAAGGGTTCTAAACGGATTGTGAATTGAACTCTTTAGGCGAGGAATCCGGATCGTCAAGTGGACAAGCCGGTGGAAATACGCGTTTGAAAAGGGTGCTTAAAAAGGTACGTAACTACGATTCCGTTACGTTATGCTTGATTTCGTATTTTCGCTAGTAGACTTTAAATTAGCATAATACATGAAATTGGCATTTAGTTGAAGTGACGAAGATCACTAGGTGAATAAACGGGTCAAAAGGTGAAATTATCACCCTTTGACAATATCGACTAATGGTTTGTCGAGTTACATGTTTATAGGAATAAATATCAAATGGATATGCACATCGCTATTGCTTAGCGGCTACTAAGTCAAGGTATTGAAACGGGTCAATATATTAATCCGAGCCAGGTATGTATAATGATTCAACTCATCATGTAGAACTTGAGATTCTATAAGAGTTAGACAAGGTTAAAATATAGTTATTCGGTTATCTTTTAGGTAAACTGAATAAATTGAGTTATGATTATGGTGTTCTAGAAGCACAGGGGTTTATAAACAAGATTATAGTTAAAAGGTCGGATTTTGGGTCAAACAAGTATTTAAAAGTTCCTTTGTAGTAAAGAAAGGATGAAAATTGACCAAATTGCCCTTGTAAGCTAATTCGAACGAACGACCCTTGCAAGAGGTTCGGAAACGAGTTTTATGATTAAATAAATGCTTAGAATAAGAAAAGATAGTGAAAGATGTAAATTCTTGGGTCGAATGACTTTATATGAGCCTGTGCCGTGAAAAGATAATCCGAGGGGTAAAATTCGGAACATATAGATATTCACATTAAATCCAACACACATATAGTTGTGGTGGAATATTACTTGATAAGAAATGTAGGAATAAGATGCTAGAAATGTATGAAAGCGAGTTCAAGTTCTAAAGTGCTTAAATACCCTTAACGGGTCAAAATAAGCATACGAGGGAAAATGTATTTAAATTGTGTGAGAAACCTGTGATTTGAACCTAACATGGTAGATAACATTAATTTGAAGAGGTGCATGTGAAATAAGGATTAAACAATTATGTTTGTTTGATAAAACGCATAAACGGGTTAAAATTCGGTAAAACGGCAAGGAGTCGAAGGCTTTGAAGTCTCAAAATTTATTATGTAGGATGTTGGATTTTAACTCCATTTGATGGAGGATCAAATTACAATCATGTAGGAAGAAACGGTAGGTCAAACGGGCAAGCGGATTGAAAGATACGAAAGTTTTCGTGTCAAAAACGGCAAAATGGGAGAGTCTGATACAGGGGCCACCGTAACTTACGGTGGGCACCGTAAGTTACGGTGGGGGCTGAAAGCGTTACGGCAGTTACCTCCTGCCTTACGGTGGGGGTATTTGATACCAGGGGCCACCGTAACTTACGGTGCCCACCGTAAGTTACGGTGGAGGCTAGTTTCAAGTCTTTGTTTCTGGGATCATGATATCAATGTTGGAATTTTCCTGATTTCCTTGTTTAATTCGATTATTCGACCCAATCTTCCTTGTTGTACTAGTTATTTAATTATCAAAACTGACTTTTAAGTTGGTTTTGATCACAGGTGAAGGTCGAGAGTCCCGGATGAAGATCAAGCATCGAGCAAGAACCGAACACACGTTAAACGAAGCTTCCGCAATGATGTTTCGTCGTTGTTCTAAAACGATGAATTAAATTACACTATGTTGTTTTGCTTTCAAAGTTTAGAAAAGTTTTAATAAACCCGTAATTGAGCATGAATGTTTAAATATAAATACTCAGTAATTTGTGATTATTTACGGGAATCGCTAAATAAATTTATGGGTGTTACAAGTTGGTATCTGTAACGCCCGGCTCTTTTGTACTTTCCATTTATAGAAAGTTTTGTTCGTATTTCTATTTTTGGAAATCTTGTATTCTTGTAATCGACTTTTCGTGGTAATTGTTGTAAAATCTAATACTTGGATCATAAATAAAATTCGTATTTCTTTTCACATTCTACATATTCATACATACTCATACGATCGAATTCATTGTACATCGAATCCTTATTCGTAATTCATACGCATACGGTACTTATTTGTGATACATGTCCATGCTTGTCCTTAAATGGTTGATACTTAAAAACCCCCCCAATAATATGCGTATTTACACAACGATTAATCATCTAATATGTGACATATACTTGTCACTTACAAACATATTACATACTTATACATCACATTTTTTACCTAGTTAAATCATGTTTATTTCATATTATACCTTGTTACAAGTTAGGGGAAACATTGTTGCATATTATTACACAACTTAATTAACAAAATTACTCATTATAATGTTAAAAAAAATAAAAAAATAAATAAAGAAATGTGGCAGTCCCAAATCAACAAAATTCAGCCCCATATGGTTGGGTTTTGTGGGCTTGTTTAAAGGTTTAACCCATTCTAAACACTTCCAAAGCCCAACCCATTGAAACCCTAATCCCTTCCCTATATAATAAACACTTCCCCACTCCTTATTCCACTTTTACAAGCCTCTAAACACTTCAAAAACATCTCAAAACCGTAGCTGAGTTTCCACTTTCGGCCAGATTCAGCAAGCTTCACAAAAGTGAGCATAACTCACTCATTTCTTGTCCGTTTTAGCCCATTCTTTTTCCTATGTGCTTGGATTTTCCTTAGCTTCGATTCCATGGGTTTTTCACAGTAAATAAGTCCCTGGAACTCCGGCAAAAAGGCTCCAAAGTCCACTGATTGTTTTTGTTTTCATGAAATCTTTGTTAAACTTAACCAAACTTGAGTTTTCTCATCTCAAACCTATGTCCTAATGCTTACAACCTCTCTTATGGTTGGTTAAGCTTAAAAACAAGGTTGAGACACTATAAATCAGAGGTTAAAACCTCAAATACTTTCTGTTTTGTTTAGGGTATTTCACCCACAAGTCATGTTCAAGCTTAGTTCTTGATGAGAAGTGATTATGGAACAACTTGGGTTGTTCCAACATAAAATCCTCACATGATTTGATGATTTCTCTTAGTTTAGATTAGTTACATACTTGTGTTAATCCTAGTTCTTGACCCTCCTTGGTTGTCTTTACATCAAGTGAAGTGGTGAACATTCAAGGGGTCCCTAAATGGAAGCATGTTCTTCCTACCCCATACATGACATCCATGATAACTCGAGGTGCCTAAATGAGGATTCTAATCTTCTACCTCCTACATGAATTATTGGACTTAATAATATGTAATACTTAACCTAAATATGTATACACACTTATTCGAACCTTTAATGTTAAACTTGTGTTTATATGTTAAAGTAGTAGGATACCATCTAAGACTTAAAACTCCAAGTATGATTCTAATGGGCACATTACCCATGAAATACAATATAACCCTAGTGGTTACATAGTGTCATATAAGAGTATAAGTCAAAGATGATTATTTTTAATATCCTACTTTATGTTATGTTAAACTCCAAATTTATAATCTTCCGTTGTACGCCAAACTCACACACCTACGTTTCCTCGTGTAGAAGGACTAGGTGCTCCAAATTAATCCATCCACCAACTCACTCGCGGGATTTCAAGTAGGAAAGCTTGCAACCACCGTGAGTATACTCGATCCCTTTTTCCCCTTTTTATTTTGGGATGCAACATGTACATTATGTAAACAATCTTTGAAACTAGAAACTAAACATACTCAATCCTTGTACAAACATGAAACTAATGTGCTTTACTTATGATTCTTGTATGCTCTATTTGAACGATTTGGAACGTATATGCTCATTAACTTTGCTAGCCCACCTTAACAATTATAGCGCTATAGGATTTACGCACCGCCCGTTAAACTTGGGGTATTGTTAAGTTAAACATTTACCATCCCGCTATCAATTGGGATTAGGCTATTTTATGCGTTGGATTCTTGGGTTTGATCATAGTGTACGCCAAAATTGCATACTAGTAATTAACATATTATGAACCATGTTGGATTTGAGTTTTTATTCTATTATGCTATGTAAACAAGCTTGTATACTCGCTCATTGCCTTTGCATTGAAACTCTATTTTAATACATGTTGCAGGTTGATTAATGAAGTATGGATGATTGATGAAACAAGTGTAGGGTGGACTAGATACACACCTTTAATCTATTTATCTTTTGTTGATTTGAATTTGAACAATGTTGTTATTTCCATTTTTAAATGTTGTATGACAATTTAGTTCTTGCAATGAAATTCGAGTTTAATTAAATATTGTCACATAGTGTTATGATGTTTTGAGCAATTTGTTCGTCTCATCCCGATGTTTCCGCCATCGGTTGGGGTGTGACAGTATCAGAGCCCTGGTTTAAGGGATTCAAGTATGGTGGGGAAAACCATGCTTGGATTTAAACCTTACGCTCTTGATAAAGATTAGTGTTTGGTTCAAGGCTTTATCGCAAATCTGGTAAGTACATGCATGTTAAAGGTTTAGCATGATTAAAGTGTTGTAAACAACACATAGGGTTATCGCGTAATACACGCTACCCCAATTAAAATGATTGATATAGTTAATGAAATTACGTGCGTTAACACGTATAGCAGAAAGCCTCGTATTATAATGCGGGCGATTATTGATGTCGACATTACTAACCTCTGTGAATTGCTATATATGGGTGTTACAAATTCATAATAAAAAATATTCCAAAAGTTAATCAATAATCAAAAAATTATCCAAAAGTTTATGATTAAATACCCATTATATAGCAATTAGCAAACACTAACAATTAACAACATGAATATTGAACAAAAGTCAAAAGAAGGTAAACCTAGATGATCTGTTGAAGAACTTAATTTGAAAACCCAATGATTTTCTATCTTTGAGTGATGAAAAAGTTTGATCGATGTGGATTGTCAATCGTGGGCGCTAAGTTTTACACTTTAACTGAGAAGGTAAAATAGTCACCTTTTTTTAGGCAACTAAAAATTAAAAGTTCAATATTTTGACCTTTGGCCCGGTATGAACCGGTATACCGGTTTAAACGGTATAACCCAATTTACCGGCGATACAACTTCTTTGCCGTTTTCTTAGTTTACCAGTATGATTCGTACTGGCCAAGAATCCGGCATCCAGTTCAACCGGCCGATTTAAACCGATTTTTAAAACATTGGTAGTTAATGTTAAATTATTATACTTTATACAATATTGAAAGATTACACCAATAGTCATGGTAGTAGGTGTTAGATTATTATACTTTATACTAGATGGCAATATCATCACCATTTTTATTATATATTATTTTTACTTTTTTATTTTTAAGAAATTTTATATCGCTTGTAACTTTTAAGATACGATGTTCCAAATAAATTTGAGTATGCGATTGCGACATGCCTTATTTTTATGTATAATTTTTATTCATAATCGAGTTATGAACAGTAATGTACAAGTGACCGAAGCCCAAACGTACATTTCATCAAAGTTGTCTCGAGGTTTAGCTTTTTTCATAAAGTGAAGTCATTTACCTTTTTTGTTATTTTAGTAACATAACATTTTTTATAAAAATTAAATATACCATTGCGACGTACTAATTTTACGTATGATCTAATAGAAGTTTTATTCGAATGGGACATATATAACTAACTTTTTTCCTTTCCCATGAGAGACGGAACCAATACCGTGTGAACAATATTGGTAGTAGTACCATATTCAGTTTTGTGTTTTTCTTGACGTGACAGTATAAAAATTTATTGAAATGGTCTTATACTCAAAATATAGTATATTTTAGTACCATAAGCTATACGGAGTGCATACGTACCATGGCGAACCAAACTGATACCGACCAAACATCGTTACGATACTGGTATTTGTTTTATTGTTTTCGACGTATATAAAACACGAGTCGATATCCTCCTATGCCCGTTTTCCCGCTTTTTGTTCTTTGATTTTTATGGTTGGGTTTTGGGTACAATTTCTTCTTGATCGTCTTGGCTTAGAGAAACGAAATCATGCTCGACTTGGCATTTGATGTGGTGGTTGCATTTGTTGTTGAACTTGCGTTTCGATTTGCCATGCGCGCGAAACTTCACTGTATCCCACAAATCTATACACATTAGTGGGGTTGACGGGTGTGGTTGGGTAGCGGGTTGGTGTAAATGGGGGTCGGTTCGGAGTGTTTGTGAAGTTTGGATCCATGGTAGAAATATTTGTATAAAATGAGAGAGTAGGGAAGGAAATTCAGAGAGAAATGAGGTCAAATGGGGTGAAATGTAAAAGGTTTTTTGCTGGTTTAAATAGAAAATTAAGTAAATAATATAGGGATTGAGATTATCATATACCCATTTAGATAATTGTTGACCCAAATAAGCTTTAAAACAAATACATCACATAATATGAACGTTTATACAAGTTTTAGTTCAAATATACACATGTAAAAGCAGGGAAAGTGACATCTATACTTATTGTCTAGGTGGCATAATTTCAAACAAAGATAACAGGACTATACAATATGAAAGTTCAATTGTTGAGATCCACTCACTCATTGTAATTTGTTGCCGAGACCGACTAGAGACCTGCTGTAAGTAGTTCATACAACTATTCTGACCCGGATCAAATGGGCTGTATGGAATTCATCATGTTCTGCCTGAGCATTTGAACCCCCTGAGAGAGTAGCAGCCATATTTGGACCCTCTGATTGAACTAGTGTCAGAGAATGTGTTGGTTCAGATTGCTGCAAATATTGTGTACGTGGTAAAGGAAGTGCGTGTGTTTGCTGCTGAAGGGTCGCTGCTCGTAACCTCCTATCTGCACTGAGGATAAAAATAATGTGACTCTCATAGGTACCCAGCTTGTCTTTATGATTAGCTCGTATTCCATGCTTAGAGATTTGTACGAATTGCATGTAACGCTCCAACGTATATTTTAACGCTTTCAGCTTCTCTACTGGCTCATTTCCTGGTAGCTGAAGAGAAACATACTGCACAACAAAAGGTTTTCATCAAATGCCTTTGCAAGACAACATATAACTTTTAAATGATTCGACATGCATTTAAACTAAAAAGATTTCCAATTTTGATACAAGCCACTAACTTACATACTGCAATTTGGAAATGACTTTCTGGTGCACGGCATTCAAATCTAGTAGATACAGGTCCTTCATAGCTTTTATCTGTAATCAGAATAAAATATATTAATATTCCTACCCACAGTTCATTGAAAACATTCACAAAAAAACTGCATATATCTCCTTTAGTTGCTTAATGACATTCTAATGGAACAGTAATAACTGCGATAACCTATAATAAACAAGAGAATGGTAACACAATCACACATACAAACAAAACACTTGTATACGCTCTTTCCATTTAATTGAAATTTTCAGTAACTATTTTGTTTTTACTCGGATTTTATAGTTTGAAATCAATGCGAAAAAGAAAGAAACAAAACTAAACTTTGGTTTACAATAATGACGATGAATTTTGTTCAATTCAAAAGCAAATTAGTATGTGAGGTGCTTTCACTGCTTTCAAAAAACGTATGACCTTTTGATACACTTCCTCTTGCCAATCTTCGCCATGTGGATTTCCGGTTGACGATTCTAGTAGATATAACTCCTTCATAGCTTTTTTTTTTTGAACGGCCGACAAAAAACCATTTATTCATTGTAGCAAGTCGCTACCCACCATACATACAACATTTTCCACCACAATTTTCGAATTACAAATTACAAGACGTCTAACCAACTATATTGAACCGACACCAATCCTCCCAAATTAATGACGACATTTTTGACCTGTTTTTTACCCAAAGGTACGCCATAGACTTTATCTCATCTAAAATCTTCGTACAATTCGGAATTACTTGTCTGAACATTGCCTCGTTTCTAAGCTTCCATATGCTCCAAATAGCCACCAAAATCACTGCATGAAATGCTTTCTTTTTGTTTCTCATATTTGCGCTGAACTCGAACTCGTGTAGCGACAGCAAGTCATTAATACCGAAGGCGAAAATGGGAGGTATCTTGCACCAACAAGCTAAATTCTGCCAGACCAATTGCGAGAACTGACACGAGACAAACACATGCTCACACGTCTCTACACAGTCGCCACACAGAATGCACATCAGATTTTGAACCGTAACATTCCGATCCGACAACGCACCTCTAGTCGGCAGCCGATTCATATCCGCCCTCCATGCCACAATACCAACTTTCTTCGGGATCCAGTTGTTCCATTCAAACACTCGGTCCGGTCGACTCCGGTTGTGCACGCCTAGGATGCTTTTGATACTAGCCACACTGAATGCACCATTGTTATCATGTTTCCAGACCCATGAGTCCCTACCCAACTTAAGGCCCAGCCCACCAACTATGCTCAACAGCTGCTGAAGTTGTACTTGTGCATCCGCATCTAAAGTCGGCTGAGCCCAAGCCCAATTATAACCGGGCCCAACCTCACCATAGGTCATACGTTCAGCTACCAAGCAGACCTTATTCGACTCAGCCTTGAATAATTCTGGGAACCTGATATAAAACGGGACCTGGTCAGCCCAACTGTCTAGCCAAAAACATATATTTCTTCCATCAGCCAACACCGCTGAAACAGCTGATTTCAGGTCAATATTAACATTGAGAAGGTAGTGCCGAATGCTACAAATGTTTTTCCACGGGCCAGCAACAGATTTTTTGAACGGAATATCATTCCACATTCTTGGATTATGATGGATGGACCATATTACCCTCCTCCACAGCCCATTTTTTTCCGTTTTAAACCTCCACCACCACTTCGCCAACATTGCCAGATTAGCGTCTCTTAGCGATCCGAAACCCAGCCCCCCGAACTCTATAGGAGCAATTGTTTTCTCCCACGCAACCCAATTCATCTTGGCCTTTTCCTCCGATCCTCCCCAAAAGAATACTCTTCTTATTCTATCCAACGAATCAAGAACTTTAACCGGAGCTTTAAATAAAGAGAAATAATATGTAGGTAGTGCATTCAACACCGACTTGATAAGGGTAATTCTACCACCATATGACAGAGTTTTGGCCTTCCAGATCGAAAGCCTACTTCTGAAGATTTCTACTACCGATTTCCAGTTACGAACCAAATTCATATTTGCCCCAACTAGTAGACCGAGGTGTTTAAACGGGAACGTACCTTGTTTACACCTCATCCGATTCGCCATGTCTTGAACTTCAAGCTCACTTATCCCAACGCCAAATATGCTACACTTAGCTAGATTCACTTTTAGTCCAGAGACTAAATAAAAACACCTTAGCAATCTCCTAAGGTTATTTATATTCATTAAAGACCACTCGCCAACAAACATCACATCATCCGCATAGATTAAATGGGACAACTTTGGGCCATTATTTGTGACATTTATACCTTTGAAAAGGCCAGCGGATTCAGCTTCTTTCATCATACCCGACAACGCCTCCATGGCTATGACGAATAAAAACGGAGACAAAGGATCGCCTTGACGGAGACCCCGAGAGCATTCAAACTCCCTGGTAGGGGAACCATTCACTAGAACGGAGGCTTTTGCAGACCGTAATGTAGCCATGATCCAAGATCTCCACCGACTAGGGAAGTTCATTTGCATCATCATCGAATCGAGAAACTCCCAATTCACTGAGTCATAGGCCTTGTTGATATCAACTTTAAAGAACATACCGCGCCGCTTATACTTTTTTAGCCAGCTCAAAATCTCATTTAGCACCAGTGGCCCATCCATAATATTTCTCCCCGCCAAAAACGCCGACTGTTGTTCAGATATTAAGCTCCCCAATACCCCTTTCAGCCTATTAACGAGCACCTTAGAAATTACTTTATTTATCACACCGATGAGGCTTATAGGCCGGAAATCCGCTGGACTAGTTGGATCCTTAACCTTCGGAATCAAGGCGATGAAGGATGAGCTGCAACATTTATTAAGAGATCCCTCTTCATAGAACCGATTGAATAGTCTTAAAATGTCCTCCCGAAGACCCGGCCAACATTTTTTGATGAACTTAAAATTGAACCCGTCCGGACCCGGCGCCCGATCACCATCACAATCCCAAACGGCAGCTTTGATTTCTTCCACTGAAAAGGGCATTTCTAGCTTACTTGCCTCTTCCACAGACAGAGTGGCAAGGTTGGGACATACTAGCGACGGTCTACTAGGCATAGGCTCAGTAAACTGTTGCTTAAAAAAACCAAACAACGAATCCTTGATTGCCAGCGGATTGGTAACCCAGACACCATCCAACATCAGCCCGTTAAGTCTATTCGAACTAATATTAGAGTTAATTATATGGTGAAAGAAGGAAGAGTTCTCGTCACCTTCTAAAGCCCACCTAGCTCTAGATTTTTGACGCAAATCCAAGTGTTTCACCCGTTCAAATTCAGCCATATAATTTCTACATTCCGCTCTTTCAGCCAATTCCTCATCCGATAGCATTCTTTCCTCAGCCAAATTTTCGATATGGGCTAACCTACTCTTTTTCCCCCATAAATCCCTTCCTTGTTCCGCTTTTCCTCATTAACCCAATCCTTAATTCGGTTTTTTAACCATCTAAGCTTAATGGCTAGAGCAAGGTCCTCCGGACCAGAGAAAGAGAACGAACCGCAAATTTGAATCACGTAGTCCAAGAAACCAGGGTACTCAAACCAAGAGTTAAAAAACCTGAATGGGATGTGTCCAAATTCGGATTGAACAGTAGAAAGGATAATTGGACGGTGATCGGACACAACTCTGTCTAGTGCAGTCACCGATGCATTTGGCCACCTCTCCATGAAACCTAGACATACCAGAAAACGATCCAACTTGCTTAGTTTTTTCCCATTGTCTGACATGTACGTATAGTTCCCTCCACCCATATTGTACTCTGTTAATCCTGCCGAGAGGATGAATTGGTTAAAGGCTTCTGCATTTGTTTCGACAAACTCTGAATTCTTTCGTTCATTTGCAGATCGTACCTCATTAAAATCACCCATCAAGACCCACAAACCTTGTAATTCATTTCTAACCCCAAGTAATTCCAACCAAACCGACCTCCTACTGGCCCCGTCATTCGGCGCATACACATTAACCAAATTAATCCGAGAACCCGATTGCACAAGAAAACCGGAAACAACAATAAAGTACCTGTTGTAAATAACATCGTCACATCTGAAAACCGCTGGGCTCCAAAGGCATGCCAGACCCCCGGATCTTCCATGTGAATTCACCACTGCTAATTTGTATTCGGTTCTGCCCCAGAGCTGGTTGAACATAAAAGACTCCGAATCTTGTAATTTTGTCTCCTGTATAGCGATAAAATGTACCCCATAGCTCGTTTTTAAACCACGTATCCAATCTGTCTTACGGGTGTTTCGCACCCCCCTCAAGTTGATGGATAGACAATTCATCATTAATACTGATCAACACCCTCCTCCACAATTAATTTTTCGGTCTCAGATTCGAAGCCATTCAGATTTATACCAATACGGGAGCCAATTCTAATGGTTTCCTCGAGCTCCTTCCTCAAATTAGTCTCTTGGGAGGGATCGGTCTGAGCGCAGACCCCCCCTGGTGCCGCATCTGGGATACCATCTCCCCCACTTTGGTCTCGAAAAATTTGGTCATCTTCATCGATAACTGAAGGGCCAGGAGGAACCTCCTCAAAACCAGATCTATCACCAACAGGAGAGTTTAGGTCAATCTGAACAATAGGGGAGTTCTGCGTATGAAAAGCAGGTCTTTGGGCCGGACCCTGTATGGACCCAAACGATGGTGGGCTTCTCTCATCCCTATTTCTCTTGCCTAAATTACCTACTGGTGTTGGGCCCTCCTTACCAACTAACTCATCTGGCCCACTTAGATCCGCAACAGGATTTAAATTATTTGAGCCACCTTCTACTGATTTATTAAAGTCCGTTGACTTATTAGGTTCATTCCCGCCCCCACCAGCATTCATGATTACATGCGGCACGTGACCCCCTTCCCCATGCACGTAGGACGGCTGCACAATATCCTGTACGTCACCTGACTTTTGGCCTTCGGGAGCCGATTGGGATTCCGAAGACTTTCCGTATGCCACCGGAGACGACTCGAAGCCTCCGGTCGGAACCTCACTATCCCCGACCACCACCGGTTGTTGGTCTTTGACACGAAAGTTATCTTCACTAGTCGACTGCTGTCTAATTTCACCCTCTTCAACGTCCTCCATATCCTCTGCTAAATCATCTTCATCAGTTTCCGACTCCAGTTCCGAATCACTATCTTCCTCCCCAGAATCAAAATCACAATCAAATGAATTCTGATCAGATGATTCTGAAACCCAAGCAATAAAGGTTTTTTCATTCCACTTGATGACCACCGCCTCGTCAATTTTTGACATAATAGGTGTAACAACCTTAACCAACCCAGATGCATTATCTTCATTCTGCCAAGAAAAGGATGACTCTTGAATTACCTCACCAAAGTGACTACCAATTCTATCAAACAATTGGGCATCCCGGATGAGGAATGGTACTCCCGTAATTCTCAGAGTAACCAAGCGACTGGATGGGATATCCTCACCATTCCATAGGTAGACCTTAGAGAACACATTATGAAGTAGGATAGATTGCTTCTCCAGATAGTTCATCGCAGATACCTTATCACTACATGTTATCATAAACGTTACACCTCCAATGTATGACAGACCGACTTGAGACAATCCTCCGACAGTGAGAGTTCTCCTAATATCTCTGATAGATTGAACCTCCTTAGCATGACCTATAATGGATCTTCCAATACAATGAAGTGGATATAGAGCACCTTTACCCTCCACTGTGATAACCTTAGCCCCATTCCCATTCTCCTGAACAGTACCTCTAACAAGGTCCGCAAAGGACCTACCTTCTTGAACGAACGACGGCCCCGGAGGATTAGAACCTGCAGGTTTCGACTTCAAATGCGGCTGTTCTCCACCTTTATACCCACCGGTTCTATTGGCGTTAACTTGATCTGCCCCTTTAGGTCTCCATTCACTCCGACCTTGACCATCCGAGGAATAGTTAATCTTATTATGGTCTTTGTCATATTTTGCTAATGATACAATAACTTTCATTCCGAATATCTTCACCGAATTCATCAAAGCAAGAGTCTCTTTCATATGCACCACTCCTACATACCTAACAAAACCGAAACACCTCCCACGTGCATCCCTTTTCCGAGCCACGTACACATCCGAGATAAATCCATATGACTGGAATGCCCTCCAAAGAATATTTCTGTTAACTTGCTCCGATATGTTTTGAATAAGGAAAGTCCATTCAATGCCATCCCCTCTGCTTTTCCTATTTTTCCTGTACTGGACATTGTTCCACGGACCACCAGTATCATTCTCTCCCCCCCACTCATTCTGGACAGCCATTAATGTAACCACAAGAAACTAAAGCAGCGAATGGATGTCACCGGAACCCAAATAGAAAGCACGGTTAGATCTAGATGGCCACCCAGGACCGATCGATTAAACCCCACCCCCTATGCAGGTTCAAGCAAGCATCGTCGAGCAAAACTTTACGAATTCCGGGCGGCGAGAGTCAGGAGAGCGGACTATATATGTGTAAATAACTCCTTCATAGCTTTTATCTGTAATCAGAAGAAAAAAAAATCAATGACATAGAGCATGTACTCATAGGTCATCAAAAACATATATAAAAATACATGATTCACCTTAAATTGCTTATTAATACTAGAAGTGGCCCACCGTGCTTCGTGGCGTGGGACACCGATTTTGAACGAAATTTAAATGGAAATGTAGGCGAAAAAGTAAAAATAACACTAATAAATAAAAAAAATACATCTAAAACATTACAAAAAAAAAAAAAACAAAAAACAAAAAATGTTTTAGTTTCTCCCAACCCCAATCGGTTCTAGGAGGTTCGGTTTATTTTTGGCCCAACCCGATTTCTAGCCAAAACCGGTTCTAATCCCTCTTAAAAAAACCCAGTCCGGTTTGAGGGAAAAAAAGCTGGTGAGGTTCTCATGGTTATAAAAAAAAATCTAAACATACGTTGTTATTACTTGTTGCATGACATTATTATTATTAACACTTTTTTATCTATTATAATATTTTTCTTATGGGATCTAGTTATATTTGTAGTATTTTTTTTTGTATTTATATGAGTGCAATAAGCGCATTTAGTGCATTTATTTAGAAGTTTATTAAATAATGTATTAATGTGTCTTAAACTTTATGGTAAATTACAATAGTGTCCGTCTTAAATGAAGTTAAATTACTTTATTACCCATCAGTGGCGGACTCAGAAAATTTTCCATGTGGGTGCGGAACATTTTTAAAAATTTTAGGCCCCTAGGTATATAAGTAAAAAAATCGGTTCGTATCGGGTTAGTTCGGGTCGGGCCGGGTCATGTAAAACAAAAGAACATTAAACTAATTTTATATAATCATCAAAAACATGTCAAACCTTGTTACAAACATAATTAAAACGTCGCCCTATGGGTTTTCATTTTTTGAAATCTATCCAAAACATCATATAAAGCTACTTTCTTAGGCAAGTCTTTCTCTATATAATATAAGTTAATCGCTCCATAAGATAATGTTTCAATTTTAATTTCCAACTATTCAAGCCCTAGAAATCATAATGTAAGTTGTAATCACTCTAAAAATCATCTAAACAACATAATCACCCTAAAAATCATATAAACAACCATAAACAACGTCAAAACACACAAAATTTCAAACCTATTTAACAACTTTATTACCCTTTTTCTCCTATAATATCAACCAAAATCATTAAAATAATAAAGAAACTTACCCGTGTTCGGATTCCGGTTGGATTTGGTGTCGAATGGCGGTGGTATGGTGGCTGATTACGGTGGTCACCGGCTGCTAGACTGTTGTCGTTGGGTGATGTTGTTCGCTGGCAGTGCAGGGACGCAAGAGAGAGAGAGAGAGCGGGAGAGAATTTCTAAGAGTCTTGGGCTTTAATTATTTTATTATAGTTTGAAATATTGTTGGGTTTGGTTAATGGGCTAAGACTTAGTGGGCTAGTTAGTTAGGAATTATAAGTGGGTAAAGGTATTGAGTATTTCGCAATGTTTTCAGAACCGGATCGGACATCGAACCGGCTAGCTTACTGGTTCACTGGTCGGACCGGTTAGACCGGTTGAACCGGATTTAAGAACCGGATATTTAATATATAATATTTAATTTAACAATTAATAAAATATAAAAATTATAAACTAAATATATGAAACTAAAGTGTATATACGCTTTTCTAAATATCCAGGCAATGAAATTTGAGAAAAAAAATATAAACATGTGGACCATATCTTCTACATCGAAAGTTGAAGCCAGTCTTCTTCATCCCCAATTCCCCATATGCTCCACGCCATTGGAAAAAGAAACAGCAACACCATCGGAAAAGGCTTATCAACGTTGCACACTCCAAATCGGAACTCCAAATCCACCACCATGACTCCACATCTGCCTTCCACATACCCCAGATCCACTATTTTTCACAGATCCCGTTCAAATCTGCCATTGTGGATGTAGCTATCTTGCAGCAATTCACAAATACAGGTTCGACCGCCGAATCGGTCCAACCGCCCGACCGGCCAACCGTTACAAACCGGCCGAATTTTTCAGACACGATCGAATCAATGCAACCGGACCGCCATCCTTACCGATTCCCGGTTGAACCGGTCGGACCGGCCGGTCCGATCCGGTCATCAAAACAATGGTATTTCGGTTTAGTTAGTTAGGTAATAAAATTATATAATTTAGGTAGTATTTAAAAAAAACAACAGTTTACTAAAAAAATCTTAAAATATAAATTGATAACATTTTTTATCGAAGGGATGCAGTCGGAAAATTCCATGGGGTGCGGACAAAAAATTTCAGGGGGTGCGGACGGGATTTTCTACGAAACTTAGCACTAAATTTTTTTTTTCCCCGGGGGTGCGCCCGCCCACCTTGGGCTGGGCTTGGGTCCGCCAATGTTACCCATTTAAAATGCATTCCATGGTAGTATAGATAAGTCATACCGCCAATGCTATTCAAATGGAACCTTCGTTTAAAAAAGTGAGCTTAAAGCGTGAGGCGATGAAGCGCTAGGGTTGTCACTTTTTTTGCTCTGAGGCGACAAATCACATAAAGCGTTTTGAAGCGCGCTTTAAGCCCGAAGCGACGCTTCAGCCCAATCAGGTCAGATTTGGATTTTTTATTTATGCCCAATAGTCTCTAATAGGGTTTAACTGAGGCCCGCTACTTCTTTACCCTAAAAAATAACGTTAGTAAACATCTTCGGCCGCTCCCTCCCTCTTCTCCATCGATTCTTCATACTTTCTCCAATAATCGACTTTAATTTATGTTTTAACTATGTTTTTTATGTGTTAAGTGTGTTTTTTAATCATGTTTTTGTGTTTATTATTGATTAACAAGTAGAATATGCCATATTGATGCGTAGAATTATTATTTTTTTTTTATTTTGAGTGCTTCGTATACGTGAAGCTTCGCTTAAAGCTTTTGGAACCAAAACGCTTCGGAGCGCCTCGCGCATTTTTAAACCAAGAATGGAATAGTATTAATGCTGATGATTTTATTCAACTCAAATGCAATTTGTGATATCATGTGCTTTAAAAGAAATGTAGGATATTATACAACACCTTTCGATAAACTTCCTCTTGCCAATCTTCGCCACTGAGATCATCCGTTTGATCTGTCGAATCTAATGGTTCTAAGGAATGTTGTAATCTAGTATCCACGATCAGCATATTCAAGCATATCTTCCGTGAATATTCAGACTGCAAACAAAAAAAAAAACATGATTTACGGTGTACGACAAACACTTCCATACCCTAAAGAATTGCAAATTCTTCATTCCACATGAGCAAAAAGGCAATATATTATATATAATATAAAGAACAGAACAAACCTAACTGTTGATGCAACAAATACAAGACCAACGGTGGTAGCTTGGCTGGCTAGGCAGAAGGGTTGAAGGGTTCAACCTTGCCTAACGCAGGTCGTGGGGTCCCCCCACGTTTGCGAGACGTGGAAGGAGGTTTACTAGTTCGTTATTATTCTTTGCTATAGATCCTCCTCTGATTTGTGCTCAGATTCGGAAGTGAAAGCAAAGGGAATGTGTGTGGTGGATGTGAAAGGGAATGACTTGTGCGAGACAAGCATTCGATGTGAATGACCAAAGATAGAAGAATCAGAGCTGGTCCAGATGTCTCCCTGAAGTAAATGAAGTGTCATTTTATAAGGGAAGGCATCTCCCGAAGTGGAATGGATTTGACTAGCAACCTCGCTTGCAGTGGAGGGTTTCCCCTTTTGGGGGTTGAAGGCTTTAGTCCCCCGGATAATAGCGTGCACCGTGCAGACCTGCAATGCCTTTGCGGCTGTGGGTTGGTGAAGCAATCTTCAGATGTGACTTGGCTACTGTTACCGTGCTGCTTTTTCCTTCCATAGCTTTTTAAGCCTTGAACCATTTAACCATTTAAGCGTTTACGTAATTAGTCATTTTATTTAGTCTTGGGCTACCCCCGTCATCAGCCCCCCAAGTCAGAGGTTTTTGGGAGATGAGCTCAAAGACTTCTGACTTTATACGCGTGTTTTATTGCCTAAAAGTTTCAATGGTTCCCTGCTTGAAGGCTTGAAAGGTTAACGGCAGTTAATGTTTTGAATTTGAATTTCAAATAACTGACACTTGATTTGATTGATGTATGGCAGTTGATAGGGTGGCGGTTTTCGCAGAAGTTACTGTGCTGCCATTATTACCCCTATTGTAGACTTATATTTATTTTATATTTCCATACTTATCCATTTGTCTCATAATCTTCTCCAAGTTTTCTGCCATTTTCTCTCCTTCTAAGGTTAGTCCCGGTTTCCTTTTCATCTTGCATTCTTCATTTTCCGTTCAAAAAAAAATGGGTGCTCGTAAGGACTTAGCAAAATCTTTTTCCCGGTTAACACAAGAGGAGATAGATTTATTTTGTATGGAATATGGTATTGATAGGAAATTTAACCCCACTGCCCCTGCTTGTGATCTTCCCGTTGATAAACCGCCTTCTGGTTCGATTGCCTTCTATTGTAGTCATTTTGAGTTCTCAAACCTTCGTTATCCTTTTTCGTTTTTTGTTTTGAACTTGTTGGAGTATTATCGGGTTTCTTTTGGGCAAGTTCATCCAAAGGGGATGGCTAGGGTTTTGCATTTTGAGGTTTTGTGTCGTGCTCTAGGGTATGATCCTTCCCTTTTACTCTTTCGCCGGTTTTTTCGCTTGGCGAAGAATGGCGATTGGTTTACATTTGAAACAACCAAAGTTGATACCTGCCTTATTGCATCGATGGTTACCACACTTGGGGCTTGGAAAGACCGCTTTTTCTGGGTTTCCGATACTATCATCCCTTTCAAAATGGTGTGGAGGAATCCGGATGCTGTTCTCAATGCTCCGGAACCTTCTGAGTCTGAATTGAATGATGTTTTTCTCAATGCCATCCGGGGGTGCCCTTCGAGGGTTCGCCCCTTTCCTGAACACTTACTTGTTCTATTAGGGGTTAGTAAAATTTGGGGAAATGTTGATCGGGATCCGGTTCTTATGAGGAGTGGAATTGGTATGCCTTTTCCTTTTTTGTCCTCTTTATGTTTTTCTTAGTCTATGACTTATGTGTTGTTGTTTTTTTGCAGTCATGTCTGCCTTGGATTTTATTAAGAGCGACGATACTTCTGATGTTGTTTTTGAGGATGCTCCGTCTGTTCCTGGTGAGAATGTTGTGGTTAGGACTGTTGATCAAAGGTTTGAGGGTTCAGGTTATGTTAGTGTTGCTACTGCCAAGGGTTTTTCTAAGTCTAATGCTCCTAAATCTTCAACCCGTCGATCTTCTCGTCGGTTGTTGAAGGCTGGTCCTCAATCCACTTCTACTGAAAAGGTGGACTTGAGTGATGATATTGAAGTTTCGGAAGATCAAGGTGTTGAAGCGGGTGCAGAGAAGGATAAAGAATTGGTTGTTCATGGTAAAAAGGTTTCAAGCAAGAAGGTTGTTGTCACTCCTGTTCAGGAGTCCTCAAGCAAGAACGTTGAAGGGTTGGATCCGGAAGGGATTTATGTGCCTGCTTGGTCAGTGAAGAATGATGACAGTTTCAAAGATGTTACTGTTTGTGAGGATGCTCTAAGTCACATTGCTCCTCCATCAGTTCACCAGACCATTGCTGGGATGGATGATGATCTGATGTTGTCCCGTATGATTTTAAGTACTTGCAATCTTGCTGCCATGCTTCCTCAAGGCATTGCCCGTTTTCGTCAGAGGATGCAGGAGTATGAAGAGTTCTCCAAGAAGAAAGAAAAAATGAAAGCCTCCATGGCTGTGATGAAGAAGGAGATTGCTAGTTTTGCTGAGAAAGAGTCGGCGTGGGACAAGAAGGTTAGTGATCTTAAAAAGACACATGAGATTGAGATAAGTGATTTGAGAAAGAGCTTTGAGGCATCTAGGCTGAAACTTAGGGCTGACCGGGAAGCTTTGTTTGTTCAGCAGCAGGCTTTTGTTAAGGAGAAAGAAGGGTTGAAAGCTTCAGTTGCTCAGGCTACTGGGGATAACCAATGGCTCATAGAGCAAGGTTTTCACCAAGTGGTTACTTATTTATTGCACTCCAAAGAGTTTAACTCTGCTCTTGGTGACGTTTACACTAAGCTTCTTAACCTGGGGAAACACCAAGGCCTCATTGCTGGGTATAAACTTCATGAATCCGGTCATCCTTTGGAGAAGTCACCTCTGTTTCGTCCCGAGGCTTCTGATGTTTTTAAAGTCTCCGTTGAGCAAATGGAGAAGCTGACCTACCCCTACATTCATCAGGTTTCCACTTGTTTTGGTAAACCTCTTTCTGTATTGCAGGAATTGAAACCGGAGGGCCTAAATGAGAAGGTTTGTGCTGAGGTTTTGGGCTCTCTTTCAAGGAAGAGGTCCTATTCGGGGGATAGTGATGATACCCTTTCAGGTCAGCCGGATGTTCCTAAGGATGCAAGCTTGGAGGTTTCAGGGGTTGGTGGTGATGGAGGTGTGAAGACTAAAAAGTTGAAGAAAACAAAGAAGGCCAAGGGCGAAGGTTCTGGAGTTTCCAAATCTGTTGATGCTTGATTCGTAGCTTTCTTAGCACTGAAAACAACCTATGTTTGTAATGTTAACTTGAACAATGTTAGGTTTGGTAGGAACCCCTAAGGTTCCTTTTGGTTATGTTGAAGGCCTGTATGGCCGTTGGACAATGATTAGATTTGCAAGTTACTAGGACTTGCCTTAACTTATGTTTGGAAGTCTTTTTAGGACTTTTTATAATGTGATGTTTTAACTATTTTTCTTTTATTATGGTTTTATGTTGGTGCCTTTTTTTTGGACAAGGCAGTTCATTTGGTTTTTAACCGTTGAAGCCTTTTGGCTGTCTTTTAAAAGGTTGAAGCCTTTAAGGTTTCGAGGTATTGCCCGGGTGGCTTGAAGCCTTGAAGGCTTTTTGGTTTTGCGTCCTGGCTTGGTTTGTACCTTTGTGATTTTGTCCAATTGGCTTTGTTCTTTTGTAACTTTGTCTTTGTCGGGTTTGTGTTGCCCTTATGTTTTTTATACCTAAAAGGGTTCAGTGCTGCAGACACTTAGCCTTGGCATTTTTAACAAGAAGAGATAACACCTATCCTTTTCATTATTTCTTTTGGTTTTTCTAGCCTCTTTGTAGACTATATTTCTAAAACTTCGTGAACATTTGGTGTAGGCTGCTTATACCCGTCTATGAGACAATTTTATTTTTTCTTGACAAGTCTCATGGAGTTGTATTGATTTAGGAACTCACCCCTTATATAGGCTCATTCAACCCTTGAACCTATTGAGCGATGTGGCCTGGGAGCTCATCCCCTTACATGGCACTTGCCATGGAGTTTTTTGCTAGGTTCTCAACCTGATTTTAGGATAGAAAGACAAGTTTGATAAAAACAACTTCATTCATTAAAGCAATACTTGCTTTTTACAAAAGGTATTCATAATCCTGCTTGAAATACATTTTGATACAAACCAAACTTTTCGTTTAAACATGGAACCTTTTCAATGTTTTGCCGTTCCAATGCCTTGGAAGCCTTTTGCCTTCTGAATCAGCCAGCTTGTAGGATCCACCTTTGTGTGCTTCAAGGATGGTGTATGGGCCTTCCCACTTTGGTCCAAGCTTTCCTTGATTTTCTTTCTTGCTGGCTTCGTTGTTTCTGAGGACTAGGTCCCCTGGCTTGAAACGTTCGTTTTTGACTTTTTTTGTTGTAGTAAGCTTCCATCTGTTGCTTGTATTTGGCTTCTTGGATTGCGGCTTGATCTCTTGCTTCCTCTAGGAGTTGTAAATTCAACATGGTCTCTTTTTGGTTTGTTTCGGGATCCATGTTGACAATTCTTTGGGTTACAACTCCTATTTCGGCAGGGATCACAGCTTCGGATCCAAATACCAAGCTGTACGGTGTTTTCTTATGGCTTGTTTTTTCCGTTGTTCTAATTGCCCATAGAACACTAGGCAATTCTTCAAGCCAATTGCTTTCATATCTTCCCAGTCTTGTCTTGATTCCTTCCACTATGCTTCTGTTTGTTCTCTCAACCTGCCCGTTTGATTGTGGATAAGCCACTGAGCTGAAAACCTGATCGATTTTGTATTCTTTACACCAAACGCTAAAAGGCTTCTCAGCAAATTGCCTTCCGTTGTCGGTGACAAGTACTCCTGGCAATCCATAACGGCAAATGATGTTCTCCCAGACAAAGTCAATGACTTGTTTTCCTGTGATCTTGGCAAGTGGTTTGACCTCGGGCCACTTGGTGAAATAGTCTACCGCCACCAGTAGGAATTTCACTCCCCCTTTGCTTGGGGGAAATGGACCAACGATGTCCATTCCCCACTTATGGAATGGCCAAGCCGGGGTTATTGGGACTAAATCATGCTTGGGGCTTTTTGGGATTGGTGCATGGATCTGGCAGGCATCACATTTCTTCAATTCTTCGGCTGTGCCGCGATGCATTGAAGGCCAGAAATATCCGAGGTTCATGAGTTTTGCAACTACCGACCTAGCTCCAAAGTGAGCTCCACACACTCCTTCATGAATTTCCTTGATCAAATACTTGCTTTGCTCGGGGCCGACACATCTTAGCAAGGGAGCAAGGTAACCCCTTTTGTAAAGGGTTTCTCCTTGCAGCGTATATTGTCTTGCCTTGATTTCAACCCTTTTGGCTTCCACTTGATCATTAGGTAATTCACCATTTTTGAGGAACTTTCTTATGGGAGTCATCCAGTTTGGTTCTTCTTCAGTAACCACATCTTGAACCTCCAATTCATTAATGGATGGGGCCTTCAACACTTCTACTAGTACCTTCTTGGTGAGGTGGGCAAAAGTGAGAGATGCAAGCTTACTTAGGGCATCGGCCTTTTTGTTTTGAGATCTGGGGATTTGTTTGATGTTGCATGCTTGGAAGGTACTCATTAGTTCCTTTGATTTTTCTCTGTATTTTTTCATGTTGGGCTCTTTAGCTATGTAGCTATCATTCACTTGGCTTGAGACCAGCAACGAATCCGTGAACACTTCAAGCTTTTCAACCTTCATTTCTTTGGCCAGCCTTAGGCCGGCTATTAGTGCTTCGTATTCAGCCTCGTTATTGGTGGTCTGAAAATCAAATCGAAGAGCATATGTGAACTCCAAACCTTTTGGGTTAATCAAAATTAATCCAGCCCCTGACCCTTCAACGCTTGAAGCCCCATCGGTAAAAAGCTTCCAGGCTTCAGGGTTAGAAGGTTCAGTGGTGGCAGTGTTTACTTCAGTAAGTGTTTGGTTTGGGACTTCCACAATGAAATCGGCCAAGACTTGAGCCTTGATAGCCTTCCTTGAGACATAGGTGATGTTATGTTCACCCAGTTCTATGGCCCATTTGGCTAATCGCCCCGAGTTTTCAGGTTTTTCAAGCACACTCTTAATTGGTTGGTCGGTGACCACTTGTATGGGGTGTGCTTGGAAATACCTTCGAAGCCTTCTAGCTGTTTGAACTAAAGCTAGGACAAATTTTTCAAGGGGAGAGTATTTCGTTTCAGCTAATTTTAAAGTTTTGCTGAAAAAGTAAACGGGTACCTGGGCCTTGTCTCGCTCAATGGTGAGGACTGCACTGATGGCCTCATCCGTAATTGAGAGGTACACCGATATTAACTCCCCGGTTTTTGGTGCCGCAATGTCTGGTAGGGAAGCTAGGTGTTGCTTCATCTGGTTGAAAGCTTCATCAGCTTCTTCAGTCCATTTGAAATCCTTTTTATCTGAGCAGTTCTTTAGCGTTTTGTAGAAGGGCAGAGATCTTTCGGCTAACTTGGAGGTAAAACGCTTCAAGGCTGCAAGCTTCCCATTCAAGCTTTCAACCTCCTTCTTGGTCTTTGGTGGCTTGGTTTCAAGGACGGCTTTTACTTTGTTAGGGTTTGCTTTGATGCTTTGCTTTCCAACAATGTGGCCCAAAAATTTTCCTTCCTCGAATCCAAATGAACACTTTTCTGGATTAAGCTTCATGTTAACCTTTCTGAGGTTCTTGAAAGTTTCTTGAATATCATCGAGCATTTGGTATTCCGTCTTGCTTTTAATAACCAAGTCATCGACATATGCCTCCATGTTTTTGCCAATTTGGCTTTCGAAGGCTTTGTCAACGAGCCGTTGATAGGTTGCTCCTGCATTTTTGAGGCCGAAAGGCATCTTTTGATAGCAAAAGATTCCTTTGTCCGTGTGAAAGGCTGTTTTTTCCTCATCCTCTTCCTTCATGAGGATTTGGTGGTAACCTTTGTATGCATCAAGAAAGCATTTGAACGAGTACCCGGTGAGGGAGTCAACTTTGTGGTCAATCTCTGGTAGTGGATAGCAATCCTTAGGACAAGCTTTGTTAAGATCCTTGAAGTCTATGCACATCCTCCAAGAGTTGTCTGGTTTTTTGACCATAACTGGGTTTGCAACCCATGATTGGTACTTGACTTCTCGGAGGATGCCGGCTGACACAAGCTTTTCAACCTCTTGGCAGGCTGCCAGACTTCTTTCAGGTGCCAAGCTTCTTTTCTTTTGAACCACCGGCTTGACTTCTGGTGGTATTCTCAACTCATGCTCAGCGATATCCCGGGGGATCCCGGTCATGTCTTCAGGACACCAAGCGAATACGTCACTGTAGTGTGTTAGCAATTTTTCAAGGTATGAAAGGGTTTCTTGAGAAAGGTCAGGGTTGACCCTTATCCTTTGTTCCGGATATTTATGGTTTATGACCAACCTTTGCCTGTCTTCTTCACTGTTTGAATTTTTACCTTCAACCATGTAGGCCTCCTGAGAGGGTTGAAGGGTTGCTATGCCCCTTTCGGTGGGGAATTTGACTGTGCCATGGCCAACAGACACGGCCATGTAAAATGCACACTGTCCTGGTCTTCCGATGATCACATCATAGCTTGAGGGGATGTTGATAACCACAAAGGTGAGTGGTTGGGTTCGTTCTTTTGAACCTTCACTAAAACGAACATTAAGTGTTAGTTGCCCTAAAGGCTTGAGAGGTATGTCAGCGATACCTTTTATAGAGGTTCGAGAAGGTTGAAGCCTTGAACGTTCTTCATTGCTCAATTGGTTGAAGAATTTTTCGAACATGATTTCAGTGGCTGCACCCGTGTCTATGTATGCCTTGCATGTTTGCAACGTTCCTACGGTAGCCTCTACCACGAGAGGGCTAGAGAGAGGGTCATTCTCCGTAGGGGGGAAACAGACACATTGAAGCTCCCAAGCTTCCAACCTTTGTCTTTTATGAGGAACCTTTCCGTCGAAATCTACCATATTGACTTCCTTACCCTTTCCTTCAGCCATTTTGTCCCGGACTCCCTTTACCAAATGAGCGAGTTCTCCGGATTTAACAGCCTCTTCTATTCTTTTCTTGAGTTGGAAGCAATCATTAGTGTGGTGACCCTTTTCTTCATGAAACTCGCAGTATTGGGTGGAGTTCTCGTTTTTCCTGCTTTTGGGGAGAGGTCTAGGAGGCCGGAAGTTTTGCTTAACTTCCTCTGTTGCAAGGATTTCTTGAGGGGTCTTTGTGAGGGGTGTGAAGCTTATGCCTTTCTCTCTGCTTGAAAGGTTCCGACCTTCAGACCTTCGAAGATCTGAACCCTTTGGCCGCCTGTCATAGGGGTTGAAGTTCCCTCTTTTTCTGGCTGGACTGTTGCTTCTCCAGCCGGACCCTCTTTTTCTTTGTTCCTTAATGTCTACTGCCTCCTCTCCCCGGATGTGGGCTTCGGCCCTTTCAAGAGCTTCTTCTAAGGTCTTGGGTAGAGATTTGTTGAAATCCCTTGTAAGGTACTTAGAGGTGATGGCATTCATGAAGCCAGCCACCCTCATTTTCTCGTCGGCCCCTACATAAGTCAGACCTTCCTTCTTGTATCGTTCAATGAAAGCACGGAGACTTTCATCATCACGTTGCTTTATCTGAAAGATCACTGTTGCGTCTTTGACATATCGTCTTTGTTGAGAGAAATTGGCCAGGAAACCTTTGCTGAGATCGTCAAAGCTTCGAACGCTTTGAGCAGGTAAATCATTGAACCAGATCCTGGCGGATCCAACAAGAGTTTGTATGAACATTAGGCAACACTCCGCGTTGGACCACTTCTCTATCCGAGCTGCACCGGTGAAGATCTGAAGATGGTCCTCAGGATCTTCAGTCCCATCATATGTCCTGATGTGGGCCGGCATTTTGATCTTTGACTGGAAGTCATAATCGGCTATTTGTCTTGAGAAACATGAAAGGTTACTTGGCTTGTACGGTTTAGCCAAGTCTTCTTCAGTCCTTGCATCCACATTGCTGCCATTGCCATTGTTTCCTTGAGTGGCGAGCACTTGATTGATGAAGTGCTGCCACGGGAAGTTGGCCATCATCTGGGTCATCATGTTGGTCATAGGGTTGAAGCCTTGAAGGCTTCCTGGGCCAGTGGAGCAGTTCATCCCGAGGGGAGTGCTCATAACAGCACTCCGTGCTAAAGGGAGCACGGACAGAGCTTGCTCCCATGTAGTTGTAGTGGATGCTGGATAGCTCGTCACCGGGGATTGTAGGAGCTGGTCAAGAGTCAGCTCATGCCCCAAAGGAGCGCCACTAGTAATTGGTTGGGAAGAGAGGATAGGATGCACCGTAGGATTTGTCATAGAGGACAGATAAGGGTGAGGGTTTGAAAGGTTACTGGGACCAGCCTCACTTCTTGTTGCAAAAAGAGGAGGGGTGGTCCAGGAGACAATGTTAGCTCAGGTTCGTCATAGTCTAAACGAATCCTCACCCCCTTTTCTCTTTCTTTGTTCACATGCTGGTTGAGAAGAGTCCTTAGTACAAGGAAATTCTTAGCAACCCCTTCGGGGGTGAGTTCAACACACGACGGGGCCTCAGAGACACCGATATTGGGAGATGGAACTCCGGATCTGGACGGAGTTGGTGTGTTGAAATTGAGGAACTCGGGTGTGCTCCCCGGAGTTGAAAAAGAAGTCGGTATAGCCACGTGAGCTTGGCTACTACCTGGAGTAGAAGCGTTTGGGATCTGGTTTACTTCTTCCGGGGATCCACTTTCAGACATGGTGATTTTAAGCGAATAGAGCTACACTACTAGGTCTTTTTGAGAAGAAATAGCGGCGTAGCCCCACGGTGGGCGCCAACTTGTTGATGCAACAAATACAAGACCAACGGTGGTAGCTTGGCTGGCTAGGCAGAAGGGTTGAAGGGTTCAACCTTGCCTAACGCAGGTCGTGGGGTCCCCCCACGTTTGCGAGACGTGGAAGGAGGTTTACTAGTTCGTTATTATTCTTTGCTATAGATCCTCCTCTGATTTGTGCTCAGATTCGGAAGTGAAAGCAAAGGGAATGTGTGTGGTGGATGTGAAAGGGAATGACTTGTGCGAGACAAGCATTCGATGTGAATGACCAAAGATAGAAGAATCAGAGCTGGTCCAGATGTCTCCCTGAAGTAAATGAAGTGTCATTTTATAAGGGAAGGCATCTCCCGAAGTGGAATGGATTTGACTAGCAACCTCGCTTGCAGTGGAGGGTTTCCCCTTTTGGGGGTTGAAGGCTTTAGTCCCCCGGATAATAGCGTGCACCGTGCAGACCTGCAATGCCTTTGCGGCTGTGGGTTGGTGAAGCAATCTTCAGATGTGACTTGGCTACTGTTACCGTGCTGCTTTTTCCTTCCACAGCTTTTTAAGCCTTGAACCATTTAACCATTTAAGCGTTTACGTAATTAGTCATTTTATTTAGTCTTGGGCTACCCCCGTCATCACTAACAAAACTCAAAACCACCGAATTTGCTAGTAAACCATCCCTAACAAAACTCAAAACCACAACTATTCACAAGAAGCAATTGGATGCAGGCTCCATCCCTAACAAAACTCAAAACCACAACTATTCAAAAGTAAACCATCGAATTTGCTAGTAACAGGGCAGGTTGGTGGGTTCAACCCGACCCGACCCGACCCTAACCCGAAAATTTTACACAAACCCAAACCCGAACCAGAAAATCGTATCATACATGAACCCGAACACGACCCGAAGTCTCGTGGGTTGACCCGAACACGGCCCGTTCAACCTAAATTTTTTTATTTTTTTTCTAAAATTAATATATTAAAATTAAAATTTACTTAAAAAACACAAATATATATAATAATATCATATTTAAATTATAAAATCTATTTTAATTTCTCTTTTTAAGTTATAATCATGGCATAAAATATACACCTCATTTAATTTATGGCATAAAATATATTGTAAAAAATAGAGTAAATTACGTTTTTGGCCCCTGTGGTTATATCACTTTTACTATATTGGCCCAAAATATGAATTTTTAACAGATTTACCCCTGTGGTCCCTATAACTAACCGTTTTGGCCCCTAAATCTAACCAAACCCTAACTCTGGTTAATTATTAGGCACATGATGGGCACATGATGGGTAATATGGTAATTTCCCCTCCCCCACATATTAAAAACAAATTAAATGAAGATCTGTGTTTATCTTTTGTTTATACAAAAGCCCTAAATTCCCATCAACCTTCTCCACTTTTTACCCAGATCTCATCATCTTCAACCATCATCATCATCATCCCCTCATCCTCCATTTTTTGCACTGCAAATCCAGATGAAGAACCATCATCATCATCATCCCCTAATCCGCAGCCCACCTCATCCGCAGCCCATGATCTTCGATTTCCCCCAATATTCAATAGCCCTTACATCTGGGATTGAACTCATATCATCTGATCTTCCGATTGCTTGTGCTTATTGACTGTACTGCTCTGTTTCTTCTGTTATATGAGTGAATCGACTGATTTGGTTTAGTTGCCTAATATGCTCGATTAGAAATCACAAGTCAGTCATCTATGATTTGGTTTAGTTGCCTAATATGCTCCGATTGCTTGTGCTTGTTGACTGTACTGCTTCTGATGCTCGTTCTTGTTGACCGTACTGCTCTGTTTCTTCTGTTATATGAGCGAATCGGCTGATTTGGTTTAGTTGCCTAATATGCTCGATTAGAAATCACAAGTCAGTCATTTATGATTTGGTTTAGTTGACTAATATGCTCTGATTGCTTGTGCTTGTTGACTGTACTGTTATATGAGCGAATCGACTTATTTGGTTTAGTTGCCTAATTTTATGAAGGCTTTTGATATGTGTTTGAAGTTTATGTGGGGATGATGATGATGGTTGAAGATGATGAGATCTGGGTTAGATTTAAATAAGATCTGGGGATGATGATGGTTGAAGATGATGATGTTCTTGAAAAATCTGGGTTGAAGATGATGATGTTCTTGAAAAATCTGGGTTAGATGATGATGGGAGGGAAAATTACCAATTTACCCATCATGTGCCCATCATGTGCCTAATAATTAACCAGAGTTAGGGTTTGGTTAGATTTAGGGGCCAAAACGGTTAGTTATAGGGACCACAGGGGCAAATCTGTTAAAAATTCTTATTTTGGGCCAATATAGTAAAAGTGATATAACCACAGGGGCCAAAAACGTAATTTACTCTAAAAATATAATATAGTATAAATGTGTTAAACGGGTCAACCCGCCAACCCGACCAGGTTGACCCGAACCCGACCCGTTAACCTAAACGGGTTCGCGGGTTCAACCTGAAACTGACCCGAACCCGTCTAGACTAAACCTAAACCCGCGAATTTCGTGTTAGATTCGTGTCGGGTTTTCGGGTCGTGTCAGAAATTGACATCCTAGTATCAGTATTATTAGAGTTAATTAATTGCACAACTGGTTACTTTTGTGTAGGCTATTTGTGGTTTAATAACCCCAGTTGTGGTCTAGTGGTAGGAGATTTGAGTTTTCCAATGAAGACTCAAGTTCAATTCCCATTTGTGTGGGGTGGATATTGAGCAATGATGGTGATAAAACCACCGAGGGGGTTCGATCCGGCTGTTACTTCAGCGAAGCATCTCGTGGTGTGACATTGGGTCACTCAAAAAGAAAGTCACCATTCAAAAAAATTTGTGGTTTAATATAACATGTAACCTAAACAATGGTTAATGGACTTTAATTAACTCTTCTTTTAACCGTCATGTGCCAATTAAAAGTCAAAATAATAAAAAAAAAAAACAAAAAAGTTTGATTGATGTATTGGAGGTGGACCCACCTGACTTAGACCATTTTGGGCGTTAGTACGTTAACGAAAGAAGGGTAATGAGGGTTGGCGCCCCACTGCGTTGTGGGTTAACGAGATTATTTGCTTATGTGAAGGTGGGGCCTCACAACACAAAGCCTTTATATATTAGGTTCTAATTGTGGTAGTTCATGTGTAATGGAACAATGCCTTCATGAGTTGGAAAGTGAAGGGGCGTGAAACACTGCATCACAGGGCAGGGGGGGGGGGTTGCTCGTGAACCGTCTAACGAGCGTTAGAGAGAAGAATGGTGGGCTCCATGGAAATTAACCAACCAATCATACGTTTTGTAATTTTTTAAAATTAGTAGGTTTAAATATTTTTTTAAGGCCAATTGGATTTTAACACCTTTAACTTTGAAGAGTTGGCCGATAACACCCGCAACTAACACTTTGATCTGTGACACCCCAAACTTTTAATTTTGTTTGTCATTTCACCACTCAGTTAAAAAATCAGTAACTGAGTTAGTTTCTTATCCTACATGGACTATTTTTGCAGATGTGGCACATTCATGGGTATAAAACTCATCTCCCAATTCATCCAACAAACATACATCCCAATCCTATATTAACTTCATCTGAACTCCTTAATCGACCTCAGCATCAACTGCAAATTAAACCTTCTAATCGACACTAAACTCCTATGATTATCTACTCGATTAAACTATTTCACATAGCAAGTGTCCATATGACAAATCTAAACAACCGAAAACGAGTTATCCGTTCTCGTTAGGTTTACCGTGTCTTCACACCACCGGAATCTCATCATTAAACGCACAAATACTAACTACTGATGAGAAATTACCGGCGAAAAGCTACTGGAATTGACGGTGAGGAGAGAGATCTCATCTACCTGAACTGTGAGTTACCGGCGAATAGCTTACTGAAATTACCGGCGAAAAACCGAGAGCTGTGAGTTCGCAGAAGACGGCGAAAAACCGAGAGCTTACTGAAATTAACGACCATCATTGGACATCCAAATTGTTTATCATCTCCATCGCTGTTGAACCGAAACATTCCCACCTTCTTCACCACCCAACCAACCTGCAACATCCACCATCAATCTCATTCTTGTTTTTGAAATCACAAACTGAACCAGCCATCATCCTCCATCAAACTAGTTTTGCACCTCCCTGAACCTGTTCTGATCACCACTGAACCACTATCAGCCTCAACGTTCTTTTCACCACCGCATCATCTTTCTCCGACATCATAAACCACCTTCTCCAACAACTTTCGTTCACCGCTACTTCCATCACAAGCCACCATCTTCATCCCTCCCATATTGGTTCTTCATTAGGGTTACAGGATTGCGTGGAACAGGAGGCTTGTTTTGGTTGCGAGAAGCCACCGATTCAATGTGTTCCACCGAAACCAGGCAACAATCGAAGAATTTGAGCAGTTGCAGTTGAAATTAGAGCAGATTTGGAGTGAAATTAAACGATATGAACGTTGTGGAGAAGATGAATGGTAGATATTGGAATAATTTGGGGCTAAATTTGGGGAAAATCAGAACGTGAGTTAGGGGAATGGTAGACACAACTTCTGTGTTATAAAGGAGGAGGAGAGATATGACACATCCACAGTGTTATAAAGAAGAGATGAAAGTTAGTGACACGTCATTCGCCACATAATCATGTCCACCTCATCAAGTCAGCGCCATGTAGGATAAGAAACTAACTCAGTTACTGATTTTTTAACTGAGTGGTGAAATGACAAACAAAATTAAAAGTTTGGGGTGTCACAGATCAAAGTGTTAGTTGCGGGTGTTATCGGCCAACTCTTCAAAGTTAAAGGTGTTAAAATCCAATTGGCCTTTTTTTAATAGGTGGTGGGTAGTGAAAACTTTTAAAACCATTACTCACTAAAGCTATCCATTATGGTTCAACAAAATTTTACCGTCACGTCAAAAAATAACTGCCACGTATGCATGACCTTTCACTCACTTTTTTTTTTTACTTTTGTGTGTAATAGTTTCATAAGTTTTCACTATCCACCACCTATTAAAATAATATTTTAATTAAATAATTTTAAAATATAAAAGAAAAAAAAAACATTTAATTGGTTGAGAGCAATGTGGCTCACCAAACCCTTCTCCTTTCACGAGTGTGGTCCACACAAACCTTTTCACCCTTTTTAACGCCCTAGTGTTTCACCCCATCACTTGCCACATCGTCTAGGCTGGGCATGACACCATAACACACAACTTAAAGGTGAAAAAATGTGAGTTAGAGGTCATGTGAAAGTGACGTGACACTCGCTTTATGATGTGGCAATAAAAACAAATGAACCCATTACACATAGGGAGTTAGAGGTCATGTGAAAGTGACGTGACACTCGCTTTATGATGTGGCAATAAAAACAAATGAACCCATTAGGCTTAAAAAATTAATAATAATTACATCTGCTTATGTGGTCCAAAACATATTAAGAGTATACCAAATAGATCGACCGTGTAACTAGTTCTTTATTTACTTGTTATACATAAATACATCATTTTTTATAGTTTCTGTCCCATTAATGGTCCAAAACATATCATCATTTTCAATGTATGGTGGCGGTGATAGGGTGTAGTTCAAAAAGATGAACATAATCACACATTGAAGATTGATTAACATATCATCTTATAGACTAATACTATAAATAAACAACATGAAGAGTAAAAATTACAACTAAGATCTTAAATTTGAAATGCTTAAATCAATATTCTTCATATTGCTTTTTTAAGTGTTACACATTTTACAGTTTTGTCCTCATTTATGTAGGATACCAATAAAGATGCAAAACAAAACTCCCAGACTCGAAAAAGAAACTGTAACAGCTAAAGTTTATAAACATAAACGACATGAAAAAGTTTAGATCATTTCTTTTCTTGTTGAAATATGCGAATGTAAAAGTATGGAAGGCAACAACTATACTTGGTAACATAACTTCCAAAGAAGATAAGAAGATCAAGCAGCATTTGAGCAGCTCTCAAAGATATCATACAATCTGAAATATCAGATTCGGGGGCCAACTCACTGTATCTTTTGTCAAGAACCACTTGTGACCTGCTGTAAGGATTATAAAAGGATTCTATGGAATTCATCATGTTCTGTTGAGCAACAGAGTTTGATCACATGGCCACATGGGATTATGTAATGTATTCACCATAATTAGCATCTTCAAGGATATCTTCCGTAAATAATCAGACTACAAACCAAATAAATTACATTATTTTAGCCTTTTAGGTGTCACACTACATTGAGGTATACGACAAACATGATATAACTTGCAAAATCAACAGAAGAAAATAAAAACTACAAAACAATAATTATAATATTAAAGAACATAAACAAACCTGGGTTGTGGCAACAGTATAAATCTCCTCTTCAATCCTCTCGGCTATTTTCGTAAGTTCCTGTTGTCCCTCATGTCCAGGGAATGGAGGATGCTTCTTCACGGTATCTAATCTACACAAGATCAACACATGTCAATCAAGAATAATTCAAATAGTTAGCAGAAATTTTGGGTAGAAAACATCATTATACAAATTTTTAGAGCACAAAAAATAAGAGAAGTAAAAGAATAATATAAGTACGTACAACTTGTTCACGATCCTTTCCCGTATATCTGCTTGCAGTTGAGCCCTCCAATCACCAGATTCCATGGTGGGGTCCCCAACAGCCACACTTGCACCTTCAGTAGGCCTCAACCTCTGTTGTTGCAGCATCCGCTGTTGCAGGAGCTGCTGGAGTTGCTCCTGGTACAGGGGGTGGTCCTGTGATACAAGGTAGTTATATTGTTGTCCGCTGAGCTGGTTTTGTTGACCACTAGACATATTTTGAATGTTCTGCATGTTTATATTTTGACCAGCAACATTTGTCAAGGTGGGTTGTTGCACGTCATTGCCAGGTGGCAATGCAGAAGGTAAACTAGAAGAGTCTTGCAATTGAGCCTTCCAATCATCAGATTCCAGTAGATACAGCTTTTGCATAGCTTTTATCTGTAATCAGAATAAATGAAATCTCACAGTCACAGAGTCTGTAATTGGAAAGAAATTGATATTCCAGCTCACCGATCATAAAAAAAAAACATACGTAAAAATGCATGTTTAGTTTACCCTTTAGTTACTTATCATATAAGTCATAACACCAATGGAACAGTATTAGTGGTGATGATTTTATTCAAGTCAAACACATTATGTGATGCCAGACGCTTTCACTGCTTTAAAAGAAATGTAAGATAATATACAATACCTTTTGGTAAACTTCTTCTTGCCAATCTCCGTTGTTTGGATTGTCCGTTTGAGCTGTCGAATCTACTGGCACTGAGGGATTTACCGTAATAGCAGCAGAGTTTGACTGCATGGGATTCTTTAATCTAGTCTCCAAAGTCAGCATCATGAAGCATACCTTCCGTGAATATTCAGACTGCAAACGAAAGAAATTACATGATTTTAGGTCCAGAAACACCTTACGGTGTACGAGAAACATGATATCACTTCCATTTCTTAAAGAGTTGCAAATAATTCTTCATTCCACAAAAGCAAAAGGGCAATAACCAAAAACTACAAAACTACTTATATAAAATAGATAAAGAACACAACAAACCTGGCTTGTGGCAGCAGTATGGATCTCCTGTTCAACCCTCTCAGCTATTTTCTTAAGTTCCTGAAGTCTCTCATATCCAGAGAAAGGAAGATGCTTTTTCAAGGTATCCATTCTACACAAGGGCGACACATGTCAGTCAAACTGATGGAACTACAAAGCACAAATTTCAGGTAGAAAACAACATTTTACAAAATAAAAGTGCAGACTGAAGCAGGTTAGCATAGACAAATTTTATAGTGCACAAACAATAAGAAATTAAAAAGAACAAATAAGTAAGTACACACATCTTGTTTATTATCCGTTTCCGATGAAGTTGAGCCCTCCAATCACCAGCGGGGTCACCGAGTGCACCGTGAATAGGTGGTCTCTTGTGCATCTTCTATTTGATTTGATGATTGATTTTCAATCCTACTGTGACAGTGACATCCTAATATATAAGATAAGAATTAAAATTAATAAAAATAGATGATAGATACTTTTATCAGAATCATCATCCTGTGGTTTGTCCTTCTTATTGAGTGATTATCATTCAATCAAAATAATCATCCTGTAGTTATGACATCCTCCTCCTTCTTCTTCTTCTTCTTAGGGCTAGCTATGGTTATCAAAACCTTTTTACTTTCTATATCTTTTTTTTTTAACAACAAAATAGAACTTGATCATATTAGTTTTGTAAGATTATCTATTATTGGTATTAGATTGAAATCAAAATCAAATAAACTGTAATAAAAATGAAATCAACTTTCCAATTGAATAATAGACGATTTAACATTCAAAGCAACTGCAACTATTCTTGATTTGCTCTGCTCTGTATAAAATCAAAGGTATGATGCCACTAAATTACTTCTTTTTCGACTGTGTGCTTGCATAAAAAGTGAATCAGAAGCATACATACCAGATGAGATGAGAAACCCGATTGTGGGAATACACGAAGCCAATTGGACGTAACCGTTCCGTCACGTCACGTATGACTGTGAATTTGTGATACGGTGGTGGTAGGAAGATTGAAGCAGCATTTGTAAGGAAATATTATATGAAAAAAATGTTTTTTTTTTTTTTTTTAAATTTCTCCCTCTTTCTCTCCGTTTCATAGTTTGGAATTGTAACTGTTAATTAATTACGTCGCATTTTTGTTATATCACTGGTTGAAGGAATATTTTTAAAATAATAATATAAATTGACTTAAATTATATTTTTTTTCTTCATAAAATACGTTACAAAAGCCCCTCACCAACTTGCCAATCTCCGCCATAATAGTCATGGGTTTTGTTTTATATGATAGGACTAGTCTAAGGGGCTGTTTGGTAGCATCTGAATGACATTAAGAGGCTACCTCTTAATAAAATCATTTAAGAGTTTAACAAAGATAATGTAGAGGAATGTGACATGTGATGGTTTACCATTCAGATGTTACCTCTTATCCAGTCAGACATAAGGTTACCTCTTATTCATTCAGACATATGAGCCACAAATGATTTCATTAAGAGACAGCCTCTGAATGGATTAAGAGGCTACCAAACAACCCCTAACTGTCTAAGTACTCTGTGGGGTGGTTTCAAAGTAAATTATAGAGTAAACTGCCATTTTGGTCTCTGTGGTTTGGACATTTTTGCCATTTTAGTCCAAAATCCAAAAACCCCCTATTTTGACTGTTGAAACCTGATTGTTTTGTCTTTTTGTGCAGGGCCATTTTGGTCATTTTGATTTACTCCTCTAATAAATTAAAACAAAATTAATTATATATAATATAATATATATATATATATAACTCTCTCTCTCTCTCTCACTAAAACACAGATCATTGTCTCTCTCTCTCTCTCTCAGTTCTCTCTCTCTCTACACAGATTAACCGCCATCCACACTCCTCTCTTCCCCTCTAGTTCCGGCCGCCGGATTTCCTCTTCGTGCCATTCTACACACACATCTATATTCAGAGGTGATGAGGATGATGCCGATGATGAAGACGGTGAAACACAGAGGATCTGCAGCCGGTTAAAGGTAGGCGGTGGCGGTGTGGCGGTCATCTACACACCATCATCTAAAACACCCCCTCTTTCTCTCTCTAAAACCTAAAACCCAAGCTTTTACCCTCTGTTTCTCTCTCTAAACTCGTTCTAGGGTTTGTGAAAGGTAGGCGGTGATGAGGATGATGTCGGTGATGAGGATGATGACGATGATGAAGACGAAGAACGAGCCACGTTTTGATGAAACGGGGGTCTCCAGATGTTGATTGTTGACCAGGTTAGGGTTTGGGTTTGTTTGAAGAAGATGATGGTCTGCAGATGTTGTTTGTTGTCCAGGTCCAATACTCGTTCAGCGTTTGCGATTGCGGAATTGATTAGGTTCAATAAGGATGTGTTCGTAGGTCAGGTTTTGATGAAACGAGGGTCTGCAGATTGAAATAGGGTTTGTTTGATGAAACGGGGGTCTGCAGATGAAACGTTGGGGAAGATGAAACGGGGGTCTGCAGATGTTGATTGTTGTCCAGGTTAGGGTTTGGGTTTGTTTGAAGAAGATGATGGTTTGTCTGCAGATGTTGATTGTTGTCCTCTTGCTTTAATATGTTATAATAAAATTAAAATGACCAAAATGCCCCTGCACAAAAAGACAAAACAATCAGGTTTCAACAGTCAAAATAGAGGGTTTTTGGATTTTGGACTAAAATGGCAACAAAAGTGAAACCACAGAGACCCAGATTTAAAAAGTTTGAGATTTGGACTAAAATGGCAAAAATGCCCAAACCACAGGGACCAAAATGGCAGTTTACTCTAAATTATATTATTTAAGAAATGTTGAAATAAACTTTTAAATGAAAAAGAAAAAACGTTCTATTACTTGGATAAGTATTAAATTACAATGAATTAAAATAAATGAATGTTGATACATATAATGTGGACGCGACTCGGTTCGGTTCGACTAGTTTTGGTTCGACTCGGTTCGGTTTGACCCGGTTAGGCTCGGCTCAAGCCCGACATCACGACATTCCTCCGTCGTGCGCCCCAGAGTTCGACACGCGAAGCACGAAGCACCGCGAGCCGGTTCCCGCTGCCACATCATCATGATGATGTCATGATGATGTCACAACTTTGACTAATACTTACAAAGTGAATTTATGGAATTCACGTATGTATGCTTGGGCCAATCAACATCAAGACAGAATGAATGTTGGGCTAATTCTTTGGGCTGATTCTTCACTGGGCCGAACCCCACTTGTTGAAATGCATGTCGACGAAACATAACTTGTTTCGTCGACTTTGATATATGTTAAATGTGTTTCGTCGACGAAACAGTTGTTTCGTCGACTCTCATGTGTTTCGTCGTCCTGGTTCAGTATATATATACATATAACAGATAGAACACACTAGACAAGTCTGAATAGATTTGAGAGCGAACACTGTAAACACACACACACTGAGAGTTTATGAGAGCATCTTGTAAACATTGTATTGTAACCGTTTTCTAGATTAATACAATGGAGTGTTAATCGTTGAATCGTTGTGTCTTACGTGTTCGTCACTTGGTTTAACTTACCCGTTTGGATTCCGCACTCTCGGGTTTGTCGGAAAACAGGGAATAGAGGTTACTCGATCCTCCGGGTGGACCTACAATTGGTATCAGAGCATTGGCTCGATTCCTTGTTAAAACCAAGTTGTTTTCTTGATTTTTCAAAGATTTTCATGAGTTTTTCTTGAGTTTGAAGTTTATGTTTTCTGGAAAAACAGATTAAAATCTTGAAAATCTTGATGTTTTGCTGATTAGTTCATACAAAACCTTGTTAAAATCTCAGTTATACATGTTATGTTGAGGTTTTTATTGAAGTTTTCTTGCAAAATAGTGTTCGAAAAATTTTCCGGTGGCCGGTAAACTCATAAACTCATCTGAGTTCATAAGTTGTTCTTCAAGTTGTTCATAGTGTTCTTGATAATTTATGCATGTTTGATCTTGTTGAAACATTACTGTTTGTTTGTTTGACTATTGTGCATAAAATGATGATGTTTAATTGGAAACAGTGAGCCGAAAGTAAGCCTTGCTTTGACAATTTGGGTTTGTGTCAGAAGGATAGAAAGATAAGATATTTAAAAAAAAATAAAAATATCTTGCAAGTTGTGTTGTCTACATTTTCAACGAAAAGGAATTTGTTTCGTCGAATCTGTTTCGTCGCATTGAATTGGGCTTTACATTATAAATTGGGCTTTAAGTTGATTTGGGCTTCAAAACCATTTGGGCTTCTTCTGTTTCGTCGACCAGGAATAAGGATCCAGTTTCGTCGCCAAATAACATCCACATGTGTTTCGTCGATTAAACAAAACAAAAGTGTTTCGTCGATTAAACAAAACAAATATGTTTCGTCGTTCAATCTTTTCAAACCTGTTTCGTCGTCCAACAACTTCAAATCGGTTTCGTCGTCCATTATAAATCAGTTTCGTCGCACCAATATAATTGAGTTTCGTCGCAAAGATCTATCATTCAGTTTCGTCGTACTTGTTTCGTCGTACTTGTTTCGTCATACTTGTTTCGTCGAGTAATATAGTTTCGTCGAACTGTTTAAAATTTTAACAGTAGCTTTGCAAATCATATTTAACGGTTTGATTTGAGTGATTTGTTCAGGTATTAGTAATCATACATCAAAAATGAATCCGAATTGGTGGGGTACTCCGTCGCGTTTATCTCCATCATGGGCCGAATCTCCCGCACCCGCATCTAATACGGAAAGTAAGTATACAAACACGTGTTTGTCGCCATCATGGGCTGAATCTCCCGCACCTGCATCTTCGCAAGCGAATCAAATGTCGACAGGTCAATGGGCGTTTGTTTCAAATCAAACTCCGAGTATTCAAAGTATACTCCTAAGCGAAAGCGAGACCGGAAGTCTGAATCGTCCACCAAAACTGATGCACCTAAACGAATATCCTGGTTGGGTTGATAGATTTCAGACGTATGTCAATGGGCAAAACACGGAACTGTGGTTACGTTTTACTACAGATTTCGATCAAACTCTTGAGGTTGCCGCTTCAACTGCCACTACATTTGCAGATCTTTCGGAAGACCAGAAAAAGGTATATGATTTAGAAAAGAAAGCATATGCTATTCTGACTCGGGCGATGAGCAAGGATATATATCATCAGTTTGTCAGTTTCAAGACGTCAAAGCGATTGTGGGATGCATTGAAGACAAGAGGTCTAGGAAATGAAAAATCACGTCAATTGCGACATGATTTACTCAAAAAGGAGTTTGATGGTTTGACTTGTCACACCCCAACCGATGGCGGAATCATCGGGGCGCGGCACTGAGCGAAACAGATTGTCCAGAAGTTTCCATAACAACTATCATTACCATTCAATTTAAGTTAACATGTCCCATACCATGTCTCAAATAGCAAAACAAGTTATTACAGACAAAAACTAAACAAATATTCTGTTCCGACGACTCAGATTTAAACATGACAATTTATTGGTTGGTTTCTAGGACTCCAGTTCCTAGCTTCGATTTCATCACAACCCGAGAAGCATATAAACAGCCTAGGCACCTGTCACATACGTTAAAATAATGTCAATACATAAAATGTAAAGGTGAGCATACAAGTTTGATAATAGCATATAGAGTTCGAATTCGTTTACGCATAACCAGCACGTACACATAGAGAAATGAAGCACGTTAGTTATCGACATAGATCCATCGATACCAATGACTGCGGGTTGACTGCCAGAGGCAGTTCGCAATACACGATTACCACTGTAATCCATGCAAGTAAAAGATCCTTAACAACCCCCGTGTGAACGGGTGCTGAGTCCAAACTATAGTACTATCGTTGCTAAGGCAGGTAGACAGCATTCCATGTGTAAACATAACAAACAAGCATTCATAAGCCACGTATAGCATGCATTAATGGTTAAGCGTTAAAATAGCTTGAGTAGTGTGATAGTTATAGTTTGAATAGTTGTAACGTGTGTAACACCCAAAAGTGCTAAAAGCAAAAAGGGTTCGAGTATACTCACAGTGATATGGATTGAAGGGAGCGCTTTACAGCGAGTACGATTAGCCTGAATAGATTCGATAACGTAACGATAAGTGACGCGTAAAACGGTACAAGTGAGAGTGGATAGTATGACCGATCGTGCGGATCAGTTGCCCGTGAGTAGAAGTCATCCGTGCGCATGACCTATCCGTACGGATGGTGATGCGTGCGGATGGTGATGCGTGCGGACGGTGTTCCATCCGGATAGGTCATCCGTGCGTGTGACTGTTCGTGCGGGTGGCAACCCGTGCGGACCAGTTATACGTGCGGACGACTTATCCGTACGGTTAGATTGCTTGTGTGGATAAATGTTCAAGTGGATTGTTTCTTCCTAAGATGTGTTTGTGTATGATGGCTTGTGCTTTGGAGTTTTCGTTGTAGCATTTAGAAAACACCAAAGTGTTTCTACCTTTCAAGCCGGCCGCGCGGACGGCGGTCCGTGAGTAGGGTAGTCCGTGCGGGCAGCCTGTGCGCGCGGGCAACGACGATCCGTCCGGATAGCCTGTCCGTGCGTACGACTTGGCCGTGCGGATGAAGGTTGTTCGATTTTCATTTTAAGGCCTTAGTATCTCATGATCCGACGAGTAATTCATTCAGAGGTCGTCCGTCCGGATTACTCGTTCGTCGATACTCAAACTTCGTTTGGAAAGTGGGTCCCAAGTGTAGTCCGTGCGGATGACCTGTACGTGCGTATGACCTGTACGTGCGTACGGCTCGGTCAGCTAGTCCGTGCGGACAGCTTTTCCGTGCGGACAACTGGTCTGGTTGTTCCGTTCGTCTACACTTGGTTTCTGTTGTCGTTTATCGAGACGTTCTGATTACGTGGCAACCACTTGGAGTCGTGTTCTCACCCGCGTGACTAGACCGGTCAGGAACCACCCTAACTCGGCCTATCGGCGACTCAGAACGGTCATCCCGGTTAACCCCGAAATCAGTTGTCTACGGGTAGGACTCCAGATCTAGAACTAGGGCATTACTATTGACGAGTAGGACACTAGGACTGATCGGATTCGTACCGGTTTTAAGGGTAAAAGAAGGAGAGAACTTAGGTTTATTTCTTTCACTCTTTTATCCTTAGAAAAGTTTAGATCTAGGTGAAATTATTGTAAAAACTTGTAGAAATCGTTTAGATCTGGGATATTCTTGGTGGAATGAAGCCAAGCATGAAGTTCTTATGAACTTCATGATGACGTCACCCGTGAATACCTCAAATCCGGATGATTTCATGGTTAAAATCGAAGATTCGAAAGATAGAAGTGTGTAGAATTGTGTAGTGATTAAATATGTACAAGAATTAGTGCAAGATCTTACCTGGATTGAGAGAAATCTGAGAAAAGGTGAAGAATGCGCGTGGTTCGGACGTCACTTGCCAAAAGTGGAAAAAGTGGAGAGTGACCCGTGTATTTATAGGATGTCAAAAAGGGAAAGGGTGAGCCGTGCACATGGCATGCACCCGGGTAGGCTATCCGCGCGGACTGGTCATCCGTGCGGACTGGCAATCCGTGCGGATTGGCCATCCGTGCGGATTGGCAATCCGTGCGGATGCCACCTCCTTGGGTGAGCTCGGTGCGATGTTGATTCGGTTCTGATTTGCGAGCGATTCGATAGGGTTTCCTAATCAAATTACTTTCAGTCCCAACTACTTCTTATATGGTTCGACTCGGGATTCGGGTTCGTTTGTATTCGAGTTAGACTTCGAGTTCGATTGAGTTCGCTTGATTATCACAACATAAAATAAACATGCACAGGTAACACGTAAGGCACACACACACGTATAACGGCACGTAAAATACACAGCTCGAGTCACGATTTGATGTCGATTTGATTTGCATAGCTTGATTAACTTTATCGCATTGTTACTTCCTATCATTCACAGTCGTAGGTTGATTGAGATATGGGTTGATTATTGCAATGTACGACATTTACTCCACATATTCTAAATACCATACAAACAATTCTACGAGTCACGTCGCGCGAAATCGGTCGTTGACTTTGACCTTGACTTTGACTTTCACTCGTGAAAACACGGGGTGTTACAGCCTCCCCTTGTTTAGGAAATTTCGTCCCGAAATTAAGCCGGAAGCTGTAACTAATTCGTGACTCACGTGTGAGAGTCCTTCGTTTGGATCATTGAAAATCGTCAAATTAACCAGGATTTTATGGTTAAAATCGGCTGATTTTCGGATATGATAAGCGAAAGTACAAGTGGTATCTGAGCAGGAGCTCGGTTGCGAGGATCATTCGCACTTAGTACACATTATAACCGTGACTCTATTGGTTAGGTTCCGGTTTGATTTGTTTCGATTGCGATCCGACTCGTACGACGTGCGGAATCCGTGCACGAGTGAGATCGAACAGACAAAAACGTACAATTTTAACGTGATTCAATAGATTCGTAAGACGTGTACAAGCTTTCTCTCTCTAGTTTCTCTCTCTAACCTCCAAATGAGCAAAAGTCTCAATCTCTAACCCTAACACTCCTATTTATAGGCAAAGGATTATAAGGGATTTCTCCTTATTTACATGTATACCACCTTGCCTTTCTTAACCGGACATTACTCCTTCGTTAAACAGCTGTGGATACCTTGCCTTCATGTCGCTTTCGAGTTCCCAAGTGAACTCCGCGCCTCGTTTGCCTTCCCACCGGACTTTCACAATAGGAATGCGTGAGCGCCTGAGTTCTTTGGTTTTGCGATCCATGATTTCGACAGGCTTTTCCACGAAGTGTAATGTTTCGTTCACTTGTAAATCATCTAGAGGAACATGTAAGTCGGGGTCGTAGATGCACTTTCGGAGGTTCGACACGTGGAAGGTCGGATGGACATTGCTAAGTTCCTCCGGTAATTCGAGTCTGTAGGCGACTTTTCCGATCCTTTCCAGAATCCTAAAAGGTCCCACATATCGAGGCGCGAGTTTCCCCTTTTTGCCGAATCGGACTACACCCTTCCAAGGTGATACCTTTAGGAGTACGTAGTCACCAACGACATACTCACGGTGCTTGGGCTTTTTATCGGCGAGAAGTTTCTGTCTATCCCGAGCTTTCGCTATGTTATCTCGAATTTGGAAAATTTTGTCTGTCGTTTCTTGTAGCAGCTCCGGACCGGTTAGTTGCGAGTGACCGATCTCGTGCCACACAATAGGCGATCGACATCTTCTTCCGTATAAGGCCTCGAAAGGTGCCATCTGGATGCTAGCCTGGTAGCTGTTGTTATACGAGAATTCGACTAACGGAAGGTGTCTATCCCAATTACCACCGAAGTCTAGAACACACGAACGGAGCATGTCTTCAAGCGTACGAATCGTTCTTTCAGTCTGACCGTCGGTTTGTGGGTGGAACGCAGTACTTAGATTAAGCGTTGTACCGAGTGCCGTTTGAAACGTTTCCCACAATCGTGAAGTGAACCGAGCATCACGATCAGAGATGATGTCACGAGGCGTCCCATGTCGACAAATGATCTCGTTGGTGTAGATTCGGGCTAATCGTTCTACCTTGTAGTCTTCTCGTATCGGTAGAAAGTGAACTGATTTAGTCAAACGGTCAATAACAACCCAAATGCTGTCGTGACCTGATGACGTGGTTGGAAGCTTGGTTACGAAATCCATAGCTATGCTCTCCCACTTCCATATGGGAATCAGAGGTTGTTCGAGTAAGCCAGAGGGTCTTTGATGTTCAGCCTTGATCCTAGCACAGGTTAGGCATTTTCCGACGTAAAGGGCGATATCCCGTTTCATACCCGGCCACCAGTACCTATATCGAAGGTCGTGGTACATTTTGTCAGTGCCAGGATGAATAGAGTATCGGGATTTGTGGGCTTCATCCATGATAATCTGTCGCAGGTTGGTTCGTTTGGGAATCCAGATTTTGTCTAGGAAGTGGAATATCCCGTTTGATTTGCTCACAAGCTGGGCTCCATCGTGGTAGATTCTTTCTCTCTTCAAGGTGCGTTCGTTGAAACATGCATGCTGGGCGTCGCGAATAAGGGCTTCGAGGTTGTGCTGGGCTTGAACATTACGAGTGCTAAGCAGATAACTTCGTCTGCTAAGCGCGTCGGCAACAACATTTGCTTTGCCTGGGTGATAACGAATCTCGTAGTCGTAATCGTTGAGAAGTTCTACCCATCGGCATTGACGCATGTTTAGTTCCCTCTGATTAAAGATGTGCTGTAGGCTCTTATGATCGGTGAAGATCGTACACTTGGTACCATACAGGTAGTGTCGCCAAACCTTTAATGCAAAGACAACGGCGCCTAGCTCGAGATCGTGGGTTGTATAGTTCTTCTCGTGGATTTTGAGCTGACGAGATGCGTAAGCTATAACCTTGTCTCGTTGCATTAAGACACAACCGAGACCAAGGTTAGAAGCATCACAGTAGACAATGAAATTATCGTTTCCGTCGGGTAGTGTGAGAACAGGAGCATTGCAAAGCATGTACTTGAGGGTTCGAAAGGCAGACTCTTGTTTGGTTCCCCAGACAAAAGGCTGGTCCTTATGGGTGAGAGAAGTGAGTGGTACAGTAATCTTCGAGAATCCTTCGATGAATCATCGGTAATAGCCCGCTAGTCCGAGAAAGGAGCGGACTTCAGTCGGGTTCTTAGGCGTAATCCAGCTCTTAACAGCTTCAATCTTCGCAGGATCGACGTGAATACCTTGACTATTTACGATGTGACCCAGAAACTGAACCTCCCCCAACCAAAACTCGCACTTGGAGAATTTGGCATAGAGTTGGTTCCCCTGGAGTAACTCGAGAACCAAACGTAGATGTTGCGCATGTTCGGCTCTTGTTTTGGAATAGATCAAGACATCGTCGATGAACACGATGACAAAGCATTCAAGATACGGTTTACACACTCGATTCATCAGATCCATGAAAACTGCTGGTGCATTGGTTAGACCAAAAGGCATGACAACGAATTCGTAATGGCCGTAGCGAGTGCGAAACGCGGTTTTTGGTATATCTTCCTCTTGTATACGCAGCTGATGGTATCCGGAACGTAGATCGATCTTCGAGAAACACGTAGCGCCTTGTAGCTGATCAAACAAATCGTCGATTCGAGGCAGCGGATAGCGGTTCTTGATAGTCAACTTATTCAATTCCCGGTAGTCGATGCACATCCGGAACGACCCATCCTTCTTTTTGACGAAAAGGACTGGTGCGCCCCAAGGAGAGGTGCTCGGGCGAATAAAGCCTTTTTCAAGCAATTCCTGGAGTTGGGTTGAGAGTTCGCGCATTTCGGACGGCGCGAGTCGATAAGGGGCTCTGGCGATAGGATTGGCTCCAGGAATGAGATCAATGCGAAAATCAATATCACGCTTCGGAGGTAGTCCGGGAAGATCCTCTGGAAAAACTTGAGGAAATTCTCGAACCACTGGAACGTCCTTTACTTTCTTCTTCTCTTTCTTTTCCTTCTCCGCTGCTACGACGTTAGCCAAGAAAGCCCTGTATTCCTTGCGGAGATACTTGCTAGCTTGGAGGCATGACATAAGTTTGAGACCCTTCGAAGTAGTATCACCATAAACGCGCAATGAATCGCCGTTTGCGAGCGAAAAACGTATCATTTTATCGAAGCACACAACTTCGGCATGGTTTTCGCGAAGAAAGTCCATGCCTACTATGACATCAAAGCTTCCTAGTTGCATCGGAATGAGATCGATTGAGAAGATGTGATTGTTGAGCTCGAGAGTGCAATCGCGAATAACAGAGTTTACAGCGACGGTTCTTCCGGTAGCGACTTCAACATCGAATGCAGAGGAGAGTCGAGAACGTTTACGACTAAGGAGTTTCTCAAATTCGAGTGACACAAAGCAATTATCGGCTCCAGTATCAAACAAACATGAAGCATAAATACCATTCACAAGGAACGTACCATTCACCACGTTGTTGTCGGCCTGAGCTTGACGTACGTTGAGATTGAAAGTTCTGGCTCGTGCGGCCTGTTGCTGCTGCTGTTGTTGCTGGGGTTCTTGTTTCACCACCCTGTTTGGGCACATGTTGGCGAAATGGTTCAGGTCGCCACATGTGAAGCATGCTCTGGCTTTGACTGCGGGTGCCGGAGGAGCTTGTTGACCCTGTGGGGCAGCGAGTAGAGCTTGATTGGCAGGAGCTTGACGAATACGGCAGTTGGCAGTAAAGTGGCCGTAGACGTTGCAATGAGCACAGAAGCGGCATTGAATAGCAGTCGGGTGATGATAGGTGCAAGTAGGGCATAGTGGATGTGGCCCAGTATATGCACGCTTTGCAGGCGGTGCATTGGCCACAGGCGCCACTACTTGACGCTGTTGAGCAGGTACAGCTTGGATCGGTGCAGCAGAAATCGCACAGTTCTTGTTGGTGGAGCTGTTCTTTCTCTTGTTCTTTCTCTTGTTGCTTGATGACGTGGGTTCAGCAGTTGGTGTGGCAGTAGTAGCTTGATGCAGATGCTTGGAGGTCTTATCCCACACCCCAGCCTTAACCCTTTTGTCATTGATCTCAGCGGCCAACAGATAGGTTTCTTCGATCGTGGTAGTCTTAGCCGCTTGCACGAAATCAGCAACGCAGTCGGGCAAAGCTCGGATGTACTTCTTGATGGTCATATCAGGAGTCTTGACCTGGTCAGGACAGATAATGCTGAGCTGTTTGAAGCGAGCAGTGAGACCAGCATTGTCTCCATCCTTCTGATGTATGTGCCAAAATTCATCTTCAAGCTTTTGACGCTCGTGAGGAGGGCATAATTCCTCCAGCATGACTTCTTTGAGTTCATCCCACGACAAACCGTAAGCTGCATCATTCCCTCTCTTGTTCCTCTCGGCCATCCACCAGTCCAAAGCACGGGACTGAAAGACGCCGGTAGCGTTCAGAGTTCGAAGGTCATCAGGGCAACCGCTTTGTCGCAGAGTAACCTCGATAGAGTCAAACCAGTGGAATAGAGCAGTAGGACCTCCTTCGCCTGTGAATTATTTCGGCCCACATGACTTGAATTGTTTGAAACTGAAAGGTCTCGTGGCAGCTCTAGGACCCTCAGTTCTCGATTCCTCGGATGATTTGCTGGCATTCTCGCAGACATCGCTTACAGCCTTTGCTACCGCTCTCGCGACGATGGAAGCAAGACGTCTGTCTCTCTTCTCTTGGCGAGATAGTGGATGGCGGGATCCAGACGACATTGTCTGCAATAGACATCGCCATGGAACTCAACACATGTATTCGAATCTCCCCTCACACGTCTAGCACTACTAAAGCTCAGTAACACGTACCATTTAAACGCATATAGTCACTAATTCACAGAATTGCACAAAATCACAGACATATAACGCACCTAATCACAGTATTTCTAATCACATAAGCACAACAACAAGAAACACATATACTTAGTCACTAAACGCACCTACGAGTGTACATAGTATTCTAACTGCTCCTGTTGCTGATTTGCTAGCGAGGAGATGTGTGGGTTTTGTGTTTTAGCAGGAGCAATAGTGTTGGGTCGAAACCAATAGTATCTCAAAACGTTAACAAATAACAGAAAATGCATAAAAATTTCATAAAGATCGATAAATCGAAGGTAGATTGTCTACGGCTAATAGACTTCGACTAACCAAAGTAGCTCGACTATTCGCAAGGATCCTGCACAACGACCTCCAGGACTATGCCTTTGCCTCGATTCTCGGGCGTTAGCGCAATTCCCTTTGGTTAGTGTTTTGGTCAAAAATTACCGAAGCAATTTAGTGATCAAATTAGTAATGTGAGGTAGTGTGCTAGAAAGTGTATAGAAAATATGCTTGTTGAGTTATTTAGAAAATCAGTATTCAGGATACGGCTCAGGATATTGAGCTGTATCTGCGATCAAACAGTGAGCAAATAATAAACAAAAAGTAAAGGAAATGACACGAGATGTACGAGGAAAGCCCTTGATCAATCTAGATCGCCGGCATAAAACCTCGGGAGCTGACAATCGCAGCTGCCTTGTTCTTCTTATTGCTTTAAACTTCAGGATACAGTGCAGGATATAGACCAGATCGCTAAGTGTTACAATGATTTTGTGGAAATTGCTAGAGAGCAAGTGTTAGAGTGTAGCGAGTGTAATTGTGATGTCCTAGTTGATCTGGTATACCCACCTATTTATAGTAACGAATTACAAACAATAATCCCTACAAATATGGGCTACTCCGAATATTCCATTACGAACGTTATTGACCGAGTAATACGGCTTCAACGTCTTCCTTTGAACGACTTGGACCGAGTCTTCCGCGGAATAAGTCTTGTGAACGTTGCTAGCTTTTAACCCACGTACCTGCACATAATCCATTAGTAATCCCGAGGATACCGTTCAGGATGTTACCAATATCCTGAACCATCATCCCGGATGTAAACAGATACTACATAAATAAGATATAGATCAAGATATTTTCCAGGATATGGGCTCAGAATTTCACCCATAACAATTGTCCCCAAAAATGTTACCGTTTGATATCCTAACGGTTACATTTTTTCACAGTGGCCGAGGCAATTAAGAGATAAGACTTCTGATGTGACAGCTTTCAACCACCCGGCCTATATTTACTCATCATACCCTATATCTTCTCATCCTCATCTCCTTTTTTACCCACAATCGACAAGAAAAAGGTAATATTCTCTCTCTCATCTTCATAACCATCTTTCATCTTACTCCGGCAAGAATTCAGGCGACCAAATGCCTAGGCAAACGAGGTCCAGTTCAGGCGACTCGGCTCCCACATTCATCCAACAGAATCTTCTTCAAGAACCGGAGAATGAAACATGCACCTTTGATAGTGCTCATCTGTCGGCTTTGAAATCCTCCGTTATCTTTCCGGATGGAACCATATTCCGACCCTTTGATAGAGAAATCCGGTCAGATATGGTTTCCACCGAGTGGATTTGTTTCAATGCTTTCCCCTTTACCTTAGGGCTACGATTCCCCTTTCCGGACTTTATTACCGAGTTTTTTAACATCACTAGAATTTATTTTAGTCAAACCATGCCAATGCTTTGGCGTGTTTTGTCTGTTCTTGACCAAATCAAGAGAAACCACATACCTGACCTTTCTGTCCATGACCTCCCTTTAGCCTACAAGCTTAGATGCCATGGCTCATCTAGATTCCTATTTTATTCTACTTCCGGTGATCCATTGATACTTCGTGCCACCAAAAACGAGGATGGTTGGCAATCCAAGTTTTTCTTCGTAAAAAGGGATTCAATCCCCGGTGGAACGGATTATCCGATGAGATGGTTAAGAAAGGGTAGGACTTAGGGTTTAAGAATGATCCTGTCTCTTATCCTATCTCATATTCTGAACTAATAACTTTTCACTTTTGTGCAGCTGATTTCAGGAAGATTGCACCTCCTCTTGCTAATTCTCAAGAAAGAATAGACGCCATCAGACTTCTTCCAGAGGCAGAGAGAAGTTTCAATCCTTCTACACCAACTCCAAGCCCTCTTTCAAGTGCCAACATGTCTGGTAAGGATCCTGCAAGATATCCTGCACACATATTTTTTTTTATCTGTTATTCATAGGAGGGATTTAGAATTTACTCCCTGTGTGCAGATTCCAGCAAAGTCCCAGTCTATCTAGACCTGGATGAACTTGACAGCTATCCAACTCCAGCCATAGTCAAGAAGGAGACTCCTGCTGCTACTAGCTCCAAGCCACTCCCGGCTCCCAAGGCCAATCCAAGAACCCGTGCTTCCGCAGCGAAAAAGAGAAAGGGTCTTGAGGTCAGTGCTCCAGGCTCAGAAGGGTTCTCCTATGACGAACTCAGCTTCTCTGACTCCTTAGATCCAATGACATCCTTTCTCAACAAGGTAATATCCTGACACATATCCTTCATGTATATCTTGCACATATATCCTGCACGTATATCCTAACAGGGTATCCTGGTAGGATGTCTTAGTCAGCATACATTCTAACTCCATACCTGTAATTAATGTGCAGGGCCTCCAGCATTTGCTCCACTTGTACAATGACGCTTGTGGTACTGTGGCACTTCATGAAGCCAGGATCAAGCAGCTCGAGAGCACCGTTGCTGACCAAGGTGCTATTGCTGAAGCGAAGAGCCGACACTATGAAAGCTTGCTAAAGAAGGTCACCCAAGACGCTGAGGTCAAACTTGCCAGCGTTCAAATGGATCATGATCAGGCCTTGATCAATTTTCGAGAGGGAATCAAGGCTTCTGCTATCGTCTCCCTGCTACAAGCACGCATCAAGATGGCCTACGAGGCCAAGGAGACGGGCCTTGTTTGTCCATCTTGGCCAGTTGAATCCTGGGTGGCTAAGTTAAAGGAGCTCGGAGGCAAAGCTGTGCCACTTCCTGCTGAAGCCGGTGAGTCCTCTAAGTCAGCAGAGGTGGTGGTCCAAGCAGGAGAGAAGAAGGATGCTGGAGGTGATGCTGAGATGGACATTGGTCAGGATGCTGCGCAGGATGCTGGTCAGGATGCTGGAGCAGAGAAGTCGGTGAAAGTTGGAGGAGATGCCGCTGTGTGAGGGCATTTTGGTGGGCGATGACGGATATACGTGCCAAGGCCAGAGCCCACCTTTTTGAATTTGAATGTTGGTTTGTAGTTCCACAAACAATTTACTTTTCTGCATTTTACTTTCCCGTACCTGAACAATTTACATTTCCTGCATGCTTTTTGAACAATACAACAGTTGAAGGTGGATGGGTCTCGGTTTGAGATGAAGCCTTCAACTGTTGGGTAAATATGGTTATGAACTATTAGTGCTCTTAGTGGATGGGCCTTGTTTTGAGGTGAAACTAAGAGCACAACTTTTGGTATGTTAATAATATAACTTTTCTTTTGACCCAATTACTGTTGTTATTGCTATGAAAATCGTAGTTGCAAAAATTGTTTGGTTTGTACACTTTTAGGAATATATATTATAGATGTATCCCAAAAGGTATCCTGAAAGATATCTTGATAAGGATATTAAAATATAATTCACAAATTGTCCAAATAAAAAGGAGAGATCATACCAGAGATTCGTACAGAACCAATTCTTATCCTTCATTATAAGTTTTGTCCCCAGTGCATACTTGTGAACTTATATCCATTCTTTGAACAGTATAATGTATGTCCCCTGTGTTTGACACAGAAACACAAATGTATTCATACCTTGTCTTTAAGTAAATTCCGCATATCCTGGGGCAAAACCCCTGATATCCTGAAATAAATCTTCAGCATATTTGGGATAAACCCTTAATACCCTGGGGATAAACCCTTATATCTGGGGATAAACCGTAAATTTCATGCGCTACAGGCGAGAGTGTATAAATTCCAATCCTTAGAAAGGTGAAAACCTTTAAACCTTTGAGAGTATGAAAATACTCTTTCGTGAGAGAGGGTGATCAATCCTCATAAACCTTTAGGATCCAGGATATAGCCAATAGTAACGAAATTGTCAGCCACTTTTACATGAACTGGTCCCGCTACCTTGAACTATACCTAGATAACTTGCGCTCCAGGCGAGGTGTTTAAACCCAATTCGAAAGAAAGGTGAATACCTTTAAACCTTTGAAGGGACCAGGATCCCTTAAACGTGAGAGAGGGGGCCAATCCTCTAATCTTTTGATTCATCCTGAGTATATATTCTGGAGCTATATCCTGAAACATATCCTGCAAAACAATTGTAAACTAAGGTGGGTGTTAGCTTGGCTAACACCCCTCCGATGCTTAAGTCAGTAGTGGGTTCAATAAACAAAAATATATTTAAAAATAGAATACATACCATTCCGAGATAGAAAATAAATTCTACTCTTACTTGAAATAAAGCTTCAAATGTATTGCATTCCAGGATCTTGGTAGCATATCCCCTTCCATATTTCTGAGTCGATATGCTCCTTTCCCTGCTTCAGACTCGACTTCATAAGGTCCTTCCCATTTAGGAGCTTGCTTGCCATCGGCAGGATTAGTGGTATTTTGAAAAGCTTTTCTTAGTACCCAATCACCAACTCGAAATCTTCTAGTCCTTATGTTCTTGTTATATGCTCTGGATATTCTTTGCTGATATGCTGCCATCCTTAGCCTTGCTGCGTCTCTTTTTTCGTCTATAGTATCCAAATCTTGACATAAGGCTTCAGGATTCTGTTCAGGATCCTGTAAGATAGATCTCGCAGTAGGTATCGCCATTTCCGTTGGAATCACCGCCTCCGCTCCGAATACTAAGGAGAACGGGGTTTGGCCGGTTGCATTTTTTACCGTTGTCCTGTCAGCCCATAGAACAAAGGGTAATTCCTCTGCCCATCTTCCTTTTTTGGCTCCAAGTCTCTTCTTTAAGTTATTTACTATTATCTTGTTTGAAGATTCAGCTTGTCCATTCGCTTGAGGATGTACCGGAGTAGATGTGATCATTTTGATTCCCCAACTCTTGCAAAAGTCGGTAGTCCTTTTGCTTATAAACTGGGACCCATTATCACAAATGATCTCTGCTGGCACTCCAAACCTAGTCAGAATATTCCTCTTTATGAAGGATACTACTTCTTGGTCTCTAACTTGGACAAATGCTTCAGCCTCAACCCACTTGGAGAAATAATCTGTCATAGCCAACATAAAAACTTTTCCTCCTGGAGCTTTTGGTAACTTCCATACTATATACATCCCCCACTTCATGAATGGCCAAGGGGAAACTACAGGATATAATGGTTCAGCTGGTTGATGTAGTATGTTACTATGTCTTTGACATGCATCACATCTTCGAGCATATTCTGCAGCATCTTTCCTCATCGTTGGCCAATAATATCATGTCCTTAATACTTTCGAGAATAATGATCTGCCCCCGGTGTGGTTACCACAATCCCCTTCATGTATATCCTGAAGTACTTCTTTGGCCTCAGGATCCTCCAAGCACCTCAAATATGGTCCTGCAAGAGATTTCTTATATAAAATATTATTTATAATAGTGAATCGTGATACCTTCATCCTAAATGCCTTAGGATTTTGATTTCCGGGGATGTGTCCTTCCTTAAGATATTTTATGATTGGAGCCGTCCAGGATTCGGGATCTTCTTCAGGATATTCTGCTCCAGGATCCTGGATGTCCGCTACTTCCTTATCCTGAGGATTCGTCGCAGGATACAAGATATGTAATATTGGTATTCGGGTTCCTTTAGGTATCCTGATTGATGATCCCAAATTTGCTAAGGCATCCGCTTCAGCATTATCCTCCCTTGGTACCTGTTCAAGTGTAAAAACATCGAAATATCCTGCTAATTTTTTGAGAATATCGAGATATTCGATTAACTTCTCACCCTTAACTGCATAGGAGCCATTGAAATGGTTAGTAATTAACAAAGAATCAACATATACTTGTAAATTTTTGATATTCATGCTTTTAGCCAATTCTAATCCTGCAATTAAAGCCTCATATTCTGCTTCATTATTGGTAGCAGGAAATTCACACCTAATAGCCTGGGGTAATATGTCCCCCTGTGGCGATTTTAGTAGTATTCCTAATCCTACTCCTCTTATATTAGATGCACCATCAGTATATAATGTCCAGGATCCTGAGGATTCTCCTAGCTGTTGAACTTCTAGGTCTACCTCATCCTGAATGTCACTACTAAAATCAGCCACAAAGTCAGCTAAAGCCTGAGACTTTATGGCATTCCTAGGTTCATATACTAAATCATAGGCACTTAACTTTACTGACCACTTAGCCATTCTACCCGACATTTCTGGCTTTCTAAGCACATTTTTTACAGGATAATTGGTTTTAACATGTATCCTATGTGTCTCAAAGTAGTGTCTAAGTTTGGTTGACGCCATAACTAATGCTAGTATTAATTTCTCTAAATGAGAATACCTAGTTTCAGCATCTAACAAACTTTTACTAACATAATAAACAGGATATTGCTGACCTTCATGGTCTTTTATAAGAACGGCACTTACAGCATTCCCTGATACAGCAAGATACAGGGATAGTGGTTCACCATTTTCAGGTTTCATCAGTAGAGGTGCGGTTGAGAGATATCGTTTCAAATCCTGTAGGGCTGCTTCATGCTTCTCACCCCACTCGAATTTTTTGTTCTTCTTCAGGATATCATAAAAATCCCTGCATTTCTCTGAAGACCTTGAGATAAATCTATTCAATGCTGCCACTCGCCCTGTTAATCGTTGAACATCCTTCATATTTGAGGGTGATTTAATATCCAAGATGGCTTTAATTTGTTCCGGGCTTGCTTCTATTCCTCTTTTGGTCACCATATATCCTAGGAATTTTCCTGCTCCTACCCCAAAATGGCACTTAGCAGGATTCAGCTTCATATTATACTGATCCAGGATATCAAATGCTCCTTTAATATCCTGGAGGTGATCCTGAGCTTTCTTTGACTTTACCACCATATCGTCAATGTACACCTCCATGGTGTCCCCCAGTTTGTCTTTGAACATCATGTTTACCAATCTTTGGTATGTTGCACCTGCATTTTTCAAACCAAAAGGCATAGCCGTATAACAATAAATACCTGTTGGTGTCATGAAGGCAGTATCCTCCTGGTCAGAAGGCTCCATTTGGATATGTTGAAATCCTGAGGATGCATCCATGAAAGTCAGAATTTCATGCCCAGCAGTGGCATCTACCATTGCATCAATGTGGGGGAGAGGAAATGGATCTTTAGGACAAGCTTTGTTCAAGTCTGTGTAATCTACACAGACTCTCCATTTTCCATTTTTCTTCTGTACCACAACCACGTTTGCTAGCCACCTCGGGAACTTAACCTCTCTGATCATCCTGGACTTCAATAATCTCTCAACTTCCTCTTGAATAATCGTATTCCGCTCAGGAGCAAACTTCCTTCTTTTTTGTTGCACAGGCTTGAATGATTTTTCAATTCCAAGCTTGTGAGTGATAATATCTTTGGATATGCCTGTCATATCCTCATGCTTCCATGTAAACGTTGACATCCTGCATTTTAAAAAGTTAATTAATTGCTCTTCAATATCCTGAGGGATATTGGTTCCCACGAGCACCGAAATATCGGGATTATCCTGGTCTAGGATAATTTTCTTTACATCCTGCTCCGGATCCTCCACGATATCCTGGGCCCGCGTCTTTAATTGCTATGCAGCACTAGGTTTGGTTGAGGATTTCATCGAGGATGAGTAGCATTCTTTCGCCTCCTGCTGATCACTATCAACTTTGACAACTCCCCAAGGGGTAGGTATCTTGATGCATTGGTGATATGTTGACGGCACGGCCTTCATATCGTGAATCCACGGTCTTCCCAGTATAATGTTATAGCAGGATAGAGAGTCCATTACACAGAAACGTTGTATTGAGTTGACTCCTTCAACGTACACCGGCAACTTTATCTCTCCCACTGTGTTTCTAGCCTCTCCACTGAACCCAACAAGCACAGTAGACTTTGAAGTAATATCCATTGGAGATACGCTCATTCTTTTAAGCGTCTCTAGTTGGATTATGTTGACGGAGCTGCCATTATCTACCAATATCCTGCGTACAAAATGGTTAGCCACATATAACGTTATTACCAGGGCATCGTGGTGAGGATCCTGGACAGTATCCCTGTCATCGGCATCAAATGTGATCACTTTATCAGTTGTAAGTGTAGTCATCCTGACAGGTTTGTCTCCCCTTTCGGCCTTAGCTTCCTTTGCATGTCTCTTTGCTGCCGAATACGAAGTCCCACAAATGTCGGATCCTCCCGAAATGAAGTTGATTATCTTGGCATCCGCGGGAGGTGATGCTGCTCGCTCAGGATCCTTCTCAGTATCCTGAACCTTATTCTTCTTTCTTCCTAAGAGATCTTTCAAATATCCTTTGCTTAGAAGATAGCTTATTTCTTTCCTCAAGGCGATGCAATCCTCAGTCATATGTCCGAAATCTTCGTGGAAAGCACACCATTTTGATTTGTCTTTCCAATCCGCTTTTTGTTGATTCTTTCGAGGCCATCTTGCCTTGTCCCCTAGACCCTGCATGGCATACATCAATTCAGGAATGTTAACAGAAAAGCAATATTCAGATAATTCAGGATACTCTTCAGGATCCTCATCTTCGACAGCATTCACTCTTTTGTTCTCATTTCTGCCATATGGCTTAGGCCGATACGACTTGAATGAGGATTCCGACTTCCTGTTAGGTGACTCATAAGTGTTGGATGTGTTCATCCTTTCTTGCATTTTTCTGTCATCTTCCAACCGAATATATCTTAGGGCCCTGTTCCGAGCTTCATCCAAGTTCCTGCATGGGTTCATTACAAGGTCTTGATAGAATTGAGAATCTTTTTGCAGCCCCATCTTGAAAGCTTGCACAGCTGTTGCAACATCAAGATGAGGAATGTCTAGTGATTCCCGGCTGAACTTGTTCACATAATCCCTAAGGGATTCCTGAGGCCCCTGCGTTATCCTGTAGAGATCACTTGTTAATTTTTCAAAGCTCCTACTACTAGAAAATTGACTATTAAATAAATTTACTAAGTGAGCAAAAGATGTAATCGAATGTGGAGGAACGTTCAAAAGCCATTTCAGGGCTGATCCTGTCAAGGTTGAACCAAAACCCTTGCACAAGCATGCTTCCTTGAGATCCGGAGGGATAGGGTTAATCTCCATTCTTTCCCTATACTGAGCAATATGCTCCTCAGGATCCGTTGTTCCGTCGTAAAGCTTCATGTTGGGGGTTTGGAACCTCTTTGGAATCTCAGCATCACAGATAGGATATGCAAAACGAGATATCTTGTGGCTGTCTTGAGACACTTCCGGGATCGGCTGGACCACCCCGGGCACACTTGATATCATGTCCTTCAACTTCTGAAGTTCCCTGGTAAGTGCTGATGTCACACCTGTATCCTGCAAGGATCCACTATGGTTAGTAGTATGAGTATTATTATTATTTAACATGTTACCCGTTGGAGGATTCTGCCCATATCCTGAAGCATATCCTGAGCTCCTTATGGTCGATATCCTGACCGAGGAGGGTATTTCAGGGGTATGATTCTGAGGAAGGCTGGGCACAATATTCCCCCTGTTATCCTCAGTATACACAGCTAAACTGAAGTTCAAAGTTCTGGGTTGTAATGGAGTGACAATATCCTCAGCGGATCTGCTCGAGCCAGACTTCAGGAGTTGTATTTCCCTCAAAAGCATTTGGTTTGTCTCTTGCTGCTGCCTCATTTGTTCCTGCACACTTCCAAATAAGGTTAAAATTTCGTCGTTAGAAGCTAAAACAGGGGCAGATTCCTGAACACTGCGGGTAGGGATAATATCCTGAGGTCGTGTAGAGGCTGGCATTCTTGGAGGAGGTGGTGGAAGCACCGAACCTGTAGTAGCGGAAGTCGTAGCAGACACAGTAGAGGAACTCATGTTTGATCGTGAGGCCATTATGGACAACGTGGCAAAAAGTTTTGCAAATAGATGACCGATTAGCGATTTACAAAAAAAATTTAGTAAAGAGAGCACCACTTGCCCCACGGTGGGCGCCAAATTGTTTTGGTCAAAAATTACCGAAGCAATTTAGTGATCAAATTAGTAATGTGAGGTAGTGTGCTAGAAAGTGTATAGAAAATATGCTTGTTGAGTTATTTAGAAAATCAGTATTCAGGATACGGCTCAGGATATTGAGCTGTATCTGCGATCAAACAGTGAGCAAATAATAAACAAAAAGTAAAGGAAATGACACGAGATGTACGAGGAAAGCCCTTGATCAATCTAGATCGCCGGCATAAAACCTCGGGAGCTGACAATCGCAGCTGCCTTGTTCTTCTTATTGCTTTAAACTTCAGGATACAGTGCAGGATATAGACCAGATCGCTAAGTGTTACAATGATTTTGTGGAAATTGCTAGAGAGCAAGTGTTAGAGTGTAGCGAGTGTAATTGTGATGTCCTAGTTGATCTGGTATACCCACCTATTTATAGTAACGAATTACAAACAATAATCCCTACAAATATGGGCTACTCCGAATATTCCATTACGAACGTTATTGACCGAGTAATACGGCTTCAACGTCTTCCTTTGAACGACTTGGACCGAATCTTCCGCGGAATAAGTCTTGTGAACGTTGCTAGCTTTTAACCCACGTACCTGCACATAATCCATTAGTAATCCCGAGGATACCGTTCAGGATGTTACCAATATCCTGAACCATCATCCCGGATGTAAACAGATACTACATAAATAAGATATAGATCAAGATATTTTCCAGGATATGGGCTCAGAATTTCACCCATAACAGTTGTTTTGGTCAGAAAATCTGATGATGATATTGCAACCAAACTCTTTGTTTAGGGGAATGATGCTTAAAATGTGTAACAACAATGAGGATCACTTCAATGTAGAATGCACAAACCACACAAGGATTTATACGGGGAAAAAGCCCTTGATCAATAGTTGATCTCCGGCACAAAAAACCCCGGGTGATGGAAACTACCGATCACCAAGTTAAAATAAATGGTTAAATGTTTACAACTTCGGATAGTAACGAGCTAGATACAAGGATCACTACGGTGAAGTGTGTAAAAAGTGTACGAGATCGCTAAGTGTTTGAACGAGAGCTTGTATGAGCGTGTTTGCGAGTGTGTGTAACTGCCAAAATGACTAAGTGTCACTAACTAGCTCGTTACCCCTTTAAAATAAGAAAATTATCTAGTTAACAAACTCTCCGACTTTTGGGCCAAGCTTCCACGTTCTCCGTAACGTCTAGTTTTGATCTAGCACGTGCAGAATACTTCGGGAATATTCTCCAGGAATGTCGCTAAGACTTGGTCAAGCTTAATACACCTGCGAGACATTTCAAAAACACAAGTAAACAATCGCCAGTACGAGGATCCTTAAAGTGATCCATGATCCTGATCCTGAAGCTCTTCTGAGGATCACCACCTGTCACAGAAGTAAGGATCACTAGTTAAGATAACGAATAAGGATCACTAATTGTTAGAAAATCCTCCCCTAACAATTGCCCCCAAAATATAAGGAGTAATTTGTAAAATTTGGCGAGTTATATTTTCTTGATCTTATCCGTAGCTAACTAACGGATATATAGCCGTTAATTTTGAACTAGCCGTTGCGATGATGATGTCACGGAAGTGACAACCTGCAAGATCATGATTATAAATAGAGATATAGATAGGATCAAATGCATTTAAATTTTCAGAGAAACTCCCTTTATAATCCACATTCCGAAGACGTTCAGGTATTCTCTCTCTCTATCCTTTTCCTTCTCTTGCTCTATTCTTCTACCTTTATCTTCGTCAGTACGAAAATGTTGCTTCGAAGTTCACCAGCCAAGGATCACCCAAAGAACAGTCCTCCGAAAAGCCAGGGGATTATCGAAGACTCCATTAAAGAACGTTGTCTATTCAACGATGCTCAGATAGATAGGATCCGCCACTGCTTTCCGGCGAACACCGAATTCAGGCCTTTTGACCCCAATGCCTTGAGCGATCATATATCCGATAAGTGGGTTGCTTTCCCCGTCACTCCGTTCACCATAGGTTATTCTTATCCTTTTCCAGCCTTCACCCAATCTTTCTTCTCCCTAACCGGCATCTCTTATATCCAAGCCATGCCGATGATTTGGAGGGTTTTGCACACCCTTGAAAGGATCATTGATGAGGAGGGAATAGATCTAGGAATGGCAGAGCTGGGAGAGCTATATGATCTTACCACCTTTGGATCTCATCGTTACTTGTTCAAACGCAAACCTGGTGAGGAACACCCGATCTTCAAAGCCACCAAGAATGACACTAATTGGAAGCGACGTTTCTTTTTTGTCAAGAGAGATTCTATCCAGGATGGAAAGGATCTTCCTAAAAATTGGGCTACCCATGGTAGGATGGAGGATCCTGATAAGGATCACCAGGAACTTTCTTTTGATACAAGGATAACTTATATTTTTGCTTTCTTGTTTTGCAGCTATCACCGTCTCGCACCTCAAACTGTCCCCTGCTGCTAAGGAGAGGCTCCTTGCCTTCAAGAAACTTGACCCTGAGATAAGAACTTTCAAGACAACAACCCAAGATTTACAGGAGGTATCCTCAGGCTCTGTCACAATGTCAAGTAAGTATCCTTGTTTAAAATTAAATATATAATGAAATATGAACTAGGAAAAGATACTTATCTTGTTTTAATTGTGTAGGTGCTGGAAAATCTGTCAAGCCTGTTTCCCAATTCAACACAGCTGACCTTGATCTCGTACGACCCAGGAGGAAGAGATCCACCAACAGTCCCAACATTTCCATTCCAAAGGCACCCACTAAAGGAAAGGGTGTCAAGAAGAGGAAAATTTCTGATGCTGAGGATCTTCAAGGGCTGCCACTGATCCGCCACCAATTCCTTGAGTACTTCAATGATGTAAGGATCCTTAACTTTGCCTAGGTATCCAGCTCTTATGAGGATCACTTGACCTTGAACTGCCTTATCTTCTTTTTGCAGAAATTTGCTGAGATCGAGGACTACGTGGGTAATATTGAGGAACTGGACAAGAAAATAGCTGATCTTCAACAGGTTGGCGTGCTCAAGGATCTTGCACTTGCTGATGCTCGGAAGGAACTCCAGGATACCAAGCAGGCAATGGCCAAGGTGTTGGTTAACTTTGATTATGAAAAGCATGACCTCATCGAAAATGCCAAGCTCTCTGCTGCCATCACAATGTATCAGACTAAGTTGAAGATGGCCCAAGAAGCTCAAGATCCTAGCTTTGATAAGAACAGCTGGGATATTGAGGGTTGGAAGGAAAGGTTGGCTGAGCTTGAGGATGAGGAAGAGGAGGCTACTGAAGTCTTGGCGATTGAAGCAAGTGGCAGTGGGAAGGATCAGGTGAAGGATACCGCAGCTGGAGGAGAAGAGGATGCAGCAAAGATGTAGGCTGCACAATTGAGCGATGATGGATATATGTGCTAAGGCCGGAGCCCAATTTTTTAGTTTGGTGGTTGTGATGTTTAAGACAATTTCATGGGTTGTACTTTGAACAATAGGTTTTTAGGATTAAGGATCATGTATGATCCTTTGGACAATAGGCAGGATTGCAATTGGTGGAGGGATCCTCTGTTTGGGGGATGAAACCATTGTGATCCTGCCGCCTTTATATTCCTGCACTACTTTTGAACTCATTATCATGGACACCCTTTACCTACCCCAGCGGACGGGCCACGTTTTGCTGGTAGATGCTCGGGTAGGTAATTTTGACAACCTTTAAAGGGTTAGCCTTATGTTAATAAATAAAAACTTAACCTTTTGTCGCTTATCTTGCGTTGTTATCCTTTTTAGTATGTTATTTTCCAACTGTTATAATGTTCAATTTGTTTATACTTATCGAGCCTTGAAAAATTAGAAAAGATATCCAAGAAGTTTAAGATATGAACAAGGATCACATATCTCATAACCGATAAGTTTTAAAAATGGTATAGTTTAAGAAACACAGGTTCAGTTGTCAAGTATAAGGGTTCATCAAAAGAATAACGAATAAAATCAAAAGAGTTAAGGATCATACCTGAGGATCCAAGTTAGGATCCTAACCATAATAAGGATAACTATAAGATAAACCTTAGGGTGAAATAAGGATCAAGGATCCCTAGCTGCCTACCTTCAAGGACCTGAAATAGAGCATAACTTGGGACTAAGCCAATATAAGAAAAGAGTTAGCAACTGGGGACAAGCCCAAGGATAACTGGGGACAAGCCCAAGGATAACTGGGGACAAGCCCAAGGATAACTGGGGACAAGCCCAAGGATCGTGTGTAAACTGGAGTATGGCCCTAACTGGCGACTATCCAAACTTAGTGACATGAAGATGCCAAAACCTTAGCTAACGTGAAAACGTTAGAAACCTTAGCTAACGTGAAAACGTTAGAAACCTTATGAACGGATGTATGGTACGTCTACCATTATACGTAGGATCCTAAGCATAGCCAGAACAATGGAATTATCAGCCCCTATAATGAGTACTGGTCCCAAAGCCTTGAACTACACCAGGATCATCGTGCGCTACAGGCGGAATCTGGGGACAAGCCCAAATAACTGGGGTTAAACCCAAAGGACGGATTGCTTCTGTGGATAACCAATGTTGTGCTGAAGATACCTGAGCTTTCAAAACTTGAACTCACGTGAGAGATGGATAAAGGATACATGATCCTTATCCTTATATGAGAAAATAAAGAAATGAAATAGTTCAAGATTAGGATATTACCTGAGTAAGGATCACCGATAATTTGAGGATCCTATAAGGATATCCCTATCGTGAGGATCACTTATGCCATAAGGATCCTGCTTACATGAAATATTTCTTCAGGTGGACAGCATTCCAAGCTCTTGGTAGCAAATCACCTTCCATGGTTAGCAATTTGTATGCCCCCTTTCCTGCTTCAGCTTCAATCAAATAAGGGCCTTCCCATTTTGGGGCCAATTTTCCATCAGCAGGATTGGTGGTATTCTGAAATGCTTTCCTTAACACCATATCTCCAACTTGAAACCTCCTGATCCTGACATTTTTATTGTAAGCACCAGCCATTCTTTGTTGATAACTGGCCATCCTGATCCTAGCCATATCCCTGATTTCTTCAATAGTATCCAGGTCTTGAGCCAAGTTTTCATCATTTTCCTCAGGATCACGGGTACTTGTTCTAGCAGTGAGAACCACCATTTCTGTTGGGATCACTGATTCTGCCCCAAACACCAAAGAGAATGGTGTTTGACCAGTAGCATTCTTAGGGGTTGTCCTGTCAGCCCAGAGCACATAGGGTAGCTCTTCTGCCCATTTTCCTTTCTTGGATCCAAGTTTCTTCTTCAAGTTGTTGATGATGATCTTGTTGGATGATTCTGCTTGACCATTAGCTTGTGGGTGGACTGGTGTTGATGTTATCATCTTAATCCCCCAGCTGTCACAAAAATTAGTGGTTCTGCCCCCAATAAATTGGGAACCATTATCACATATAATCTCAGAAGGAATTCCAAATCTAGTTATAATATTTCTTTTGATGAAGGATATAACTTCCTTTTCTCTAACTTGAGCAAAAGCTTCAGCCTCTATCCACTTGGAGAAGTAATCAGTCATAGCTAGCATGAATACTTTTCCACCAGGTGCCTTAGGGAGCTTGCCAACTATATCCATACCCCATCTCATAAATGGCCAAGAGGAGGATATAGGATGCAATAGTTCGGCTGGTTGATGAAGGATATTGCTGTGTCTCTGGCAAGGATCACATCTTCTGGCATACTCCACAGCATCTTTCTTCATGGTTGGCCAGTAGTATCCTGTCCTCAGGATCCTTGAGAATAAAGCCCTGCCCCCAGTGTGATTTCCACAATCTCCTTCATGGAAGTCTTTTAAAACTTCTTGAACTTCAGGATCCTCAATGCATCTCAAGTATGGTCCTGCAAGAGATCGCCTATACAACATATTATTCATAATTGTGAATTGAGATACCTTAGATTTGAAAGCCCTAGGGTTTTCTCCTGTAGGAATCTCTCCATGTTGTAAGTATCTCATAATTGGTGAGATCCATGATCCGGATCCTGAATAGGATTGAGTATCCTCACTAGGGATCATTGCAGAATTATTCCCTATCTCCATAGCCACATGATCCTCAATAGCTGGGGTCAGGATATGGATAATAGGGATCTTGATATCCTCTGGGATCTTCAAAGATGATCCTAAGTTAGCCAATGCATCAGCTTCTGTATTTTCTTCCCTTGGTACCTGTGACAAACTAAAAGAGACAAAAGAGAGTGCCAAACTTTTGACTATCTCCAAATATTTGGTTAGCTTTTCACCTTTAACAGCATATGATCCATTAAAGTGATTTGTAATTAACAAAGAATCTACATGTACCTCAAGATACCTGATCCCCATATGCTTTGCGATTTGCAAACCAGCAATTAAGGCTTCATATTCAGCCTCATTATTAGTGGTTTGGAACTCACAAGCTATAGAATGGGGTATTATGTCCCCCTGTGGCGATTTTAGTAGTATTCCAAGCCCTGTGCCTTTGACATTTGAGGATCCATCAGTGTGAAGTATCCAAGGATCCTTGGTCTCCTCTAGCTGCTGGACTTCTAACTCAGCTTCTTCTTGTAAATCACTACTGAAATCAGCCACAAAGTCAGCTAATGCTTGGGATTTGATAGCTGTCCTAGGCTCATATCTTATATCATATGCACTCAATTTCACTGCCCACTTAGCCATCCTTCCTGACATCTCTGGTTTCCTGAGGACATTCTTAATTGGAAAATTAGTTTTAACAATAATAACATGAGTTTCAAAATAATGTCTTAACTTGGTAGATGCCATTATTAATGCAAGGATAAGCTTTTCAAGGTGTGAGTACCTGGATTCGGCATCAAGTAAACTTTTACTTACGTAATAGACAGGATGTTGTGTACCTTGATGATCCTTAACAAGGACCGCACTTACTGCTTTTGAGGATACTGCAAGATACAAGGATAACACATCACCTTTTTCTGGTTTCATCAAAGCCGGGGCCGAGGATAGGTAATCTTTGAGGGCTTTTAAAGCATTTTCATGCTTCTCCGTCCACTCAAATTTCTTGTTCTTCCTTAGGATATCATAGAATTCTTTACACTTCTCGGAGGACTTGGATATGAATCTGTTCAAGGCCGCTATCCTTCCTGTTAACCTTTGAACATCCTTAGCATTGGCCGGAGATTTGATGTTCACTATTGCTTTGATTTGTTCCGGGCTAGCTTCGATGCCTCTCTTAGTCACCATGTATCCAAAGAATTTACCTGCTTTAACACCAAAATGACATTTTGAAGGATTAAGCTTCATGTTATATTTGTCAAGGATATCGAATGCTTCCTCCAAGTCTCGTAGGTGATCCTCAGCTTTTAAGGATTTCACCACCATATCATCTATGTAAACCTCCATAGTTTGTCCAATCTGATCCTTGAACATCATATTCACCAGCCTTTGGTACGTTGCACCTGCATTTCTCAATCCAAACGGCATAGCAATATAGCAATATATACTAGTTGGAGTCATGAAGGCTGTATCCTCTTGGTCGGATGGTTCCATTTGGATTTGTTGAAATCCAGATGAAGCATCCATAAAAGTTAACAGTTCATGACCCGCAGTTGCATCCACCATGGAGTCAATGTGGGGTAAAGGGAAAGGATCCTTGGGACATGCCTTATTTAAATCGGTAAAATCGACACATACCCTCCACTTTCCGTTTTTCTTTTGAACAACAACCACATTGGCCAACCATCTTGGATACTTGACCTCTCTAATCATACCTGCCCGGAGCAATTTCTCTACCTCTTCCTGGATAATGGCATTCCTTTCTGGTGCAAACTTCCTTCTCCTTTGATGGATTGGTTTGAAAGATCTGTCGATGCCGAGCTTATGAGTGATAACATCCTTGGATATGCCAGTCATGTCTTCGTGTTTCCATGCAAAGGTAGTCTTTCTCCTTTTGAGGAAGGATATGAGGTCCTCTTTCATTTCGCCAAGGATCCCTGACCCGATATAGATTTTGGATTCAGGATCATCAGGATCCATGAGGATTTCTACCACATCCTGCTCTCTGGCCTCCAAGACACTCCTTGGAGGATACCTTGATTGCTATTGCTCCCTTGATTTCGAAGCTGGTTTCATCGATGAAGTGTAGCAATCCTTAGCTTCCTGCTGATCGCTATCAATCTTTACTATTCCCCAAGGACTAGGGAGCTTCACACATTGATGATAAGTAGATGGGACTGCTTTCATATCGTGTATCCAGGGCCTGCCAAGGATAACATTACAACAAGATAAACAGTCAATAACACAAAACTTTTGATAAGAGTGTTAGCCTTCAATATATATTGGGAGTTTAATGTCCCCCAGGGTGTTCTTGGTCTCGCCACTAAATCCCACGAGCACGGAGGATCTTGGTATGATCTCTGATTCAGGGATACCCATCTTCTTTAGAACATCAAGCTGGATAATGTTCACTGAACTTCCTCCGTCTATTAGGATCCTGCGGACAAAATAGTTAGATATAAAAAGAGTAATAACTAAACCGTCGTGATGAGGATCCTGGATATCAATACGATCCTCTTCATCAAAGGTTATGACTTTTCCTTTGGAGACACTCGATGTTCGAACTGGCCTTTCTCCGTTATCCATTTTAGTTTCCTTCGCATGCCTCTTAGCTGCTGAGAAGGATGTGCCACAAATGTCGGATCCCCCAGAGATAAAGTTTATCACTTGTGCGTCTGCTGGAGGGGCTGGAGCCTTTTCAGGGATCCTTTCAGGATCCTGAGTCCTTGACTTTTTTCTTCCCAACAACTCTTTTAGATGCCCTTTGCTCAGCAAGTATCCAATTTCCTTTCTTAATGCAATGCATTCTTCTGTGAGGTGCCCAAAATCTTCATGATATGCACACCACTTTGATTTATCCTTAGTTGCAGCTGGCCTTTCATTCTTTCTTGGCCATCTAGCTTTATCACCTAGGTTCTGCATGGCAAGGATTAGTTCATTGTTATCAACACTAAAGCAATATTCAGAGATTGGAGGATAATCCTCATCATCCTCTTCTTGATCAATAGAATGCACGTTCTGATTATCAGATTTGTTGTAGGATCTGAACTTGTTGTTTCTGAATGAGGATCCTTGCTTATCCTGCTTTGAGGATCCTGTTATCCTCTCCTGAATCCTCTTATCATCCTCTAGCCGGATGAACCTGAGGGCCCGGGTTCTTACCTCATCTAGGTTCCTGCACGGTGTCATAACAAGATCATCATAAAATAAGGAATCCCTAAGTAATCCCATTTTGAAGGCCTCAACAGCCGTGGCTATATCTAAGTTGGGAATGTCTAAGGATTCTTTACTAAATTTGGTAATGTAATCCCTTAATGATTCATTATGACCCTGGGTTATCCTATATAAATCACTAGTTAGTCGTTCAAATTTTCTACTACAGGAAAACTGAGTATTAAACAAGTTAACTAGGTTTGCAAATGAGGTAATAGAATAGGGAGGAAGACTTAGCAGCCATTTGAGAGCTGATCCAGTAAGAGTAGATCCGAATCCTTTGCATAGGCATGCTTCCTTTAACTTTTCTGGGATTGGATTGATCTCCATCCTCTCCCTGTATTGTGCTATGTGTTCTTCAGGGTCCGTCGAACCATCATACAATTTCATTGTAGGCACATGGAACCTCTTGGGTATCTCAGCATCACAGATTGGTGGTGCAAAGCGAGATATCTTGTGGCTCCCATCTGCAATTTCTGGAATAGGTTTGACTACTCCCGGAACACTCGAGATCATATCCTTTAGCTTTTGCAATTCTCTGGCCATGGCATGATTGATACCTGGATCCTGGGACGATCCTGGGACGAAGGAGGATCCTTGAACCTGCTGCATTCCTGAATATCCTCCTGTACTCGTGAGGGATCCCATATGCTGGGGATAGGATCCTGCTGGCTGGAAATATGAACCTAGTGCCTGGGTCATAGCTGTTGTTCCGTAGTGCACTCCCTTTGGTCCACCCGCATATTGAATGTTTGGAACCACTGACGGCTGAGAAGTAACCACCGGAGTGTCAAAATTCAAAGATCTGGGCATCAGTGGAGAATGATCCTCTGCCGTTTTCTTCTGTTTCTTAATTTCATCAATCTCCCGGAGGATCCTTTCGTTGGTCTTATCCTGCTCTTGTGCATGATTCCTCATATGCAAAATCAAGGTATAGAGATCATTAGTAGTAGGATTAGTTGAAACAGAAGAAGAAGGTGGTTTTGAGAAAATGGGAGTCGGTTTCTTCGCAGCATTTTCTGTATTCTTCTGGGATCCAGAGGGTGGTGGAGGCAAAGGAGGAACGCCTTGTGAGGAAGTGAATGAGGGCATCAAGTTTGAAGCATTCTTCGCCGAGGAAGCCATTTGCTTGATTGTAGTGAACCGGAATGAGCACAGAAATGCGAATTCTTCTAAGGCAAAGCACCAATTGCCCCACGGTGGGCGCCAAACTGTTTTGGTCAGAAAATCTGATGATGATATTGCAACCAAACTCTTTGTTTAGGGGAATGATGCTTAAAATGTGTAACAACAATGAGGATCACTTCAATGTAGAATGCACAAACCACACAAGGATTTATACGGGGAAAAAGCCCTTGATCAATAGTTGATCTCCGGCACAAAAAACCCCGGGTGATGGAAACTACCGATCACCAAGTTAAAATAAATGGTTAAATGTTTACAACTTCGGATAGTAACGAGCTAGATACAAGGATCACTACGGTGAAGTGTGTAAAAAGTGTACGAGATCGCTAAGTGTTTGAACGAGAGCTTGTATGAGCGTGTTTGCGAGTGTGTGTAACTGCCAAAATGACTAAGTGTCACTAACTAGCTCGTTACCCCTTTAAAATAAGAAAATTATCTAGTTAACAAACTCTCCGACTTTTGGGCCAAGCTTCCACGTTCTCCATAACGTCTAGTTTTGATCTAGCACGTGCAGAATACTTCGGGAATATTCTCCAGGAATGTCGCTAAGACTTGGTCAAGCTTAATACACCTGCGAGACATTTCAAAAACACAAGTAAACAATCGCCAGTACGAGGATCCTTAAAGTGATCCATGATCCTGATCCTGAAGCTCTTCTGAGGATCACCACCTGTCACAGAAGTAAGGATCACTAGTTAAGATAACGAATAAGGATCACTAATTGTTAGAAAATCCTCCCCTAACAACAGTTAGGTTGTGTCTTTAGACCGTTGGAGTCCATCGAACTTTGGTGGAGTTTTGTATAAAAGCGGGACGAGTCGTCAAGGTTAGGGTTTCACCCCCATCTTGCAACTCCCATCCTCGTTTTTGATAAAAATTGAGGAGATTATTCATCAAAATATGGATTTCACTCCTGATTTGGTATAATTCTCCTCGTTTGTAGCTAAAACGCAAGATGATTAGGCAACTTTAGTCGAGAGTTTTCGGTTTTCACACCTATTCTCGACCTTATTACCTGTTCTCAACTTGAAAATTTCGAGTGCAATGATAGAAAATAGTGCGTGATAGTGGCGAGTTTACGCATACGCGTGAGTTGGTCTGTTGGTTCTTAACTATAGTCTAGGTCTCTAAGACTTCGACCCGGACTAGGTCGAGTCTTGCCTAATTCCCTATAGTTATGGCTCTGATACCAATCTGTCACACCCCAACCGATGGCGGAATCATCGGGGCGCGGCACTGAGCGAAACAGATTGTCCAGAAGTTTCCATACCAACTATCATTACCATTCAATTTAAGTTAACATGTCCCATACCATGTCTCAAATAGCAAAACAAGTTATTACAGACAAAAACTAAACAAATATTTTGTTCCGACGACTCAGATTTAAACATGACAATTTATTGGTTGGTTTCTAGGACTCCAGTTCCTAGCTTCGATTTCATCACAACCCGAGAAGCATATAAACAGCCTAGGCACCTGTCACATACGTTAAAATAATGACAATACATAAAATGTAAAGGTGAGCATACAAGTTTGATAATAGCATATAGAGTTCGAATTCGTTTACGCATAACCAGCACGTACACATAGAGAAATGAAGCACGTTAGTTATCAACATAGATCCATCGATACCAATGACTGCGGGTTGACTGCCAGAGGCAGTTCGCAATACACGATTACCACTGTAATCCATGCAAGTAAAAGATCCTTAACAACCCCCGTGTGAACGGGTGCTGAGTCCAAACTATAGTACTATCGTTGCTAAGGCAGGTAGACAACATTCCATGTGTAAACATAACAAACAAGCATTCATAAGCCACGTATAGCATGCATTAATGGTTAAGCGTTAAAATAGCTTGAGTAGTGTGATAGTTGTAGTTTGAATAGTTGTAACGTATGTAACACCCAAAAGTGCTAAAAGCAAAAAGGGTTCGAGTATACTCACAGTGATATGGATTGAAGGGAGCGCTTTACAGCGAGTACGATTAGCCTGAATAGATTCGATAACGTAACGATAAGTGACGCGTAAAACGGTACAAGTGAGAGTGGATAGTATGACCGATCGTGCGGATCAGTTGCCCGTGAGTAGAAGTCATCCGTGCGCATGACCTATCCGTACGGATGGTGATGCGTGCGGATGGTGATGCGTGCGGACGGTGTTCCATCCGGATAGGTCATCCGTGCGTGTGACTGTTCGTGCGGGTGGCAACCCGTGCGGACGACTTATCCGTACAGTTAGATTGCTTGTGTGGATAAATGTTCAAGTGGATTGTTTCTTCCTAAGATGTGTTTGTGTATGATGGCTTGTGCTTTGGAGTTTTCGTTGTAGCATTTAGAAAACACCAAAGTGTTTCTACCTTTCAAGCCGGCCGCGCGGACGGCGGTCCGTGAGTAGGGTAGTCCGTGCGGGCAGCCTGTGCGCGCGGGCAACGACGATCCGTCCGGATAGCCTGTCCGTGCGTACGACTTGGCCGTGCGGATGAAGATTGTTCGATTTTCATTTTAAGGCCTTAGTATCTCATGATCCGACGAGTAATTCATTCAGAGGTCGTTCGTCCGGATTACTCGTTCGTCGATACTCAAACTTCGTTTGGAAAGTGGGTCCCAAGTGTAGTCCGTGTGGATGACCTGTACGTGCGTATGACATGTACGTGCGTACGGCTCGGTCAGCTAGTCCGTGCGGACAGCTTTTCCGTGCGGACAGCTTTTCCGTGCGGACAACTGGTCTGGTTGTTCCGTTCGTCTACACTTGGTTTCTGTTGTCGTTTATCGAGACGTTCTGATTACGTGGCAACCACTTGGAGTCGTGTTCTCACCCGCGTGACTAGACCGGTCAGGAACCACCCTAACTCGGCCTATCGGCGACTCAGAACGGTCATCCCGGTTAACCCCGAAATCAGTTGTCTACGGGTAGGACTCCAGATCTAGAACTAGGGCATTACTATTGACGAGTAGGACACTAGGACTGATCGGATTCGTACCGGTTTTAAGGGTAAAAGAAGGAGAGAACTTAGGTTTATTTCTTTCACTCTTTTATCCTTAGAAAAGTTTAGATCTAGGTGAAATTATTGTAAAAACTTGTAGAAATCGTTTAGATCTGGGATATTCTTGGTGGAATGAAGCCAAGCATGAAGTTCTTATGAACTTCATGATGACGTCACCCGTGAATACCTCAAATCCGGATGATTTCATGGTTAAAATCGAAGATTCGAAAGATAGAAGTGTGTAGAATTGTGTACTGATTAAAGATGTACAAGAATTAGTGCAAGATCTTACCTGGATTGAGAGAAATCTGAGAAAAGGTGAAGAATGCGTGTGGTTCGGACGTCACTTGCCAAAAGTGGAAAAAGTGGAGAGTGACCCGTGTATTTATAGGATGTCAAAAAGGGAAAGGGTGAGCCGTGCACATGGCATGCACCCGGGTAGGCTATCCGCGCGGACTGGTCATCCGTGCGGACTGGCAATCCGTGCGGATTGGCCATCCGTGCGGATTGGCAATCCGTGCGGATGCCACCTCCTTGGGTGAGCTCGGTGCGATGTTGATTCGGTTCTGATTTGCGAGCGATTCGATAGGGTTTCCTAATCAAATTACTTTCAGTCCCAACTACTTCTTATATGGTTCGACTCGGGATTCGGGTTCGGGTTCGTTTGTATTCGAGTTAGACTTCGAGTTCGATTGAGTTCGCTTGATTATCACAACATAAAATAACATAAAATAAACATGCACAGGTAACACGTAAGGCACACACACACACACGTATAACGGCACGTAAAATACACAGCTCGAGTCACGATTTGATGTCGATTTGATTTGATTTGCATAGCTTGATTAACTTTATCGCATTGTTACTTCCTATCGTTCACAGTCGTAGGTTGATTGAGATATGGGTTGATTATTGCAATGTACGACATTTACTCCACATATTCTAAATACCATACAAACAATTCTACGAGTCACGTCGCGCGAAATCGGTCGTTGACTTTGACCTTGACTTTGACTTTCACTCGTGAAAACACGGGGTGTTACATCACTTGTATGGAAAATGAATCTTTGGGAGATATAACAAGTCGATTTCATCACTTGCTGACTGAATTGAGCAATTATGAGGTAGAAACAAATCCAACACAGGTTGTCACAAAGTTTGCCGATGCACTGCCACCTCAATGGAATAGTTTCTTGGAAATCCTGAAATACAATGGCACATTGGCTACGACAAACATCAATGACTTCAGTCAGCTCTTGGAGAATAAAGATCAGGAAGAAATCCTAAAGGCAAAAAGAGTTCCAGTGCGACAAAATCCTGATATGTATTATGGAACTTCTAGCACTTCTACAATACCAGTGCGACATAATCCTGATATGTATTATGGAACTCCTAGCACTTCTGCAAGACCTGCTTCACACGCTCCACTTCAAACGGCATTTGTCACAAGCACAGATTTGTATGGCAATCAGATACAAGTTCCTGTAAATCCAGCTCCAAAAACATATATGTATGGATATCCACTTCCACCTTCCTCAATACCAAAGGTTGTTGCACCAACCACAGATTTGTACGGCAATCCACTGCCTGTGCAACAGCAAGCCTGTTATGGTAGCACGTCATCAGCTGGTCAGCCATCTAATACAGTACGACTTGACACGTCAAACTTCTCCAAAGTTAGCGTTGAAGTAGCTAAAGATCATATGGAGATACTAAACACATTGGTGAGCTCGTATTGTGGGTTGATTGCAGGGCAGATCGGAAACATCAATCTAACTCAAGAAGATTATCAGCAGATCGATAAAGAAGAGATGGATATGATGGACATCAAATGGGCTTTTGCTAGTGCTGTTAGGCGAGCTAAAGACTTCATGGAACGGACGGGTCGAACCAGCTTGGAAAGCAAGAAAGATACCAAGTATGGGTTCGACAAACAATCCGTCAAGTGCTTTAACTGTGGCGAACGTGGTCACTTCAAGAGGGAATGCACAAAGCCAGCTCAGCATGGGAACCAGAATCCTTTCAGAGGTCAAGGAGGCAACCAGGCGAATCAGAATCAAGCCAGGAATGATGATCGAGCCTTGGTCCCTGCAAACAATCAAGCAGGACCATCGAACACCAATCAAGCTCTTGTGGTGCAAATAGACGAAGGTTGCGACTGGTCAATGCAATTAGGCATGGGTGATCAGGGAGGAGCAGCTTGTTTTGCTGAAGCTGCTAAGGATTTGAAGCACGCCAGTGGTGGAGAATCTTCCGCCAGTGGTGGTGAATCTTCAGATGAAGAAAGTTCTGGTTATTTAAGGAGTTCAGATGAGGAAACCTCAACTTCAGGCGATGACAATGTATCTAGTGGGAGAATCGATGTAGATATCGATGAATTGTTAGGAGAAGCTGCAGCAATGAATGATAGAAGATCTATTCTGGTGGATCAACCTGCTTATTCTTCTTCTTCTCTCCATTCAGCCTTTATGGCTAATGTCGACAGTTCATCAAGCCAGGTATGTGTCGATGAACCAACTGTTGTTAATTGTGATAATTGTGCTAGCTTAAGTGTTAAATGTGCTGATTTGGATGCTAATATGTCTGAGTTGCAAAGCAAACATGATGCTTTAAATGCTAAATTGTTTGACTTGCAAAACAAACATGTTTCATTAGATACTAAGTGGTGTGATTTGCAAAGCAAACATGAGGATTTGCAAAACAAATTTGAAGTGACAAATATGCACAATCAAAAGTTGATAGTGGATCTTTCAAAATGCAAAGAGGCTAACATGTTTTATGAAAACCATGAAAAGGAATTTAAAACGATGGTTGAAACTTTAAGAAAAGATAAAACCGAACTGACAAAAATGGTTTCAAGAAAACAAACTGACATAAACCTTTATATCAATCGTCTTGAAAGCATGCAAAAAGAGTTAGCCTGCACAAAGTGTGAAAGTGAGGCGATCCGGCTTAAACTAGACAGTTATTCTAACTCTAGATATGTGCTGGATCACATCATTGGCACACAAAAAGAGAAAAAGGATGTCACGTGCATTGGATATAAGAAATGTCCACCACCTGTTAGACAAAATTATGATGCACTGCCTGATGAGGAGTATAGAACTCATTATGAAGAATCTGTTCCTTTAGACATTGAGGAATTTGCAACGGGACTTGGATACAAACCAGAAGTATCATCAGATTTGGATGTGTCAGCAGATACATTTGTAACTGCTGAACAAAATCAGGATCCTCCAATCATTGTTGAGGACACTGATTCTTCAGATGATGAATCTAATGATACTGACTCAGCACAGTCAGATGCGGTAATCAAAGAAGAGGACATACCTCTCGAGAATCATATTCTATGTGATCCTCCCGCAAAACCTGCTACGACTGTTCTGACCGAGTCCATGTCTACTTCCTCACAAGAGTCTGAGAGTGTGAATTTGCTGTACACTCTTGTTGGTGATGATAAAATCTACTCTGACAAAGATTTTCCTATTAAGAATGTTAATCAATCTTTAATAAGTAAAATTTTTGAGGATTCAACAAGTAAGTTTTTGGGAAAGATAGGATCACACGTTGTGGTAACACAGTGTCCTCCTATCCCAAAGGCTGAAGTTAGAAAACAATGTGGCAATCAGAAATTACCAACAGTGAAAAAGCAGCAAAATCACACCAAACCTAAAAGTAACTCACCGACTCAATGGCAAAAGAAACAGACCAAGAAAAAGGACAAGAAAGTGAACTTTGTGAAATCGAAGGGAACAGATAAACTTGAAACATTTTCAAATAAATCTAACTTAGATCATGTCATTCAAGTTAATTCTTTGAAAAGAAACGAACCAAACCAAACAGTTCAAAACCTAGTACCTCGGGATCACAAAGTTCATCGACAAAACAATCACATGATACTACGGGGTTTGTAGAACGTAGATCATGTTTTTCATGTGGCACAATTGGACATATTATTCGAAATTGTCCATATCTTCATAAACAAAAAACCAAAGTTGATGATCCCCGTGACCAAATTGACCAAAAGCGATCTGTTTCATCAAAACCAGATCCCCGTCTTGTAAAAGAAAGGGAAAAGAAACAGAAACGCCAACATGTCAAGAAAATTGAAAAAGCGATTAAAACCGACGTGGTTAACAAAACATCTGTTTATGTCAAACCAGACAATTCAAAAACTTCAGACAATCATGAAGTTAATATTTTAAAGAATAACACTGGTAAAACAAAACAGACCTGGAAACCAAAAACGGTAAATGAATCAGGGGGAACATCACAATTTCCACAACATCGAGAAGTTCAAGTAACTTACGTTGATGAAAATGGAAGACCCAAGACCACAAAGGCTTGGGTCCCCATCTCCAACTGATCATGTGAGTACATGTGCAGGGTGTTCCAGGAGGAACTTTCAGCAGTCATTGGATTGTTGATAGTGGGGCATCCAGGCACATGACAGGCGACATGAAGCTTCTCTACGACGTTAAATCTATTAGAGGAGGTTATGTTGCTTTTGCTGGAGATAAAGGCGGATATATTACTGGAGAAGGAATGGTATCCAACGGGGTTGTAAGTTTTGACAAGATCAACTTTGTACAACAGCTTGATCACAATCTTCTCAGCGTTTCACAAATCTGTGATAGACAGTTTTCAGTACACTTTGATGCAAATGGATGTTACGTGCTGAAACCCGGTTTCAAGATTCCAAAAGAATGGATTCTCTTATCTGCTCCAAGGATAAATGATTTGTATGTCCTTGATATGAGCCAAGCTATAACAACGACTGCACAAGCAACTTGTTTCATAACAAAAGCCACTGAAAAAGACTCTATCTCTTGGCACAGACGTATGGGTCACATTCACTTACGGAAAATGAATCATTTGGTGTCGAATGAATTAGTGAATGGTGTTCTTCTTAAAAATTTCCATCTTCAAGACGTCTGTGTTTCATGTCAAAAAGGAAAGCAAACGAAGAAAAGACATCTGTCAAAGAAGATCAACACGGTGGCAGTTCCTCTTGAACGTTTGCACATGGATTTGTTTGGTCCTGTCAAGCACAAAAGCATCAGGAATGATCAACACTGCCTCGTGATAACTGATGATTATTCAAGATTTTCTTGGGTGGCGTTTATGGCTCACAAGAGTGCAACTTTTGGTATTATCAAAAACTTGATCATTCAGATTGAGAATTTGTATAAGTTGAAGGTTAGACGGATACGCAGCGACAATGGTACTGAATTTAAAAATCAAGCCATGGTGGAGTTTTGCACATCAAAAGGTATTCTTCACGAATTTAGTGCGGCTTATACTCCTCAACAGAACGGCGTCGCTGAACGTAAGAACCGTACATTGATCGAAACTGCTAGGACTATGTTGGTAGAGTCGCAGTTGCCCATTCCATTCTGGAGTGAAGCTGTGGCCTCTGCTTGTTACACGATGAATTGAGTCCTTACAGTCAAAAGACACAACAAGACCTGCTTTGAGCTTCTTCACAAACGGAAACCAGATTTGTCATATCTTGAACCGTTTGGAGCTCCTTGCACAATGATCGATCCTAATGGAAAGTTTGGGGCAAAAGCTATTGAAGGTCACTTTCTTGGCTATGCCACCCCGAACTTAAGAGTCTGGAATCTAGAGACTAAAAGGGTTGAAGAATGGTCTGAGGTCAGAGTACAAAGGCATACATTGCCAGTCAGATGTCCTGGTCAACCATGGATGTTTGAGTACGATGACTTTTTCAATTCGATCAATGTTGAAGCAGTTGAAGAAACTGCTGCGGCAAGGATATTTTTCGAGAGTGAAAATGCAACAGATTCACCGTTGGTTCGTCCAATTATTGTCAATCAAGAACCATCTTCAGTGAACAACAATGCTCTTGACAATGAGGATTTTCATGATGCAACCGAACTGAACGAATCTTCAGAGGATGAAGAATTTCTGGATGCAGATCAAGAAGCTCCTACATCAGCTGTTCATGGTACTTCAGAGGCTACACCTCCAGTGGACGCCCCTATAACAGCTGAAGCTACTGCATCATCCTCTTCGTCAGTTCTGGGTATTGAATTGGTTGTTGATCTCAATCTCAACAATCTGGGTATTAATGTTCCTGTCCCAGATAACCCAGAAACTAGAATACATAATACCCATCCTCAACAAAACATCATAGGCAATGTACAAAGTGGCATACAAACAAGAAACATGTTGCGTAACAACAACAACCCAGGCTTGTATGCAGCAATTCGAGAATCTGGTCAACAGAACGACTGGTCTTTCGCGTGTTATGTCTCACAGGAAGAGCCAAGAACTTGGAAAGACGCTTTGAAAGATAACTCTTGGGTTGAAGCTATGCAGGAAGAACTGCAACAATTCCAAAAACTTGGTGTCTGGAAGCTCGTAGAGAAACCTGCTGGTTACAAGAAGATTGGTACCCGTTGGGTGTATAAATGCAAAAAGGACGACCGTGGAATCGTTATTCGCAACAAAGCTAGATTGGTCGTTCAAGGTTTTCGTCAGATTGAAGGTATAGACTACAACGAAGTGTATGCACCTGTTGCACGTCTGGAAGCAATTCGGATCTTTCTGGCTTATGCCTCATTCAAAGGATTCAAGGTTTACCAGATGGACGTCAAAAGTGCATTCTTACATGGTCTAGTCAAAGAAGAGGTGTATGTTGAACAGCCTCCAGGTTTTGAAGATCCTATTCATCCCGATCGGGTTTGGTTGCTGAACAAAGCTCTCTATGGTCTACATCAAGCACCACGAGCTTGGTATGCAACCTTATCTAATTATCTGCTGGAGAATGGATTTCGCAGAGGTCTTATCGATTGCACTCTCTTCATAAAAGAACAAGATGGAGATCTTCTACTGGTTCAGGTATATGTGGATGATATTATATTTGGTTCTACTAACAATGTTATGTGTAGGGATTTCGAGCGTGTAATGCAGGATAAATTCGAGATGAGCGCTATGGGAGAGATGACTTTCTTTTTGGGCTTGAAAGTGCAACAAACGAAGTTGGGGATTTTCATCCATCAGACTAAGTATGTTCAAGACATCTTGAGCCGATTCCAGATGTCCGACACATCGCCCATTGGTACCCCACTGCAGCAAAATCATGGAATTAATCCAGACTTGAAGGGTGAAGTTGTTAGCTCTTCATACTACCGCGCGATGATTGGATCCCTTATGTACCTCACAGCATCAAGACCAGATATAATGTATCCAACATGCCTGCTAGCCAGATATCAAGTGAACCCGAAGGCCTCACATCTTTCAGCTGTAAAAAGGATTTTTCGTTATTTGAAGGGTTGCCCAGACACCGGTCTATGGTACCCTAAGGATGATAACTTTGACTTAGTCGCTTTCAGTGATTCTGATTTTGGCGGATGCAAAATCGACGGCAAATCCACAACGGCTGGATGCCAGTTTTTAGGAACTCGCCTCGTAACGTGGCAGTGCAAGAAGCAGACTTGTGTCGCAACATCAACTTGTGAAGCTGAATACATTGCTGCCTCAAGTTGTTGCTCCCAAGTCCTGTGGATACAACAACAAATGCGCGATTACGGTTTTGAATTCCTAACTACTCCTATTTTAGTCGATAATTCTGCTGCCTTATCTATCACTAGAAATCCTGTGCAGCATTCAAAGACCAAACACATCGAAATTAAGTATCACTTCATACGTGATTGCTTTGATAAAAGGCTAATCGATGTTGTTAAAGTCCACACTGATGACCAACGTGCCGACCTTTTTACCAAAGCATTTGATAAATCAAGATTTGACTTTTTATTATTGGTAAACGGCATTAAGGCCAAGCAAGATTAATCCACATCGGAAAATCGTTTTTGTAAATATCTTTGTGTTTTAAAAATTATTGTAAGTTTGTTGATTTTAGGGGGAGTAAATCCAAAATTTGAAAAATTTAAAAACATCAAAAATTTCAAAACCCAAAAACAATAGAAAAACAAAAATGAGTTTCCTGGCGAGCAAAAGAGAAAATGATAGTACATCAGTGGTCTGTCTAAACCTCTTTTAACTGAAATGCAAAATGAAAAATGTTAAGCAGCTCTATATAAGATGTATCGGTAGGCTCACAATCATCTTAAAGTGTGCAGGGTGATATAAACTTAAATCGACTGAAGACCAGGTGGGAACCACTCATTGGCATATGGTCTTAGTACCGAAATTTCGTTTGAGAGATTGCCGAGGTTCTGAGATATGTGGTCTTTATGCTGTTTATCATCTGGGTATCATGGTTGTTTCTTTTACCGAAACAAACGGAGACGAAGTCTAGATCTTCCATGATATCATACATACGTGTACATACTGCATACGACCTCAATAAGTGATCAACAATCACATGTCCACAAAATAAGTGATAATATATCACATTTATCCGGGAGTCAAGTTCGTCTCTCTGCTGTACGAAAGTACTGACCTGTTCACGGACTTGCTCTTGTGCCCTTCATGCATCTGAAAATCAAGTTCCTAATCAATAAGTGATTCTATCACAAAGGGCTTGTTTTCAATTCAAAATAAGTGAGTTACTCACATCTTTTTATACGTCAAAACAGATGATAAATGGTATACTCACTAGTAAGATGAAATCCTCGTGCATACCTTGATACAGGAATGTGTCGTGATGTGGATGAACACCGGTCGGTAAGTATAAATCATACCTTAACGTATCCCCTCGCCATGATTACATATGATAAGTTGAGTTTATGTGGATAACAATACCGATAATCGCTATAGGATGTTTATCTAACTGTTAACAAAAAGAACAACAAGAGCGTTTTGACATGACCGTACACTGATATGATTCTCTTACCCTCGAAACTCGCAAAAAGATTGTTTGTATATTTTTACTTTTCTTAGTTTCTGCAACTCTGTATATATTTATTTACTGCTTTCAGTCTTTAAGTTTGAAATATTCAAAATACCAAAAAGATTTTAGGTGTGTTTTAATTTAAACTTTATAAAAGTCAAAAAGATTTTATTTCTACTTTAGTTTTGATTAACCGATGTTGGAACTCAAGTCTTCGTTGCCTGAAATCTAAATGAAAACCAAAACGACTGAATCTTCATAAACGGTCAGAGTTTGGAAGTTTTGAAAGTTAATAATCAAAATTGAAAAATCTGTTAACTTTTCAAACTAAACTGTCGGACGGTAGTTGAATAAGAATTGGTCACATGTGTGTCGTTTGTTTATGTTAACTATATTCCAAGCAGTTGTTCTCATTACGCGTTTAGATTTCTTGCATGTGCAGATGCTAAAGGCGAAGAGAACATGTTCGTTGACAAGCTTCGGAATAAAGACACACGACGTGAAGGCACTCAAATGACAAAGATGATCGAGTTGCTGCTGATCAATCACCAACACCACAAGGATCTCAAGCATTGAAGTCAAAAGATTCACAAGCATAATCAAAGGGGGAGTTTGTTAACACACTACCTAAATGAAAAGGGAGTTTGTTGATACACTTTCTACTTACAACGCGTGAAGACTTTGAAGATCCTCCGACATGGAAGACATGGAAGATGAACCTTACGAGTAGCGTCCAAGGGGGAGTTTGTTGATACATATAATGTGGACGCGACTCGGTTCGACTAGTTTCGGTTCGACTCGGTTCGGTTCGACCCGGTTAGGCTCGGCTCAAGCCCGACGTCACGACATTCCTCCGTCGTGCGCCCCAGAGTTCGACACGCGAAGCACGAAGCGCCGCGAGCCGGTTCCCGCTGCCACATCATCATGATGATGTCATGATGATGTCACAACTTTGACTAATACTTACAAAGTGAATTTATGGAATTCACGTATGTATGCTTGGGCCAATCAACATCAAGACAGAATGAATGTTGGGCTAATTCTTTGGGCTGATTCTTCACTGGGCCGAACCCCACTTGTTGAAATGCATGTCGACGAAACATAACTTGTTTCGTCGACTTTGATATATGTTAAATGTGTTTCGTCGACGAAACAGTTGTTTCGTCGACTCTCATGTGTTTCGTCGTCCTGGTTCAGTATATATATACAAATAACAGATAGAACACACTAGACAAGTCTGAATAGATTTGAGAGCGAACACTGTAAACACACACACACACTGAGAGTTTATGAGAGCATCTTGTAAACATTGTATTGTAACCGTTTTCTAGATTAATACAATGGAGTGTTAATCGTTGAATCGTTGTGTCTTACGTGTTCGTCACTTGGTTTAACTTACCCGTTTGGATTCCGCACTCTCGGGTTTGTCGGAAAACAGGGAATAGAGGTTACTCGATCCTCCGGGTGGACCTACAATGAAAACAAAAAAACCACTCATTAAGGATTTCTTTATACACCACATGTGTTGCTTTATCTGTAGGTTTACCGTCCTTGCCTAATACTAGTAATCTGATTCCATCTTTAGCAGTGGCGAATCTTGAGATTTCCGACCAGGGGATCAAGAATGTATATACCAAAAATTTTCTATACGTAAACTACATATTCTCCACTACTGAGCAAAAAGTTCGGAGGGTCGGCCGCCCCTCCCAACCCCACTATGTTGCGCCTTTGGTCTCTGGTTTTTACTGTTGATAAAGAGACATACAACTGACTATGGGTGAAAACCGACTTATTCAAGTACAAACCAACCCTAGATAGTGATTGTCTTTGGCTTTTGTTGCTTTTCATTGCGAAACATACGACTAATGGAAATTGCCTTATTTGAAACGTAAAAGGAATCTTCTTACCCGAAGGTGTCAAATTAATTCTAGGTATATAGGTGCGGGTACCAATACTTCCTTCTGATATTATCTTTGCTTCTATAGCAGGGTAATTCAATTTTTTTTACCTGTATTCTTATTCCATTACACAAACCATTTTGTTGGTCAATGTTACGTAATAACATTACCGGCAAACCAACTTTTAGCACTAACCTGTGATTGGGCAAGCCTGATACTTTAAGTTCGTTGGGTTTCACATACTACATAAGTAGAACAACCAATGTTATGTTTTATTATTATAACTTTGTATTAAAATATATAAAAGTATTAGTAGTGCATCAACTATTACATGTATAAAGTACTGTTAAAAAAGACCAAATAAATGAAATATCTATATCTATACTATATACTATACTACCTTATTAAGAGAACTAGGTTTTTTACCCTTTTGGTAATTTTGCCCTAGATACAAGTCTTGAAGCAGTATGTACAACGAAGTCAAAGCCTTTTGAGAGGGATTGAAATTGTAAGGTGTAAAAAGTTTTAAACGCTTTAACGGTAAAATTGACAAACCCTCCTCCTGCGTTAATTGTCCAAAACTTTACTATACCCTGCTCAATGACAAGGAAAGCCAAGAGACATTAGGAGAGAAAACGATAACACTCTGTTTCCGAGTGTCATTTAACAGGAAGAGGGGAGGGAAAAGAGATGAAAATATAAAAAAACCATATTCCTGAGTTTCATTGAATGAAATCGACTGTTGAATGGCAGCAATTGAAGCAATTTAATCTTCCAGTGAGAACTCAATCGAATGAAATTTATGAAACATCCCATTCAATTTGTGGAGCAATTGAAGAAATTAATGTGATTCATGAAACCACCATTCAATTTGTGGTGTACCGTCACATCGAGACGCGAATTCATATGGGTTTTACTTTATAAACCGCCCCTAGGGTTTTCCACTTTTCCAAGCCGACGATTTCACGTAGAACCACCACCGCCGTGGCGTCAAGGAAGGGACAATTTGAGTGATTGGTTGATGTTGGCTTCATAGTGGCTGTGGTAACTGATAAAATCTCGTTTTAGATTGGAACATGCGAACCAAATGTGTTAAGAATAGAGTTCAGATCAAAGATGTATTCACTTCCAGCATTTTTTTCATGATTTCACATTGGTTATGTATATTATAAGCTATCATGTTCAACTCTATGATCTACTTACGTCTCCTTGGCATGAATACGTGATTAATACTTGTTTTTTTCATGTTCTTTACGGTTTCCCATTAGTTGGGCAGGTTTCCCACATCGCTTCACAATGAGTTAACAAATGAACCGGTTAGTTTGTTTTAAAGCATCTTTTTTTCTATAACTTCAATGTTGCAGAAATTATATCTGCATATGATGGTTTGGAGTTGCGCCTTAAAGGACATGGGCGCCTTAAAGAACTTGTATCGTCGGCACAAAAATCTTTTAGCCAAGTTGGCTGCAACGACATTTTGCCTCCTAAGTCCTAACTCCTAATCTTTTTATCGAAAAAAAATTAAGTGTTATTTTATTTGTATACATTAATGGTCTGATGTGGAGGCTTTATGTTGTTTGAAAGAGAGTTCGAGTGTGACATTCTGAATCTACGTTCATTTTGTAGGATGGGTAAGTGCAAAGTGGGTGATAGTCACAGTGATGACATGGATGAGGAAGATAGTGATGATGACATTGGTGAAGAGAATGAGAAATTTGTTGTTACAAACAATGAAAACCAATCAGACTCCAGTAAGGTATGCATTACTAAAATTAGTCGGGTAGTGCATACGATTACTTGCTTTTCCGACTAAGTACTTGACTTCAATGATAGCCCCTAGATAGTTTGAAAAGATTTTTCAAGGTAAACACCCTAGAAATTCAATCTTTCATTCTTTTTAATGTATTTTATGCAATTTGATTATGGTTCATTCTTGAAGCTTTAGTTTTGTTATGGCTTATGACTTATGCGAGTATGGAGTGATATTGTAGGTAACATTTTGTGCAGCATGGTGAATATGTGTATTTTTGATGTTCAAGATATATTTGTGAATTATTTGTATGTTTAAAATTGAAATTTAGGCATGGATGTTATTATATCATATGACCTTTTTTTTGGGTAAAGATATCATATGACCTTTTGTACTCGCATGTTATACTGGTATTAATGGACGTAAACATTGTATTTTTGTGTGGATCATTTGTGTTCTTTAACATTGGCTTTAAATTTATGACACTACATTGTAATGCCTTTTTCCTTTATGCCATGTTTAATTTTCTGTCACATCTCTTAAGGCGTTTTAGATTCGAAAGGTTTTGGCTCATGAATGATGGGAATCAGTTATGAGAGGGAAGTGAGTAATAGGTATTCTTAAGGGGCTAAAGTGTAAGATGGGGGTAGTATAAGTAATAGAGAATAAGGCATGTTAGAGGAGGATTGAGTCTGTTAGTTCGTTAGGGCTCCTGCATTTGTGCGTGGAGAGAGGGCGTAGCCCTGGATTATCTCTGTTTCTGTTCTTCTTTTCTCTTTTCGTATTTCATCAGCTTGTAATCATCCTTTAAATCATTCAATAAACTGTTCTACTTCCCTGATTGAGTTACACTAATTTCACAAACCCTATCACACAACGCCATCCAACGGCTCAGCACCATGTGCGGGTAAATTAGCTAAAATAATGTTGGTTGATAAAATGAGTAATAAATTGTAAGTTTTCCTCTGCACCTAATTTAAAGTCTGGTTGAAAAAACCAGAGAAGTTTAATATTTATTTCTATTTAGGTGTTGTTTTCCCTTTTATATTTATTTTTGATACATACACCCTTTGTTGATGTCGCATGAGCTGATGTTGAACATTGATAACAAGTGGCTATTGGTTTTAAATGATGATGCATGTATAGCGGTGTTTTAGGTAGCTGGCAACTGGCTTTGAACTGGGAGCCAGCGGTTAATTTCCAGGTTTGAGATGTAAGTGTGGTAAAAGAGTGTCAAAACTCGCCCCAAGAATCCGAGCAGGAATTAATAATATTAGTTTGACGCGGAATGGAATTAAAATATCAAGCGTGATCAAGCACCCGGTAATATGATAGGCAGAAAATAAAATAAAAGAAAACACGAGGATTTACGTGGAAAACCCAAATCGGGAAAAAAAACCACGGGTGGCGGAAGCCAAGAAACAATCCACTATAATTTTGCAGTGTTTACAGAGTTTGGAGAAAAGGAAAAATTACACAGAGAATTTTGTATCTCTATTACATGTGTATTTTTGTGTGTTTTATAATGATCTGGTACACCGACTAATTTATAGACTTTTAGGATAAGGGAAATGTGTGATGGAGAATTCATAAGAATTTTGGTCCAATTCTTTTGCTTTTGCTTTTGCTTTTGTTTTTCATTAATCAATCTCTATTGCTTTCCAATCAATCTCCATTGTCTGCCATTTAATTTGCCATTATCTTTTCTATGGTGGAAAAGTCATCATCCACTTAACAAAAAATGGCAGCCATTATTTGAATTTTGAAGACAAAATACTTCAATCTCCACCTTGACTTCAAAATGCAATAAATAACAAACTGATTATGTACCTCCTCAAATAACAAGACTCCACAAGAACCTGCAATTACCATATAGAGAAAAATTATTTCCGAAAAATTAAAATACTTCCTCCACCATGAGCCTCTCTGGCTCAGTTGCGATCAGAAACACCCATCAAGTCCAAACATAGTTTGAACTTGGCTATTGGAAGACTCTTAGTGAACAAATCAGCGGGATTATAATCTGTATCAATCTTCTTTATGACACAATCACCTTTGTCAATGATATCACGCACGAAATGATAATGAATATCAATGTGCTTTGTTCGATCATGAAACATCTGATCTTTACTCAAGTAGATAGCACTTTGATTATCACAGAAAACTGTGGTAACCTTTATTCTATCATCGAGTTCACTGAATAATCCTTTCAACCATAAATCTTCCTTAACTACTTCTGTAATCGCCATATACTCTGCCTCGGTAGAAGACAGTGCAACTGTAGACTATAATTGGGCCTTCCAGCTAATAGCACAACCATGCAAAGTAAACACATACCCTGTAATCGATCTTCGTTTATCCAAATCTTTGCCATAATCTGAATCAACATATCCAAGTATCCCTGTGTTAGATTTACCATAACATAGACATATAGAAGACGTACCGCGTAAGTAACGAAAGATCCACTGTACTGCTTTCCAATGTTCTTTCCCCGGGTTCGCCATATATCTACTGACCATGCTAACAGCATAAACCAAATCAGGGCGCGTGCAGATCATAGCATACATCAAAGTTCCAACAACACTAGAGTATGGTACGCGTGCCATATAAGCCACATCAGTCTCAGTAGTAGGACTCAAAGCGGATGATAGCTTGAAATGAGCTGCAAAAGGTGTGTTGACAGGTTTTGCTTCATGCATATTGAAGCGTCTTAGGACTTTCTCAATATAATTTTTCTGAGAAAGATGCAAGACCCTAGACTTCCTGTCACGAACAATTTCCATACCTAAAATCTTTTTGGCAGCTCCTAAGTCCTTCATTTCAAAGTCAGCTTTCAACTGGTCTTTTAATCTCTAAATCTCCTTCATATCTTTCGCTGCGATCAACATGTCATCCACGTATAAAAGTAAGTAGATCATTGAACCATCGTCACAATTCTTGTAATAAACACAGCTATCACGGGTGCACCTTTTGAATTCGTGACTGGTCATAAATGAATCAAACCTTTTATCCCATTGTCTAGGAGACTGCTTGAGGCCATAAAGAGATTTATTCAGTTTACATACGTAGTTCTCCTTGCCAGGAACTACAAAGCCTTCGGGCTGCTGCATAAAAATCTCTTCCTCAAGCTCACCATTTAAGAAAGCTGTAGTAACATCAAGTTGCTCTAACTGATAATCGTTAGAAGCAACCAATCCCAACAATACACGAATGGAAGTATGTTTGATAACTGGGGAATAAATGTCAGTATAATCAATGCCAGGGATTTGATTGTAGCCTTTAGCTACTAACCGAGCTTTGTATCTTGGTTTCTCAGTTGGGTTGATAGGTTCCTTGAGCTTGTAGACCCACTTGCATTTGACTAGCCTTTTCCCTTTCAGAATAGGAACTAAATCCCAAGTACCATTTCTTTGCAAGGATTCCACCTCATTATGCATAGCAATCAACCAATCACTTGAGTCTTTAGACTTGATAGCTTCATCATAATTAACAGGCTCCATTCCTGACTCAATATCAGCAGCAACAGTAACAGCATAAGCGACAAGATCAGATTCAGCATACCTCTTCGGAGGAATAATTTGTCTTCTCGGCCTATCTCTCGCAATGCTTGGAGTAGTAGCTTGTGGTTGTGAAGGTGTTGAATCCTCAACAACAACATGCTCATCTGGCGAGGAAGACCCTTGATGCTCAATTGTACTCTGATTGGTAGTAGGTGAAGTAGGAAGCTCCATCTCTACTTGAGATTGCTCTTTTCTTGCTTCGGATGATGCATCAGATGTATCTGTAGCTTTTGAAGAATCTACAACTGGTTGAATCATACTAGACTCATCAAAAGTAACATCTCTTGAGATAATAACTTTCTTCAGATCAAAGCTCCACAACTTGTAACCTTTAACCCCTTGATTGTACCTAAGAAAAACACATTTTATTGCTCTTGGTTCTAACTTCCCATTGTCAACACGTGCATACGCTGGACATCCAAAAGGTTTTAAACCTGTATAATCGGCAGGTTTTCCGGACCATAACTCAAACGGAGTTTTCTTCTCAATTGCTCGTGACGGTGATAGGTTGATAATATAGCATGCAGTCGAAGCAGCCTCAGCCCAAAATGACTTTGGCAAGTTGGAATTAGAAAGCATACACCGGACCTTCTCCATAATGGTGCGATTCATCCTTTCGGCTACACCATTTTGTTGAGGCGTGTGGACCACCGTGCGATGACGAGTGATGCCTTCATTTCGGCAATAGGCATTAAACTCTTCTGAGCAAAACTCAAGTCCATTATCAGTGCGAAGATACTTTACCACCAATCCTGACTGCTTTTCAACCTGAACTTTCCAGTTCCTGAAGGTAGAAAAAACGTCTCCCTTGTATTTTAAGAAGAAAGACCACACCTTCCTAGAGAAATCATCAATGATAGTGAGCATATAATTAGCTCCACCTTTCGAAGTAACTCGTGCTGGTCCCCATAAATCCGAGTGGAAATAGTCGAGTGGTCCTTTTGTTGTATGAATACCACTCATAAAACTCACCCGTTTTGCCTTGCCATACACACAGTCTTCACAGAACTCTAAATCAACTATCTTTTGTTCACCAAGTAATCCTTTTCGACTCAATTCGGACATGCCTTGAAAACTCATATGGCCGAATCGAAGATGCCAAAGACGGGACTGATCTGAACCAGAAAGAGACTTTGAAACAACAACAGCATCACTCGAAATTGTTTGCCCTTCAAGAAAGTAGAGGTCTGAGGTTTTTCGCTTGGCTCTTAGTTTGTCAGAACCATCTTTGAATACCCTGAGAACTCCACCTTTACCAGCAAACTCGTATCCTTTTTGATCAAAGGAGCTGAGAGATAACAAGTTTCTTCTGAGATCAGAAACATATCTAACATTCCCAATGGTTCGGATAACTCCGTCAAACATACGGATTCTGACAGAGCCATGTCCAACAACTGGACATGTAGTATTATTGCCCATTAAGACATAACCCTGGTTAACCTTTTCAAATGTATAAAACCAACTTCTGTTGCGACACATATGAAAAGTACAACCAGAATCAAGTATCCATTCATCAGTGGAATCCAGTTTATCTGAATAAACTGTCAGGAGTTCTCCAATACAACCGGCCTCTGCTACATCGGCTTCACCCGAAGTACTAGCTTGTTTTCCATTTGCTGCTGCTTTCTCTTTATTCTTTAACTTGAAACATTCATCAATCACATGTCCCTTCTTGTGACAGTAATTGCAAAAATTTCGTTTGCCTTTAGACTTGGATCTTGTTCTGTTGGAAGATTGAGGGTTTTTACCCCTATCTGTTGTTCTTCCTCTGGCATTTAAACCTTCGACTTTCACATCACTAGAACCACCACCGGTGATGTGCTTCATCTTTTCTTTTGAATCCAAAGCTGTATAAACTTCATCTAAGACAAGAGTGTCTCGGCTATAGATGATAGTATCACGAAAATGGCTGTAGGATTCGGGCAATGATGACAGCAAAAATAAAGCCAAATCTTTATCTTCATACTGAACATCCATATTCTCTAAGTTATTTACTAACTCTTTGAATGTCGAAATATGTTCAGCTAGAGAACCGCCTTCAATCATTTTGATTGAACAGCCGTTGCTTTAGATGCAACTTGTTTGGTAGGCTTTTTGTCATCAATAATTGCTCCAACTTTAGCCATAAAGAAGCCGCTGAAGTTTCTTTCAAAACATCCTGCAAAACATCGTTTGATAAGTGCAAACGAATCTGGGATAGTGCCTTGAGATCATTCATCTCCTTTTCTTCTTGGTTCCATGACGCGGGCATCTTATCGAAACCCAAAAGCGCCTTATGCAAATCCATCTGAATTAAAACATCTCTCATTTTTACTTGCCATAGAGGAAACCTGGTGTTTCGATCTAACAACGGAATATCGAATTTCATTGTAGACATGATTTAGCACTTGATAAAATAATTCCGATAAACTAATATTAAAACCCGGATGCTCTGATACCAATTGTGGTAAAAGAGTGTCAAAACTCGCCCCAAGAATCCGAGCAGGAATTAATAATATTAGTTTGACGCGGAATGGAGTTAAAATATCAAGCGTGGTCAAGCACCCGGTAATATGATAGGCAGAAAATAAAATAAAAGAAAACACGAGGATTTACGTAGAAAACCCAAATCGGGAAAAAAAAAACCACGGGTGGCGGAAGCCAAGAAACAATCCACTATAATTTTGCATTGTTTACAGAGTTTGGAGAAAAGGAAAAATTACACAGAGAATATAGAGAATTTTGTATCTCTATTACATGTGTATTTTTGTGTGTTTTATAATGATCCGGTACACTGACTAATTTATAGACTTTTAGGATAAGGGAAATGTGTGATGGAGAATTCATAAGAATTTTGGTCCAATCCTTTTGCTTTTCATTAATCAATCTCTATTGCTTTCCAATCAATCTCCATTGTCTGCCATTTAATTTGCCATTATCTTTTCTATGATGGAAAAGTCATCATCCACTTAACAAAAAATGGCAGCCATTATTTGAATTTTGAAGACAAAATACTTCAGTAAGATCAAGGGTTCTGCCAGGTGTGGCTTGGGTGGCAATGAATGCCTATGTTGGGATGGAGCACAACACCCGCCCTATGATATGAGCATGACTAATGTGTTTGAGCTCCACAATGGTGAATGGTGAATGGTTCATCATCATACCTCTGTGAGGCTTGCTGATGGTGAGGTGGCTGCTCAACCACCTTTGCTTGGGTGGACTCTTTTAGACGATGCTTTTTTTAAGTAAAAAAAATGGTACAATTATTTTAGGCCTTGCCTATTTGGACATCCTGCTTGCCTATTTGGACACTTTTAAGCCCTAGATGCCTCGTATAGGCCTATACGAGGCGTATAAGGTTACATCAAAGTCAGTGTCTGACTCATGTCACTTCTGGTTTGACTGCTTCAATATGCCTCGTATAGGCCTATAGTGGGCGTATAGGGCCCCTCGTATAGGTCTCATATGTGACAACCCTCAAAATTACAGGTACTGTAATTAATTTTAATTACGTACTTAATGACTGTGCTTGATTACAACTGACAGTTTAAACTGCTCTATGATTTTTTTTTATATATCGTACATACACATGCATCATATTTTATACAGTCACTCCATTTATTACACACAAGCTTGAGTAATAAACTTGATGCACAAAACACAGTTAACACACTGAACGGATAACTTAGAAACATGTTGACAATGCCAACACATAGCCAAACAATAGGTTGAGGGACCTATTTGACATTCTTTGAAACTTGCTAGAAAACATCGAGGACTAAAACCGTCGTTATTTGAAAGTATAAAGTTTAGGGACTAAATGGTTATTTTTGAAACTATATAAATACAAGGGTTAAAGTGCAATTACTTCAAACTATAAGTTTTGGGTTCTTTTTGTAAGTTTTGGAAACTTATTTTATAAAGAAATAAATATATAGTTTTGAAATAAAAGTTCAAGGTTCATTTGGTCATTCTTTCAAACATAAACTCTAGGGACTAAAGTTGGCTTTCTTAAACTCATTTTAACTAAAGACCCTAACCTGGTTAACTTTCATATAAGGATTTCTTCTTTAAAGCTTAACTCAGTTAACTCTTTTAACTAAAATAGGTTAACTAAGTTAGTTCCTATATAATAAATCCTTCTTTAAACACTAACCTAGTCAGTCAAACTAACTGACTATTACAGGGACCATTTGTGACATTTCCAGAAACTTTAAGGGCCATTTTTGTACAAAACGAAACTTGAGGGGCAAGAGTGTAAATTCTCAAAAATCGGATAAAAAGGGGGTCTCCTGGGTGAGAACCGGCCCTTGTGAGATCCGAACCCGCAACCTCTCGCTTGTAACACGAATGACTTAACCAGTTTATCCTCTGTCCAGAGCTGATAATATCTGGAACTTTAATTCAAATATACTATTATTGGAATATAATAATATTAGTAATTTAATATTAATTCAGTTATTAAAAAGGTTTTTGGAAAACCTTAAGAAACCGGCCACCACAAGGATCGAACCTGCGTCCATTCGGAAACGACCACAACGCACAACCAGCTGAACTATCAGCTTGGATGTGAATTGTATGTGATTATATTTTATATATACACACTTCGGAAAACGATCTGATTATATAAATCAGATCTGCAGGTCGCGGATCCGACCGAAAACCACCAATTTCGCCCAAAACCGAATATTTCCACTTCCTTCATCACTTTTAACCTAACCCATAATGACTAGAATGCTTTTCCTTAAACAAATCGCACTAAGAACGCACTAAACGACACAAAATCGTGCATTAACCACTATAAACGGAACTTTTTATAAAAATTAAAGTGGATCTAAACCACTATTTTATAAAAATTAAAGTGGATCTAAACCACTATTATATGTCGAATTCAGTTGGAATTGATGTATTATTTAAAGTCCCTGAACCCATACGAAACTCTCACACCTTTCAAACTACACAAAACACTTTCTGGTTCATGTCTGTAAGTTGTCGCCGGAGCTAATCGCCGGATTTAGCCGGAACCGCACCTCCGATCGATACCGGATCGATTTTAGTTGTCCAATCGGTATGTTATTACTCTTTTAACATTCCTGTAAATTTAATTTGAATATGGTTCAGTTTTGATCAAGTAATCGGGCATGTTGACTTTCGTTGACCAGTTTTGAGGAAGAAGATGAATAGTAGTTTTATTTATTTCCTTTTATTTAACATATTTTTCAATAATTCATATTAAATTGATTTTAATCAGTTTAAGTCCAAAAATTTTATCTGATATACTTTAATTACTGATTCATTTATTAAAAATATTTTTTTAGTCAAAATGTTTATAAAACTATTTTTTATAAATTAAAAATAGTTTAATCTTTGCAAAATTATAATAAATCGATTTTTATGAGTTAATTACTGAAATTTTTACACAAATTATTTCAAGAAATAATCTTTACAAAAATAATACTGTTGCTCGTATTTTATATAAATTTGATGTTTATATAAATAAATCAGTATTTATACTTATTTATATAGTTTAATTTAATGTAATTAAATTATATAACTATATGATTTTGATCCAAAATTTTTCTTATGACAAAATATGCATTATTCTGAATTTATATAAATTTAGAATCTGAATTTTTATTATGTTTAATTATTTAGATAATTAAACTTATATAAACTTATTTATTGTTATCATAATCATTTTAATTCATTTTATTTATTTAAAATGATTCAAAGACCATAATAATTATTTTAAATCAGTAATATTCAAGTTCAAATAATTAAAAATGTGATTTTAATTATTCTGATTTAAATTAATTATTTTTGATAATTAGTTATATAATTATCACATTATTTCTTTTAGACAAAACAATACCGAATCCTATAGATTTAGGATCTCCGCTCATTCGATTAAACATTATTGTTGATACATATTCCATATTATTGCATGTTCAATCAATTAGAGTGACGTGGAATATTATTCCCAAGAACTCTCACATTAGCATATTTATTTGGACTTACTCAAAATCAAGGTGAGTTCATGTCCCCCTTTTCTCTTAACTGTTTTTAGTTTTATACTTCGGGGGTGGAATACATGTTACAATTATTACAGACACTTACAGACATTTTTATACATGGTGTGAGTTCATGTCCCCCTTTTCTCTTAACTGTTTTCAGTTTTATACTTCGGGGGTGGAATACATGTTACAAATATTACAATGTTTACAAATGATATAATAACAAGAAACACTCTTGGTGAGAACGAGTACCAAGTATGTTACAACTATTACAGACATTTTATACATGGTATGGTTAGCTTAAGGAGGGTTTACTACTTAGATCATGTGAGTGGGTAGGTGGAACTTAAGGCCATTAATCCTCGTTGTAGGACCGAGGGTCATGAGCGGTAGATCTATTTGGGTGTAGCGAGCCCAGCTCCTGAGTCCACAGTACGGACCATGGGGTGACTTTGAGCCCGACGCACAAATTTGCTAGGTTTGAGTCTTCCTACTGCATTTCACACATATCAATGGCCTTGCAAACCATTGGTGATCTCTTTATTTCCTTATTGCTACATACCAGGGACTTTCATACACTGTTTATAAAGGATTATACATACATCGTTACAAAGGGACATTTATACACACAAGACATATTTTAAAGGCTTATACACACAGACTTACACATGAACTCGCTCAACCTTTTGTTGATTTTTCAAACTACATGTATTTCAGGGAACTAGCAGGATCTGGCAGGGTATGCATGTGTCTAGCTGCGTTGGATAAATAGATGTCATCCAAAGTTGTGAAGTTTGAGAAGTGTAACCTATTCCTGGACGGGTTACATATCTCTAAACCTCGTCTTATTTAAAGTCTTTTGGTGTCCTATGAAAATGTTTTAAATAATTTGTGGTTTGTAATGTTGATGTTTCTAAACAATGATATTGTGGTATTTTCTCACTATTTTTAATGGATGAACATCTCGTATTTTTATCATATAGCATTGTTGTGATTGTTGCTATGGTATTAAGAAGTCACACCTAATAAACCCACGCTTCCGCAAAAGCCAGGGTGTGACAGCTTGGTATCAGAGCCTCGATCATAGCGAACTAGGATTCATTCTCGAGTCTAGACTATGATCACTAGGGCTCTCACGAAAATGTTTTCAAACATTTTTACATTGCATACACTAAACGTCCAGATCCAGGGCACAAACATTTTTACAAACAAAAGGCACAAATACACATTTCCAAAAATTTATATTTCAGTCTTAGAGACTGAGGGAGTACAGCCTTAGAGGCTGGGGAGGTTCAGTCTTAGAGACTGAGGGATTCAATCTTAGAGATTGGGGATGTTTAGTCTTAGAGACTGGGAGGTTTTGGTCTTAGAGGCCAGGGAGCTAGTTTGAGAAACTAGGGAGTTAGTCTTAGAGACTGGGTGGGATAATCTTGGGAAGACTAGGATGATTACTTACTTACATTGATTGTGACTACATGCATTGTTGGATTATTTTATGCTATGACATGGGATGTTATGAGTTATTGTGTTATTACATACACATATTACTTACTTACTATACTTACTATGACACTGGTGCCGACTATAGTTTTATATCGCTAGAATCTAAGAAAATACTTAGGTTAACTACTAGTAAGTTAGACATTCCGTACTCAATTGAACTGGCTAATGGGAAGCTAGTGGAAACGAATGAAGTCATCAGAGGATGCGTGATAAAGCTGGGAGAAAACGAGCTTACATTAGACTTACTGCCAGTCAAGCTTCGATGTGGTAGTAGGGATGGATTGGTTGTCAAGCAACAGAGCCATGGTTATAGGGATTTAGGTTATTAGAAATTACTCTTGACCTAGACAATAACTTACCTAGGACACTTTCCATTAGTAACTCTTCCATTATCTTTGCCTTGTCTTCATCTCTATTCTTATCTTTTATAACCAATGCCTCGTCACCACAAATCTTATCTTTAGATTTTACAAATGCTCATCACCTATCCTTAGGTGATTATTTTCAAAACCTCTTCTGATTTTTAAATTCTCATCAAAGTCTTGGGCTCTAACAACGAACTCGTGCAATCTGGAAGGGTGGATGCCTGTATTCTGAGTTTTCTGTCTAGGCAAGCACTTCGTATAAATCTCATCAGACGCGAGACCAGTTGTGCTTACCTGGGGATTCTTGGGATGAGTATCCACTTATAGGCTAAAGCATGACTTCATCAAGTTATAAGAACCCAACTACTTGTCATTGATGTCATTTATTCGTGGAATAAATGATATCCATCTTGTTACGTGTTTTCTTTGATCCTCATTGATTTTATGAAACTACATTACCCCATTATGAAATCACTATGATCTTTCTTTCAGAAAATACCTCCATGACGAGACACACGTTTGCTTACCTGGGAACTACCGATGAGAGTACAGTATGCCTATCGGCTCAAGGCATGTTACCCTAATTCAAAAGGATTTTTTTTTCTTTTCTCTGTTTCAGAACAATCCAAGTTTTTTATCGATCTACGTTGTACTACTATCAATTTATTACGATACGATTCCCTCTTTTTCAAAGTTTCAAAATTTTCTCGAGACCATACCTGTCAGATTCAAATTTTCAAACTAGCTGCAGAACGTAGCATGGAAGCACTAACCGATCACATGGTGTAATCCGGAATCTCCTTATCTATATAAGAAATTCACTACACGAGCTAATCTACACAAGAACTACAAACTTCTGATATAACTCAACACATACCCAAACCTTTCTTAGTTCAACAAAACCCCATATCCAAATGGCAAATCTCCCAACAGCATATGCTGAATCTTCAAATGCAGCAAAAATTCATCCTTTCCTTCAGTTTACTACTTTACACTATCAAGAGAGGTATCAAAAACTCAAGTATAAAGAAGTTCTTGCTATTAGCAGTATTGATTGGCAACGAATATGAATGTTTGATTTCAGTGGTTTGCTGGCAAGATCACTACAACCTAATACACCTTGGCGCCGTTTCTTCGACATCCTAGAACCATCATATGATGAACTAGTGTATGAGTTCTCGTCCACTTTCTATTACAAATCTAATGAAAATCTTACCAATGAATCCATTCATTTTCAACTTTGTGGGCAACTTCATACTATGTCATTAACAGAATTCGCAGTTCATCTGGGCATATATACAGATGAAGAAGTCAAACAACCCATTTTTACGGAGGCATCAACATCTGGTTCCTCCGTGAATATGGTAAATTATTGGCAATACCATTCATTAAAAGAATGGTGTATCAACAATAATTCTACAAGCTTCATAGACCCTTGTTATCAATATATGCACCGTGTTTTAGCCCACACTATCACGGGGCGCAAACATAATCTACACAGGGTTAAAACAATCGAACTTTTCTATTTGTATAGTATTTTTGAGCAAGTTCCCTGTAATATTGCCCACGAACTTGCTGAATATTTTTCTAGTCAACATTCAAATCCTCTGAGAAGTCTCATGGGAGGGTCTTACATTACAAAAATAGCACAATCATTAGGTGTCTTAAGTGATCAGATTATCCAGGGATTATCTCCACCAAAGGCACCTGGGATTGTAAATCCTTACACCATGAGACTAACCTCTGTTCATATTGGTACACTAACACAATCATCACAGTTGGAGGGAGCTCCAGTTATCTTAGAGAATACCTTCCCACAAAATTTACAAAAATCATTTTTGCAGTTTCCTCAACCGTCTTTTTATCGGTTTGATATGCAACCACTGCTGTCATACATACAAGAACCTATTACAACTAACTTACCCCAACCTTTAATACCGAACGTCTTACCAAGCTTCCCACCGTTACCTTTCGAGGAAAATTCAATGATGCAAGGAACTTGGTTTGATGAAAACATGATGACTCAAGATCAGTTAGCCTCAGAACCCTTTTTGCAAGCACCATTAATGCCACATTCTTTCCAATCACTGTTGAACGAAGTAGAACAACTGCCACCAACTGATATGGCAGGCCCAAGTACGATGCCTCAAATGAATCTACCTCCAGATTCATTGGGAGATGAAGTGACTAGGTTAAACAATCAATTTCAAAATTTGTCTCAACAAATAAGATGGTTGGCAGAAAGAAATCAAAGGTTGGAAAGCATGCTGATACAAATAACTAATCATATGCAACTGCCTCTACCACTTCCACCACCTTATAATCCTGAATTTGATCCATTACATAATTTATTTCAAATGTAAATTTGTTCAATAGATTGTCAAACAAACAATGCTATCATTGCTAATGTGAAATACTTTTTGATTAAGTTGATGTTATGTTATATTGATGCTTGTTTGATTTAAACAATACCACAATTTTATTTGTTTCCTCACTTAACTAGAAGGGCTATGTGGACCATGCAACGAAACGCGTAATTTTGGGTGCACACTTAATTACGGGATTCGATGCATGAGAATCATAGTAAGCCTTGTTAAGTAAGGTGGCATATAAAAACATTATGTGGTTATGTGATTATCCGTTATTTGCTCATTTGTACACACGATTGTTTGCATAATGTTTACATTACAAATCCAGCATAACATAGTGCCATGCAAAATAATTTCTATACAATGATAATTTCCTCAAAATTATCAGCACCAAACAATGACTTGCTTATATTGTTAATCATTACAATTTCATTCTATGATCTCTTTCGAATAAATTTCGGGACGAAATTTTCTTAACGGGGGGAGAATGTGACAACCCTCAAAATTACAGGTATTGTAATTAATTTTAATTACGTACTTAATGACTGTGCTTGATTACAACTGACAGTTTAAACTGCTCTATGATTTTTTTTATATATCGTACATACACATGCATCATATTTTATACAGTCACTCCATTTATTACACACAAGCTTGAGTAATAAACTTGATGCACAAAACACAGTTAACACACTGAACGGATAACTTAGAAACATGTTGACAATGCCAACACATAGCCAAACAATAGGTTGAGGGACCTATTTGACATTCTTTGAAACTTGCTAGAAAACATCGAGGACTAAAACCGTCGTTATTTGAAAGTATAAAGTTTAGGGACTAAATGGTTATTTTTGAAACTATATAAATACAAGGGTTAAAGTGCAATTACTTCAAACTATAAGTTTTGGGTTCTTTTTGTAAGTTTTGGAAACTTATTTTATAAAGAAATAAATATATAGTTTTGAAATAAAAGTTCAAGGTTCATTTGGTCATTCTTTCAAACATAAACTCTAGGGACTAAAGTTGGCTTTCTTAAACTCATTTTAACTAAAGACCCTAACCTGGTTAACTTTCATATAAGGATTTCTTCTTTAAAGCTTAACTCAGTTAACTCTTTTAACTAAAATAGGTTAACTAAGTTAGTTCCTATATAATAAATCCTTCTTTAAACACTAACCTAGTCAGTCAAACTAACTGACTATTACAGGGACCATTTGTGACATTTCCAGAAACTTTAAGGGCCATTTTTGTACAAAACGAAACTTGAGGGGCCAGAGTGTAAATTCTCAAAAATCGGATAAAAAGGGGGTCTCCTGGGTGAGAACCGGCCTTTGTGAGATCCGAACCCGCAACCTCTCGCTTGTAACACGAATGACTTAACCAGTTTATCCTCTGTCCAGAGCTGATAATATCTGGAACTTTAATTCAAATATACTATTATTGGAATATAATAATATTAGTAATTTAATATTAATTCAGTTATTAAAAAGGTTTTTGGAAAACCTTAAGAAACCGGCCACCACAAGGATCGAACCTGCGTCCATTCGGAAACAACCACAACGCACAACCAGCTGAACTATCAGCTTGGATGTGAATTGTATGTGATTATATTTTATATATACACACTTCGGAAAACGATCTGATTATATAAATCAGATCTGCAGGTCGCGGATCCGACCGAAAACCACCAATTTCGCCCAAAACCGAATATTTCCACTTCCTTCATCACTTTTAACCTAACCCATAATGATTAGAATGCTTTTCCTTAAACAAATCGCACTAAGAACGCACTAAACGACACAAAATCGTGCATTAACCACTATAAACGGAACTTTTTATAAAGAATTTTTATAAAAATTAAAGTGGATCTAAACCACTATTATATGTCGAATTCAGTTGGAATTGATGTATTATTTAAAGTCCCTGAACCCATACGAAACTCTCACACCTTTCAAACTACACAAAACACTTTCTGGTTCATGTCTGTAAGTTGTCGCCGGAGCTAATCGCCGGATTTAGCCGGAACCGCACCTCCGATCGATACCGGATCGATTTTAGTTGTCCAATCGGTATGTTATTACTCTTTTAACATTCCTGTAAATTTAATTTGAATATGGTTCAGTTTTGATCAAGTAATCGGGCCTGTTGACTTTCGTTGACCAGTTTTGAGGAAGAAGATGAATAGTAGTTTTATTTATTTCCTTTTATTTAACATATTTTTCAATAATTCATATTAAATTGATTTTAATCAGTTTAAGTCCGAAAATTTTATCTGATATACTTTAATTACTGATTCATTTATTAAAAATATTTTTTTAGTCAAAATGTTTATAAAACTATTTTTTATAAATTAAAAATAGTTTAATCTTTGCAAAATTATAATAAATCGATTTTTATGAGTTAATTACTGAAATTTTTACACAAATTATTTCAAGAAATAATCTTTACAAAAATAATACTGTTGCTCGTATTTTATATATATTTGATGTTTATATAAATAAATCAGTATTTATACTTATTTATATAGTTTAATTTAATGTAATTAAATTATATAACTATATGATTTTGATCCAAAATTATTCTTATGACAAAATATGCATTATTCTGAATTTATATAAATTTAGAATCTGAATTTTTATTATGTTTAATTATTTAGATAATTAAACTTATATAAACTTATTTATTGTTATCATAATCATTTTAATTCATTTTATTTATTTAAAATGATTCAAAGACCATAATAATTATTTTAAATCAGTAATATTCAAGTTCAAATAATTAAAAATGTGATTTTAATTATTCTGATTTAAATTAATTATTTTTGATAATTAGTTATATAATTATCACATTATTTCTTTTAGACAAAACAATACCGAATTCTATAGATTTAGGATCTCCGCTCATTCGATTAAACATTATTGTTGATACATATTCCATATTATTGCATGTTCAATCAATTAGAGTGACGTGGAATATTATTCCCAAGAACTCTCACATTAGCATATTTATTTGGACTTACTCAAAATCAAGGTGAGTTCATGTCCCCCTTTTCTCTTAACTGTTTTTAGTTTTATACTTCGGGGGTGGAATACATGTTACAATTATTACAGACACTTACAGACATTTTTATACATGGTGTGAGTTCATGTCCCCCTTTTCTCTTAACTGTTTTCAGTTTTATACTTCGGGGGTGGAATACATGTTACAAATATTACAATGTTTACAAATGATATAATAACAAGAAACACTCTTGGTGAGAACGAGTACCAAGTATGTTACAACTATTACAGACATTTTATACATGGTATGGTTAGCTTAAGGAGGGTTTACTACTTAGATCATGTGAGTGGGTAGGTGGAACTTAAGGCCATTAATCCTCGTTGTAGGACCGAGGGTCATGAGCGGTAGATCTATTTGGGTGTAGCGAGCCCAGCTCCTGAGTCCACAGTACGGACCATGGGGTGACTTTGAGCCCGACGCACAAATTTGCTAGGTTTGAGTCTTCCTACTGCATTTCACACATATCAATGGCCTTGCAAACCATTGGTGATCTCTTTATTTCCTTATTGCTACATACCAGGGACTTTCATACACTGTTTATAAAGGATTATACATACATCGTTACAAAGGGACATTTATACACACAAGACATATTTTAAAGGCTTATACACACAGACTTACACATGAACTCGCTCAACCTTTTGTTGATTTTTCAAACTACATGTATTTCAGGGAACTAGCAGGATCTGGCAGGGTATGCATGTGTCTAGCTGCGTTGGATAAATAGATGTCATCCAAAGTTGTGAAGTTTGAGAAGTGTAACCTATTCCTGGACGGGTTACATATCTCTAAACCTCGTCTTATTTAAAGTCTTTTGGTGTCCTATGAAAATGTTTTAAATAATTTGTGGTTTGTAATGTTGATGTTTCTAAACAATGATATTGTGGTATTTTCTCACTATTTTTAATGGATGAACATCTCGTATTTTTATCATATAGCATTGTTGTGATTGTTGCTATGGTATTAAGAAGTCACACCTAATAAACCCACGCTTCCGCAAAAGCCAGGGTGTGACATCATATGTGACCCTTTGCCCCTTATATGCCTCGTATAGGCCTATACTAGGCGTATTTAAGGGTTTTTTTTTAACAAACATTTTATACAATATTAATCGTTTTAGCAAACTTTTATACAAAAACAAGTTTTTTATTTTAAATAATTAATATTAGGACCCCTCGTTGGTGTTTTTTTGAGTTGAAAAATGGATGTTTTGGTAGGGTAATTTGATTGTTTTTTTAGGGTGATGTTTTTTTGAGTAAAAAAATGGGTGTTTTGGTAGGGTAATTTGAGTTGTTTTTTAAGAAAAGTTTTATTTTTTTATAAAAATATTTTACCGTTTTCAAGATCGGCCTTTAAAAATATTCGATCGTAGAAATAGTACATTGTTTTTAACATATAGTGTAGTATAGGTCTCGTATAGGTCCCTTATAGGTCTTGTATAGGCCTATCGACGTATACGGGCGTTGTATCATATCCTATAGTATCGTATCGTATCGTATTGTATTGTATTGTATCGTATAGTGTAGCATAAGTCTCGTATAGGTCTCGTATAGACCTATATGGGACCTATACGAGACTTATACTATACAATATACGATACAATACGATACCATACTATACGATACAATACGATACTATCGTATCATATAGTGTAGTATAGGTCCCTTATAAGTCGTGTATAGGCCTATCGACGTATACGGGTGTTGTATTATATCCTATAGTTTCGTATCGTATCGTATAGTGTATAGTATAAGTCTAGTATAGGTCCCCTATAGGTCTTGTATAAACCTATAGGCCTAAACGGGACCTAAACCACACGTATATGGGTGTTGTATCATATCCTATAGTTTCGTATCGTATCGTATAGTGTAGTATAAGTCTCGTATAGGTCTTGTATAAGCCTATCGTGTTGTATCGTATCGTATAGTATAGTATAAGTCTCGTATAGGTCTCGTATAGGCATCGTATAATTAATATTAGTGTTATTATAATTAATATGAGTTTTTTATAATTAATATTAGTGTTATTGATATTAATATGAGTTTTTTATAGTTTATATTAGTGTTATTGATATTTAAAAAGAGAAAAAAAAAATAGACGCCTAGTATAGGGCTATACTGGGCGTCTATGTGGACCAAAAGACCATTAAACCCCTGAATTATGCCTATACTGGGGGCAAAACAGGGTTATAATGGTCTTTTGGACCCCTCGTATAGCCCCAGTATAGCCCTATACTGGGCGTCTATTTTTATTTTTTTTTTGTTTTCTTTTTTTAATATTTAAAAAGAGAAAACAAAAAAATAAAAATAGACGCCCAGTATAGGGCTATACTGGGTCTATACGAGGGGTCCAAAAGACCATTATAACCCTGTTTTGCCCTCAGTATAGGCCTAATTCAGGGGTTTAATGGTCTTTTGGTCCACATAGACGCCCAGTATAGCCCTATACTAGGCGTCTATTTTTATTTATTTTTTTTTCTCTTTTTAAATATCAATAACACTAATATAAACTATAAAAAACTCATATTAATATCAATAACACTAATATTAATTATAAAAAACTCATATTAATTATAATAACACTAATATTAATTATACGATGCCTATACGAGACCTATACGAGACTTATACTATACTATACGATACGATACAACACGATAGGCTTATACAAGACCTATACGAGACTTATGCTACACTATACGATACGATACGAAACTATAGGATATGATACAACACCCGTATACGTGTGGTTTAGGTCCCGTTTAGGCCTATAGTGTAACGACTCACACAAAAACATCCTAAAAACGTTCCGTAAGTATGAACCCGGACCCCTGATAAAACAACTCTCATTAAAATAATATTTCTTATTTTAATTTAACAAAAAGGAAACCCTAATTGAGACACCCAAATGATTCTGTGCAAACCCTAAAAATTTCATAATTTTCAGAATCAGGATTAGGGCCCCTAAAACTCAGGGGGGGGGGGGGGTTAAACCCTATTGACGATTATCCAAATTACGTGCTGACAAAGTTTCAAATTCGAATTCTGTCGACTCATCTGAGCTAGTCCCACACGTGGCAACAATTTAAGCATGAAGTGTACCTTACGGACCGTAAGGTCACCAAGCTTACGGTCCGTATGCTGCCTTACGGACCTCAACATTAATAAGCTTACGGTCCGTAAGCTAGTCAAGTTTTGTGTATAAATAGCAGCGTCTGGAACTTGATTTCTGGCGATTGAGCGACGTTCAAACTCCAAAATTCCGTCGAGTTATCCTCTGAATACTACAATTAACACACACGAAACCCTAATTAAGTATAGCGGGGTGCTGCAGAACAGGGTATTAACTCAATCGCTCTTACGATTCATTGTCCGATCGATTAAACTATCCAAGGGATGTTTAAGTGCCGCCCACATTAGGGTTATACTTTATCGTTCGTCATTAATTTGACGGATTGTCGTTAATTCGATAGGTAAAGTATTATACTTTATCGTTCGTTGTTAATTCAACAGATTATCGTTAATTCGATGGGTAAAGTATTATACCTTGTCGTTCATTGTTAATTCAATGGATCATCGTTAATTCGATGGACAAAGTATTGCATTTTGACATTCATTGTGAGAATTTGATCTCGTGAGTTATCGTAAATGCTGTATTAAGTTATCTACCTAGTTCGTATGCATTAGGTTCCAAGGCTAAGTAATAGGCTAAGCTCTGCTTGTACAAATCTGCAATATATCAAAGGCTTATCTGTAGACTAAACTTTGTCCGTATGAATCTGCCTGATTATCTGTGAGTCATTCTCTTTTTATCAAATTACTTTTACAAAAGCATTTTATTATCAAAAGTTATAATTACAGTGATTAAGTTTATGTAATCACCATATTACAGCCGGTATGTGGGGTTTTGTATACATTACTTGATAATCGTCACCATTGGGGCAGCCAGTGGGGGATATGACCATAGTCACAGACACCATTTGGACGAATGGGCCAATGGGTCGAGTGACAATTACCGTGGGTAGTTGGCTTGATGTCAGAAACATTGTAATCTCTCTTAATACTGTATATTATAACAAACGGGTCATTTTAGTAAAATGAATGAACTCACTCAGTATTTCCCGCTGACAAAACCTTTTTAAACACTTTTCAGGTAATTACAGTAGAATTGGAGTAAGAGATGGATACGGCACAAAAAGGCATCAAGAAGTGGCTTATTTTATTAATTAAATTTTTAGAAATATTGTTTTATATAATAAAATTTATCTTTATTAAAGCTACCATTATAAAACATGGGTTTATCCCATTTATTTATTAAAATAAAATCCGGTGTTTCTAAACTCTGATATTTTTCCTAACTCACGGTTCTGAGGAAATTTCCGCTGCAACGTTTTCAAAATAATCACCGGTACCGCTGGACTGTTCGCGGCTCCCGATTCCGTCCAGGGTGGGTCGGGGGTCGTGACAGAAGGTGGTATCAGAGCCACTAAGCAAAGCCACTGCTTTACGCCTTTAGGTGTTGTAATAATAATACCTAAATTTATATAAAAGAGTTAGGGGATTGATGTTAATTGGTAGCATTTAAACTCAAACTTAAGAAAAAATGCCTTAATATTAGCTTCACAATAAGCTAAGTATTTGTGTAAATAAATATGATGGATTTTGGTAAGTTCATTTCTTTTCTCACAGTTTGTAAGTCCACTCTATTTTCATAGTTTTATCACCTTTTTGTGATACAATTATAATTACAAAGACTTTTCAAAATCCTAAAATATTTATCAGTTATACTTACAGTAATTAAAGTTATATATATTTTCTAATAGAAAGTTAGCTAATAATAGCATAACCACAATCACAATAGAAACTACGCATCAGTAACCATAGCCTATGACTAATATTATTTTAAACATTGAATCATTAATAAAGTTAATAAATGTTTAAAATAAATTTAATTAATGTATCCCATAATAAAATAGTCAAGTATCATATATTCTACTATACGGAGATTATATTTTTTTAAATTAAATCAAATAACGATATTACAATTATTTTAACATATTATATTTGATAAGTTATAGTAGTTTGAAATAAAATGATATATGTCATTCTCTGGGTTAAATGGTTTTGTGCCATAAGTAATATATTTGATAAAGTAATATCATGGGATAACTAAGTCCAGAATTACTAGTTGAAAGAATGATCAACAGTAATATGACCTGAGTCACTAATTGGAAAAATGATCAAATTGACACTGTCACCGGAATCGTGTAGTGATCAATATAATAATAAGATATGTTATGGAAATATAAATTTCCTTAATTCTGAATAAAAGTCCTAATAAGATAGGCATTTTTTTGAAAAGATACTATTTATGGGAAATAGAAAATTTTCTCCGGCAAGACTGGGTATGAGGTAATAAGACTCTCCAGTTTGTTCGGATATATTGGAATTACCGCTCCGGCGCGAATCGGATAAGACGGAATATATAATATGTCACACGAGTGACAAGATTTCCCTAAATAGTATCATAATCAGATATTTGACTGGTTTTGGAAAAATAAATTTGTTAAATACATTTACCTGATAGATGAAATGTTTAATTCAGTATGTGAAATATATGATTTAATAGATATGTATATCTATAAAGAAATTCCAAAAGTCAAGTAAGAATAAAGCACTTGCATCTGTGTCTAGATTTCTTTATTAAGAATCTCTTTTCCGATTATTTCGTTTGATTATCTGCCTAGTAACTTGAGCGACAATAATAATAATAATAAAAACCCATTAATTTGGGATACCATCGAAAGTGTAAAGAATTTCTAACGCGTTACCATAAACTATTAACGCAAGTAAGAAGCAAGTAAAGTTGTGATAAGGTACAAGAAAACACATGAAAATTTAATTATAAGTCCGCAAAAGTTAAAGTATATCACACCCAACTTTCGAGGCAAGATTTTTGGAAAATATAAATTGGGCACGATAACACCAATATTAATTCTGTCAGTAGAAGAACTAAAAACAACACTTTATCACATGATCCTACAACCAACATAAAATTTCGCTGAGGTATATTAGAACAAGATTTCACAAAAACATCGGTGCACAGTCTAATCAGAATCATAAGTATTAGCACTGAAAAAGACTTTTGCAAATTCTCTATTTTTCATTTTATTTTTGACATTCCCTGATAATATCATTTAAATAACGGTTATCATTCAAAATTCCAGATAGAAGTTCTTATATTTCTTTTGTTGAAAATTCTGACTTCTGCATATAAAAAGTTGACTTTCGCATTTCTACTTTTCCTAACGGTCATCATACCAGAAGGATTTATTTCATAGTAGCGGATATTGATTCATTTCATTTCTTGGTAAATCCACACATGCACCGTTTGTTACACATATGGTTCGTTTAATTTTTAAATTTCCACTAAAAGGATTCATTCTAATTTGTCGTTTTATCCAAACTCAAATATCCTTTAGTTAGACTTGATTTTGGTACGGTAAACCACATTATTGCTAAACAATTACTCAGAATATCAAGTCAATAAATTTTGAAAAACTCAATTTTCTTTAGCATCCATGGTTTCTATTATGACCATGTCCGAACTTTCTTATTTAAACTCGTTTTGTTTAAACCGATTTCAGTTGTTTAAACCTGCTCATTTCAAATTCCCATATGATGGATTTAAAGATATCATATTCTCCAGCAAACACTTCAATTCTCTAGAACTATAAAATGCCTAATTGGTCTTCGACTTCACTAAAATCATTTCTTTGATCACGGTCACTTTGTACTAACGTTTTCATAAAATTTAAAACTTGCACTAATCTCATTTTATATATATCATATACGAATATTTATAAAAGTTATCTTAACACAAATCGTGTGATAAGATAATGATACACAAGTTCCTGTCATATTTTAATATATCTTATATCTCTTAAATGATTTTTTTTACAAATATCAATCTAGCCTTTCGTGATAATTATTACTTTAACATCTTCAATCGAAAAACATTATTTTTGGAAACTTACATAAGTGATTACCTAATAGTATTACTATATTCTTATTAGTCACCATAAGGAGGATAAGCAAATACTTAGTCAAAATAAGTGAGTGACTTATAATAAAAAGTACCAAATTTATTGTGCTTATATTTAACTAAAATGGAAATTTTCACAAACTAGGCACTTAGCTCGGTTGGCTAAGAGCGCGAAAGGGTGTGGCCTAGACCCGGGTTCGATCCTGGGGACGGCCAATTTCACCATTTTTATTAGAAATTTTTCCATTTAAGTATGTAATACTAATATCAGTTTTATTATTAGTAAGAAAATATTAATAATAATAAGTGTTAGTATTATTTTAAAATACTAAGATTATTGTCAAGGGCAGATATTGGGTAACGCCTTAGTTAGGCATGGATTGGCCACCTATGCTTAAACAAGGCAGCACTAACCAATATCCAACCATGATAATGACTAGTCACCATACATATTTAGTAAATTTTAATTTTATATGGAAATATATATACATGGGAGAAAGATATATTTTCATAAAACAATACCAGAATTAGAGGGACAAATAAAATTATATAAATAATTATGTATCACATATTTTGTGGTAACTATGTACCATAACACTCGGGTAAGAAAATAACCATATAAGAATAATACAAAAGTCATCAACTACGCTGGGTTAAGGGAACCTTATACTATATAAGAATAGTCTTTGTTTTCACTTATTTACAACATTTGTAAATACATTCACAAAAGTTATATGATTTCCAAAGGCAAATAAGTAATCCCATAGAATCGACCCACTAAGTATAATATATGTATAAATATTTTGTATAATAAATATTTTTACCAATCTTATTTAACGTTATAAATAATAAATGATTTCTTTTACAAAATAATATTTTGTAAACATAATGACTTCATTACGGTATTTTGTAATATATCTTACATAGTATGATAAAATACTAAAATAATATTTATTTAAAAGTGGTGACCATTTACATATAGTAAAAATGCATAACAAATAATATATATATTACATAATATTTATATGTGATATATATAAACGGTTCAGATAAGAACACAAATAATATATATATTCAAATTGCTTTACAAAAGTATAATGGTTGGTTAAACCAAAATAATTTGTTCTTATTATATTTCAATTTCTAGGAGATAGTATGAAAAGTATAGTCATTAAAAGTATACTATCACAATATTTCACAATTAAAACAATTTGAAACTTTAAAATAATACACTAACTCTATTATCTTTTGATATATCTTTGCAATTCATTCCTTTCAACACTTTGATTTCTCATATCATAAATATTTGATAAATCATTTTTCATGCTTTGATTTCATTTGGAACCTGTCAGTTCTACGTCTTCCTCAATCAAAGTAAGCTTTCTTTTGACAAAGAATTTTATTGATTCTAAAAAGTCTTTCACATTCATTTTAAAGAATCTATTGATCATATATCTTTTGGTTTGAACCTAGTCACTTTGAACATTTTATCATTTCATTTCATTCGTTTATCATCGATTTCTTGAACTAATTCAGTTGAACCATTGAATCCTATTTATTATACAATTCATATTCATAAAATTTAATATTTCAATTCTGGGTCATCTACCCTAATACTATTAACTAAAAGGTGACATAATTCCAAAAGAAATATCATAACCCAAATACACTTGGAAGCTGGAATCTGAGATGAAGAAAAAGTATTCCTATTTATTCCAGTAAATCTCGAGGACGAGATTTTTATTAAGGTGGGTAGAATGTAACGACTCACACAAAAACATCCTAAAAACGTTCCGTAAGTATGAACCCGGACCCCTGATAAAACAACTCTCATTAAAATAATATTTCTTATTTTAATTTAACAAAAAGGAAACCCTAATTGAGACACCCAAATGATTCTGTGCAAACCCTAAAAATTTCATAATTTTCAGAATCAGGATTAGGGCCCCTAAAACTCAGGGGGGGGGGGTTAAACCCTATTGACGATTATCCAAATTACGTGCTGACAAAGTTTCAAATTCGAATTCTGTCGACTCATCTGAGCTAGTCCCACACGTGGCAACAATTTAAGCATGAAGTGTACCTTACGGACCGTAAGGTCACCAAGCTTACGGTCCGTATGCTGCCTTACGGACCTCAACATTAATAAGCTTACGGTCCGTAAGCTAGTCAAGTTTTGTGTATAAATAGCAGCGTCTGGAACTTGATTTCTGGCGATTGAGCGACGTTCAAACTCCAAAATTCCGTCGAGTTATCCTCTGAATACTACAATTAACACACACGAAACCCTAATTAAGTATAGCGGGGTGCTGCAGAACAGGGTATTAACTCAATCGCTCTTACGATTCATTGTCCGATCGATTAAACTATCCAAGGGATGTTTAAGTGCCGCCCACATTAGGGTTATACTTTATCGTTCGTCATTAATTTGACGGATTGTCGTTAATTCGATAGGTAAAGTATTATACTTTATCGTTCGTTGTTAATTCAACGGATTATCGTTAATTCGATGGGTAAAGTATTATACCTTGTCGTTCATTGTTAATTCAATGGATCATCGTTAATTCGATGGACAAAGTATTGCATTTTGACATTCATTGTGAGAATTTGATCTCGTGAGTTATCGTAAATGCTGTATTAAGTTATCTACCTAGTTCGTATGCATTAGGTTCCAAGGCTAAGTAATAGGCTAAGCTCTGCTTGTACAAATCTGCAATATATCAAAGGCTTATCTGTAGACTAAACTTTGTCCGTATGAATCTGCCTGATTATCTGTGAGTCATTCTCTTTTTATCAAATTACTTTTACAAAAGCATTTTATTATCAAAAGTTATAATTACAGTGATTAAGTTTATGTAATCACCATATTACAGCCGGTATGTGGGGTTTTGTATACATTACTTGATAATCGTCACCATTGGGGCAGCCAGTGGGGGATATGACCATAGTCACAGACACCATTTGGACGAATGGGCCAATGGGTCGAGTGACAATTACCGTGGGTAGTTGGCTTGATGTCAGAAACATTGTAATCTCTCTTAATACTGTATATTATAACAAACGGGTCATTTTAGTAAAATGAATGAACTCACTCAGTATTTCCCGCTGACAAAACCTTTTTAAACACTTTTTAGGTAATTACAGTAGAATTGGAGTAAGAGATGGATACGGCACAAAAAGGCATCAAGAAGTGGCTTATTTTATTAATTAAATTTTTAGAAATATTGTTTTATATAATAAAATTTATCTTTATTAAAGCTACCATTATAAAACATGGGTTTATCCCATTTATTTATTAAAATAAAATCCGGTGTTTCTAAACTCTGATATTTTTCCTAACTCACGGTTCTGAGGAAATTTCCGCTGCAACGTTTTCAAAATAATCACCGGTACCGCTGGACTGTTCGCGGCTCCCGATTCCGTCCAGGGTGGGTCGGGGGTCGTGACATATAGGCTTATACAAGACCTATAGGGGACCTATACTAGACTTATACTATACACTATACGATACAATACGAAACTATAGGATATGATACAACACCCGTATATGTCGATAGGCCTATACAAGACCTATAAGGGACCTATACTACACTATATGATACGATAGTATCATATTGTATCGTATAGTGTTGTATCGCATATTGTATAGTATAAGTCTCGTATAGGTCCCATATAGGTCTATACGAGACCTATACGAGACTTATACTACACTATACGATACAATACAATACGATACGATACTATAGGATATCATACAACGCCCGTATACGTCTATAGGCCTATACAAGACCTATAAGGGACCTATACGAGACCTATACTACACTATATGTTAAAAATAATGTAATATTTCTACGATCAAATATTTTTAAAGGCCGATCTTGAAAACGGTAAAATATTTTTATAAAAAAATAAAACTTTTCTTAAAAAAAACTCAAATTACCCCACCAAAACACCCATTTTTTTACTCAAAAAAACATCACCCTCAAAAAACAATTAAATTACCCTACCAAAACATCCATTTTTCAACTCAAAAAAACATCAACGAGGGGTCCTAATATTAATTATTTAAAATAAAAAACTTGTTTTTGTATAAAAGTTTGCTAAAACGATTAATATTGTATAAAATGTTTGTTAAAAAAAACCCTTAAATACGCCTAGTATAGGCCTATACTAGGCATATAAGAGAGGCAAAAAAGACCAATTTACCCCCAGCATAGGCCTAAATCAGGGGTTAAATGGTCTTTTTTCGCCTAGACGCCCAGTATAGGCCTATACGAGGCATATACGAGGCAAATAAGACAAAATATGATATAATCAAAGATTCTCTTGGAAATTGAAAAAGGTAATACGCCTCGTATAGGTCTATACGAGGCGTCTTGAAGGGTGTGGAAATAGGGAGTTGGGTGTGTGAATATGTAGACCCTTATTTTATCTTGAATATTACTTTCATTCGTTCGATATGATGATCGATCGTATATGAATCTTTGGTTTTTGCCTAACGACTTCCCTAAGGACACATGCGTTATCAAGCACTTAGATTACGTTTAGTTTACACCTCAATGGAGGGATTTGATACCATATGATGAAGTGAAAACCTTTTATATATTAAATTCCCACCCTTAAAACTAAATCATCAAACCAAACATTAACATACCATTTTTAGTATCAAATATATCTTGTCTTCTTCTCCCATGGGTGATATGTGACCAAGACTGCGCCGTCTCGTGATTTAATAAACTTGGCTCTTCATATGGAAATTCGAGACTTTCTTTGCATGTTTTTGACCTTATAGGTTCTACGGCTATTTTTTTTTTATTTAATGGAATAATATGTTAGAAATTCAAAATGGGTTGTGGTTCGGAATAGACATCATAATTGAATTCTATATAGGGACCCGCCGCAATGCGCGGACAATCTCACTGGTATAAAAGTATCAACATTGCATCCGTGTATCTAGTATAAAATTTGTTTTAGCGAGTGGCATACATTTAAAAAAAAAGTGAATATAAAATTGAAGCTTTATATATCCTTTGGCTGAAGTCTGTCCCATTTACTTTTCTAACTAACTTTTGTAATTTACTTGTTAGGAATAAAATATAACCTAAATTCACATATTTATAGATAATTGGTCAAATAGTCTTTTATGACAACTGTGCGCCCAAAAATTGAAGCTTTGAAGATCAGTAGACGCATATCCGTAAGTATACCGAGAGGGATGTTGGATGGTAAAAGTACCTTATCTTCCGGAGTGAACGACAATTGAGAACTTAGAGTAACCGCTGATCTGTAAGAGACAACTGCTTCAACCTTCGGTCATTCGGCAGCGATAATGCAACCAAATTCACAGACTAAACTACAAAACATAATCAAGACATCTATTATTCAAGCAACAACTTACCTTACAACAACAATGGTCTTTTGAGTTCTGCCATATCAGGCAAATATACCCTGTCCATTTAATCTTTACTGGCCTAAATTACATATTACATAAATTTCATTAAAAAAACAAAAATAACCATAACTTACAATACAATTATAGGACATCAAATAGCAAGACATCCTTATTTGAGATCAGCATTCAAATTTGACTTCATTACAAAGTGGAATGATGATACCCATTCCAACCAGGTTGCTCCTATGGATTCTCTCAAAACTCTTAGCTATCACCGCTTTCTACCCCTGACAAACCATCACAGATTCAAACTTAATTAAATTCTCTCATCAAATCAATCACTGAAATCATATTAATAATTACTTACTTGTAGCATTGGACCTTTAGCAGCCAAAACAACGATAGTGTCGAGTCCCTCTTCTTTGTACCTCTGTTACCGTTCAGATAACAAAGATATTTAGATCTCACCAAATAAACCTAAAAGACGTTAAAAAGAGAAGAAATACATGTATGTGTGTGTGTTCTGTAACTGTTACATCAAATGGAGAAAAAGTGGGAATGTGAATGGTTTTGGGGCCAACCTCCCTGTTTAATAGCTTATTAACAATGCGAATATTGGCAAAGGTTCCACTCGCCATTACTTCCACGACGACTACCATAAGAGTTGAAGAAGTCCCTGCGTCAACACCACGGTCAAGGAGGTACGGGTCTCCTTATGGATATGATTTTGTTGTTTGCTAAACGTTAAGTTGTTTGAAATTATGTGTAACAAATGTTAAAAAGTAATAAATCCATATAAAGTGACGTTTTACCCTTTTAAAATCCAAATACACCATTCTAATTCTCGTCTTTTCCATTATTCTCAAATCTAAGGTATCAATAAAGGAGAGTGTTGTTTAGGTCATTTGTCGAGTTCTTGATGGAATGGTGCATGAAACATCTCTAACTTCATGTTTGTGGTGTTTGTGTTATTAAATAAGTTCTAGACATGAAAATTTTGGGAATCATATACAAAACTTGGTTGTATGTTAAAGGGTCAAATCAAATTTGAACAAACACGCAACAGACTACATAAAACAATCTTACCATGAAATCTTTTTAAGAAACCTCCTACTTAAACAACACATAATTATCAATTTTTCATGACAGGACATCCATTAAAGACGCAAAACTAAATTCCCGACTCAAAAAAGAATCTTTAATGACTAAAGTTTATAAACATAATCGACATTTTTACCATATAACATTCAAATTAAGATAAGTTTTTTTTAGCCAAAAATGTAAAAGCATGGAAGTTAACAACTATATTTGTTGCCAGGAGTCCAAGTAAGATACCAAATTAAGCACCATTTAAGCAATTCGGCCAGGTACCATATTTAGAGCTGAAACTTATACATGGGTGTCTTTTGGGCATGATAGTAACATGCTTAAAACCTTCACCTTTGTAATGCATACAACATAAAGACCCATTTATTATATTTTACCATTTAACGCAACAAATTTCATACCATCCTTATAAAAAGGCAAGTATCTTGCTAAGTGTTGCACAATTAATAAACAATCAAGGATTTGAGCGTAAAACCCGAGTGGTCATTCCATAAATTAATGAGCCTAGCTTTTGAATCAAGCTCCAAATTTTGCAATGGATGTCACAATAAAGAATGCAAATAGATCCACACGAAAAAAAAAAGAAGAAGTAATTTTCATGAAAGTTAAGATAAGAGATTGATAGGTTTTCGTTTAAATATAGAAATGTAAAATCAGCACCTACACAACTCTCATAAGTACCCAGCTTGTCTATATAATTATAGCTAATATCCCAATATAATGAGATATCATACAATATGCAAGTTTAGTTGTTGGGGGCATGGGGCCCACTCAGTGAATTTTGTTGCAGAGAACCAATAGAGACCTGCTGTAAGAATTTCATATCGCTATTCTGACCCGGGTCAAGATTAGAACTCGGCTGCATGGAATTAAGAATGTATATGCTCATTTCATTTTCATTTTCATTTTCATGTGATTGAACCTGCGTCGATTGAGAATGTGTTGGTTCAGATTGCTGCTGAGGGTTCCTCCAATTTGAATTGATGACATTAATAATAGCCTTTTCATAAGCATCCAGCTTGTCTTTATGAATGGCTAGTATATCATGTTTAGGGGTTTGTAAGAATTCCATGCAACGCTCCAATATATGCGTAAATTTTATCAGTGTCTCAAACAGCTCGTTATCTGGCTGCTGACGAGAATCATGCTGGACAACGTAAGGTTTTCATCAATTGACTTTTCTGTATGCTTTTGTAAATCAACATGTCATCCTTTAAACGATTATACATGCTTTTGAACCGAAAAGATTTCCATTTTTATACGAGACGTTAACTTACCTGTAGCAATTTGGAAAGAGAGTTCTGGTGCATGACACTCAAATCTTGTAGATACAGGTCTTTCATAGCTTTTATCTGTAACCAGAAGAAAAAAGATCCAGGTCATATAGCGCCTATAATTGGAAAAATATTGATATTACCACTCATGGTTTATCAAAAAATTAAATTGTAAAAAAAAATACCCCCCCCCCCCCCCCCCCCCCCTTTATAGTTGCTTAATGCTATTCAATTGGAACAGTAATAACGGCACAAACTTGTACACACTCTTGACATTTGATCGATATTTCATATTAAAAGATGCGTGCGAAAAAAGAAGTAAACTTTGGTTTAGAGTAATGTTGATGAATTTCGTCAACCAAATGCAAATTGAGATGTGAGGTGCTTTTACTACTTTAAAAAATGCAAGATAGCATACAACACCTTTTGATACACTTCCTCTTTCCAGTCTTCGCAATTCGGGTTGTCAGTCTGAGCTATCAAATCTAACACCCACGGGTTTACACTGTTGGCATCAGATTTTGATTGCATGGGCTCTATAGCCAGCATCTTTACGGATAACTTCCGTAAATAATCTGACTGCAAACCAAATAAATTGCATGATTTTAGGTCCCACAATGATATCACTTCATTGTCTTATTTGAAGTACTTGGATAATCTGAACATGAAGACTTGCAAAATCTTCATTCCATAGAAGAAAAAAAGCAAAAACTATAAACTATTATTATGATATAAAGAACACAACAAACTTGGCTTGTGGCGACGGTATAAGTCTTCTCTTCAAACCACACAGCTATATCCTGTAGTTCCTCATCTCCGGCGAATGGAAGGCACCTCTTCAAGGTTTCCGTTCTACACAAGATCAACATATGTCAATCAAAATAATGCAAATATGTCAGCATAACAAAACTTTAAGTGCACAAAAAAGAGAAGAAACCAAAAGGAATAATATAAGTATACATACATCTTGTTCACGAAGATTTGTCGTGAATCTGCTTCTAGTTGAGCTCTCCAATCACCAGATTCCAAGGTAGGGTCATCGACACCGTCAGTTGCACCCTGAATTGGAAAGAGAAATAATATCAAGGTCATAGAGCCTGTATATGGAAAGTGATCAACGTTCCGACTCATAGTTGCGGAGACTGGAACAATATGTCAATGCTATTCAAATGGAACAATATTAAATGCGCAAATCTAGTATAAACAAGAGATCGGCAACACAAGCATGATTAAAAGCAATAACGTTGCATACTTGCATACACATTTGACAATTGATTGATATTTTATTAAGTAACGCGTTTTTACAAGAAAAGATTTTATATTTTCAAATCATTGCAAAGATAAGCAAAAGTAAACATTGGCTTAGGATAATGGTGACGATTTTGTCCAACTCAAAAGGGACTTGTGATGAAGATTACAACACCTTTTGATCTCCACTATTTGGATTGCTAGTCTGAGCTGCTATCTTCAGAGATGTCTGCTGTATATATTCAGACTGCAAACCAAATAAATTACATGACTTTAGGTTCCATGATACGCTACGGTATACCACATATATAATATCACTTTCTTTTCCTATTTTGAAGTACCTTGGCTCAACTGCAATATCTTTATTCAACACAAGCAAAAATTACAAAACTATTAATACAATATAGAGAACACAGCAGACCTGGCTTGTGGCAGCAATGTAATTCGACTTTTCAAAACTCACAGCTTGTTCCATAAGTTCGCTGTGTCCTAAGGATGGAGCATGACTCTTAAAGGTATCAGCTCTACACAAGGTCGTCACGCAAGTCAAAATAATTCAAATAATTAGCAGAAATTTTAGAAAGAAACCATCATTTTCCAAATTTAGAGAACCACTCAAGCAGGTCAGCATAATCAAATTATCATAGCACAAAAACAAGGTCGGCCCATGGGAGGAGCAAAGTGGGCGACTGCCCACAGCCCACTTTACCCGGGGCCAAAATTTTAAAATTTATTTACATATATTTTTTAAACAAAAGCCTGAAATTGAATTTGAAAACACAACATATTTGTTCAACCCATCAATCTTTTGATTTAGTTTCGGCCCGTTGAACAATTAAACCCAATTACCCAAATAAGTTTTAAACTAAACCCGACTAATAAAAACGTTGGCGGCAAAGAAAAATAAAACGAGAGAGATAGTGGGACCATACAATTCTTATCAAAATTATCGCCGTATTATTGACTTTATTATATATACAAGTTTATATTTAATTTAGCAGCCCATTTAATCTAGTCGCACATGATCCTCGAATTCTCAAGGATGACCCTGCACAAAAAGATATGAAAACTAAAAGGAATAATAAAAGTACATACATCTTGTCGACGATGAGTTGTCGTAAATCCGGATGCAGTTGAGCCCTCCAATCATATGATTCCATGGTGGTGTCACCAGCAGAACTACTTGCACCCTCAGCAGGACTCCGGTTACTCGTATCCATCTTCTGTATGATGATTGATTTTCAATTCTATTGTGACAATCTAACATGAAATTACTTCATAGTTTTTTATTTGTTAAAGATGACATAATAACAAAAGTTGATCATATTTATATTTATTTTGTATGAATTGTGTAACTGGAATTAGATAATTTAGATTGAAATAAAAATCATATGCATTTTGTGTCTAACATTCAACACAACTTTTAAATGTTTGATCTGTGAAAAATATTAAAACAAGTTGATCATAAATAAACACAACTTTTAAATGTTTGATCTGTGAAAAATATTAAAAAAAAGTTGATCATAAATAGTATGTAGTATTTTTTAATTAAAAGGTCAGCATGATTGTGAAAAAAGGGAGTGAAAAGTATACATACCAGTCACACAGATGCCAAATCTCGGAATTAGGGTTTTGGTAGCCGGAGCAAATGGACGTAGTCTTATTTTCTCCGCTGGTAGGACTGTAATGGAGAATGGTGAAGCTGCCTTTGTAATGAAATGCTGTATATATGAAGCAATTAAATACTATATTAAATGTTTTTTGTTTTGTAACTATTTATAGGCATTATTTAGTACTATTGGGTTTTTTAATAGTCAAACTAATATACTCCTAAATCCACATCTTCTACGATTTGAACCCTCCACTTCATGAATAGAGAGAAGACATTAGGGGTGCAAACAAGCCAAGCCGAGCCGAGTCCGACTAGACACGAGCTCGTTTAGCTTACGAAAGCTCGAGCTTTGTTTAGAAAACTCGAGCTTGACTCATAGGTAGTTTTTAAAGCTTGTGCTTGGCTCGTTTGTTATTTTTAATTAATTTATAGTGATTGTAGTTATTGTTCTATATCTAATATAGTAATCTTTTATAATTTTAAAAAATAGTAATTGTTAGTATTTAAATATATATTTAATACACTAATTAAAAAATTATTTAAACAATGAGCTCGTTTAGGCTCGTGAGCCGGCTCGAGCTCGTTAAGTGAAGTTCGGGCTAGGGCTCGTTTACTAAGGGAGCTTGTTTTTAGGCTCGGGCTCAGACTCGTCCTTTTTTAAGCTCGGCTCATTTTAAGGCGAGCTCGAGTAGCCCGGCTCGTTTGTATCTCTATAAAACACCTTAATTACCACTATATTATGTGCTTTAGGGACTATTATTAGTTGGTTTAATTTGAAAATTCTGTTGATAAAAATTGTTAGAAACCTGGCACTAAAAGAACTGCAAAATAATAAGAGACAGAAAAGAAACAGTTAACGAGTGAACCGGGCTTGTGTTTGACACAATTCCCTTAAACAGATTCGTCGTCTGTTCCCAGGGTACGCCGGTTCGAAGCAGCACCGCGCACTGCCGGACTTGAGCACTTGCCTGAAAGGAAACCGGAATGTTGCAGAGACCGAGAGAGAAGAAAGGAGAAGTTGTTTTTGGGTGTGTTTCAACTGATCAGCCTAGCTTTCATTTTATAGTGCTAGAACCATAACTATTCTTTTGTTCCCACTCCAAAGAGTTTTACCAAATTGAAACTTCATTCACACACCCAATTTCCAACAATCTTCCAAATTGAGACTTCATTCACACACCCAATTTCCAACAAAAATGTAATTTGTTTAACATATTTTTCTAAAATTTTGTACATTACAAAATCCCCACACACCTAGGGCTGTAAACGAACCGAACATTCAGCGAACAGTTCGTGAACCGTTCGGCGGGAAGTTCGTTTATGTTCGTTCGATTAGCTTAACGAACGAACACGAACAAAAAATTTCGTTCGATTAGCTTAGCGAACGAACATGAACACAAGTCTCGTTCGTTCGACTGTGTTCGTGAACGTTCGGTAATATGTTCGGTTACGTTCGTTCATGTTCGTTTGATTATATTAAAAAAATAATAAATAATAAACCTTTTATCTAAATATATTAAAAACTTGAAACCCTATTTTTTCTAAGTTAGCTAAAATTTGGACATTCTATGACATTATGTCTAAGTTAGTTAAACTTGATTCATGTTTGGTGGAGTAGTAGACTTCTTGTGTTTTGATTTACCATCATGGTTGTCTTTAACTACTTATATCTAATGTTTAAGGATAACAATGTTTTTACTTTTTATTTTCAAGTTAAATGTTTGTTTGTTTGCGTTCGTTTTTATTTGCTTGCGTTCGTTTGTGTTCGAGACCAGTGTTCACGAACTGTTCGTGAACAACTGAATTTCCTTAACGAACGAACACGAACATAAACTTATGTTCGGTATGCGTTCGTGAACAGTTCGCGAACATGTTAATTTTCTTAACGAACGAACACGAACATGGCCTTGTTCGTGTTCGTTCGGTTCGTTTACAGCCCTACACACACCTGATTCGAATTTGAAAAACCGAATTGAATAAATTTGAATAGGTTTTTAATATGTATTTTTATCATGTTAATATCAAAACAATCCAAAAACTGGCCTGAAGAACGCCATTTCCTACAACATCCCACTTTTCCAATATATATGTCAGGAATACCTTTTCTTATAAAATAATGTTTAGTTCTCATTATAATTAATGTGGTGACATAACTTTGATTAAATTATTATGAAAATTGACCTAAAATTTCAATCAATATGGAAATCATGGCCAATAGTGAATTTGCGGTTCTCGTCCAAAAATCCAGATTTATAGACATATATAGGAGATTAAAATTGTTGTCTAGGAAAACTTTGAAACCCCAAAATTATATATTTTTAACGGTTGATTTTATTAAAACACAAGTAAGCAGCCCCTTGATATATACATTGCTCCTTTAAAGTATTCATTATGATGGAGTAGGAACTTCATAAATATTAGTGTGTTTTCGATGAAATCAAGGAAGAAGGTTAGACTTTTGGAAATGAGTACTAGGGCTTAATTAATTAGTTCTACTATTTTTAGAAAAACAAATGTAGAGTTTCCACCTCTTCCCTTTAGGTTTATGAACTCGATCCTCGATATAATACGAAATAATTAAGAGGACAACTTTTAAAAATTGTAATAATTTGAATTATAATACGAAATAAGTTTACCAAATATGATGCCGGCATGCTGCACCACGTTTGTATCCGTCCATAAACACCACCAAATGTTTGTCATTAAAGCGTCTCGCGACCTCCTCATTTTGGTTTCGGTTTTCTATTTCATAAAGAGTTGTGGTTTTGGTTTGATTTTTGAGTATGGTTGTAAAACAAGGTCTCCAAGGCCGAGTACTCCCCGAGTAAGCGCTACAAGGTAGCATGCCGAGGCGACTTTCTTCAACTCCGTCTAATTACTCGGAATCGATCAAACGTGGTTAACATTGGTCAGAATCGGATCTAGTAGGTCAACTCAAGCCGAGTTTGACTTTAAAAAAACAACAAAACACAATATCTATGTCTATCATATTAATGAATGAATATCATTCTTACGTATTTTGTTATAGATATTAGTAAATTTATGTTATATGACATTTAATTTTCGAAAACTAATTTCTCCATAATTAACTTGTCCGAGTACTCCCCGTGTACTCTCCGCCTAGGCTGAGTACTCTCAACTCCTCGGTCGACCGACTAGGGGGCGCCTAGCGACTCGTCTCACACTAAAGTTCAGTTTCAGTTTTGATACGTGACAAAGCACATGAACCATTCATGTAACTTCTAAAAAACAAAATGCCAAATTTATGTAGTTACTTGAGTTACCAATTGAATTTTCATCCAAGTTGGTGTACTGAATATGTGCTAGTAAGAGATCAATAATACCAAACAATAATAACTTACATACATCTACAAAGTTGCATTGTTTTGAATCACCATATATGCAACAGACTACAAAAAACAATCTTACCATTAAAACTTTCCAAAAAATATATATATATGACAAAACATACTTAAACACGACATAGATATTGCGATTTTCACGAGAAGACAACCATTAAAGATGCAAAAAGCTTATGCGAAACTCCCGACTCAAAAGAGAAAGATAAAGAAATTGTAATGTCTAAAGAGTCTAAACATAAACCACAGTTTTATCATAGAACATGAAAGTTTTGATAAGTTTTATTTCAAATATGCAAATGTAAAAGCAGAGAAGATAACAACTATACTTGTTGCCAGGATATCAGAACTTCAAACAAAGATAACAAGATTAAGCAGCACTCACCACGGTATTTTGTTATTGAGAACCGCTAATTAAGGACCTGGGGTGTATGCAATTCATCATTTGCTGTTGAAGATTTTGAGTCCTCTGAGGGAGAAGCGGCGGTAGATTGCTGCAAACTTCCGATATCATTCAGTTGCATTTGTGCCATAGAACCCTCTAAATTCATCTGATTTTCATGTGATTGAACTTGTGTCAGTTGAGAATATGTTTCTTGCACTTGCTTATTTGAATTGATGACATTAACAATATGCTTCTCATAGACAGCCAGTTTGTCTTTATAACTTGCGGATATTCCATTCTTTGGGGTTTGTAAGAATTGCATGTAACGCTCCAACACATGTTTAAATACAATCAGCTTCTCAATTTGCACATTTATTGGGTGCTGAGGAAGAGAATTGTGCTGGACAACAAAGGGTTCTCATTAATAAGAAATAAAAGATAGCATATCATCTTTAAATGATTATACATTATTTAAAACATAAAAGATATCCAATTTGATATGAGCAACTAACTTACCTGCTGCAATTTGGACATAAATTTCTGGTGAATGTCATTTAAATCAGGTAGATACTTATCCTTCATAGCTTTTATCTGTAATCGGAATAAAAAAAAAAGTAGTCAAATAGCCTATAACTGGAAAAAGACTAATATCATCATTCATCACTCATAATTCATCAAGAATATCAGTACACAAATACCATTTAGGGGGTGTGGGTGTTGCGTTTTCAAAATAGATTATGCGTTTTCAAAATAGATTATGTGTTTTCAAAATAGATTTTGCGTTTTCAAAACTGCGTTTTGAAAAAGCATGTAGGTACATGCTTCTCCAAAACTGCGTTTTGGAGGCAGATAATCACTTTTTCATCCAAACACTTTTTTAGATTATTTATGTTTTACAAACGCAATAATCAAATAATCACTTCAAAACGTAATCCCAAACACCCTCTTAGCATATTATCATTTCAAGTCATAACATCAAGGGTATTTAAGTGTAACAGTACTAATTTCAGAAAGTTGGTATAAATAAGAGAATGACAAAACAAGGATGATTATAAGCAAAAAAAAACTTGTAAACGCTCTTTTAAAATTTGATTGACATTTTATCATTAATTTATTTTTTACTCAAAGTGGTCTTATATTTTGAAATCAGTGCGAAAGAAAAAGTGAAAGTAAACTTTGGTTAGAATAATGGTGATGGTTTTGTTCAACCCAAATGTGAATTATGATGCCAGGTGCTTTCACTGCTTTAAAAGAAATGTAAAACAATATACAACACCTCTTGATACGCTTTCTCTTGCCAATCGTCGCCATTTGGATTGCCAGTCCGAGCTGTCGAATCTAATGATGCTACAGACGAGCAGAAGTTTGAGGCGTTAGCTTACTAAAATTATTTCAATATCTAAAAACAAACAGATATAACAAAATAAAAAATAAGAATAACGCTACTTGATGAAGCCTCTGGCATAACTTTCTGCTTCTGAATTGGCTGTTTCTTTTGATCAATCACATTTTGCAGCGGAAAACCACTTGCGGTTGGAAGCCTTTGTTGTGTGTTCCTTTGCAGCAGATTTGGCTGTTGTTGCATACCCATCTGCAGCCCAAGCTGCGATTGCATGTGTGGTGGCGTCACCTGCTGCTGTAACTGTGGCTGTGATTGTTGAACTTGCGTTGGTAACACATTTGCTGAACTCTGCATATCTTGTTTCTGATTAGGCATATTAATAGGTTGCAACATTGGAGACATATTTTTAATGTTCGGCATCTTTAATTTTTGTCCAGCAACATTTGTCAGCGTGGTGGATTGACCAATTAACGGCTGTGATGACTGTAGTGGACTTGAAAGCCTATTTTGCTGGCCTATGAAACTCTGCTGTTGCTGGAGCTGTTGTAGCAGGAGCTGCTGCGACTCAGAGAGTCCCATAGACTGGTTTTGTTGAGGCATATTTTGAATGTTCTGCATCTTTAAATTTTGACCAGCAACATTTGTCGTGGTGGATTGACCAATTAACTGCTGTGATGGCTGCACTAGACTTGAAAACTCATTTTGCCGGTTCATCAACCTCTGCTGTTGCAGCATCAGCAGTTGCTGCCGCTGCTGATGGAGAATGTTAGAGTTATATTGTTTTCCACTGAATGGGTTTTGTCGAAAACTAGACATGTTTTGCATGTTTAAACTTTGACCAGCAACATTTGTCATGGTGGGTTGTTGTAACGCACTGCTAGGTGGCAATGCAGAAGATAAACCAGAATAGTTGTACATCCCGTCTAAACCAATGTTACTGTGCATGTTCTTTGACATCACTTGTTGAGTATGATTAGACGGCACATGAATAGAAGGTTGTTTCACTTGGTTGTTCACTTGCTGCATGACCTCGGAACCTATCCATTGGAGAAAAATCATATAATTATCATAAAAAGCATTAAAAACTGTTATACTAAATATACATATAGGAGAGCCTTCTTTTCAAGACCAATGTTGAGAACCGGATAAACAGAAAAAGTGAAAATATTAATTTCACCCGGTGAGCATACCATCACCCCCCCCCCCCCCCCCCACCCCCACCCGACACACACACACATATATATTTATAAGATTATGTATTATCCCATTATGCAGCTCAATGGGTCTTAAGGTTTAGTTTAGAGTTTATATATATACATGATTCCATCAACTTGTATCTCATTACAGAAATAAACTTGTACCTACATAAAACATAACTATAAAAATTAGTGGCAGAACATTGAACGATAGTATGTCATAAAATACCTGGATTTGAAGGGTTTACACTATTAGTCACAGCGTTTGATTCCATGGGACTTTTTGATCTATCCTCCATATCCAGTATCTTCGCCGATATCATCCGGAAATAATCAGTCTGCAAACCAAATAAAAAAACATGATCTTAGGTCCCACGATGACAAACATGATACCATTTCCTTGTCTTATTTGAAATAGTTAGATCATTTGTACATAAAGACTTGCAAGATCGCCATTCCACAAAAGAAAAGGCGAAAACCACAAAATTATTTACTCTTCAAACCTGGCTTATGGCAGCAGTATAAATCTTCTCTTCAACCCTCTCAGCTATTTTCTTAAGCACTTGTAGTTCCTCGTCTCCAATGAATGGAAGATGCATCTTCAAGGTATCCACTCTACACATGTCAGCCAAAACGATGCAAATATTTAGCAGAAAAGAAAACATCATTTTACAAAATAAAAGTGGAGTGAACCAGTCACACCAAGCAATTGAGGTCAGCATAACCAATTCATTTAGAGCACATAAAATAAGAAAATATAAATAATAATATAAGTGTATACATGTTTTTCACGCTTCTTTCACGTGCATCTGCTTGCAGTTGAGCCCTCCAATTATCAGATTCCTTTGTGGGGTTACCAACAGCACCGGGCATATTTTGAAGGTTCTTCATGTTCGAATTTTGACCAAAAACATATGTCATGGTGGATTGACCAATTAACTTCTGTGATGACTGCGGTAAACTTGAAAGTAGATTTTGCTGGCCTGTCGTCCTTTGCCGTTGCAGGAGCTGCTGCGGGTTGTTCACTTGTTGCGTCACCTCAGAACCTATACGTTGGAGAAAAATCATATAATTACCATAAAAAAGCATTAGTAAATTGTTAAACTAAATATACATATAAGAGGGTTCGCTTCAACACCAATGTTGACAACTGTGAGAACCGGATAAAAAGTGAAAGTGAGAGAGCATTAGTTTTTACCCTACGCAAAAAAAAAAAAAAAAAAAAAAAAAGCAAACGTCCAACACACGAAAACTGCAATAATAAAAAATGAAGTATGCATAGCAGCCTAGCAGGCATATAGAAACTTAAAACCTAATATAACTAGTTATAGAAATTAGTAACCTTTTAAAATCTTTGTATATTTTATTATTTCTACCAATTAATGAAAAAAAAAGTCCAAAATTAGTTTTAATAAGAAAAGCCCAAAAAGATCCTGCAGGTGCAGAATTAGGGCTATGGCGCAAACTATTCACTTTGCAGTATGCTTGGTGAGATTTGGTAGTTCTCACGCGCACACACACACGGACATATATATATCAGCTTAAGTATTAGCCGTGCAGCTCAGTGGGTCTTAGTGTTTAGTTTAGAGTTAGTTCCCCTTCTGTATATACGCGTCCCCTCTATGATGTAAAACACACAAAATATATACAATATAGTTATATATATTCCATCATTTTGTTTCTCATTACATAAATAAACTTATATCAATGAAAACATAATTATAAATATTAAGGGCAGAACATTGAACGTTAGTGTATTATGAGATACCTGGATTTGAGGGGTTTACACTATTAGCAGCAGAGTTTGACTGCATGGAGTCTGACATGAAATTTCGTAATCTAGTCTCCATTGTCAGCATAATCAAGCATAGCAACCGTGCATATTCAGACTGCAAACCAAATAATTTACATGTTTTATGCTGTACGACAAACAGGTTATCACTTCCTTCTCCTTAAGAGTTGCAAAATCTTCATTCCACAAAAGCAAATAAGAAAAAAATACAAAAACTACAAGACCAACAAACCAGGTTCGTGACACCGGTATAAATCTCCTCTTCAACCGTTTCAGCTATTTTCTTAACTTCCTGTAGTTCATCGTATCCGGAGAATGGAAGATGCCTCGTCAAGGTATCCATTCTATACAAGGTCAACACGTCACTCAAAATAATGTAAATAGCTAGCAGGATTTTAAGGTGGAAAACGTCATTTTACAAAATAGAAGTGTAAGAGAACCAGTCACACCTTTAGATCAGCATAAGCAAATATTAAGAGCACAAAAAATAAGAAATTTAAAAGAATAATATAAGGACATACAACTTGTTCACGATCCTTTCCCGTGAATCTGCTTGCAGTTGAGCCCTCCAATCACCAGATTCCATGGTGGTGTCACCAACAACGCCACTTGAACACCGTGTAGGCCTCAAATCGAGTAGATACAGGTCTTTCAGATCGAGTAGATACAGGTCTTTCAGAGCTTTTATCTGTAAGAAAAAAATATCAAAGTCATAGAGCCAGTAATCGAAACAGTTTATCTAAAACCTATGCGGTTAATGCCGTAAATATTGGATATCGGTCAAGGACCGATATTTGAGATATAGGTTATCGCGGTGGGATTTGCCCCGCTTGCGGTGTGCACATATAATGTATATATGTGTGGGGGCTCGGGGGGCAAAAGTGAAATGGTACTAACTTTAACGTTATTTTACTAATTTCGTGAAAATAACGTTAAAAGTGGCGGATGGTTAATCATGCATCATGTGGTGATGTTGATAGCTGAAAGACACGGGGGTACATGCACCAATCAGTCTCTGTCCCGATTGTTTGAGTGTTATGTGTCTTAGGTCCAAGGCTTGATACGAAACTACAATCGAGGCGGGGGTCTCACTGGAAGCAGTCTCTCTATTCCTACGGAGTAGAGGTAAGGCTGTCTACATCTACCCTCCTCAGACCCTACCTTAGCTTTGCTATTGGTGGGATTTACTGAGTATGATGATGATGATGTTATCGCGGTCGGAAATTTAAATATCATGCAGAATTTATATATATAGCAATTTAACACTAATAATTCAGTGATAAGTCGGTGATATATCGTTTATATCAGTAAAATATCGGTGATATATCAGTACCGATATTCTGACTGATATTTGACACCGATATTTTACTAGGGGACCGATATAACCGATATTAACTGCATAGTCTAAAAAATAAGTAAATATACATGAGTCCCCTTGAGCTTCTTATAACTTTAAGTCATACTTCAATATGTATCAAATTTAACGGGATCATTAAGGATGATTTTGATACTAAATAGCATATTGAGATGTCAGGTGCTTTTACTGCATTAAAAGAAATGTAAGATGATACACAGCACCTTTTCATAAATTTCTTCTTGCCAATCTCCGCCATCTTTTTTGGGAGTCTGAGCTGTCGAATCTAATGGCACTGCACGGTTTACAGTATCAGCAGCAGAGTTTGACCGCATGAGAGTCTGTAATCTAGTCTCCATGATCAGAATATTCAAGCATATCTTCCGTGCATATTCAGACTGCAAACCAAATAAATCACATGAAGCAAAACCTTACGCTGTATGACAAACATGATATCGCTTAATTTCTTCTCCTAAAGATTTGCAAAAGTTTCATTACACAAAAGCCAAAAAAAAAAAAAACTACAAGAATGTTTACATGATTAATATAAGGATTAACGAACACAGCAAATTAACCTGGCTTGTTGCCGCAGTATAAATCTCCACTTCAACCCTCTGAGCAATTTTCTTAAGTTCCTGTAGTCTCTCGTATCCTGAGAATGGAAGATGTGTCTTCAAGGTATCCATTCTACACAAGTTTAGTAAAAAAAAATGCAAATATAAGCACAAACTTCAGGTGTAGAGAACCATTCACACAAGCATGTAAGCATAACAAAAAAAAATTTAGAGCATAAACAAATAGACAAGATATTTAAAAAGAATAATACATCTTGTTCGCGATTATTTCCCGTTGTATTTGAGTTCTCCAAGCACTAGATTCCATGGTGGGGTCACCAACAGCGCGACGTGCACCCTGAGTAGACATCGTATCCATCTTCTGTTTGTTTGATGATTGATTATCTTTTGGAAAGCAAGCAAGAGAAATAGGGTTTAGGAAAATAATATAGGCGACGTTACGGTGAAATCGGGATTGATTGTTACACTAATTTTGGAAACCATGTCAATTATCAAGGAAGGAAGATCAACAACTATACTTCGTTTTCTTTTTATAAACATAAATAAAGTCTCTTATAAATCCAACCTCTTAATATTTAGATAATTCAAATTTCATTGATACTAAAATGGGAATACATTATTTTGGAAAGGAAAGTACAACAAGTTGCAAATAGCGTAACAACATGAAACAAATACATAAAGTTTAAAAGTCAAAGTGTGTTTCTAAACCATCCTAAGTATGTTTCTTCATTCCTCGTCAACTAGTTTCCTACAACATGTATTAAAATAAAGATCAACAATAGTTGACGAATATACACGTTTAAATACATAGCATAATTGTGACTAAAAATTGTCTCATATATATCCAACATGGTAATTTGCATACATTGTTCATTATCATACTAGCATGTGTTAACCATAAGTCAAACCAAAGTGTCCCGCAATCGTGTATACCATTGTCGCCGAAACGACAAGGTTGTAAAAGAGTTTACTTAACAATACCACAAGAATACGGGCGATGCGTTAATCCTATAACGCTAAAATTGTTAAAGGGGGCTTGCAAAGTTAATAAACATATAGAACACAAGAATTAGTATAGCATGTAATAACGAGAATATAACAAGTATCATGTGTTTTGACAGATAGAGTATGTATGCAAACAAGTTTAATCGTGAGCATGTGAATTTGTAATATAGTGTACTTGTTGCACCAAAAGTGTGTAAAACGGTAAAGGGGATCGAGTATACTCACGGTTTGCTAAGCTTCCCGTTTAACCGCGAGTTGACGCGTTGTTGAGAGTAGAGCACCAAAGTTACTCTACGTCGGGGAAACGAAGGTGTAAGAGTATTCGAAGTTCGTAGGGAGTTTGGATTTAGAATTAAGTATAAAAAGTATATGTACACGAAAATATATCTTGTCTAAATACTCGTTTGGACACTAAGTTTTATGTGTTTTCATGGGTTCTAACTTGCCCATTAGAATCACAAACGAGGAGTTTAGAACGAAGATAATATAGCCTAAGTTCATGACATCTAATCATAATCCGGTTAGTATCAAAAATTCGGTTAAATATATTATATATTATATAGGATATATATCTAGTCCATCATGTAATATCATATAAATCATGTAAGTCAAGCATGGATGTAAGATTAACCTCATTGTATGTTTCACCAAAGCACAAAGTCATCAACTTAGTTGATGACCCAGTTGGTCATGAATTAAATAAAATACAACTAACTAGTTCGTCAAGTAGCCAAGTAAGTCAACCCGGGTGTTCCATGCCCATCATGGCAAATGTTAGAGGTGCGGCGGGTTATGTTATTTGATTCTTGGAAACTACTTGGTGTTACTCTAAGTCCTAAACAACTAAGAGAGCAAGCTAGGTGCTTGCATTCCGAGCATGGAAAGTGTTCGGGGACGTGTCGTAGCCTTGTCTCTTTAGTGAAAGTTGTTTTGTGACTTAGGGTGTAAAAGTGTGAACAAACGAGGTTTTGTGGAACTAATTTGGATAGCCAAAGCTTCCATGGTTCACACACAACTCATGCACAAGACTTTCAACATAAAAGGTTGAAGCTTGGATGGTTTTCAATCACTTAGAACATTTGGACAAAATTTAAATAAGATTTAAGATTGTGTTCTTGGTGAAAATCAACCACAACACAAATCCACAACTATGAACTTAGTTGGGAGCTTGGTGGGTACATGTTTACACCAAGTTTTAATCAAAACAAACAAGAAATGAGGATATAATCCACAACAGAAAGTTTATAACTATCTTGGTCCTCAATGTAGTGAAGTTCCACTTTAGTTTGTCAAGTTTACACCAAGTTTAAATGTTTAGTGAACCTAAACTAAAATAAATGTTTTTAACATTAGTCATCTCGCGCGCTACGGCGAGAACTCGATCGGTATATCCTCTTTTTAAATATATCATCTTCGTTTTTATTTGAATTCATCCAAAATTTCACTTTTGTCAATCTTGTTAATAAATTTTTTATGTAGTTAAATAAAAAGTAGTAGGTTTATCACTTTATGATTCAAAAGTGTAGTGTAATTGTATAAAAACGTGAGTCAGCAAAGAAATAAGGTTTTAATTGGTACCTAACTCTAGGAGTTAGTTTTCAAAAGTAGACGATCGAATTTGAGTGTAAGCTAATACTGTTGGGAAGAGTGAATATGTTATACTAGCAGCTGTTATTGTTCAGGTACGGTGTTAGCGGGTTCATATGAGCAACCAGAACCTATGGTTTCCAATGGTTTATATGCGGGTAAGGCTCCAACGAAGCTTGAATTTGTAAAATTACGTCACTCAAGGTTTATACATACAGCTCAAAACAAACCAAGCCCAAGCCCCCTCTTATTAAGTTAAATGAGTCACACCTATGCTCGGCTCGTGTACACCGTAATCAATTTATAGTACAGTTTTAATCTAGATATATGTGCGCACATGTATGTTCGTCATGTGGGTGGCGGTGACATAGAAGTTTGGAAGTAGTAACCAAAGAAATTGTTGAATGCTATTTTGCACCACTTTCAGCTTCTGAGCCTGAAGTACAGTGTTTGTATGTTAGGTTTCTGTAACTGAACGAAAATCGCTAAAATAGCTTTTAAATGATTGTAATGACCTCTTTAACAGTTAACCACAACAATATTTAGGCATGTTGAACGTTATGCACATAACAAGAAATCAAGAATTTGAACACAAAACATGAGCGGTAATTCCATAAATGAACCTAACTTTAAATCGAGCTACAACTTGGCAATTGGATGTCACAATAAAGAAAGCAAATAAATTTACACGACCATACGACATAAAGAGAGTTTAGATAAGTGATTGACAAGTTTTCGTTGAAATATGAAAATGTAACAAAAAGGATAATTATAACTATACTTCTTACCAGGATAGCAAGACCTCAAACGAATATAACAAAATTAAGCAGCTTTCCCAATATATCATACAATATCAAAGTGCAGTTGCTGCGGCCCACTAACAGCTAACTGTACTTTTTTATGAACTTCTTCCTGCAAAAAATCATATTTATAAAATTAATGGCATAACATTGAACGATACTATGATAGTGTATTACGAAATACCTGGATCATATTTAGCCTCCATGGTCAGCATCTTCAAGGATATCTTCTGTAAATATTCAGACTGCAAACCAAATAGAATACATGATTTTAGGTCCCGCAATGCATTGTGGTATACGACAAACACGATATCACTTGTCTTATTTCGAAGTAATTGGATCATTTGTACACGACGACATGCAAAATCTTCATTCCACAAAATGGAAAAACAAAAACAAAAACAAAAACTTTAAAACTATCAATATAATATAAAGAATACAACAAACTTGGCTTGTGGCAATAGTATAAATCTTCTCTTCAAACAGCACAGCCATATACTGTAGTTCCTCATGTCTAGAGAATGGAAGACACCTCTTCATGGTATCCACTCTACACAAGGTCAACACATGTCACATGTCACTTGTCAGTCAACATAATGTAAATATTTAGCGGAAATCTCAGGAGGAAAACATCATTTTCCAAATTATAAGTTCTTTTACAAAAAAAAAGTCACATCAAGCAATTGGCACTCAAGCAGGTCAGCATAACCATATTTTGACAGCACAAGGTCAACAAATGGCAGTCAACATAATGCAAGTACATACATCTTGTTCACGACCCTTTGACGCGAATCTGCTCGCAGTTGAACCCTCCAATCATCTGATTCCAAAATGGCGTCACCAACAGCACCGTCACCAACAGTGCCACTTGTGATATGCATAAACCTCAAATCGAGTAGATACAGGTCCTTCATAGTTTTTATCTATATCCGGAAGAATAAAAATCACGGTCATAAGACCCTGTAATTGGAAATATATTTGTATTCCCACTCATAGTCATAGCTCACCAAAAACATTAGTATAATTACATTATTCCATTTAGTTGCTTATCATTTTAAGTCATTATGTCAACGCTATTCAACAAATACAGTATTAGCGGTGACAATTTTGTTCAACTCAAAAGCCATTTATGAGGTCACAGTTCACCAAAAACATTAGTAAAAATACAGCACCTTTTGATACACTTCCTCTTGCCAATCTCCACCATTTGCTGTCGTAGCTAATGGCACTGAGGTGGGGTCCAGCATGCGATTTTGTAATCTAGTCTCCATAATCAGCATATTCAAACATATCCTCCGTGAATATTCAGACTGAAAACCAAATAAACTACATGATTTTAGGTCCAGACCACTAGGCGTCCCCCACCAACCGGTCCCTATTTTTAGGTCCATAAGGGCAATACCTTACGGTAAACGACAAACATAATATTGATTCCTTAAAAGAACTACAAAAGCAAAAGGGCAATAACCAAACACTACAAAACTACTTATATAATTTAAAGAACAGAGCAAACCTGGGTTGTGGCAGCAGTATAAACCTCCTTTTCAACCCGCTCTGCTATCTTCTTAAGTTCCTGTAGTCTAGCATATCTATAGAAAGGAAGATATTTCCTCAAGGTATCCATTCTACACAATGTCAGCCAAAACAATGCAATTATTAAACACAAATCTCAGATTAAAAAAACATAATTTCAGAAAATAAAGTGTATTGAACCAGTAACAAGCAATTGACACTCAAGCAGGTCACAAAAAACCAAATATAAAGCACAAATTAATAAATGAATAATCAAACGCACATACCCAGAGAAATCCCACTTAGGCTATGGGGTGTGGTAATGCCTTCCCCCTTCTTCCTCCAAGTCCACATCAGCGCCACATCACTCTCCCATTCCACCTCACCATCCTCCCCCAAACACGGGGTGTGGTTCCCCCTTTCCCCTTCCATTTTTTTTATATTTTTTATTTAATGTATTTTATTTATAAATAACATTTTTTATTCGTTTAATGTATTTTATTTAAAATAAATACGAAATTTTTTTATTAAAATTAAACATTTCATAATAATTTTTGCCGTCTCAATCATTGTGTTAACAGAAAAAAAATTACAGCGTTTTCCTCTTCAGATGAAGAACTCATGACAACTATTTTTTTTATAAAGATTATATAGATGGAGTAGAAGAATGTATAAAAGATGGAGAGTGAGAGTGTGGTGGGTTTTATGGTATAAAAGTGAGGCATACATAGGATTTAAAATAAAAATAAAAATTGATTTTTTTCAATAAAATAGCTGTTGATTAACGGTCGAAAACTTAAAAAGTGGAAAAGTTGGCATCGGGGAGATCGGGGGAGGATTCCCGTGTGCACGGAAACTTGGTCGGGGGCGATGTTGATGCCTCTTCAGGTCCCCGAGGTGGTTCCCGTACCCACACCCTACCGTCTTATAGCAACCTAGTGTCATGAACTATGACCCCTTTACAGGCGCCTACCACCCCCTACCTAATCTACTCGAAAAATCTTATTTTTTTTACAAAGTATACGAATATGAATAACATATAGGGTATATTTGGCATGGAGCTTTTAGGAGCTTTAAGCTTTTAAGAAAAAGCTCCTACTTAATAAAAAGCTTTGTTTGGTTAAAGCAGCTTGAAGCTTTTAGGTTATGAGCTTGAAGCTTTTGGTTGAACGCTCCTACTAGGGGTATGTTTGGCAAAGTAGCTGGTGGCTGGAAGCTGGTAGCTGGTGGCTGGTAGCCAATAGCTGTAAATTTTTAGATATATTTGGGGTATGTTTGGCAAAAGTAGCTAGTGGCTGGATGCTGGTGGCTGAAAGTTGTTAGCTGTAGTTGGTAGCTAGTAGTTGTAGTTTTTTAGATATATTTGGTGTTTGACAGCGTAGCTGGAACTTTTAATAAAATGTATAAAATGACCAAAATGGACATAACTAAAAATTTAAAAAGTTTATGCATTAAAAAGTTTATTATCTTTAGAGGTTAAAATAGTCATTTTTTCCCTAAAAGCTTGTAGCTCCATCTAAACGCTACTAGTAGGAGCGTTCAACCAAAAGCTTCAAGCTCCTTCAACCAAACAAGGCTTTTTAATGAGTAGGAGTTTTTTCTTAAAAGCTTAAAGCTAGAAGCTCCTAAAAGCTTCATAGTAACGTTTAGAATGAGCTACAAGCTTTTAGGGAAAAAATGACTATTTTAACCTTTAAAGATAATGAACTTTTGAAATTTTTAGTTATGTTCATTTTGGTTATTTTATATATTTTATTAAAGCTCCAGCTACTCTACCAAACAGCAAATATATCTAAAAAACTACAGCTACAGCTACTAGCAACCACTACATTTGCCAAACATACCCATAGTGTGAGTAAGGAAAAACAGAAGAAAATTGCCAAACATACCCATAGTGTGAGTAAGGAAAAAGAGAAGAAAAATATTATAATAATTACCAATCAATCATAATAATAGCCTACCGGATTAGGATCAAATACAAAAGATCCTAATTGTAAGAAGTGCAAGAAGGATTTATAGAGTGACAAATGTTCAATAACCTAAAAAAAAACCACTACACAAAAAACCCACTAAAAAAAAAAACCTTAAACATCCATCACCACCAAAAACCTAACCCCCCCCCCCCCCCCCACATCACCCACCCAAAAAAACAAAAACAAAAAAAACTTTGGTTATTGGACACTTGTCACTCTATAAATCCTTCTTACACTCTATAAATCCTTCTTACACTTCTTACAATTAGAAGTCTTTGTAGAATAACTTGACCCATAGGTTACTGATAACAAGAAAAGTATAAGTTGATACATCTTGTTGACGATCCTTTCCCGTTGCAGTTCACACCTCCAATCATCACCAGATTCCATGGTGACGTCACCACTTGCACCCTCATTACTCGTATCCACCCATATCTTCTATTTGATGATTGATTTTCAATCCTATTGTTTGTGACAATCTAAAATGAAATTGTTAGATAACATTTTTTTTATAAAATGAAGTTGATGATGTTTATATTTTGCAATTAGATTGAAATAAAAAATAAATCAATTGTGCAAGTGCAATTGAAGAGCTAACAATTTAAAGCCACTGCAAGTACGTACCAGATGGATAAATTAACGGAGTTAGGGTTTAGGTAGTCGGCGCACAGGAAGCAATTGGTGGTAGTCGTTTCTCCAGTGATCGTGTGCAAGGAAGATCGAAGCAGCATTAAACAACAATTTAATAATTATATTTACCCTCCGTTTCTTTTTAGTCGGTCGGTCGGTCGGTCGGTCTGCATATAAAACTAAAAACAAAAAATAGACAATAAAAAATATGGGATTTGCCTTGCCTTGCCTTGCAAGTTGCAACTCAGCAAAATTTTTATTTTTCCAACTCACTTCTAATCTAATCTGTATTTTTTTTCCAACTGAGTTCTAATTTTTTTTTAAGGGTGACTTTCAATATGTACATGGACCATTGGTCACCTGGATCATAGGGAACATCAACCCGATTCTTATGCACTATTATTGTCACACCTCGATTTCCACGTGTCACCGGTGGGCCCGGTGGGGAGTATCGTGACGTCATGGTTGGCAACGTAATAGTCAAACAACACAATATCAATATGCACAGCGGAAGCAATTTAAAGTATGATACAACCGAATTTATTATTGTAATATCAATTGTCACAATATTCGGAAGTTTATCCACAGAAGGATCGAACATAAAATGGAAACAATAGTTCAACAGACTTTTAGGCATCTTAAGCTTGCGAGACTTCTATTGATGCTAAGGAGACATATCCAGCCAATTTCGTATAGTACCTGCATTTAGCCTTTTTGGAAAATACGTCAGTTTACACTGGTAAATACATTCAACTGACTCATTTTGGAAAAAGAGTTTGTAAATCGTTTGAATGCACGTGGCACAAAATATCTTGACACATTGATTAAAATGCACAGAGGCAAAATTAATCTTTTTAACTTGGGAGAATTATTTAATATTATAATCTTGTGAACGATTTACATGTTACTTATGCGTTCAGTAGCCCGGAACGTATCCGGGTTAAAGATCAATAGACACACCACTTTAAGTGAGTTATACACGGGAGTACGCCTACACCCCGTGCTCAGGTCGTGGCCATCTCGTAAGATGATGCCAGGGATATCCGGGACATGGTCATTAACCCCCCAAAGGCTGTAAAGTAAACAAATCTGTTTAAAACGAGCCGATCAAATTATTCAACTACCCACTAAGCGTGGAGATTTGATGCCCGATCAAGCGGTACGCTATGTACCGTAACCCAAGCCCGTATAGGGAAAATAAGTTAAAAGTATTTACCTGAGCTAAATATAAATTCAATCCCAGCCGTATATCAAATCAGCAAGTACAGATAGCTTTTACTGGGCTCCTAATCTGGAACGAAGGTTTTTAATAACCTATTAGAATCCTAACGGGTCTTTAATTAAGCTTAAGCTTAGACCGGCTAGTTTCAAAGATACGGTTCGTACGCACGATTAAGCGAAGACCGGATAGAATGTGATTTAGACCCGACAAGTTCGGAGACTTGTTTAATATGGGTTTATTATTCACATTCTGGATTTTTGAGATAAAACCGATAAGGTTTGACCCGTATCGGCTAATTTATGTAAACTTGTTACATAAACCGAACCGAACGCGAAATAAGCGTAACGGGTATCCGTAAGAGCCATATACAGGTTTCCTAAGTTAATATGCTTCAAATATGTTGTGACATCAGTAGGATGTCTTTCATTATGCCCCAAACTAATTTAAACATAAACTATGCCCCGTAGGGGTAGTTTGGTCATTTTAAAGGTTGTAAAAGAGTTTAAATGTTTAACTGAGTTACAGGTCTGATGTAAACAGCAAACCTACTGACTTTGATGAGTTATAACAGTAGGCTAAAGCATATATGTGAATTTTATCATCTTTAACCAAACTATGCCCCGTAGGGGTATTTTGGTAATTTCACATAAGCCGAAAGCTCAAAAACGAAGTCTGAGTTAATCAACCTTTGCTTATTGTTAAAATATCATAATTTGCCTCATATATCAGTAGGTATCAACCCGGGTATGCTCAATATGATTTTAAAACATACTATGCGTTAAAAACGCTAAATAAGGCGATTAAAATCCATTTCCGGGTTCGATACTTAAATCTAATATTTTTATATTTCCATAAGGCTTAATATAATTTATTTATCATATGTGATCAGTAACAAAACGTTTGGAGTCGTTTAGATAGGTAAAACTCATTTTATGGCCCGTAAGGGCAAAACCGACAATTACCGGATTAAGCCTACGACTACTAGTTATGCTCAGCCTAAAATTAATTAAAAATCTTTAAAAATCCCAAAATAATATATTACATCAGTGGGTATTAAGTTTGATACCAAAAGGTAGGCTTAACTAGGCTATACGCTAATTACGCCGTTTTATTAACATAAAGCTTTAGATTTGCGATATTGAGCATAACTCTTAATCTACAAGTCAAACTGATGTCAAACTTTGCATACAAGTTTATATATCAGTAACTAAGGTTTTTACACTTTTACATTTTCATAATTCACGTTTTAAGGTAATAAGGGCATAACGGTCAACATATGAGCAATTAACGGAAATATGCATATTAATTGGATAACTAGTGAACCAAGGTGTATAATCACAGAGGGTTGTTCTAACATGTAACCTAATCCAATTTAAGCTCTGAGGCATTTCTAAAACATACCTAAACGGGTCAGAACTGAAAGTCAAAGTGAAAGTCAAACTATGTGACTTTCGGTTCCAAACCGGGTCAAAACAGGAAATAGTCGGGTTGAACATGTTCGGACGTGTTCTTACACTTATTACTAAGTTATAACAATGATCAAACAGGTTATATATGTTCTAGATAGCTAATTATGCATAAATGACATTTTAAGCATCCTGTTGACTTTTTACTTAAAAGTTTGACCCGACTTTTGACCTGGTTAGAGTGGTGATCAGGGGAAACCCTTTTGAGGTTTTATTACCCACATAAATACCAACTCATAACTACTTTTAATTCGAGATATAACTGAGCCATTATAGACTAATCTCGAAGTCAAACCGTAATTACGACGGTTTGACTTTTAGCTAATTAACCAAGCTAAACTCAAGTAAAGAAGGATTAGAACACTTACTGAAGTCCTAAGCTTGATTAGGAAGGACTTGGGTCTGCTTTGAAGCTCCAGAAGGCTCCTCAATTGCAGAATGAAGGTGTGAGGAATGAGTTGAACAAGTGTGGCCTTTTATAGTGAATTCAAGCACCACAATGTGTTGACAACAAAGTCTAGCACACACCACAATCTTCTCACACGTGTCCTAGATGCTTAGGGGGTGTTTTAGGGGTCAAGGGATGTGGAGAATCGAGTTAGAATCGCTCACAAACGCAAAGGCAGACAAGCACCCACGAAATTCGGAGCTGGCTGGTCAGGTAGGGCAGTCGCGTAGCGCGACTGCATGAGTCCCTGAGCTCGCGCTACGCGAGCTTGTAAGGCCAGAAAACATCAATTTTCATGAATTGCAATTTTAGTCCCTGACTCTTCAAACTTTGTAAAGACACTTGTTTCTTGCAATTTGAGCCCTCGTAATTGACGTATAAGGGCTTCAAGACATTTACCTACTTTGATTAGTCCTCGATTAACTTTATTGTTACCCGAAAAGGCCTAATTTTCAATGTTGACGCTTTAACCCCTCGCACACGAATTTGATCACAACTTGCTCATACGTTAACGAAACTTTATGAAATTTTAATCGTGCATTCTAGTGATCATAATTTACCGTTACAAAGCTTCGGGTTTGGCAAAAGGTCACTCAGAGGTATAAATTAAACATGTTGACACATTTAGCCCCTGTAGTTTGTAATCTCTCACTTTTAGCTCCGTATGATCCATGATTTATTCGTTTGAAGGTATGAGCACCATGTAGGGTTAATGTACATTATATTTATTCACAGTTGACACTTAGAATACGTATATTCACATATTTTCCATGATTGTCAACTTTAGTCCTTCTATAATATTTCTTTCACACGTTTAAACATTTGACACGTGTCTACACATTATAGGACGTGAATTTTCGAGGTGTTACATCCTCACCCTCTTAAAATAAATCTCGACCCGAGATTTACTGAAATAAGTAAGGGTACTTTTCCTTCATCGTGGATTCAACCTCCCACGTATACTCGGGACCTCTACGGGCATCCCATTTGACCTTTACGATAGGTACATGCTTCCTTCGAAGCTTCTTTACCTGTCGATCTTCAATCGACAAAGGTTTTTCCACAAACTTTAAGCTCTCATCTATATGCACATCTGTATGCGGTATTACCAGTGATTCATCAGCGAAGCACTTCTTCAGATTGCAGATGTGGAACACACTGTGAATTCCACTGAGCTCTTCAGATAAGTTTAACTTATAGGCAACTGACCCGATACGTTCGATAACCTCGAAAGGTCCTATGTATCTCGGGCTTAGCTTGCCTTTCTTACCAAACCGCATCACTCCTTTCCAGGGTGACACTTTAAGTAGGACTTTGTCATCTACTTCGAAGTGAAAATCCTTACGCTTAGGATCAGCGTAACTCTTCTGCCTATCTCGGGAAGCTTTGAGACGGTCACGAATCTGGACAATCTTGTCCGTCGTTTCAAACACTATCTCTGGTCCTGATAATTGGACGTCTCCAACTTCTGCCCAACAAATGGGCGATCTACACTTTCTACCGTATAATGCCTCAAAAGGCGCAGCCTTAATGCTGGTATGGTAGCTATTGTCGTAGGAGAATTCGATTAATGGTAGGTTCTTATCCCAACTACCACCCAAATCGGTCGCATATGCACGTAGCATGTCTTCCAACGTTTGAATAGTACGCTCACTCTGACCGTCAGTCTGAGGATGATAAGCCGTACTAAAATTCAAACGTGTGCCCAAAGATTGTTGGAAACTTTTCCAAAATGTAACGTGTATCTAGTATCTCGGTCAGAGATTATAGACACAGGTATGCCATGTAAGGCTACAATCTTATCAACGTATAACTGGGCTAACATGTCGGAGCTATAAGTCTCCTTGATGGGTAGGAAATGAGCTGACTTAGTCAGTCCATCAACTATAACTCATATTGTATCATTTCCTTTCCTTGTCTTGGGTAACTTGGTAATAAAATCCATAGTTACCATTTCCCACTTCCACGTAGGAAGTTCAGGCTATTGTAGCAAACCTGATGGTTTCTGATGCTCGGCTTTGACTTGCGCCCATGTCAAGCATTTAGTTACATAGGTGGCCACAGACTTCTTCAAGCCTATCCACCAATAGTTTGCCCTTAGATCCTGGGTAGCTGATGGCAATTCTTAATCGTTGCCTAATTAGGGTTGCGGCATGTATGCATAAGCAATATGAACCGTCTTTCTTATTTAATAACATAAAACTCTCAGAATATTGAGTCAGGCTATATGAGCCTATGTCTTAAAACTTACTCAATCAAGGTTTCGATTATTCCATAATCAATATGGAGTTTTCACAATACTCCTTCCCACAGCGGGATACAAATCTTAATTCTACCTGCCTTCCAGGAGGTAAGCAGGGAAAACTTATGAGAAGATAATCAAGATGCAAGAAGGCTACAGAGATTTTCTATATCTCAGGCTCCAGTTCATCCATCAATGCTCGTGATAAAAGTGACACATTTATGTTATAAGTCCACGAATTCCTTATTCGGGAACATTTACTTGGAAAAATTTCCATTTTGGATATCTTCTTTGAATACTACTAGTCGACTTTAGTACAATATGATCATTGGGATATCTTAGGGGTTCCATGTATTAAACCTCCATGCTGATCAGACATGGAAATAATCTATGGGACACACTAGGATACGCCAATCCTCATATGACACTTTTATCAAACATAGTTTGGCATTCGCAGGCGATGGAAAACAATGAGAAAAATAATTAAAATAACATATGTTGTCGTACTCTATGCAAAGAAAGAGTGCTCTAGATTTTCGGAAGGATTCCTTGTCGATTTCGAAGAATCGTTTACTAAGGTTTTCTTGGTAGTTATACCTTGTGGATGATAAAAAAAAATTTGCTAAGTTTATGGTTCATGAAGATTTATTATTGCCTGTATTAAAAACAGGACCCTTAGCAGAAATTATCATTGATAAATGATAAGGAAGTTTATTGTACAAGTGCTTATAATTAATCAATAATGGAAGTTTCACAAACTAGGCACCTAGCTCAGTTGGCTAGGCGCGCGAAAGGGTGCGGCCTAGACCTAGGTTCGATTCCGGGGACGGCCAATTCCACCATTTTTTTATGTTTAATATTAATTACTCGTACAGATACCTGTAATTATGAGGGTTGTCTCATAAGGAGTCTTGATAATTAATTTCTTCTTATCACCCACAATATAGGCTTAATTTTTTTTTTTTTTTTTTAAGGCAACCATCGATCCTTATCACTATATGGAGTCCTTATATTTAAGGGATCTAGGACATCGGAAAAATGATTCCTAATGGATATAAAACATCCATCTAATAACGCTGAAGCAGTCTCTGAGGTATACAGGCTTCTTACTGAACTTTCGTTGCTTTTTATTAAGCCTGTACTTGCTCTCTTCCTCAGGTTTCTGGGAGTTATCCTCCTTCTTTGGTTCATCCTTCATATTTGAAGCGTGAACATAGCTCTCCTCATGAGCAATTAAACATAGTTTCTAATGAGATTTAGAGTGAGAAGCATTCGGCTCTTTGGATTGTCTCATGACCTTTTTCCCATGATCTCTCCAACTGCTGCGTCAACCACAGCTTGGAGATTAACTCCATCAATATTGAGGTTTACGTTTGCAGTTTTATTAACTTTCGTCGCATTAATAGTATTGCGACTGTCGTCTACCTCCTCCGAGTTTTTGATACTCGAAACTTGGTACTAATCACCAAGATTTAACAATTATTAGTCATCATCCTGATGACCTGACTTAGATTAGCCACGGCATTCATAATCCGTATGGGCTAGTCCGTTCTGAACATTCTTAATGAATGCTTTTTGAATGTATATCTATTACATTTTGCTTAGGTCACAAAAGGACTATCAATGGCATTTAAGATTTGGAGCGAGTCCAATACCTGCTTGACAGGGGACCATAATGTCACAACTGTCTTTGTCACAAGGACGATTATAAATAGCTCAAAAGGCTTGCCTTACAAGACCTTTATTATATGTATACACATAGGGCATAGAAGCCTGTCTCGATGGACGTAGAAAGATATGGCATAAAGCCTAGTCACGAAGGACATAAATGATTATACGGCACGAAGGCCTTGTCGTAACTGTCATTTAGATATGGCACAAACGGCCTTGTCATAAGGACATTTATCAAAATCTGGCACAAAGGCATGTCTCCAGGAATGTTAACATTTTAATATGTTAGCTTGTCTCGAATGACAATTTATAGCACATAGGCTTGTCATGAATGACTTTAAAACATGACTCGATGGTCTATCATCAAGGACCTTAATTTATTAGCCGCAATCTTATTAGATTAGGGCTTCAAGGTTTGAACGTGGTTCTTCACCTTTGGACAGGGAGTCATAGACTACAACTGTCATCGTCTTTGAAAGACGATTCCTTTGGCAGAAAGGTAAGCCAATTCAACATCACTATGGATGTTTATATATAACCATCGTATTTAATGATATTAGTCATGATCACATCGATCATATTGACTATTAGGTTTGGGTATAATCACACCATTTTGAACAGGGGATCATAAAGATCACTACTATCTTTGTCTTACCGATACTAAAATAAAGTATAGCCCGTAGGCATTTCATCACGAGGGATGTTAATATTATGATCATCATACTGATGATACTAGTCAAGATCGCAACGAGTATAGACTATGGGATTTGAGTATAGCTCACCCCCTTGGCAAAGAATCACAAAAGATTACAATTGCCTCGTCTCAATTGGACAACATAATATAGCCCTTAGGCAAAACATCATTAAGGATGTTAAAATTTTTAATCATCGTATTGATGATTTTTGTCATGATCGCATTGATCATATAGACTATTAGGCTTGAGCAGAGCTCACTACCTTGCACAGGGAATCGTAAATATCACAATGTCTTTGTCACACATGGACAATATAACATGGCTCTTAGGCGAAACATCATTAACGGATGTTTATCATAGGTTCATTCTATTAGGTGATATAAGTCATGATTGCATTAATCATATTGACTATTTGGCTTGAGCATAGCTCACCACCTCAGACAAGGAATCATAAAGAAAACAATGTCAATGTCCCAAATGGACAATATATTATAGCCCGTAGGCAAAGCATCACTAAAGGATGTTAAATAATGTGATCATCGTATTAGATGATATTAGTCATGATCGCATTGATCATATAAACTATTATGTTTGGACATAGTCCAACATTTTAGACAGGAGGTCAAAGACCACCACTGTCGTTGTCTTAACGGACAACAAGTTTAGCCCGTAGGCACTTCATCACTAACGGATGTTTATAATATGATCATCTTATAGAATGATATAAGCCATGATTCCTAAATCACTAGGCTAGATAAGGGAATGGAAAGAATCCAATATAAGGACGACTGTTGTGATTTTCTCGAATCACATTTGTCAAGAGTGCTAACACGTTCATAGGTGTTAACAAGTATTTGAATCCCTCGAGTAGGTTTCACCATCCTGGCCGCGTAGGCTAGGTTTCACCTTTAAGATTCCCTTTTTACAAATGCATACTGACAGGGAAGGAAGGATATTTATTTTATTCAGGATTTTTATCATAAGTTCTAATTTATAAGTTAATACTAGCACAAATGGCCTAGTCGCGTAGACAAGTTTAATTTATAAGCCATGATTTCGGAGAATCGAGGCATTAAGGTTTGAATCAAAGTTCATTACCTTTTTCTTGACAGGGTGTTGTAGGCTACCACTGTCTTTTAGTCTCAGAGGACATTAACTATAGCCCGTAGGCACTTCCCTTCTAAGGGATGTTTATTACAGAATTGCCCCTTAGGGAATTTCATTAACCATGGTAAACAGAGACCATATTTGGTTAATTTATTAATCATTTATATTTAGGATTTCCATTATAATTTATCCTAATTATAAAACATTAACAGTTTTATTAGTGGCTCCCAATGGCCTGGTCACATGGACATTTATAAATTATAAGCTTATGATTTCAGAGAATCAAAGCAACAATAACAGTTTTATTTAATAGCACAAAAGGCCTAGTCACAAGGACAATTTTTAAATTATAAGCCATGATTTCAGAGAATCAAGGTCTTTAAGTATATTAGCTCAACTGGCTTAGTCACAAGGACATATATAATTTATAAGCTATGATTTCAGAGAATCAAAGCATTTGAGGTTTGAACCTAGTTCATTACCTTTATCTGACAGGGAGTCATAGCTACCACTGTATTTTGGCTCATGTAGAAATAAGCAAGGCCCGTAGGCACTATATTACCACGTATGGTTAAAATATGATCATCTTAATTGATGACGTAAACCCAGGATTCAGGGATCATTAAACTGGGTTAGGAATCTTTTGAAGAATCCTATATAAAATGACGTGTGTGATTTTAAATGAATCACATCTGCCAGGAGTGTTAACATGTTTTAAGATGTTAACAGGGAATTGAATCTTTTTAAACAGGTCTTACCATCTTGGCCCGGTCTTATATTTGACCCAAGGCTAGGTTTCACACTTAAGATTCTTAATTAATGATTTGAATCTTTTTAACAGGTCTTACCATCTTGGCCCGGTCTTATAATAATTGACCCGAGGCTAGGTTTCACACTTAAGATTCTTAATTTATAATTAACGCAGAACAATTTTTAAATTGAGGTGTAAATATGGATCTGAATCTAAATTGCGGAACTGCCATCTTGGCCGGTCTTAATATGACCCGAAGCTAGGTCTTGCCCTTTTAGATTTTGCCATTTTATTATAATGGTAGATCTTGCAAAAAGGAAATATTATTTTTCCATTTATTTAATATTTCTTATTTAGAATGAAAGTTTAAACTTAATCATTCCATTATATAAAAATAAAAGTATAAAGTTGCCCTAAGCGGGACTTAAAAGGAATAATGTCGTCCTCGAAGGGACTGAAAAGGTAAATATGTCCTTATAAGGACTATTGAGGAAACGATCTTCAGCAAAGGAGTTTCTTCTTCATTCAATTCTTGAAGGCTTTCTCCTTGGTCGCACGTTTCATCCTGGTCGCGGTACGAAGCTCAGCATTTCAAGGCTCCAGATGTGGAGAATTCTTATTACAGCTTCTTCGCTTGGCGACGTATCCAATATATAAAAAAAAAAATTTGGAAGCAAAACTTCAAGATTAGGATTGAGAATATTCCTAAAGTTAAGTCTAGACTCAGAAGTTTAGAATTGTGCAATTGTGTAACTGAGATTAAACACTAAGGCTAGTGTTTAATTCACTCAGTGTTGGCTCTGATACCAACCTGTCACACCCCGATTTCCACGTGTCACCGGTGGGCCCGGTGGGGAGTATCGTGACGTCATGGTTGGCAACGTAATAGTCAAACAACACAATATCAATATGCACAGCGGAAGCAATTTAAAGTATGATACAACCGAATTTATTATTGTAATATCAATTGTCACAATATTCGGAAGTTTATCCACAGAAGGATCGAACATAAAATGGAAACAATAGTTCAACAGACTTTTAGGCATCTTAAGCTTGCGAGACTTCTATTGATGCTAAGGAGACATATCCAGCCAATTTCGTATAGTACCTGCATTTAGCCTTTTTGGAAAATACGTCAGTTTACACTGGTAAATACATTCAACTGACTCATTTTGGAAAAAGAGTTTGTAAATCGTTTGAATGCACGTGGCACAAAATATCTTGACACATTGATTAAAATGCACAGAGGCAAAATTAATCTTTTTAACTTGGGAGAATTATTTAATATTATAATCTTGTGAACGATTTACATGTTACTTATGCGTTCAGTAGCCCGGAACGTATCCGGGTTAAAGATCAATAGACACACCACTTTAAGTGAGTTATACACGGGAGTACGCCTACACCCCGTGCTCAGGTCGTGGCCATCTCGTAAGATGATGCCAGGGATATCCGGGACATGGTCATTAACCCCCCAAAGGCTGTAAAGTAAACAAATCTGTTTAAAATGAGCCGATCAAATTATTCAACTACCCACTAAGCGTGGAGATTTGATGCCCGATCAAGCGGTACGCTATGTACCGTAACCCAAGCCCGTATAGGGAAAATAAGTTAAAAGTATTTACCTGAGCTAAATATAAATTCAATCCCAGCCGTATATCAAATCAGCAAGTACAGATAGCTTTTACTGGGCTCCTAATCTGGAACGAAGGTTTTTAATAACCTATTAGAATCCTAACGGGTCTTTAATTAAGCTTAAGCTTAGACCGGCTAGTTTCAAAGATACGGTTCGTACGCACGATTAAGCGAAGACCGGATAGAATGTGATTTAGACCCGACAAGTTCGGAGACTTGTTTAATATGGGTTTATTATTCACATTCTGGATTTTTGAGATAAAACCGATAAGGTTTGACCCGTATCGGCTAATTTATGTAAACTTGTTACATAAACCGAACCGAACGCGAAATAAGCGTAACGGGTATCCGTAAGAGCCATATACAGGTTTCCTAAGTTAATATGCTTCAAATATGTTGTGACATCAGTAGGATGTCTTTCATTATGCCCCAAACTAATTTAAACATAAACTATGCCCCGTAGGGGTAGTTTGGTCATTTTAAAGGTTGTAAAAGAGTTTAAATGTTTAACTGAGTTACAGGTCTGATGTAAACAGCAAACCTACTGACTTTGATGAGTTATAACAGTAGGCTAAAGCATATATGTGAATTTTATCATCTTTAACCAAACTATGCCCCGTAGGGGTATTTTGGTAATTTCACATAAGCCGAAAGCTCAAAAACGAAGTCTGAGTTAATCAACCTTTGCTTATTGTTAAAATATCATAATTTGCCTCATATATCAGTAGGTATCAACCCGGGTATGCTCAATATGATTTTAAAACATACTATGCGTTAAAAACGCTAAATAAGGCGATTAAAATCCATTTCCGGGTTCGATACTTAAATCTGATATTTTTATATTTCCATAAGGCTTAATATAATTTATTTATCATATGTGATCAGTAACAAAACGTTTGGAGTCGTTTAGATAGGTAAAACTCATTTTATGGCCCGTAAGGGCAAAACCGACAATTACCGGATTAAGCCTACGACTACTAGTTATGCTCAGCCTAAAATTAATTAAAAATCTTTAAAAATCCCAAAATAATATATTACATCAGTGGGTATTAAGTTTGATACCAAAAAGTAGGCTTAACTAGGCTATACGCTAATTACGCCGTTTTATTAACATAAAGCTTTAGATTTGCGATATTGAGCATAACTCTTAATCTACAAGTCAAACTGATGTCAAACTTTGCATACAAGTTTATATATCAGTAACTAAGGTTTTTACACTTTTACATTTTCATAATTCACGTTTTAAGGTAATAAGGGCATAACGGTCAACATATGAGCAATTAACGGAAATATGCATATTAATTGGATAACTAGTGAACCAAGGTGTATAATCACAGAGGGTTGTTCTAACATGTAACCTAATCCAATTTAAGCTCTGAGGCATTTCTAAAACATACCTAAACGGGTCAGAACTGAAAGTCAAAGTGAAAGTCAAACTATGTGACTTTCGGTTCCAAACCGGGTCAAAACAGGAAATAGTCGGGTTGAACATGTTCGGACGTGTTCTTACACTTATTACTAAGTTATAACAATGATCAAACAGGTTATATATGTTCTAGATAGCTAATTATGCATAAATGACATTTTAAGCATCCTGTTGACTTTTTACTTAAAAGTTTGACCCGACTTTTGACCTGGTTAGAGTGGTGATCAGGGGAAACCCTTTTGAGGTTTTATTACCCACATAAATACCAACTCATAACTACTTTTAATTCGAGATATAACTGAGCCATTATAGACTAATCTCGAAGTCAAACCGTAATTACGACGGTTTGACTTTTAGCTAATTAACCAAGCTAAACTCAAGTAAAGAAGGATTAGAACACTTACTAAAGTCCTAAGCTTGATTAGGAAGGACTTGGGTCTGCTTTGAAGCTCCAGAAGGCTCCTCAATTGCAGAATGAAGGTGTGAGGAATGAGTTGAACAAGTGTGGCCTTTTATAGTGAATTCAAGCACCACAATGTGTTGACAACAAAGTCTAGCACACACCACAATCTTCTCAGACGTGTCCTAGATGCTTAGGGGGTGTTTTAGGGGTCAAGGGATGTGGAGAATCGAGTTAGAATCGCTCACAAACGCAAAGGCAGACAAGCACCCACGAAATTCGGAGCTGGCTGATCAGGTAGGGCAGTCGCGTAGCGCGACTGCATGAGTCCCTGAGCTCGCGCTACGCGAGCTTGTAAGGCCAGAAAACATCAATTTTCATGAATTGCAATTTTAGTCCCTGGCTCTTCAAACTTTGTAAAGACACTTGTTTCTTGCAATTTGAGCCCTCGTAATTGACGTATAAGGGCTTCAAGACATTTACCTACTTTGATTAGTCCTCGATTAACTTTATTGTTACCCGAAAAGGTCTAATTTTCAATGTTGACGCTTTAACCCCTCGCACACGAATTTGATCACAACTTGCTCATACGTTAACGAAACTTTATGAAATTTTAATCGTGCATTCTAGTGATCATAACTTACCGTTACAAAGCTTCGGGTTTGGCAAAAGGTCACTCAGAGGTATAAATTAAACATGTTGACACATTTAGCCCCTGTAGTTTGTAATCTCTCACTTTTAGCTCCGTATGATCCATGATTTATTCGTTTGAAGGTATGAGCACCATGTAGGGTTAATGTACATTATATTTATTCACAGTTGACACTTAGAATACGTATATTCACATATTTTCCATGATTGTCAACTTTAGTCCTTCTATAATATTTCTTTCACACGTTTAAACATTTGACACGTGTCTACACATTATAGGACATGAATTTTCGAGGTGTTACAATTATCACGACTCGCCCGAAAAATTCTACTTCACAAGTCATCTCGCAAGAGTTTTGACTTGGTCCACCTGGGTCGAATGGGGTGTTGTTCGACTCATTCTCTTTTGCCCCGTCCTTTGGTAAATAATTATTGAAATTGAATTGGCCATTAACCTTTTGGACAAAAGCACGTGATTCTTCAAATTTTACTTCACCTTCATCAAAAATTGTTGTTTGTATAAGCCCATCACACTTAATTACTACTTCATGCAATTTAACAAAATCCATGCAATCACCATACACATTGGGGCCCACTATAATATTTTGATTCTCCACCACATTTGAAAAAGATGACGGTTGATTAATATCCAAAATATCCTCATTGGTATCTTTTATTTGAATTGGAGTATTTGAAAAAATAGATAGAGATTTCATATCTTTACTTGCCTTATTTATTGAGGAAACAACGAACGATTCCATGATTTGTGGCGCAACATCACCCGTAACCTTAGCAACATTACCAGAAACCATCGCATTACCGCTACCCAAAGCCACTGTGCCGTTACCGGTAGCCATCGCATCACCATCTTCAATAAGCTTTTCACCCATTAAATACTCATCAAGAATAATAGCAGTCTTCAAATTGTCATCCCTAGCCTCTTTTTCGTCGTCACTTTCGTCCCAAACAATAGTACTCGAATCGTGTTCGTCAGGCGTCAAACTCTCTTGATAGATCGGTTCGTAGAACCGGGGTGGGTGACGACCAAACGGATGCTCCTCTCCGTCGCCACCTTCGTCCCAGACGACGGTGCTCGACTCGGTTTCCGTCTTGCGCATCTCCCGTTGCAACTCCAGATCTCGAACTCGTTGATGGAGTCGTCTGATCTCTTTAAGATCTCGGACTCGTTGTTGGAGCCGTTTGATCTCTTCAAGATCTTGGACTCGTTGTCGGAGTCTTTTGATCTTAATAATATCACGTGGATCACGGTTTCTGATCTCGTTGCCTCGGCCAGCGGATCTACGATCACAGTTTAATCGATCTCCATGAACACGTGAATCACCAATGTTCTTTTCGATGCCTCGGTCGGCGACTCTTCGAACAAGAAAACATTTGCCTTCACGTAGAGCCATTTGAAAACCAAAGCTCTGATACCACCTGATGCAGTTTCGCATGCAATCAAATGGCTCAAGATCAATTGATTAATCAAAGACGATAAATGAACCAAAGGTTCCAAGAACAACGTTCTTTCTATTCAATAATCAACAAAAACTAAGTAAACAATAAACCCTAGATCCCATTTTATAGTTGGGCATTACAATTCAAATAGGAAACTAAATAACAAAATATTAGGAAATTAAAATTCAAATAAATATATGTTATGGTGTTGTATGTTAGGTTTTCATAACCACAAGCCTAATGATTGCGGTTGAGTAACTTCCAACCATCATGTAATTGTAACCGAATGAAAAGCGCTAAAAGAAGCTTCTAACTGAATGAAAATAATTCTCGTTATCAACAATGTCAGCATTGTAATGACGATTTACCTCTTAACTGCAACACTATTCAGGCATGATTGACCTCTTGCACATACCAACCAATCATAGATATGATCATAAAACCAGAGTTGTCAACTGAGCCTAACTTTTAAATCAAACTTCATTTTGGAATTTGAATGTAACAATAAAGAAGGAAAACAGATTTGCACAACATAGACATTGTAGTTTTCTTATGTCATGCAAAACTACAATCGAGCCGGGGGTCTCACTGGAAGCAGCCTCTCTATCCTACGGGGTAGAGGTAAGGCTGTCTACATCTTACCCTCCTCAGACCCTACCTTAGCTTTGCTATTGGTGGGATTTACTGAGTATGATGATGATGATGATGATGAGACATTGTAGTTTTCATAATGTAAACCCAAGACATCATACAATATGAAAGTTTAGATAACCAATTGTCAAGTTTTCATTCATATATGCAAATGTAAAAGCACAGAAGACGTCTATACTTCTTGCTATATTGTTCGTTTGATTGATTGTTCGTTTATGTATATAACCTACAGATATATTGCTATATTGCTGATATAACCTATACATGTGTGGGTGATAAAAACTACACGAACGTACACATGTGTACGTTATATAACCTACATAATATAACACACACATGTAGGTGTTATAATACATATACATGTGTAGGTAGAGGGTACAAAATTAAACATATATGAACAAATCAGTTTAGTGGTTTAGTTTAGAGGTAGTCCCTAATAGATATATGGTAATGAAAGAGGGCGATCGATTATCAGTCCCCCCTTCTATGTATACAATGCCCCCTTAGGATGTAAAACACAAAAAATATATACAATGTAGTTAGACATATTCCATTAACTTGTCTCTGATTACAGAAAGAACTTTCTCTATAAAAACATATATATATATATAGAAAACTAATGTCATAGCATTGAACAATAGTGTATTATGAAACACCTGTATCTGAGGGGTTTACACTATTAGCAGTAGAGTTTGACTGCACAAGATTTTGTGATCTTTTCTCCATGGTGGTCAGCATCTTCACGGCTATCTTCCTTGAATAATCAGACTGCAAAAATATAAGAGATCAAAAAGAATAATCTAAGCACATACATCTTGTTTTTTTTTTATATATATATCTTTTCCCGTGTATGTGTAGGTTTTATAACCTATACATGTGTAGGTTATAAAACCTACATGAGCTTACACACCTGGCTTGGGGCAGCAGTATAAGTCTTCTCTTCAAACCTCACAGCTATTTTCTTAAGCTCCTGTAGTCCCTTGTGTCCAGAGAATGGAAGATGCCTCTTCAAGGTACCCATTCTACACAAGGTCAACACATGTCACTCTAAATAATGTAGATATTTACAGCACAAAAAATAAGAAACTTAAAAGAACAAGAGAACAATACAAGTACATACATTATGTTCACGATCTTTTGTCGTTTATCTGCCTGCAGTTGAGCCCTCCAATCACCAGATTCCATGTCCTTTGTAGTTTTTATCTGCAATCAGATTAAAGAAATACAGGTCATATAGCCTATTGTCTGTAATTGGAAAAAGACTAATATTCCCACTCACGGTTCATAAAAAAACATTAGTAAAAAACTAAAAATACATGATTGCCCTTTAGTTACATATCATTTTAAGTCATACCGTCAATGCTATTCGAATGAAACAGTATTAATTTAAAAAACCCGGAATAAACAAGAGAATGACAACACGGGGATAGTTACACGCAAAAAAGAACTTGTATACATCTTTTAACATTTATTTGATATTTTATGAGTAATGATAATACGATATACCGCACCTTTCGCCATTCTCCGTCATCTGGATTGGCACTCTGAGATGTAGAATCTAATGATCCTACAAAAGGATGAAGTTTCATGCATTAGCTCAATGAAAATATAGTTGAATATTTGAAAGAATATAAAGAGGTACAACAAAAAACCTACTTGATGAAGCCTCTGGCATAGCTCTCTTTTGTGGACATAGCCGTTTCTGCATATCAATCACATTTTGCTGCTGTAACTGTGGATGTGATTGAGCTTGTGTTGGCAACAAATTTGTTGAACTCTGCTGATTCTCTTGCTTAATTCGCATGTTAGTATATTGCATCTTTTGTGTAATGGAAGCCTGTAACTTCATTTGTTTTCCATGTAATTCAACTTGTGCCGGTTGAGAATGTGTTTGTTGCCGTTTCTGTAAAGATTTCGTATGTGGCGGAGGAAGTGCTTGTGCTTGCTGCTGTGGGGCCACTGGCCTACATATATTGATGACTTTAATCATCTGCATCTCGTAAGGACCCAGCATGTCCATATCAATAGGTAATATTTCATGCTTAGGGGTTTGTAAGAATTGCATGAAACGCTCCAACATATTCTTATACGTTTTCAGCCTCTCATGTTGCTCGTTTGTTTTTTGCTGAGGAAGAGAATCAAGCTGGAGAACAAAAGTCAAGAAATAAAATATTTCTTTTGGTTGTCTGCTTTAGCAAGATAACATATTATCTTTAAATGATTTATTTATATGAGCCACTAACATACCTGCTGTAATTTGGAAAGAACTTTCTGCTGAATGTTATTCAAATCTAGTAAATACAGATCCTTCATAGCTTTTATCTGTAATCAGCGATGAAATTTACCCAAAAGATATTTTACGTGACGGATTTTCAGTGCAAAGAAAGCAAAATATCAAGATAATATAACGTACCTTTTGATACGCCTCTTCTTGCCAGTCTTCGCCATTTGGATTGCGATTGCCAGTCTGAGCTATCGAAACTAATGGTACCGAGGGCTTTACGCTATTAGCAGCAGAGTTTGACTGCAGGGGGTCTGACATGGAATCTCGAAATCTAGCCTCCATTTTCAGAATCTTTATGGATATCTTCCGTAAATAATCAAACTGCAAGCCATATAATATTAATGCTTTTAGGTCCCACAATGCATTGCGGTATATGACAAACACGATATCACTTCCTTGTCATATTTTGAAGTGCTTGCATCATTTGTACATAAGAACTTGCAAAATCTTAATTCCACAAAAGGGATCAAAACAAAAGATAAAAAACTACAAACTATAAATTAATTTAAATAACACAACAAACCTGGGTTGTGGCAGCATCATAAGCCTTCTCTTCAAGCCACACAACTATATCGTGCAGTTCCTCGTGTCCAGAGGATGGACGATACCTTTTCAAGTAATCCAGTCTACACAAGGTCAACACATGTCAGTCAAAATAATGAAAATATTTAGCACAAATTTCAGGAAACATCATTTTCTGAATTAGAAGTTAAGAGATATTGGCACACTTAGCAATTGACACTCAAGCAGTTCATCATAACCGAACTTTAGAGCACAAAACGTAATAAATCAAAGAGAATAATATAAGTACATACAACGTGTTCACAATCTTTTGCCTTGTATCTGCTGGCAGTTGAGCCTTCCAATCACCAGATTCCAAATCTAGTAGATACAGATCCTTCATAGCTTTTATCTGTAATCGGAAGAAAAAAGATCACGGTATAGAGCCTGTAGTTGAAAATAGATTTACTTTTCCCACTCACATTTCACCCAAAGAATTAGTAAAAATACATGATTCCCCTTCAGTTGCTTATCATTTTGAGTCGTTATGTCAATGCTATTCAAATAGTACAGTATTTATGGTGACGATTTTGTTCAACTCAAAAGTCATTTATGATGTCAGGTGCTTTCACTGCTTTAAAAGAAATGTAAGATAGTATACACAGCACCTTTTGATACACTTCCTCTTGCCAATCTTCACCATTTGCTGTCGAATCTAACGGCACTGAGGTGGGGTCTGACATGGGAGTTTGTAATCTAGTCTGCATAGTCAGCATCAGGAAGCATATCTTCCGCAAATATTCAGACTGCAAACCAGATAAATTACAACATTTTAGATCCCCTGACATATATGATATCAATTAGTTATCCTAAAGAGTTGCAAAATCTTCATGCCAAAACAGAAAAAAAGGCAATAACTAAAAACTACTTACACAATGTAAAGAACAGAACAAACCTTGCTTGTGGCAGCAGTATAAATCTCATGTTCAACCCTCTCAGCTATTTTCTTAAGTTCTTGTAGTCTCTCATATTTAGAAAAAGGAAGATGCCTCTTCAAGGTAGCCATTCTACACAATTTCAGCCAAGATAATGTAAATATTTATTAACACGTACCTCAGGTATAGGGGTGTTCATCGGGTTTTTTCTTCGGGTTTCGGGTTTTTCGGGTTGGGCTGTTCAAGTTTTTCTCTAGGAAAAATTGACCCGATAACCAACCCATTTAAAGCTCGGGTTTTTCAGGTTTGGGTCACGGGTTTGTTCGGGTCGGGTTGTTTGGTTTTCGGTTTTAGATGTAAAATGAAAAAAAAAAAAAAATTTACAAAATATCACCAAGATTCATATGTTACTTTAAAAATATTATCAAAGTTCAAACATGAATTGATGATATGCTATTATAATATATATAAAAGTCTCAAAACTTAATGTTCCATATATTAAAGACTTCAAACCAAAACACTTCTATAAGAAAAAAACAATAAATGTTCAAGTGTTTTTCGGGTTTTGTGTTCCGGGTTTTTGGCCAGAAAAAGTGACCCGATAACCAAACCTTTTAAAGTTCGGGTTGGTCAGGTTCAGGTTTTTCGGGTATTCACTAATTCGGGTTCGGGTGGCTTTAAATTAGGCTCGGGTTTTGGATAAAAATGATCGGCCCTACACAGGTAGAACACATCAATTCAGAAAACAAAAGTATATAACGTAATAGTTAAAGGGTGGGTTAGTTAAAACTCATTGTCTACGTGACAGTGGCAGTGTCAAAGCGTTATGTCATGGTCTTATATCAATCTATTGGTAGGGTATGTCAGAAAGAGAGGTTGCTCCAAATTACCAATACCAGGGAAAAAGAGAAGAAAAATATTATAATAATTACCAATAATCAATCATAATAATAATAATAGGCTACCGATAACAAGAAAAGTATAAGTTGATACATCTTGTTGACGATCCTTTCCCGTTGCAGTTCACACCTCCAATCATCACCAGATTCCATGGTGACATCACCAACAGCGTCGTTACCGGTATCCATATGTTATATTTGATGGTTGATTTTCTTCAACCAGTCTAAAATGAAATTATTACAAGACAAAAATCAACAAAAATGGATGCTACTACTTTGATAATTTTTCAGCTCAACGCATACATACCAGCCCAATTGTGGGAGTGAGGGTACTTTCGGTAGTCGTAGTTTCTCCGTCTCGGACGTATGATTGCGAATTGTGATCGGGTGGTAAGAAGATTGAAGCGGCACCGCTTTTATTATTATTTATTTATTATGATTGCGAATTGTCGGTGAATTGTACAGAATTACAAGTTATTAACGGTTATAGGTTTTTTTATTTATTATTTATTTATTTTTATTTATGTCTCCTTTTTGGCTTACGTGGCACCGCTTTTGAGTCACCGCCTTTTAGAAGCGCACAAATGGACGATGGAGTGTAGGGACAGATGAGTGTTTCTTTATTTCCTTTTCTAAATTTAAATTCATTTTATACTAGTGGGAATGCCCGCGCGTTGCCGCGAGTCCTAATGTTTCGTTGCGTAACGGATTTCACGTATTTTACCCACTATATGGAGCTATAAACTTGAGGTTTCAAGTGAGTGGTTTCCCTTTATCATTGATTATCGGTGGCAAAACCCTGAGGTATCTTTGACGGCATCGATCGGCGCCAATAACTCACAGTGAAGAAACTGGTTGTAGTTGCCCGCTCACCAATGGTAAAATACTTTCTCGTTTCCATTATTGATCTGTTGATTTGGCCCTACATGAGTATATACCCTAAACACAAATTAGACGAAATCTTTTAACTGAAAATGGATATGTTTACTACAAAGAATTATAGCAAGTTGAGTTTCAATCCACTCCATCTAATGCTCCACGTATTTAGGAACCGATACTTCAGCCGGTTTCTTGATACACTCGATTGGCCCATCCGTACTCGTATCTGAAAACGACAAGATAACTTGGTACAAAATGTCGCATATTTTATAACTTTGACTGGTGAAGAGTATTTAAGCAAGTTACTTTGTTCCGGCTGTCATGTTGGGCATGTTGACTATGTGCGGAACTCAGGAAGAGTACCATAAAGGATGTTCACTTGATTAAAAATATCAACAGCTGCAGATAACAAAGTATGAACAAAACATTAATTACAAAAATCATTAATCATATGCTAATTTACATGTAAAAACCATTGAAGATCGTTACCATTAATTGCCAGTCATTCGTTAAGATCTTCTCTAGGAGGTAGGCGAACAACTTCCATCAAATATCTGCTTCCCAAAGTTGCATCAATGTGTTTTTTAAGCTATGCGTCCTGAATACGTACGTATATCCGAGCACTCTTTTCTGGCCAAAAAGTCTTCTGGTTTCTATAGACACAAGTGTGAAGAGATCATTTGGCACTCCTAATTTGCAAACAAATAATATGCCTTGCAAAACAACTCATACCCATTTCCATCCCATTGCGCCATCAAACCCAACCCAACCTATAGTGATCCAAGTCATGATCCTGTATATAAAGAAATAAAAAATTATCACGAAGAATTACTGATATAATACCTCAAGAAACAACACATAGGAAACAGCAGGTCTTCCGTTCTGAATGTAAACTATGACTCGGAATATGTTGATAGCAGCTGCTGCTAATGGCTCGAGATTGTCTCTGTTCATTATTGAAATGAAAGCCCGGTTATACCCAGTTGGTCCGACAAAGATTAGGATATAAAGGATAGAAATTTTCAACTAATTTAATATGAGTCAATTCAGGTTACGTTTATTCTCTGACGGGTCAAGCAGGTCAAATATAAAAGAGAAAATTGGCAGAAAGAAAATGGTCAAATGGGTTGAAAATCACCAAAATTTTAATGCATTAGAATATAATAAATCACTTTATTTTATTCAGAATAATATATTTTTTTTGAAACCATACACTTCTTATAATCATATATTTGAGACACCGGTTAAAAGTGCTTTGGGTCATCCTGGCCCAACGCGCTGATTCAACTTGTACTAAAAAACCCACGTTGGTTTCAACTTAGAACCATATGATTAAAGTAGTAACATTTGCGAGCCGATTTCGAGCCGAGCTTTGGCTTGTTTAGGCGAAATCAAAGCGAGCTCGAGTCGAGCTTTCACGGGCTCATCCGCTCAATATGGATCACCCTTCTAATGTCACACTGGTACCTACAAGACGTTACATATGGTTCTGATGTCGCCTTGTTTTTTCCTATTAATATTAAAATTTTTAACTCTCTGATGCACATTGTGGGTTCACAAAATTATCTACAAGCAACTACTTACTGGTATACCCCACCAAATCAATTTATAGAATATCCATCTGTAACAAACATAAAATACACAGCTGGGAGGCAGTACATACTGACCGGGGGATAAGCATACTCGATACACAATAATCAGTTAGATAGCTGCTTGTACAACTATTAAGATTAATCTATGAATCTGTTATTCGTCATAATAATCTAATCGGCAAAAGTAAAGATGTACTAACCGGTCATTACCATGAGAATCGTCCACTGAATAAGTATCTCCATCGCTTTGCTACAAAATAATGCAGAAGTAAATGAGGTTGCTCACAAATTCTATATACCATTAGGCTTTGCTACTACATCATCATAAATCTAAGTAATAAGAATGGTGGACATGCTTTAAATCAGAACAGGAAGAATAAAATTTGATACTTACCTAATTCGTCGGAACCTTTTCTGGACATCGTTGTCCCGCTGACTACTGCGAAATTCGTCGGAACCTTTTTCTGGTCAGGCTGGATTTGGTCGATTCAAGTTTGGGTGATATTGTGCCGTTTAAAAAAAAAATAGTCATTTTCGTTCGGGGTTGGAAGGGTATGGAAAAACTAAGTACGGATCAAAACGGGCTAAATGGTGATTTACCTTTGGCAACAAGATTCCTTTCCTTTTGTTGGAGCACTTATCACAAGCAGCTGCACAACATTTACACACCAGTTATATTTCAGAAATGAAAAGAAAGTTCAAAATAAACCCACTTACGAGATAACCCCACAAGTATGTTCATTCTTTCATAGTTTCATATAATTATTTTTTTAATCAAATCCTGAAACTCTATTTATTAATTTAAAATTTTATATAATGAAAAGTGTCATATGATATATTACAAATAATCTAACAACGCCTCGTGTATGGTTGTTTTTAAAAAGTCATTTATTAAACATACATCAGATACTTTATAAATAACTAACACTTAAAGTTTGTCTCTCTACATTCAAGTTTATCTTCTAATTTTGTGAAGGTCTTAGATAAATTTGGCAAAATGGGTGGGTCTAGCTGGTTGCTTATTATGTCAAAACGAGTAATTTTTTTGATAGATTAGCTGGGTTGACTTGAAACACACTGTCCAACTTGATTATTAAAAATATACTCAGTTTATTGAGCAACATGGTACTCATGTGCACTAAAGTTTACATCTTTGTTGGTTAAATTGTTATAAACCCACCTCTTAATAATCAATTCTCATACATTTATATACATAGTTGAGTAGCAGCGCGTTGCAATAGGATCGATGTCCATTAAGTGTATGAACCACTATATTTCAAGAAAGAGTTGGGAGTCAAGATGAAGATATTTTCTTTCAAGTTTGAACACGCATGCACACTTACCTGTCTTTGATGGAAGCCGTCATGGCCATGAAAGCCTGTTCGACACTGGTTGCATCTTTTGCACTTGTTTCCAAGAACGGAATTCCAATTTCATCAGCAAATGCCTGTAAAAAACAACCAAATAATTCATTTAAATGATGTGTTTTAGTACTGAAAATCCCAATTAAGATTTTACCTTGGCTGTTTCGGTTGAAACGACTTTATTTGCAACAAGATCGCATTTGTTTCCAACAAGGATCTTGTTGACATTCTCACTGGCGTAACGGTCGATTTCACTCAGCCACTGCTTAACGTTATTAAAGCTCTCTTGGTCCGTCACATCATAAACCACCTGAACACATACAAAAAAGACACATTACTCGACAACCATGCAAATTGCAATCTTTGACTATTTGTTAAATATCTCTTTTATGGGCAAATAGGTAATTTTGAAGTAAGAAAAACCACAAGTATATCACTTACGATATCAACTAACCTAATTAAATTACCTCATGAACCTTCAAAATGTATAAAAGATGAAAACACTTCATATATCTTAACATGTTTTACAACCCAACCGAACGAGTGGTTTCCAGCGACGTTGAAACTAATGAGAAAACGAAGTATACATGTATAAAACACAATTTCAACTAAAAAGATGAAAACACTTAGATTAGAACATAAAATTGAAAAATTAGGGTTTAGGAAACTGACCGATGACCGAGCTTTGATCAAGTGTACAACCGCCACACACGTGACCCATCGAGCAACGATACAATCGATACAGATCCACCCAACAACACAGATAAACAGATCCAAAAACTCAGCAACCTGCAAACGTAATTCAAAACCAATTGATTAATCGTATAATACATATTACCACTTGATAAACAGATCCAAAAACTCAGCAACCAAAAATCACGACGAGGAAATCTGAAAGACGCCACGATAAAATCAAGCAAGATAGCATAAAACCTGATGAATTCGAATCAAGTTGTAGAGTATCACCACAACCGCCTCCGAATCTCTCCATGAGTTCTTCTTCCACTGGCAGCCCATGAATCCGACCTCAAGCAACATCAGCAGACAAATCCGTACTGCATCAAGGTCCGATAACTGATCAAGAGAGCTATCAAAAACGTTTTTGAGATCCGAAACCTTTACCCTAGCTTGTACATGACCAAATACCCTCCTCCTAAATGTCGTATCCGGCCCCAGTTGCATCCAATGTTGTCTCAAGATACGATAAGGACCGAATCGCATTCCTGTAATGAGGCAAATACCCTAGATCGATTTAGGGTTTGAGAAAAAGAAGTAGGGGAAAAGATATCGATCGGAAACTGAAAGTGAAGCATTTCGGAAACTGAAAGTGAAGCATTCAATTATACATTGAAATCCCCCAATTACCCCTATAGTGTCTTAAAAGTTTGGAGAATTTACAAAATTACCCGCTTTAAGCACCTTGTACATGATGCTTGATAACTTGTATGTATGGTAAAATTACCATCTTGTACATCACTTCTCCTTTTTATAATAGTATAGATATCATAATAACTGGTTTTTGCCCCACCCGCGTTGCGAGGCACTAAGCCGAATATTTTCTCTCTTATAATATGTTCGTTTCTGTTTCAGTTACTTGTACATACTACTCATAACATGATCTCAAAAACAATTACACCGAGTTAACCAATTAAAACAAAACACTACCCTACTTTTGCTAAAAAAAAACTAAAACGATGGAAAGACTATGATTTTAATTTTAAACTGGGGTAAAATTGTAATTTCCAGGACAAATGAGCGTGTGCCAAGCAACTGCCTGACACAAATAAAAATTACACCGGGTCAATCAATTAAAACAAAACACTACCATAGTTTTGTCCAAAAGAAACTAAAACGATCGCATGACTTTAATTTTACACCGCTGGCAAAATCGTAATTTGTCTGGAAAAAAACCAAAAACGATGGCAAAATTGTAAATTTGAACTGAGGGCAAAATCGTAATTTGGCTAGGAGAAAAAAAAGTAAACCAATGGCAAAACTATAAATTTAAACGGTGCAAATCGTAATTTGGTTGAACCAATAAGGGAAGTGTCAGGCAGTTGCCCAGCCTGGCACTATTCCCCTCCGTGTACTTTGTAGGATATATAAACTATTCCCCTCCATGTACTTTGTAGGATATATAAATATAAATAAGTTACGGTTTTGACTCATATGGTTTGATCACTTTAGACCATTCGGTGTGGAGGGACATGAAGAGAGGGTGTTAAACGTCATGTGGCAGTCACGTCAACAAGAGGACGTGGTAAAAAAAGCACGAGATGGTGTTGGGCGTAAAAAAGGCCCCACCTAGTGTTTAAAACAATGGCGTTGACCCTTTTGGTGGATACATGATGAAATTCATAGGTATCATCATTGTCGATTTCAAGTTCTAAACAATGGCGTTGACCCTTTTGGTGGATACATGATGAAGATGATAATTTTGATCCTTATGAAGTATATGGTTAGTTTCTTAATATCAAAATTAACTCCAAGATAACTTTCATTTGATGAATTTAAAAATGAACAAGGCATTGATTTTTTGTTTAATTGCTCCTTTCATCATAGGGAATAACCCTTGTATTTTCTCATTAAAGAACAATCATGGGGGGTGTTTGTGAAAACCTCTGTTAAACAATATGTTGATGCAAAGATGTATTATGTAGACATGATAAATTCGTTTGCATTTTTTTTGTTATTAAGTTGAACTAGTTATTTTCGCCCGCGCGTTGCGGCGGGGATCTAGTGTCTGCAAAACGTGTGCCGACAACAGCAAACAGATATTGAATATCAAAACATAGATAAAAATGACGTAGTAACGATAGTCACTCCGTCATAAAAAACGATTTTAAATAATCTAATATATAATAGTAGTACCCACACGTCATACACGTTGGAAATTTGGTTGTTTTCAGTTCAGGTGTTATGGTACTAACACGTTAAAATCTGGATGAGCTCGATACCGATAATGGCACCGAAAGTACCGATCCCGAAAATCATCGAAATTAGATACCGGCACCGAAAATGCTCGGTACGATACGGTAGGGATGAGCACGGTATAATCTTTAGTTTGCACACAAAATTACACTACAAGCATAAAATGGAAAAAAAAAAAGACCCCATGATTTGAACTTGAGTCTCTTTAAAACACATACAACCACAAAACCACTCCACCATGATCAATAATCTAACTAACTTTGAAGAAAATGGATATATATACACACTTAAAAAGGGTATAGGGGAAAAAAGTCAACAAAAGACTATTCACAAGGTTGTGTTTTTAATTGCTATGATCAGGGACAAAGGATATCCCAAGGAAAAGATAATGTTCCATGACTTCTATCACTTCTTAATTCCCAAAACTAGAATTAATTCCCCCGCGTTGCGACGGGGCATGAAACCATGCCATATAGCACCAAAACCACCGCCAGTGACCACAAATACTGAAGTTGCGACGTGTTAATGCAAAGAAATTATACAAAAACGTAAAACACAAAAAAAAGAACTAATTCGATCTAGGACCCGCACGCTGCGACGAACCTGTCAAACGACAAACGGGAAAAAAAGATAAAAACGTTGAACCACAATGCACGTTGCGCCATGTTAACTCGCAAAATTTAGAACAAATTGTAAAAACAATGAACCACACGCGCACGTTGCGACGTGTTAACTCGTAAAATTTAGAATTAAGCGTAAAACGAAAATGCAAAAGATGAAAAGTATGGGGAATAAAGTTAAAAGTAAAAAGATTGTGAGGTTAAATAGCAAAAGATGAAAAGTTTTGGGTTAAAAGTAAAAAACCAAACTTTGTGAGGTTAAATTAAAAAGATGAAAAGTTATGGATTAAAAGTAAAAAAGTATTTTGTTTTTAAAAAACACCCTAAGCATGAGGTATAAACACCAACATCCCTAAGAAAGTTGCTAAATAAATATTATGTAAATGTAAATGTAAATACGTTTCTGAAGCATAATATTGGCCCGAAGAAATTTCGGCAATGATTCTCGGCAAGATGAAAGAGACTGCTGAAGAATACCTCAGAAAAGAAGTGAAAGATGTTGTTGTAACGATCCCAGCCTACTTTAACGCTTCACAATGTCAAGCGAAAAAGGATGCAAGCACTATTGCTGGATTAAACATCACCCGCATGATCAGCAAAGCCAACAGCAGCTGCGATTGCATACGGTCTAGACAAGAAGTCTGTTATTACTAGGAAGATGAATGTGATCGTGTTTCATTTGGGTAGTGGTACGTTTGATGTCTCTCTATTGACTATCGACGAAAAGGGTGCTTTTGAAGTGAAAGCTGTTGCGACGCATTTAGGAGGTGAGGATTTTGATAACTGTATGGTGAATCATTGCGTTCAGGTGTTTAAGAGAAGATGGAACAAAGATTTGACGACGAATTCGAAAGCATTGGGGAGGTTAAGAACTGCGTGTGAGAAAGCGAAAAGGATTCTCTCAAGCACTACGCAGACGTCAATCGATCTAGATTTCTTGCACGAGGGGATTGATTTTTCATTGAAGTTTGCACGCGCTAAGTTTGAACCGCTGGACATGGACTTGTTCAACAAGTGCATTCAGATTGTGGAGAATGTTTAGATGATGCAAACATGGATAAATCATATGTAGATGAGATTATTCTTGTTGGTGGCTCGACGAGAATACCAAAGGTCCAGTGTTTGTTGCAGGGGTTTTTCAACTCGAAGGAGTTATGCAGGAGTGTGAACCCTGATGAGGTTGCCGCATATGGGGCAGCCGTAATGGCTGCAAATTTAAGTGGCGACAGTCATACAGATTTGTTGCTGTTAGATGTCACTCCTTTGTCACTCGGTGCGGACATGATTGGAAACTTAACGAACATTGTGATTCCGTGAAACACTCCCATACGCAAGTTTATTCTACAACCAAAGATAACCAAACTTTTATAAATATCAAGGTGAAAGAGCAAGATCTACATATAACCATTAGTTGGGGAAGTTTAGAGTTTCTGGAATACCGTGTGCTCCTAAAGGAGTTTCCAATGTGAAGGAAATCTTTGAAATCGATGCTGACGGTATCCATACAGTCACGGCCGAGATATTATCGACCGGTATGACAAAGAAACTGGTGATAACCAATGCAAATGGAAGGCTCTCTTAGGAAGAGATTGAAAAGATTGTAAAAGATGGTGAAAGGTATGAACTTGAGGACTGTGTATACAAGTACAGAGTGGATGCATTTAATGCATTGGAGGAAATGATGTACATCATGAGGTATAGGATCAATAATGACGATATCAAGAAGATAATGCGGCGTTCCAGCTTGAAGAAATTGAAGTGTGCCATAGCTTACACCGCTCGGTGGCTCCAGGACAACCAAGGGGCAACTGGTGATGAACTACGATTCATGAAGGTTAACCTGGAGCTTCTTTGGATGTCACTAGCCTAGCCTTTTCGTTGTAATTCTTTAAACTTTGGGACTTTTATTAAATTGAAATAACTTAGTACTGGATAACACATTGAATTCTCATGTGCGATGAATTGTATTTCAGCTTGGATGCGTTAGTCGTTAGGCTTGTTCCACTCGTACCATAAGGTTATCGTTGTACTTTCATGTTCATGTACATTCTTGTCTTCTTCACTGTAACCAGTGACCATCATGATACTATATGCCTAGGCAGAGTTCTGCAGACCCTTAAAATCATTAGATTGTATATGTAAGGATTAGAGTAGATATCATCCTTACCAAAGGGAGCACCTAAACCCCTTTAAATTAAATAAATTGGTTGGGCTCGGCTCGTTTAAATAAATTGGGGCCTTTTTGGTCAAAATAAAAAAAAAATGTTTTTATTCAATGATTACTATATATGTTAGTACTTTTGTAGCATAATCATTGACCACAAACCCCACCGCCAACAATCTCAAAGCCCAAATTATCTACATATAACTTTTCTTTTTAGAATTTAAGGCCCTAGATAAGTGGGGGCCCAAAGTCTTAGCTTTATTTCACTCCCTCTTAAACCGCCCATAGTTGTATGTTAGGTATAATTGAACGATAAAATACCCACAATCAACAATCTCAACAAATGACCTCTTAACCACAACATTATTTAGGCACGACGAATGTTGTGCACATAACAAGCAATCAAGAACTTTACATATAACCCAAGTGGCCATTCCACAAATGAGCCTAGCTTTTAAAGCAACCTTCAATATGGCAATTGGATTTCCCAATAAATGCAAATACATCTACAGACATAAATATTGCAACTTTCATCACGTACGCCCAGGATATCATACGAGATGAAAGCTTAGATAAGTGATTGATAAGTTCTCGTTGAAATATGCACATGTAACAAAAGAGAAAATAACTACACTTCTTACCACCCAGTGTAGCAGAACTTCAAATGATGATAACAAAATTAGGCAGCTTTCCCAAGATATCATACAATATGAAAGTGCAGTTGTTAGAGCACACTCACTGTATTTTTTATAAACTTATACCTGCAAAAATCATATTTATAAAAATTAACGGCATAACATTGAATGATTGTGTATTATGAAATACCTGGATCTGAGGGTTTACATCATTAGCAGCAGGATATCTAGTCTCCATAGTCAGCATCTTCAAGGATATCTTCCGTAAATAATCAGACTGCAAACAACATAACATACATGATTTTAGCCTTTTAGGTCCCACAATGAAACATGATAGCACTTTCTTGTGTTATTTCAAATCATCTGTACATAAACACTTGCAAAATCTTCATTCCACAAAAGAGAAAAATTACAAAACTATTAATAATATAGAGAACACAACAAACCTGGCTTGTGCACTCAGTATACATCCTCTGTTCAAACTTCATAGCCATTTTCATAAGTTCCTGTAGTCCCTCGGGTCCATCAAATGGAACATGCCTCTTCAAGGTATCCATTCTACACAAGGTCAATGTATGTCAGTCAAACATAATGCAAAAGGTTGGCAAAAATATTAGGAGGATAACCAATTTTTAGAGCACAAAAAATAAGAAATTTAAAAGAAGAATATAAGTACATACATCTTGTTCACGATCCTTTGTCGTGAATCTGCTTGCACTGTAGCCCTCCAATCACCAGGTTCCAAGGTGGGCTCACCAAAAGCATCATTTGCACCCTGAGTAGGCCTCAAATCTAGTAGATACAGATCCTTCATAGTTTTTATCTGTCATGAGAAGAAAAAAAGATCATGGTTATAGAGCCAGTAAATGGAAAAAGATTAGTGTTACCATTCACAGTTCATCAAAAACACTAGTAAAGTAAAAATACATGATTCCCCTTTAAACGCTTATGATTTTTAGTCATAATGTTAATGCTACTCAAACTAATAGTACAACTAGTAAAATTACCCGCGCTTTGCGGCGGGAGTTTGGTCGGCATCGGTTCGGTTCATTACGGTATCGATACGATACCGGCACCCGGTATAACAACCGAAAGAGAAAAACATAAAAATAAAGTTGAAAGAAAATTTTATCGAAGTTTAGTGGTTGTTTGATAACTTTATTAAAGTTTAGGGTGTAAGAACTAACCTGAGTAAACTACAAGGGGTGAGAGTGAAAGATCACTAAATGACAAAAAAAGGATCCGAAATAACAACCGAAAGAGAAAACACAAAAACAAAGTGGAAATCAAAGTTTATTGAAATTTAGGGGCTGTTTGATAACTTTATTAAAATTTAGGGTGTAAAAAGTAAGTTGAGTAAACTACAGGGGTGAAAATGAAGATTCACTAAATGACAAAAAGGGCACTATTCATGGACCTACACCTTTAAATATATATTTAATTTAATTTAATTTAATTAATTATTAATAATTAATTAAATTTAATTAATACTAATGGTGATGATTTTGTTCAACTCAATGGCCATTTATGACATCAGGTGCTTTCATGGTTTCTAAGAAATGTAAGATAACATACAGCACCTTTTGATACACTTCCTCTTGCCAATCTCCGCCATTTGCTGTCGTATTAAATGGTACCGAGGAGTTTACAGTTATGGCAGCAGAGTTTGAGTACATGGAGTCTGACAGGTAGTTTTGTAATCTAGTCTCCATAGTCAGCATATTCAAACATATCTTCCGTGAATATTCAGACTGAAAACCAAATAAATTACATGATTTTAGGTCCAGAAACACCTTACGGTGTACGCCAAACATGATATCACTTCTGTGTCATAAAGATTTGCAAATGCTTCAGTCCACAAAAGCAAAACAGGCAATAACCAAAAACTACTTGAATTATAGAGTAAAATGCCATTTTCATCCCTGAGGTTTGGCCAGTTTTGCGACTTTCGTTCAAAAGTTTGTTTTTCCGCATCTGGATCCAAAAGGTTTGAAATCTTGCCATTTTCATCCGGCTCGTTAACTCCATCCATTTTTCTCCGTTAAATCAGAGATATTTCTGTCTTTTTTGCTAACTTAAAGAGCAATTCGATCTTTTTCACCTTATGTACATATACCGAATACCCCTAAAAAAGGCCGAACTGCCCTTTAAGTTAACAAAAAAAGACGGAAATACCCCTAACTTAACGGAGAAAAATGGATGGAGTTAACAAGCCGGATGAAAATGCCAAGATTTCAAACCTTTTGGATCCAATTATCCAAATGCGGAAAACAAACTTTTGGACGAAAGTCCCAAAACTGGCCAAACCTCAGGGACGAAAATGACATTAACCTCTAAATTATATAAAGAACACAACAAACCTGACTTGTGGCAGCAGTGAAAATCTCCGCTTCAACCCTCCTAGCTATTTTCTTAAGTTCATGTAGTCTATCATATCTAGTGAAAGGAAGATTTTCCTTCAAGCTATCCATTCTACTCAAGGTCAACGCATGTCAGTGAAAATAAGCAAATATTTCGCACAAATATTAGATGGAAAACATCATTTCAGAAAAGAAAAGTGTATCGAACCAGTCAGACCAAGCAACTGACACAGTGACACTCGAGCAGATCAGCATAACTAAAATTTTAGAACACAATTAAACTAAGAAATTCAAAAGAAAAATATAAGTTCATACATCTTGTTGACGACCCTTTCCCGTTCCAATGGATCCCTCCAGTCACCAACAGCGCCACTTACACCCTGGCTATTGAATGATGGTGTATTATGAAATACGATCGGTGGGTTTACACTATTAGCAGCAGAGTTTGACTGCATGGGATCTTCTGATCTACTCTCCATAGTCAGCATCTTCAAGGATATCTTCCGAAAATAATCAGACTGCAAACCAAATAAAATACATAAGTTTAGGACAAGAGGAAGTGTATCAAAAAGATACAAATTCATACATTATAATTTTTAATTAAATTCCATAGTTTAACTGTTGTAAAATAGATAACCAACTTGTTCAACTATTAATAATAAACGGTAAAATTTCCAAAATTTCAATAAATATATAATGAGTAAATTACAAGTTTTGTCCTTTATGTTTACACCAAAATGCAGGCGCTGTCCTTTAAAACAAAAGTTGACGAATTTTGTACTTTATGTTTCAAAATCATGCACGGTTTGTCCTTTGAGCCTAACTCAGTCAGATTTTTTGGTTAAGTATGGTCATGAGGGCATACTTGTCATTTCACCTACAAGGACCATTGTGTAAAACAATTTATATTAGGACTATTGTGTAAAATTTAAAAGAGAAGATGCATAAGATGAAAAGTATGCATATTCACTCTCTCTCTAAACTAAACTCGCTCTCTCTCCTGAGAAAGCTGTATTGTCTCATCACATCCATTCTCCGCCTGTTAAGAAAATACAAGAGCCCAAAAAATATATATATATATTATCAAGCCGCTATTGCAATGTACATATGGCCATGCTAAAATTATATTATAATGCCTTTAAAACATCAACTAGCAAGCACAGCATATTGACAGTAAAACTAAAATTCCCCTCTTACAAACATAACCCCCACACCCCAAACCTCCCAATTTATCCCTAATTTTTCAAGATAGGAAGACAATACAAGCACTACAACACACATAATCATCATCGATCATTTCTATTTCATAACAAAAAGCAGTGCGTAAAATCTAAGATTCCACACAGAGCCAAACCTTCTCTAACTGAAGTTTCTTCCTCCGTTCGAGTTCATATTCATGTCTTCTTAAATTCGCCTTGAACTTTTCACCTCCATCAGGCAACCTAACACCTATCGTCTGCAAAGTTCTCTTGATCCTTTCAATACACGCCGCAATTTCACGGTCCGATTTCTCCATAAGTTCCAAATCCTCCGTTTTATTCTCCTGCGCGTCTACTCCACCACCGTCACTATCGGAATTCTTCTCCAATGGGGCCTCATGTTCCGCCGTACGATCGTCATCGCCGTAAGCGGTAGGTTTTAGCTCCTCGTAGGGTTTCTTTCTCTTGATTCCGTTGCAAGTGGTTTCTGCTTCGATGTCCATACATAAAATGTAGGTGAAATTGATGGTGATTGTGACCGGTAAAGTGATCGGAGATGAGGGATTGAGTGAGGGAGACGACGGCGACCGGAGTAATGGAGTTCAGGGTGTGATGCTACCCACCACCATGTGTGAGCCGAGAAGAGAAAGGGAGGTGTTTGGAAATCACGATTTAATTTGGGTGAACCTTTTTTTAATTTTTATTTTTGTAAAATATGTGTGTAAACCTTTTAGTACTTTTGTAGCATAATCATTGAACACAAACGCCAACAATCTCAAAGCCCAACTTATCTACATATAACTTTTCTTTTTAGAATTTAGGCCCTACATAAATGGCCCAAAGCCTTAGATTTATTTCACTCCCTCTTAAACCGCTCATAGTTGTATCTAATCTAAATATTGTGCCCTCTATGCGAAGACATCGAGGAGTTGGTGGAGCATTTGTTTACTGCTTGCTCGGTGGCTTTGAGAGTATGGTCGGCTTTCAGTGTCTTGTGTAGCATACCGCCGCTTTACCTTTTCGAATATAAAGACATCCTTGAAATACACAAATTCAGTAATCATAGCAAGAAGGAGGAGCGTGCTGGTGCATATGGAAAGAAATGAACGAAGTGGTCTTTAATCAGAAAAGATGTAACCCTCAAGACATCATAGGGGAGATAAAGTCTAGAGGTTTCGCTTGGGTGAAAAATAGAGCTTCTTGTAAATGTATTAGATGGTCGGAGTGGTGTAAATACCCTATGTACAGTTTGTAATTTCTGTGCCCTTTGCCCGTTTGGGTCGGATGTGTTTTGTTTGTTTGGCTTTTTACCCGTTTGGGTCGGAGGTTGTTTAATGAAGTTTAATTTTCAAAAAAAAATATAATCTAAATATTAATAAAAGACTACAAATAATGCCAGCATTCTTTCTTTCAAGCTTATAAATTTTATTTATATTTGTTTAATATATTTCTTTTAATATTAATAACCAATATATAGATATCACTTATCTTTATCTTTATCCATATTTTTATTTTAATATTAATAAATTCAATTAATAATATTATAAATATCTAAATCTAATGTCTAATAAATTATTAATATCTCTTAAACTAATATAAAAATAATTAATTCATAAATACTAAACTAATCAAAAAATAATAAATAGTTTGAAACCATAGTGTGTATTATGCAGATAATAAATAATTATTTAACTATTAACTAGAGTTTACTCTATTAATATAACTAGTAGTCGGACCAGTGTAAAACACGGGTAGTTTTAGTAATGTTTTATTATATTAATTAGTAAGTAATTATCGGTTCATTTAGATCAGTGCTTTGGTCTTCAACAGTGGATGATCTTCATCAGTCTTTGTGTACAATAGTCTTTATATCCAACAGTTGTTAGGCAGATCAGTGTTTTGCCTTATTAACTTGTTATAACCACTGTCATTGGAGTAAACTTAGATTGGCAGTGCTTATTGTGGATCAACTGTTGGGATCCAGTTTTGGCTTTCCATATCATCTGTTCTTCAGGGTCTGATCACCTGGTCCAACACGTTATAAATTACAAATAATTAGCTAAGAGCATTCACATCCATTCCATCATTTTTTTCACCCTAAATTACACTAAAAAACACTACATCTTCTCTCTCATTTTCAATTAAATAATATTGTTTATACCTTTATCATTACCTTTTCTCTCTCTTCCACTCACAACCACTTTCAAAATATATTAAAAAATTATAGGGGGTGAACAGTGTCCCCTCAAATATACAGATGAACAGTAACATTTTCTCTCTCCTCCATTCACAACCACTTTTTATACTTTTTATATTATAAAAACTCCACTCACAGATTTTAGTGGGTTGGATGTGAATGCTCTAATAGACGGCACACATTTAGCATCTTAAATCATCAAGACCCTTAACAATTTGACCATAAAATTTAATCGTGTGTTTTATCTTAGATGGGACAGTCGAAAAGAAAATTAACTAAAAGGATAATATATTAAACGGATCAAAACCGCTCAAAGTGTATTTTACAAAAACTAAATTTTTACCTTTTTGTAATTTATGGTATTGTACCTCATGTATAGGTTTTTTTTTTCTTTTTTTTCATTTTTAACCCAAAACTTTTACTCTTTTGCAATTTAGAGCCTTTGTTTTTCACTTTTAACTGTTGGGATTGAACCCTACAAAGGAACAGTTGATAAAGCCAAAATTGGTTCAGAACAGTGGATCCTTCATAAGCAGTGTTTGTACATATCTTTCCCCTTGACAGTGGCTCTAACATCTGATAGACTCAAAGTACTGCCCATTACAACTGCTGTTGATCTAAAGACTGATGAAGATTAAAGTGCTGAAGCTCAATCTACTGATGTGTCTCAAGTACTGCTGATGACCAAAGCACTGCTGAAGCTACAACAGTGGAATGAAGAATCAGCGTTTTGTTTATACTTTGTTTATGTAAATCAGTAGTTTGTAATCAGTGGTGTATAGGTCAGTGGTTGTAGTTTGTTAGGAGGTTAAATGTCACTTTCATGGTGACGTCAGCCAAAGATGCTCAGTGGTTGTGATGTACTAAAAATAGAACAGTACCCTGTACTGTTCGTGGAGCTCTTTTCTTCTGAGTCATTTCTGTACGAACAATCAGTGAGCTCAGGCTGAGGGGGAGATCTGTGCATGCATGCAATTGTAATTGATCTTTGTACTAAATACAATCATTCGATTCGATGTTAAACATGTGTGCTTAAACTTTTCTCCCATTGATTGTGTGTTAAAAGTTTATTTCATCTATTCCGCTGCAATTCATCTTTGTTTCACTTTCATTTTGTTTAAACAAACACAATCTAAGAAACTCAGATCCTAACAATTGGTATCAGAGCTAGGACAGTCAAACTTGATCTAACAATCATTTTGACGTAAAAGTTCAGCTCAATTTCGTTGATACTTTCGATTGTTCGTTTTTAGTTGAAAACAGAGTAAGGTATAATCACGTACAAAAGTTGATTATTCAGTACCTGTAAAACAACCAGAATGGCGTCACAATCACATGACAACACAATTAACACTGGTTCACTCTTTAAACCACCTATGTTGGTCAGATCTGAATACAACATCTGGCAGCGTAGGATAGGTCACATCTTAGCCCAACAAAACATAGGGTGTTGTAGGTCGGTTGTCTTTGAGCCACATGTTCCAATGGTGCCGAGTGCTGAGGATCTAAAAGTTCTTGTACCTAAGAAAATTGAAAACTATTCTGACCAGGATTTTCAAAAAATTGAACTAGATGCCAAGGCATTTAGCATCGTTGCATCTGCACTTCCAAATGAAATTTATGCTGGGCTGTTACACTGTAACAGGGCCAAGGAATTGTGGGATGCACTTAAGGAACAGTTTGGTGGTACTGAAGAAGTAATTGAAAACAATTGAGAGATTTTGAATCAACAGTATGAAACCTTTTGTCATGTCAAGGGTGAATCATTAACACAACAGTTTGAACGTTTTAGCTGTCTCATGAGTGAACTGAAATTTGGGTCAGCAGTGTTTTTAGTTTAATGGGTCAACTAATAATGGGTCATAACCCAACTTAAGTCTCGCATGTGATTTTTGAGTTCAAGAGTCCATGCACATGAAGTTTGAATAAGTATTTAATTAGGTTGTTTGTTTTTAACTGGTCCTTAGTTTTGTCCGGGTATTAGGGAGAGTTTAGTGGTAGACTTTGATTGAGTCAGTGTACGTTGCTATTGTTAGCTATTTAAAGGCCTTTTGTTTAATGAGTAAGCTGTCAGCTTTTCCTTGTTTTCTTTCTGCAGCACACTATCTTTTCTTTTCATTATTCAGTTTATATATTACATCCATTTTTACACGAGTGTTTGTATTCTTGGAGTGTGTTTGATCTTGGCCTGAACCAACACTTGGTATCAGAGCTTCGTCGTTTTGCAGGGGCTGTGATATTGTTATGATCAAAAGTTGAAGAGTACAGAAGCGGCTTCTACTCTTGATCATCCTGTTCGTGATAAGAGTCTAACCGACGGAGGTGCGTGAAAAACGAACATGAAAGATCCGTCAAAACAGTTGGTTTTGGAGTTTGTTCGTTTAGCGGGTTAAAGGAAACGGTAAATGCGGTAGCTCGTTTTCTTGATTGGGTGAATAGAGCTCTTGAACGGGTTTGATCGGAAAAAGAGTTGAAGCTGTCAAAAGTAAAGAAAAATGGCGTTAGTACCTGTTAAAGAGGTTGGTTCGATGTCGTTTCAAGTTCCGGTTTTGACCCCAACAAACTATCCGGTATGGGCAGTCAAGGTTAAGGCCATTATGGATGCAAATGGTGTATGGGAGACTGTTGAACCGAGGGCGTTAGGTGCTGAACCGGATGAAAAGAAAGCAAAACAAGCTTTAGCCTTTTTGTTTCAAGCTATTCCCGAAGAGATGGTGCTGCAAATGGCTAGCTACATTGATCCCAAGCAAGTGTGGGACGGACTGAAGACCCGGTACTTGGGTGTAGATCGGGTAAGAGCGGCTCGACTTGCAACATTAAGAAGGGAGCTTGAAACTGTAAGTCCCAAAACTATACAATCGGATATCAAAATCACAATCAAAAGTGCTGAATACTAATGAAAGTGAGATGAACAAGAACGAAAATGATTGAATAATCAAAGTGCACACGGTTTCTAAGAACCGTCTGGTACACAAAATTCGAAAACTCTAAGAAGAACAATAAACTAAACAGCAACCCTAAAAAGACCAAGGCTCACCCTATTTATAGTTACATAAGGTGACCTAGTTACAAGCTGGGCCAGGCCCACAAGCACACTCTTAACTAAACAGGCCCAAATCAATTAATTAGCCCACATGGCTTATCCCAATATCATCTAACCCACTAGGAAACTAAGCCCAATAGCCTTTAATTGCGTTTGATAAAGATAAGCGTAAACCTACTAAATTATATGGCCTTACAATATCCCCCTAGGTTTATGCTGTCTTTATCAAACTGTAGTCTTCATCATGTGGGAAGATACTTCATGTCTTCATTCTGAAACTTGGGCTCTTTGTTCTTCTTAATCACGATCAGCTTTGCTTGAAAATCTTGTTGAAAAGAATGCAAGAGGAGGATTCTAAGCAACTTCTTTCTTTGTCAATGTCTTCTCTTTCAAGCAGGTTCACAGGTACTTCTTAAAATGTACTATCACTGTCAGATGATGACTCGTATCTGGTTCTTCTGACTCAGGTACATCTTGCTATTGAGATGCTTCATGTTTTGTCAGCAACCAACAGCATCTCAACCTTCAACAACCCCTGTTTCTTGATTTAAGTCAAATTCTGCACATGCTCAGAAATTCATAAGAAACAATTCTGTGCAACAGAGGAAAATACCACATGAACACTTGGTACATCCAAGTTTTGTACTCTGATTTCACAATTCAAATTTCGTTCAATTTGTGATGATCAATCAAATCTTCAGGAACGGTCAATTTTTTTTTAAATAAAACAAATAAACACACTATTTTTGGATTTTTTATTTTCTAAAAGCAAATAAATAATAAAAGCAATAAACACTCTGTTTTTGTGAGAATCACCTGTAAGAAGATCATATCAGCAAAATCAAACTGTTTTCACACTCTTAGATAATTTTTTATATAATTTTCGTGAAAAACAGTTCAAAACGATTACCAGTATTTTTCATCATTCCCAAGTTTTCCGTTTTGGTCTACCATATTTTTCATCATTCCCAAGTTTTCCGTTTCGTTCTAAATTTTGTGAGTTAACGCACCGTAACGTGCCTGTAGTGTTCAACATTTTTTAGTGTATTTTTTCCCGTTTGCCCTGTCGCAACACATCAATATTTCTCCATTTGAAAGGTTCGTCGCAACGCATGGGTCCTGGATTGACTTAGTTATTTTTTCTATGTTTTACGTTTCGGTTTAATTTCTCTGCAACGAATGTGCGTGATTCAAAGATTTTACGTCTGCCTTTTGCGTGGCTTTATTTTTTCTGTTTTTATTTATTTTGTTTTTACGAGCTTTTCCGATGTTGGTGATTGCTGATAGTAGTATAGCATTGATACTACTTGACACATTTTTACGACAACCGCTGCAACGCGGGGGCTTAATACTAGTGTTAGGTATCATTGAACGATAAAATACCCACAATCAACAATCTCAACAAATTACCTTTTAACCACAACACTATTTAAGCACGACGAAAGTTGTGCACATAACAAGCAATCAAGAACTTTACATATAACCCAAGTGGCCATTCCATAAATGAGCCTAGCTTTTAAAGCAAGCTTCAATATGGCAATTGGATTTCACAATAAATGCAAATACATCTACAGACATAAATATTGTAACTTTCATCATGTACGCCCAGGATATCATACGAAATGAAAGTTTAGATAAGTGATTGATAAGTTCTCGTTGAAATATGCCCGTGTAACAAAAGAGAAAATAACTACACTTCTTACCACCCCGTGTGGCAAAACTTCAAATGATGATAACAAAATTAGGCAGCTTTCCCAAGATATCATACAATATGAAAGTGCAGTCGTTAGAGCACACTCCCTGTATTTTTTATAAACTTATACCTGCAAAAATCATATTTATAAAAATTAATGGCATAACATTGAATGATTGTGTATTATGAAATACCTGGATCTGAGGGTTTACATTATTAGCAGCAGGATATCTAGTCTCCATAGTCAGCATCTTCAAGGATATCTTCCGTAAATAATCAGACTGCAAACAACATAACATACATGATTTTAGCCTTTTAGGTCCCACAAGGAAACATGATAGCACTTTCTTGTGTTATTTCAAATCTGTACATAAATACTTTCAAAATCTTCATTCCACAAAAGAAAAAACTACAAAACCATTAATAATATAGAGAACACAACAAACCTGGCTTGTGCACTCAGTATACATCCTCTGTTCAAACTTCATAGCCATTTTCATAAGTTCCTGTAGTCCCTCGGGTCCATCAAATGGAACATGCCTCTTCAAGGTCTCCATTCTACACAAGGTCAATGTATGTCAGTCAAACATAATGCAAAAGGTTGGCAAAAATATTAGGAGGATAACCAACTTTTAGAGCACAAAAAATAAGAAATTTAAAAGAAGAATATAAGTACATACATCTTGTTCACGATCCTTTGTCGTGAATCTGCTTGCACTGTAGCCCTCCAATCACCAGGTTCCAAGGTGGGCTCACCAAAAGCACCGCTTGCACCCTGAGTAGGCCTCAAATCTAGTAGATACAGATCCTTCATAGTTTTTATCTGTCATCAGAAGAAAAAAAGATCACGGTTATAGAGCCAGTAAATGGAAAAAGATTAGTGTTACCACTCACAGTTCATCAAAGACACTAGTAAAAATACATGATTCCCCTTTAAATGCTTATCATTTTTAGTCATAATGTCCATGCTACTCAAACTAATAGTACAACTAGTAAAATTACCCGCGCGTTGCGGCGGGAGTTTGGTCGGCATCGGTTCGGTTCATTACGGTATCGATACGATACCAGCACCCGGTTAACAACCGAAAGAGAAAAACAAAAAAATAAAGTTGAAAGAAAATTGTATTGAAGTTTAGGGGTTGTTTGATAACTTTATTAAAGTTTAGAGTGTAAGAACTAACCTGAGTAAACTACAAGGGGTGAAAGTGAAAGATCACTAAATGACAAAAAAAGGATCCGATACAACAACCAAAAGAGAAAACACAAAAACAAAGTGGAAATAAAAGTTTATTGAAATTTAGGGGCTGTTTGATAACTTTACTAAAATTTAGGGTGTAAAAAGTAAGTTGAGTAAACTACAGGGGGTGAAAATGAAAATTCACTAAATGACAAAAAGGGCACTATTCATCGACCTACACCTTTTAATTTTAAAATAAAATTAATATATATTTAATTTAATTAATTAATTAAATTTAATTAATACTAATGGTGATGATTTTGTTCAACTCGATGGCCATTTATGACATCAGGTGCTTTCACGGTTTCTAAGAAATGTAAGATAACATACAGCACCTTTTGATACACTTCCTCTTGCCAATCTCCGCCATTTGCTGTCGTATTAAATGGCACCGAGGAGTTTACACTTATGGCAGCAGAGTTTGAATACATGGAGTCTGACAGGTAGTTTTGTAATCTAGTCTCCATAGTCAGCATATTCAAACATATCTTCCGTGAATATTCAGACTGAAAACCAAATAAATTACATGATTTTAGGTCCAGAAACACCTTACGGTGTACGCCAAACATGATATCACTTCTGTGTCATAAAGATTTGCAAACGCTTCAGTCCACAAAAGCAAAACAGGCAATAACCAAAAACTACTTGAATTATAGAGTAAAATGCCATTTTAATCCCTGAGGTTTGGCCAGTTTTGGGACTTTCGTTCAAAGCTTGTTTTTCCGCATCTGGATCCAAAAGGTTTGAAATCTTGCCATTTTCATCCGGCTTGTCAACCCCATCCATTTTTCTCCGTTAAATCAGAGATATTTCTGTCTTTTTTGCTAACTTAAAGGGCAATTCGGTCTTTTTCACCTTATGTACATATACCAAATACCCCTAAAAAAGACCGAACTGCCCTTTAAGTTAATACAAAAAGACGGAAATACCCCTAACTTAACGGAGAAAAATGGATGGAGTTAACAAGCCGGATGAAAATGCCAAGATTTCAAACCTATTGGATCCAGATGCGGAAAAACAAACCTTTGGACGAAAGTCCCAAAACTGGCCAAACCTCAGGGACGAAAATGACATTTTAGTCTAAATTATATAAAGAACACAACAAACCTGACTTGTGGCAGCAGTGAAAATCTCCACTTCAACCCTCTGAGCTATTTTCTTAAGTTCATGTAGTCTATCATATCTAGTGAAAGGAAGATTTTCCTTCAAGCTATCCATTCTACTCAAGGTCAACGCATGTCAGTCAAAATAAGCAAATATTTTGCACAAATATTAGATGGAAAAGTGGAAAACATCATTTCAGTAAAGAAAAGTGTATCGAACCAGTCACACCAAGCAACTGACACAGTGACACTCGAGCAAATCAGCATAACTAAAATTTTAGAACACAAATAAACTAAGAAATTCAAAAGAAAAATATAAGTTCATACATCTTGTTGACGACCCTTTCCCGTTCCAATGGAGCCCTCCAGTCACCAACAGCGCCACTTACACCCTGGGTATTGAATGATGGTGTATTATGAAATACGATCGGTGGGTTTACACTATTAGCAGCAGAGTTTGACTGCATGGGGTCTGACATGGGATCTTCTGATCTACTCTCCATAGTCAGCATCTTCAAGGATATCTTCCGTAAATAATCAGACTGCAAACCAAATAAAATACATAAGTTTAGGTCCCGCAATGAAACATGATATCACTTTCTTGTGCTATTTCAAATCATCTGTACATAAACACTTGCAAAATCTTCATTCCACAAAAGAGAAAAAAAAAAAGCAAACACTACATAACTATTTTATATAATATTAAAGGACACAGCACAACAAACCGTGCTTATGGAAGCAGCATAAATCTTCTCTTCAAACCTCACAGCAACTTTCTTAAGCTCCTGTAGTCCCTCGTATGTAGAGAATGGAATATGCCTCTTCAAGGTTTCCAATCTACACAAGATCAACGCACGTCACTCAAAACAATGCAAATATTTAGCAGAGAGCAAAACATCATTTGTTAAATCAAGAGTGCATAGAACTCAACCAAGCAATTGACACTCTAAGCACGTTTCAAATAAAATAAGAAACTTAAGAGCAATATAAGTACATACATCTTGTATCTTATCCTTTCCCGTGAATCCGCTGACACTTCAGCCCTCCAATCACCAGATTCCATGACAACAGAGCAATTTGCACCCTGAGTAGGCTTCCGATTACTCGTATCTATCTCCTAGTTGATGTTTGATTTTTAATCCTATTGTGACAGTCTAAAATGAAATTATTTCACTAAGAAGACACAAAATATAAATACTTATGACATCTTAAGCATATAGCAACACAAACATGAGATATTCTCTCTCATCTCCTTCATTTAGGGCTAGGGTTATCAAAACCCTTTTGTTTTTTGTTGTAGAAGATGACGTCACAATGGAAGTTGCTTATCATATATCAATTTAATCAAATCGAATCAATAATAATGCAATTAAAGAGCTAGCAATCAAATCAAAGCAACTGTTCTGTGAAGAATCCGTAGTTGCATGTTCATAACACTAAAATACAGGTTTTGTGAAGATTGCATAAAAGGTAAGGTCCATAACACTAAGATATTCTAAAATGGCAGTATGATTGTGAATGAGAAGCAGAGCATGCATACATACATACATACATACATACATACATACATACATACATACATACATACATACATACATACATACATACATACATACATACATACATACATACATACCTACATACCAGATGAGATGCCGAATTAATTGTGTGGGAGGGAGTTAGGGTTTTGGTAGACGAAGCAATGAATCGGACGTAAACCAAAAAGTAAACGATATTGAAAGAAGAATTTACGTGTGATCCATCAAATTATAAAGGAAACTTATCATTTCTTCTTTCCAACTTCCAACAAAGGAAAACGATGTATTTAGAGTAAACTAACGTGGTTTGATCGTTTTAACAGTTTTGCTTCAATTTTTTAAAATAGTCATTTTATTCTCTGATCTTTTGGTTTTGTCTCCACTTTGCTCCACGGCCTTAATTTCATCCGTATTGTGTGTTAACTGAAGGGGTATTTTGGTAATTACAAGTATAAAATAAGGGTACTTTGGTAATTTATATTTAACATAACCATTTAACTAATCTGGCGAATGCTCCTGCCGCCGCCGTCGGTGGTGATGTCCACGATGAAGCCGAGGAATATTCGGAGGACTTCGTATGCTGCGTCTGCTTCTGAGTGTTTGGGTTCAAATTTGCGGTTCATTTTGGCTCAGAATCAACTTGCACACCAGTTGTTTGATAAAATGCTTGACCCAAATTTTGGTGATTGATTGTTTTGAGTTTGGTTTTTTTTTCAACCGAGGGCTCTTGGGTGATTAATTCTTGTTCAAGTTAAAATTGGGATTTGCCGCAAGTCGCGCACTCATGACGTAGCTCTTTCTTGGTGAGGTGTCTGGGAGGGTGAGCAACTGTAGGTTGCTTTCCTCTCCTTCGTTTCTTGGTGGGTTGATACCTGGCCTCCTCCTCACCTCGAGAAGGAGGACTCGTTATCACTTCTCGGTTTTGATTGTTTCTAATGGGCTCTGCCAAGGGTAGGAGCATGGTATCCAGTGCCTCTGAAGGGGATGTTGGCTCCACCTCGTCCAATGGAGTGTGGCTATGCCCCTTCAGGAACTTCCACGAGTGTAAAGACGGCAAGCCTGGGTCTTCTGGGTATAACAGATTGATCGCGCATTTTCAGCAATTCCATTTTAAAGATGATCGTAAAGAATCCCTTCAAGGTGCGCTTTCTAAGGATTTAGAATTGTTTTCGAATGTTGGGGAAACCTTGCGAGTTTTGGGATATTGGTTGTGTGGGAGGTGCATGAAGACACACGCACTTAGTAGGGGGTGTCATCATCCTGATGGTGTTTTCACGTTCTCTAGAAAATACGGGTCTGATGAGGATTTTGTCGTGGGGATCCCAAGGCCCCAAGATCCTGTGATGGTTGTTGAGCTTAGGACCCCGCAGGGAGTGATGGGAGATGTCGATCTCCTTGAACGTGTTTTCTCCCTTCCGGTTCGAACTGTTAAGAGCATCCCCCCAAGCTGTCGTTTAGCATTTGCACAAGCTTTGACAGGTGCCATCCATAAAGTAGTAGCTTCCCCTGGGACTGTCGAAAGTTGGGTCAAACTCTTGCTCTTACCCCGTTGTACCCTTAAGGTGGTTAAGCCGTCTTCCAGGCAAGAGCGAAGGTCGGGTAATCGAAAATCCTTGCAATGTGATAGTATTTTGCGGGCCTTAGCTATGTGGAAGGAGGGCTCTGGTTTTGAGGTTTTGGTCAATTCCCTCCTTTCCGATACTGGAGAAGGGGTCGTGCGTGGTGGGGAGGCACAACGGGAGATAGCTGAGGAGGTTAGCCCCAACATCAAGCAATGTCTCAGGAAAGTGAGTGATGGTCACTTCACTGCTGCAGTTAAGGTGTTGTGTTCCAGTGGGGTCGCTCCCCGGGGGGAATCTACCATGCAAGCCCTTATCGACAAACATCCCTTCGCACCGCCCCCGAACCTCCCTTCAACTCCTCTTTCACAACCTGCGTTATCCGTGGATGAAGACTGCGTGCACAGGTGTGTGAAATCTTTCCCGAAAGGGACATCTTGTGGGCGAGATGGCCTGCGGGCCCAACACCTGTTGGACGCTCTTAGCGGCGAGGGGTCGGCGACGGCCTCGGGACTGCTTACTGCCATCACTGAAGTGGTAAACCTTTGGCTAGGGGGGTTATGTCCTAAGGTGCTCGCGGATTTTGTTGCTTCGGCGCCCCTAACCCCTTTGTTGAAGCCTGATAATGGGATTCGCCCCATTGCTGTGGGGGCAATTTGGAGAAGATTAGTCTCCAAAGTAGCCATGAAGAAAGTTGGGAAAGAAGCTGTTAAGTACTTGAGGGACTTTCAATTTGGGGTGGGGGTCCCCAATGGGGCGGAGGCGGTGCTGCACAGCGCTAACAGGTTTCTTAATTCTTTTCATTCAGATGGTTCGCTGGCCATGCTTACGGTTGATTTTTCCAACGCTTTCAACTTAGTTGACCGTTCAGTTTTGCTTCGCGAGGTCCATCGCCATTGCCCCTCCATATTCCCATGGGTTCAATTTCTGTATGCTCAGCCTGCTAGGCTATACGTGGGGAATGATCGCATCGGGGCATTCACGGGGGTGCAGCAAGGGGATCCCTTGGGACCTTTGCTTTTTGCCCTAGCCTTGCACCCTTTAGTGCTTCAGGTGCAGGAAAACTGTAAACTCCCCTTCCATGCTTGGTACTTGGATGACGGGACAATTATCGGGGACGCTGTTCAGGTTGCTAAAGCTCTCGACATCATCGGTTCGGAGGGCCCAGCCTTGGGGCTACGGCTTAATATTAGAAAAACTGAAGTATTTTGGCCGACATGTAACGGGGTGAAGGTCCGGCCAGGGCTTTTCCCCAGTGAGATTGGGAGGCCGGAGAAAGGTGTCAAACTGCTAGGAGGGGCAGTCAGCCGTGATGCCAGTTTTATTAGTGGTCTAGCGGCTAAGAGGGCAACGCGTGCTGTTGACATTATGGGACACCTTCCCTTGTTGCGGGATCCTCAAAGCGAACTCCTCTTGCTTAGATCTTGTATGGGGGTTGCAAAGTTACTATTTGGTTTGCGAACTTGCCAGCCCCCCTTTGTGGATGATGTTGTTTCATGTTTTGATAAAGGTCTTCGGGAGGCAATAGAAGACATTGTCGTATGTGGGGGTCCTTTTTTTGGTGATCTACAGTGGCGAATCGTGACCTTGCCAATGAGGCTTGGTGGGTTGGGCCTTCTCTCGGCCCGGGATGTGGCTGCCTATGCCTTTGTGGCTTCCAGGTCTCAATCTTGGGAGTTGCAGGACCACATCTTACGTAACAGTGGGGTTGCTAACACTGATCCGGATTATGCCAGCGCCTTGGAACGCTTGCATGAATCTCTACCTGACTTTGATCTCGGCGGTTTCTCTAACAAGGACACCGCCCCCAAAAAGCCACAGAAAACTTTGGCGAATGCCCTTTGTTGTCGAATCGCACAAAGCTTGGGAGAAGATTTCCATTTGTCACCCCGCCAGAAAGCCGTCATTGAATGCCTACAGAGGCCTCACGCTCAGGATTTCTTAACTGTTATTCCTATTGAAGGTTTGGGTCAACGTATGTCAGCGGTGGAGTACCGGTCAATCCTTAAGTACCGTTTGATGATCCCCATGTTCCCGAATGATGAAACTTGCCCAGTCTGCCGTAAAGCATGCCTGGATAAATACGGGGAGCATGCGTTACACTGTAGAGAGTTGCCGGGGTTTAAGGATCGCCATGACTTTGTGCGAGACGCGTTAATGGATATTCTCAGACGAGCAGGGATCTCGGCGAAGAAAGAGGCACCGGTTAATTTTCTTACAGACCCGTCGGAGGGGAGATCCACCCTACGCCCAGCTGACGTGCTAGTTTTTGGTTGGGAGGGCGGGAAACATGCTTGTGTCGATCTCACAGGTGTATCCCCACTAGCCGGGTTCCGGGAAAATGGGTTTGTGACGGGGCAAGCGGTACTGAAAGCAGAGTCAAAGAAGGTGGAAAAGCACGCGAAAACTTGTGAGGATAATCAACATGCCTTTGTCCCCCTGGCGTTTGACACGTTCGGCTCCTTGGAGCCGGAGGCGGTTCGGTTCTTGTCTAGAGTTCAGCGTGTGGTCCATAGCAACTTTTCGACCCCTCAGGGGCGGGGCTTTGTTTTTAGTAAATTAGGGTTTTCTATTAAAAAAGGGATGGCGGCGCAGTTTGTTGCTCGTCTACCTGCTATCCTTATGTAATTTGCCCTGATGATTGGAATGAAATTTTACTATTCCCTTCCTAAAAAAAAAAAAAAATTTAACTATTTATTATCAGAGTTAATTGCCCGGATAGTCACCGTGGTTTGCCATTTTTTCACGTTTAGTCTCCACCTTTTCGAAATAGCATGTTTGCTCCATGTGGCTTGATCGTTTGTTACTCGGATAGTCCATACACTGGATGGGCGTTAAGCTATTCAGTTAAGTGTGTATACAAAATACCCTTACTATTCAAAATAAAAATTAAAACAATAAAAAAATTAATTAAACTCGTGGGCCCCACATATAAAAAAACAAATTAATAAATATCTTAAACCCAACCCTAGCCACCGTCTTCCCCCTACAACACAACCACCATTCCCCAAACCTCCCTTCCTTCATTGTGCACCCACCATGAATTCAACAAAACATCTTTGAATACATGTTTATATTTTTTATTTTTATATCAATAAAAAGACAAAACAAAAACCTGCTAACATTTTGTGTTATACTTGTTATACTTATACTTATACGCAATCAATCTTTGAATACATGTTTTGTGCAAACTAAGAGTTATTATACGTTTGATTATCATTTATACGTAAACCGTGCATGCATTATACTCATGCGATATCTTGTTACACTTAAAATACCAAAAATTGGCTAAAATACAATAAAATTGCATAAAATAATGAACACATCAAAGTTTGGGGGCTAATTTGTGAAAAAACAAACTTTCGGATGAAAATTAGCTTCTCATGGCCCGCGAGCCAAAACCCTTCTCTGCTCGCGGGTGGCAAGAAGACTCGATCCACATAAAGTTGTTTTCAGCTCATGCATTGGTCATCTTTACCCACTTCCTTCTTCACCCAATCACTTCACAACTTCATTTAACTACAAACCCTAATCCACCATTATAAAACCAAGCCTCCTAAACCTCCATTTCACTTTTCCAACACTCTCAACTCTCTCAAAATACTCTCAAATTTACTGGAATATCAAGTTTGAGGCAAAATTCTCTAAGTGCAAAAGTGAGCATTCACCTCACTTTCTTCCACATTCTTCATCTTTTCTTCTTCTTGAAAGCTTGGAACACCTCTATGAGTGTTTTCACAAGTTTACCATGCTAAACTAAGGTGGAACATCACCATTTTGAGGTCCAAACTTTCTATTTTGGAAGAACTTTTACTTACATTTTTTATAAACTTGCTTAAACTTATACAATCTTACACCTACCTTGCTTCTACTCAAGCCTATAAGGAACTTGTGTATGATGGATTGTCATGAGTTTAGAGGTGCAAACACCCTCTAAACTTTCTGTTTTGATGAGGTTACAAGCAACCTTCAAGTGTGTAACGCCCCAAAATCCGAATGTTTATAATTGACATATATTCTTATTTAATATATCCTGAAATAAATAATTAGGCTATTTTACCTAGTTAAAGTGTATGGCCAAAACTATTAAATGACGAAAGTTGTGCCAATTATGTTAAATGGTAAACATGAGGGGCTAGATGGTATAAAATGAAAGTTGAGTTATTAAAAGAAAATAAAAACACACACAAACACACATTCGTGTGTGTGCTAGATCGATCAGAAGCTCCCAAAGGAGCCAAACCCTAGCTCAACCTTAAATGATCAAATTGAAGGATAAATCGAAGCTCAAATTCATGAATGAACATGGATTAATGATCACCTTCACAGGGGGATCATAAGGTATGTCTCAAAACTAAGATTGGTGATCTTGTATGAAGTGGGTTATGTTTTAATCCGTGAATCGGGATGAAATTGAGTATGAGTATGTGTTAGTATCATGATATAGAACATGGATTATGAATGGTTTAGGTTAATTTGATGTTTAGAGGTGAAACCCATTTGTTTTAGTGAAGATGATGACTTGAATGATCATCCATGTTCAATTCTTATTGATTGTTGATGTATTATGATGGATATGATGAATTCTTGTGAGTTGAATTGAAAGAAATGCGGTGTTAATATGTTTGGTGTTTATGTGTGAATAATGCATGTTGATTAGTAGTAGGATTTGATGAATTATGTATGAAATTAGAAGAATATGCATGAATTAGTTGTACACTGTGCTTAGGAAGTTGTATGCACGCCAAATGTATGAAGAAATGTATATAGCGTCGTTCGTATAGTCTATTATGATGATACGGATATATGATGATAAGTCGAAAGTTAAATTAAAATGAACTGTTGACTTTTAGAAAGTCAACTACGCATATGAAGCATGATTTGACTAGTTGTCGTAAAGGTAGGACCATAGGAGGCCGTATGGTACATTTTATATCAATACGTGTTAAATGGAATAACATGATGAATTACATGAGTTTGTAAGGATGTGAATTGGTCATGTGTCCTATGCTTGTTAAAGTTGACTAATGAAAGTCAAATGTAAAATATGCAAGTAATATGATCGTTAACATGTACGATGGTGTATGCTAACAAGAATGTAATTTCGATGACATGAAAGTATAGGAATCATGTCGAGACGGACTCAAGCACGAAAGGCTAACGGGTCAAGAGGAGGCAAGGAAGCGGATACGAGCACGGATGCACAAGGTAAGTGATTTCCGTAATCACTTCTTAGTTGTTTATGTAAAGTTATGCGCGACTTAATTAATTATGATAATTGAGGTCAAATAGGAATGAGTTGTATGAAATCGATGAATTTCGCTAAGTAAATCAAATGGGTCAAGATGAGGTTTTATTGCATACCGGAAAGGTTGCATAAGTAACGACTTCGGTATGATAACCGGGTAATGGGTAAAATTGTATGTAAGCATGCTAACCAAGTAACGGTGACGCGGGTTAATGGGCAAGCGGTTCGGTAGTAAATTATGAGTAAATGAATAAACAATTTCATAGATGGAAATTGTACTATTTAATGTTCAATTACGTAATAACGAATGAATTTAACGAATACCGGGTATCGGGTGCGTAAACCCCAAGTACGACTCTCCGGATAGTGTAAAAGTATTATGGTCATTATGTTCATATAAGTTTTGGGTTAAAAGGAATGAGTTATTTGATAAAAACATGAACGGGTCGAATAAATCGTAAATGAATAATAAGCCGATAGCGCGTAAGTTAAAAATTTCCTTAATCCGGATATGGGATTTCAAGTTCACATAATAGAATGTTAATTTACAATCATGTAGGAAGAAACGGGGGGTTAAACGGGTAAACGGTTTAAAAGTTATGCGAGTTTTAGTGCGTTCGAACGACGAAAACAACACAGCAGGAAAACTGATTTTCGAGAGGCCGTAGCCGACGCCCTTATGGGCCGTCGCCGACGCCCCCTGGAAAGTCAGTTTTTCCTGACGGGTTATTTTGCTGCCTACGGAGGTTTTTGGCTACGTGTAAATGCAAGGGCCGTCGCCGACGCCCTCCCCATGTTCAAAAAGCTGAAAAATGTTATCTAAGTTGATTTATGGGTCGTGGGCTTCGGTAGGTTAACCGTGGACTACGGCGGGTCTCCCAAACATGATTTGGATCGTTCCTTTGATGATTTTGGGTTATTAATCTAATTCGAAGACCCACGTAATTAATATATGGTTATGTAAGAGGTATGTGAGAACTTGTACGTGTATATATGGTTAGGTACATCTGTAGACGTGTATATATATGTATGTATGAAGGTGCGTCTGAGTGTATGTATGTACGTGAAGATGTAGGAAGGTATGTACGTATGTGGATGTCTATGTATGTGTGCATGAAGGGATGCAGGAAGGTATGTACGTATGTAGGTGTGTATGTATGTATGTAAGAATGTATGTATGCATGATTTAGATACGTTGAGTATTAACGTTATTAATGGTGCGCCTTGAGAATGAAACGCAATGCAGGTACATGATTGAAGCCTCACCGGGGAATAGATACACAGATGAAATGCTTAAAGTTAGAAAGATAACGGAATGGGAAGTTTACATAAGTGATTCTGGTTTATACATAATGTGCACTAATGTTATGAATGTATGTGGTGAGTGCAGGTTATACTAATCACGGATTATCATCACGAGGATTAGCGATCGAAGACCGAGTCACAAGATAGATTGTACGGGAATGTTGGAGTATGTAGTTTGGTAAATACAAGTGATGCTTTTATTTTGTAAAAGAGTTAATTCAAAATGAACTTTCAAGTATGTAAAGAGACTTATAATGAAAAGAAATTTTATGGTACGAATTTCCGCTGCAACTTTTGTCAAATACGTGTCAGGGTCTCATAAAGTGTGTGACCATCCAAGTTCAGCATTGTTCTTATGATGAGCCTTGTATTTTGGCTAATGTGTGTACTATGGAAGCTTGGGCTCTCCAAATTTGTTCCACTACAACACTTATATGTTTTGTACTAAAACAATTTCCATAAAGTGATAAGGCTACATCTGTAACACTCCACATTTTCTGTATTTTCCATATTTAGAAAGTTGTATTCACATTTTTATTTTTATAAACTTATATTCTTACTTCATTTCAATCCTTGTAATCTCGAGACTTTGATTATAATGGAAATCATATTTTTATAAAAACCTTGTTTAATCATACATGCATTATATGTAATCAGTTGCGAAATACACGTTTTAATTTAAAACCGAGACATACATCGAGATTATATTTTCTCGGAATCACATTCATACATGTATCATACTTATAATATACCTGCATACATCTTTATAGCATAAAATAACTAACAATACAAGTGCAAGGACATAAAAATGAAAATTTTCATCTCCTCAACCACTTTCTTTAATGTCCTAATCTCCAACCAACTCATTTAATACCCCAAACTCACCTTCTAACCTCCAACAAATTCATTTAATACCCCTCCTAACTCATAACCACCCTCATTTAAACCCAACCACCTTTATTTAAACCCCAACCACTTAACTCTCTTATAAATACCAACTCTAACACCTTCCAAACACTTGCACCACCTCCAAATTACTTCCAAACTCTCTCAAATATCCAAGATTTTCAACTTTGGGCAAGAAGTTCAATAACCAAAATTGGTGAAGATGATGCTCCTAATATAAGTCAACATCTGTAAATTTGTTTTGTTCTATTTCACTCGTGGGTTCTCGTTCATCATAGATCAAGGGAGACGATTGTTGGGATAAAAGAGAAGGCTGCTGTTCATATCGGTCTCTGGAACTAAAAAGGCATTTGGTATGTATAAAAATGAGACCTTTTATCCGGTTATGGTGATAATAGAGAATAATCTTACTTTGTTTTCATGCCTTGTAAAACATGCGGGCGGGTCAGGACGGATTTTGCCAAAATGGGTACAGATCGAAATGGGGCGTTAAGAAAATGGTCATTTTCTACTAATAACATGTACATCTTATATAACACAAGTCATTGAGCATTGAACCACAATTGTTTAGTCGTCGCTGCAAATTGATGTTAAATCATAACTAACATGTTTATATGGAAAATGACTTCATTTGACATTTTGACCTGTAATTATATTATATATTTGGACATGAGAAAATCTTGTGTTTAACTACAAATGCACCGGTTTTAAGTGGGATCTCAGGGAATATATGGAAAGAACATCAGGGTGTTTTCATAATAACATATGAAGGTAATCATGAAATGTCAAGCAACAAAGCAAAGGAATTGCTAAACTGAAGTTCAATTGGACCTTCACTTTTTTATTTTGAGTTAAGTGTCATTTTAGTCCCCGTGGTTTGGGACATTTTGCCAGTTTAGTCCAAAGGTTTCATTTTTCGCATGTGGGCCCAAAAAGGTTTCACCGTTGACATTTTAGTCCACTGGGTTAACTTCATCCATTTTTTCTGTTAACGAGAAGAGAAAATCAGTCATTTTATATGTAACTCTGTTAAACTAGAAAGGCAATTCGGCCATATAAAATGGCCGAATTGCCTTCTCGTTAACAAAAAAATGAATGAAGTTAATCAGTGGACTAAAATGGCAATGGTGAAACCTTTTTGGACTCACAGGCAAAAAATGAAACATTTGGACTAAACTGGCAAAATGGTCCAAACCACAGGGACTAAAATGACATTTAACTCTTTTATCTTTTTATGGATAAGATATAATTTAGTGCCAAGTAGCCAAAAAAAACATTTGAAAATGGTTTGGGTTTTTTAAATTCATTGTGCTTTTTTCCCCCTAACTTCTCTTCTACTTTATGGGCAGATGGTACGGACTGTTTGCAGTAATCCCCGAGAAAATGGACAAATCCTATCACTCGAATCGTTAAAATCAGTTAATTCTAAAATTTGTCTTAGCCAAATCACTAATTTTGTCTTTGTTTCTTTCTCATCTGGTCATTTCTATAGGCCATTGCTTGTGTTTTGACTATTTAATGATCATGTGTTTTAGTCCATTTCCGACTACCATGACCATTTCTACAGGTGTAACTGCTTACATGGTCAACAGTATTTTATTTCTAATTGCAGTTTAGAACCGACGGTCAAGTAGAATTACCAGGAACTAAGATAATTTTGAAGTATCTCTGTCGCCTATTGGTACCAAAACTGGAAAGTCAATGAACATGAAAATAGGAAAGTCAACAGCAGAAATATTCTAAATGATGTAAAGTACCATGAGTATCCAGCTTTTTCAGTGGTCAAAATGGCAAAGAAGATGAAACTCATTTTTGTTTATCTATTCAGAAAAAAAGATGAATGATTAGTATTCATTTATTAAGGAGTAAACTATCAAAATGGTTACTGTGATTTGATCACTTTTGTTAGTTTAGTCCAAAATTCAAACATTTTGAATTTGGGTCTATGTGGTTTCAATTTTGTTGTCATTTTCATCCAAAATCAAAATCTTTTCAGATTTTTCAGTTAACATCCAGTTTTTTTTGTCTTTTTTCTCTCTTAATGAAGGGCAAAATGGTCTTTTAACGTTTTATTATAACAAATTAAAAAAATCTGACTATTTTGCCCTTCATTAAAAGGAAGGAAAAAGACAAAAGAACTAAATGTTAACTGAAAAATCCGAACTAATTTTGCTTTTGGATGAAAAATTGAAAATAACAACAAAACTAAAACTGCAGGGACCCAAAATCAAAAGGTTTGAGTTTTGAACTAAATTGACAAAAGTGACAAAACCTCAGGGACCATGTTGGCAGTTTACTCTTTATTAAGATATATTTATACATAAGATAGTTTAAATGAGAAATAAATATTTCAATGTTAAAGTCCGTTAATTTTACTGTATCAAGTAACATCAATACCACACCACTACCAGCGATCACCAACACCGGAGAAGCTTGTAAAAATAAAACAAATAAAAAAGGAAAAAATAAGACCGAACGAAAAAAGTTACAATAACATGTTATGTTTAACTAAAGAAAAAAAAAAAGTAAAACTGGAACGAGTTCACACACCACCTATTTAGTACTGCTTAACACTTCCTCCCAACTGTGAAAGAATTTCATTAAATATCCTGTTCCCTCACCACACCACCTCAAACCTAAATCTTTATAATATTAAGAAACCAAATGTGATCTATTTCTTTAATCAGTTGCAAATCCAATGCTTTCAAACTCCAAAAACAAACCTCCTCAGAAAAAAAAAACTACTACAAAATTTACTTAAACACAGCATAACTTCACAATTTTCATGACAGAACGACTAAAGATGAAAAAAGCTAAAGCGAAATTCCCAAACGACTAAAGTTTATAAACATACACGACGGGTATATCATACAATATGAAAGCTTAGATAAGATTTTGTTTAAATACGCAAATGTAAAAGCATGGAAGACAACAACTATACTTGGTAAATAACTTCCAAAGAAGATAAGATTAAGCGGCACTTAAGCAGTTCTCCCAGGTACCATATTTAGAGCTGAAGGTACCACCGCCACTTTGCTGAGCATACTCTGAGATTACACCGCGTGCACAAACATCCCAAGTTCTTGCAATGTCTTTAAGTGACATTGGTTGTGTAAGGCTTCTGAGAGAAATACTAAATCTTGATTTTGTTTTTGTTGAAAGGTCCTCAAACTCCTTGCTGTAAACAAAGATAAAGAGTCAAAAGACAATTATAACCCTCACTTTGACTCCATCCCATATAAATCGCCTCTTATGTTCTTTACTTTCAACTGCAAAGCTTGTATATTATGTTTAGTTTTTGCACCAAATGACTAAAGTGCCCTTTACTATTGACTACCCGGAGTGATCTACTGTGACAAAACAAGCATCATAAATGCTGTTAAAGGTCAACAAACACAAAATCGAACCTAAAATCAAGATTTCAAATATTTAGAAATAAAAACTGATTGATTTTGGTCAACGTTGGTTCAGTTTTTCGGTTAATCGGTTTTGACTTTTGCCCATTTTTTAGGATATCCACTAACAGTGGGCAAGCCGGTTGTTTCCAGCTCAATAGTGTGGTAAAATTATCAGAAAAAAAGCCTAACAAAGATAGAACCGTAACGTATACAAGTAATTTATTGGCCCACTAGTTGTTCAACCAAAAATTAAAAATATAAAGAGAGAAGTACATTAATTTTAAAATGGGGAAGTTTGGTTAATTTGACCCGGGTTACCATATGAAACTAAAACCGAATCACACATTTGGTTTTTAAGTTCTTAAAAAACCAAAACCGAATCATTGGTTAATTATATGGATGGGGTTTCTGCTCACCCTAAAAAACACAGGCAAACAAGGTAAATTCATATTAGAAAAATTCCCCATCAAGAAAAGATTGCAACAAATAAGATAGGATTTTTCCGAATTTACACTATCCTACTATCAGAAAAGTCGGAAGTCAAATCATTGAAGATATTTATCATAGTAATTGTAGCGATACCTGACTTCAGCGGGGAACTTATCCAAGAGCATCGGGGAGCAATTTGGATAATTTGCAGGAACAAGCAGCCTTAATGGTTGGATAGGCGACTATACATTATTTGAGAAAAAAAATGTAAGCATGAAAAATGGAGAGCAATAAAGTATGTAACCAAACATAAAATATTATCATATAGTTAATTACACACCATTTGTGCTGAAGCATATTGCGACTTCAAGTTTGGACCAAGAGCTACAGCACTGAAGGAGCATTTAACCACAGTGCCGTCACCGCCCTCTGAAGCCGCAGTGGCTGCAGCCGGATCAACATCTTCCTCACTAACAGCTACAACAGTATCAATGAGTCCCCGGTTTATCTCCTTTATTTCTTCCAAAAGAGCATGATTAGTCTGTAGTACAAAAAAACCTTCATCTCCAGGTTTCGTTTATCAAGTAAAAATGTTATAACGGGATAAAGTATACATCATGGTTGTCAACTCATAGTTCAAAATCCTAAATCTTCAACCATAGTCGTGATATTATCATCATTATTGTTACGGTTATTACCATATGTATGAACAAGATATAAGTGGACCGCTAAAAATTTATAGCAACGCCCCCATTCGTTGATTGTGTATTTATAAAAACATATATATATTTAGAATCCTAAAAAATATACATGGTAATACATCGAGTATATATAAACGAAATTTGAATAACCAATAAGATATAAAGCTGAATTTATCGTGCACGACTAACAGAATTGGAAATGGAGATATGGGTGCAAACAAGCCGAGAGGCTCACAAGCCGAGCTTGAGCCTAAAATAAAGCTTGTTTATTTATCAAGCCCAAGCTCGAGCCTGGCATGTGAAGCTCGTCAGGCTCGCCAAGCCTTATCGAGCCTTGGTGTAATATTAGTTTTTATTAATATTTGGGGTAAATTACCCGCATAGTCCCTGTGGTTTGGTGAAATTTCACCTTTAGTCCCCAACTTTTGGAAATTAGACCCGTGCTCCCTGTGGTTTGTCAAGTTGTTACTCGGATAGTCCCTACTCCCTAGAATGGATGGCCGTTAGTTTTCACCATTAAGTCCATATAAAATTACTAAAATGCCCTTAGTCAAGAAAAACAATAATCTTTTTATTTATTTGTGGGACCCACCCACCACCTACTTCATCTTCAACCCCTGTTGACCAACTTCAGCTTACTCTGTGCCGCTCTGGCTGCTTCCCAAACCTCCACATACGATCAACACTCTTGGATTCCGGCTTCTCTTTCAACTTCTGCAGAGTCTGCTTTTCAAGACTTACAAAAAGCTTATTCTGATTATCAAATAATCAAACTGCTAAGTTGGGTCTATCGAGGAATCAAATTGAACATGTTGTGGGAACTACAGAGGAATCAAACTGCTAAGTCACACTATGAAACTCTGGGAGAGGGTAATTGAAACTAGAATTAGAAGAGAAACTCAGGTTTCAGTAAACCAATTTGGTTTCATGAAAGGGAGGTCAACTACTGAAGCGATACATATTCTAAGAAGATTGATGGAAAAATATAGATCGAAGAAGCAAGACTTACATATGGTGTTTATCGACCTTGAAAAGGCATATGACAGTGTCCCACGACAACTGATTTGGGATAGTTTGGAGGGTCGAGGGCTACCTAGGAAGTATATAGACTTAATTAAGGATACATACGATAGAACAGAAACTAGTGTTCGCGCGCCTGTAGGGGATACAAACTTCTTTCCTGTGGAGGTAGGACTACACCAAGGGTCTGCGTTGAGCCCTTTTCTTTTTGCGGTTGTCTTGGATGAGTTGTCCAAGTCGATTCAGGAGACAGTTCCGTGGTGCATGCTTTTTGCAGACGATATTGTCTTGATTTCGGAGACTAAACAGTGCCTGAACGCGAGGGTAGAGGAGTGGCGTGTAGCTCTAGAGGGAAAGGGCCTAAGGATTAGTCGATCCAAGACTGAGTATCTACACTGCGATTTCAGTGGTGCAGCCGATGACGATGACACCCAAATCACAATTGAGGAGCAATTGGTCCCGCAGGTAATTAAATTTAAGTATTTGGGGTCGTTTGTACAAAGAGATGGTGACATAGATAGTGATGTAACCCATCGCATACAGACGGGCTGGTGTAGATGGAGGGCAGCCAGTGGAGTATTATGCGATACGAGGTTCCCAACTAAACTAAATGGGAAATTTTACAGGGTAGCAGTTAGGCCCGCTATGCTATATGGAACAGACTGTTGGGCTATCAAGAAGACACAAGCGCGCAAGATGGAGGTAGCAGAGATGAGGATGCTGAGGTGGATGTGCGGACACACGAGGTTAGATCGGATAAGAAATGAGGTTTTTAGGGAGAGATTAGGAGTGGCTAGTATATCGGATAAGATTAAGGAGGGGAGGTTGAGATGGTTTGGGCATGTGAAGCGGAGGCAAACGACGGCACCAGTTAGAGTAGTGGAAACTCTTACTGTGGAGGGGAGGAGAGGAAGAGGCAGACCCAAACTGACATGGGATGAGCAGATTAGGCATGATTTACTAGAGTTGCATCTTTCTGAGGACATGGTCCAAGATAGGACTTCGTGGAGGCGTAGGATTAGGGTTCAGGACCTCTAGAGGATATTACAGTAAGGTCTTAGGTGTATTTTAGGGTCGTAGGTTTTCTTATCCTTTAAGTGACTTTACCTGTGATTGTCTCCTTGTGTTTATGCCCAAATGATGTTGCATGCTATTATACATGATTTACACTATATTGCGTCACCCTTATCACTTTCTTGGTATTGGTCTTGCTATTGGTGACTTCTTTTTCTATATTCTTTGACTTGGTGTATTGGCATGCGGTTCGTTTTGGAGCTGAGGGTCTCTCTGGAAGCAGCCTCTCTATCCCTAGGGATAGAGGCAAGGTCTGTCTACATCCCACCCTCCCCAGACCCTATAAGTAGCTTTGCTATTTGTGGGATTTACTGGGTATGGTTGTTGTTGTTGTTGATTATCAAATAAGGATTTGTTCAGGGAGTTGATGCCCATAGTTTGCCTTTGCTGAAATCGAGTATTAAGGAGAGTTCAATTGATAATGATGGTGATGAGGCTTCAGCTCGGGTTCCGGTTGCTTATGCTGTTGTTGCTGCTTATCAGTTTAAATGGTTTGTCCAGTCAATCTCGGTGATATATCACTGATATCTCTGTTATCAGACCTTGGCTAGCATATTGGTTTGAAATATCGGTAATAATATCGGTGGCGATAATATCGGCGATATATACCGATATATCGCCGATATTTTGTAATTCTGATATTGGTCATCTCGCCGAGAATATCGATAGACCCAACTAAGAAGTGAAAATTGAACATATAAACTGAAAACAGAAGAAGCATACATGTTGGCATTTTACTCTAATATTTAATAACATTTAACGGCGAAAGGACTATCCGAGTAACAACTTGACACACCACGGGGAGCATGGGTGTAATTTCCAAAAGTTGGGGACTAAAGGTGAAATTTCATCAAACCACAGGGACTATGCGGGCATTTTACTCTAATATTTAATAACATTTACCCCTTATTTAAAGTTGTTTACGAGCCGAGCCTGAACCTAAAAATAAGCTTGTTTAGTAAACAAGCCCTAGCCTGAGCTTCACTTATCGAGCTCGCGAGCCTAAACGAGTCTATTAATTATATTACTTTTATTTAATATTTTAATTAATAGATAACGAACAAGCAGAGCTCGAGAAATTACCAACAAGCTCGAGCTTTGAAAACAAAGCTCGAACCGAGCCGAGCTTTCATAAAAATCAAGCTTGGTTCGGCTCGTTTGCACCATAATTGGAGATTTGGGGTAAAGTGTGAACCAGGGAGAGAGCAAAGATAATACAAATTGGTTTCTAGCCTCCTGCATGCATATAGTAGAGAGAAAATACAAAAGTTGTTGCAAAGATAGTACCTCAGTCCGGGGCCTTTTGATCGCAGAAGATGCAGTTGAATCTAGTTCTGAAGTCTCAGAAACATTCAATTGCTTAAAACTATCATTTACACTGCCAGCAGATGATACAACATTTAATGGCATCGCACTTGTAAATCGTTTCATCTTTCTGATGCCATTTGTTCCATCTTGAGTGACAAAGTTTCTAGCCTGAAGACGACATTTTGTCATGGCAACCAAATCCTCACCAACTGCAGCTCTTGACCCGTTACCCGGTGCTGACCCTGCAATCCTATCAATCATACTGACAACTGAACCAATGTCACTAACTGAAGCACTCAAAGCTGTAGGCGAAATCGATTTCACCTATGAAGATAAATGAGTACAAGATGTTAGTCTATACCTTATGCCAATAGCCAAAAGCATCTAAACCCCACGTCTTGGTGACAATTTCGACCAATTTACTTCAAAAATGTATTGAGTTTTGGTAGTGTTTTAATCTCAAGCGGGTCAAATAAGAAATTCAGCTATACGGGGAACAGGACAAACAGGTTACATGTATGCTGAAAATCTGTTTAGTTAATATTGGTGATATATCATCGATATATCAGTTATCGGTCCCCATGTAAAATGTCAGTGTCAAATATTGGTACCGAAATTATCTGTGATATTGACCGATATATCACTGATTTTCCTGATATCAGTACTTTCCTGATATCAGTACCTTTCTTCTTAGTTCTACCATTCGTCTTTCTTCTTATTGATGCTATTAGTGTTTTAAGTCTTAATTGTTAATTGTTAGTGTTAAATGTTGGTGTTTTAAGTCTTAATCAGTTCCTACTTGCTATTGTTAGTGTTTTGCAAGTTGCAAAAGGTTAATTTGTGAATGGTAGGAGAGTCTACCCAATTGTTAGTGTTAAATTGCTATATATTTGAATTCTACATGATATTAAAATTACTAATATCCCACCGCAATAACCTATATCTCAAGTATCTGTCCTTGACCGATATCCGATTTTTTACTGCATTAACTGCTTAGTTGTAAACCCTTACCCAATCTGTTCTAACCTGAATTGGTTCGACCCATGATCCTTATTATTTTATATACAAAATGTAAATTAAGAACTGACCGCTTTGAGTAAGCGTTCTAGAGGCTGTTCTGTAACAGTGGACTTTCCGGGTCCCATTGACGGCAGAACTCCATGATTTCCATCTGGGCTAGTGAATTCCGCAAGTAAAGGAGATGCAGATATGCCAGGTGTACCAATTTGATTAGGTGGTTGTTGTTGATGCCCGATGTTCCCAACATTAGATAGTGAAGAAACGCCATTTATTCTCTCAAACTCCCCTGGGAGAGGAGATGCAGAGGAAGTTGAAGGAGACGGTACAGCAAACGGTGAGTTGGCAGATTTGAACATGTTTGACTGGTCAATCTGAGGAGATGCATGTTGCGACATTTGCGGAGAAGCAGCCGAAAGGAGTTGAGGTGAAAACGGAGCACCTGGCTTTAACTGTTGGTGATAAGCTGACCGCTGGGCGGCGACTGCCGCTGCATGATGCTGCTGTAAACCACCTGGTTTTACATTCATCTGCTGCTGTCGGAGTTTAATATCACCACTATCACTTATCTGAGGAAGCTGAGATAATTGATTTCCTGGCAGCTGCTGCTTTGTTTGTTGGTGAAATTGATGTTGTTGTTGCTGTTGCTGCTGTTGCATAAGTTGCTGTTTATGCAAAAACTGTTGCTGCAACTGGCGTTGTTGAAACTGCTTCAGTTGCTGGCTTTGAAGCAGTTGTTCCTGCTGTTTAATATGCTGATTTTGAAGCATATTGGAGTTCGCCTGTAGTGACATCGGGTTCATGTTTACTTGTTGGGTCCCACTCACTGTATTTTGTTGAAGAGAGCCATTCGAGACATGCTGTAAGGAGTTCATACCGATATTCTGACCCGGGTCAAGATTAGAACTGGGCTGTATGGAATTCATCATGTTCTGTTGAGCATTTGAACCCCCTGAGAGAGAAACGGCAGGATTTTGCTGCAAAGATCCAATATTATTCTGTTGCATTGTTGCCATGGAACCATGTAAATTCATCTGATTATTATCATGCGACGGAACTTGTGTCAATTGAGAATGTGTTTGTTGTGATTGCTGCAAAGATTGCATGTGTTGTGGAGGAAGTGCTTGTGATTGTGCTTGCTGCTGAGGGGCCGCTGGTTTCCTCCTATTTGAATTGATGACGTTAATAATCTGTTTCTCATAAGTACCCAACTTCTCTTTATAATTAGGTAATATTCCATGCTTAGGAATTTGTAAGAATTGCATGAAACGCTCCAACATATTTTTGAACACTTTCAGCTTCTCAAGTTGCTCGTTTTTTGGTTGCTGAGGAAGAGAATCGTGCTGGACAACAAAAGATTTTCATTAAATCAAAAAAAGAAAATATTACAGTTCGCTGTATGCTTTTGCAAGATAACATATTATCTTTAAATGATTCTACATGCTTTGACACCTAAAAGATTTCCAATTTTGATATGAGACGCTAACTTACCTGCTGCAATTTGGAAAGAATTTTCTGGTGCATGTCATTCAAATCTAGTAGATACATGTCCTTCATAGTTTTTATCTGTAATCAAAATATATACAAATCCAGGTCATAATGGTGGCAATGCTATTCAAGTAAAATAGTACAAACTTCATAAACAAGAGAATGACAACGCATGGATGATTACAGGCAAAAACCCTAGCATTTGATTAATATTTATCAGTAACAATTCTTTCACTCCGAGTCTCAAATAAAATTTATTTTTGAAATCGATGCGAAGCAAAGCAAAAGTAAACTTTGGTTTAGAATAATGGTGATGATTTAGTTAAACTCAAATGCAAATTGGGATGCCAGGTGCTTTCACTACTTCAAAAGAAATGTACTATATAATATACTAAACCTTTTGATACACTTCCTCTTGCCAATCTCCGCCATTTGTATTGCCAGCTGTAGAATCTAATGATGCTACAGAAGAGCAGAAGTTTCATGCATTAGCTCATTATATATAGTTCAGTAATTGAAAAAAGAAACAGATACTAGAAAAAAAAAAGAATTAAAAACTCTACGTGATGAAGCCTCTGGCATAGCTCTCTGTTGCTGAAATAGCTGTTTCTGCTGATCAATCACGTTTTGCTGCTGAAAACCACCTGCTGTTGGAAGCCTTTGTTGCATACTATTTTGCAGCAGATTCGGCTGTTGTTGCATACCCATCTGCTGCTGCTGTAACTGTGGTTGTGATTGCATGTGTGGCATCACCGGCTGCTGTAACTGTGGTTGTGATTGTTGAACTTGTGTCGGCAACAAATTCGCTGAACTCTGCTGATTCTGTTGCTGAATAGGCATCTTATTAGATTGTAACATTTGTTGCACTGAATGCTGATTGGTTTGCATGCTGGTGTTACCGGATTGATTTCCGAGCAACTGTTGCTGTTGACCAGATTGCTGCTGTTGCATGCTAGAAATATTGTTGTGTTGACCAATTAACTGCTGTTGTGGCTGCTGTAGACTTGAAAGCTTATTTTGTTGGCCTATCAACCTCTGCTGTTGCATGTCAGAGTAGTTGTTTTGTTGCCCTATAAGCTGGTTTTGTTGCATGTTTGTCGCATTTGTCTGTTGCCCCATTGAATTCTGTTGTGTTGGTTGTAGTTGCTGCTGAATTGGTTGTACTTGTTGCTGCCTTTGTGGTCTTAGAACCGATTGTTGAAGGTTCATTAACGGTTGTGACGATTGCGGTACTACAGGCTGCTGATTTTGTACAACTGTAGAGAGAGAAGATGTTTGCATCACTGTTGGTTGCATAACAGATTGTTGAGACTGCTGCAGATGACCTGGCTGTAACATGTTATTCTGTTGTTGCTGTTGCTGTTGCATGTGTGGTTGCATTGACGGTTGTTGCAGTTTCTGTTTTGCCATTTGATGCAACTGCTGTTGATAAAGATACTGTGAATTTTGAGTTTGTGTTTGTTGCTGCTGCTGTTGCTGTTGTGGAACAAGTTGTCGTCCAGGAATTTGCCTTTGATTTGCAAAATTATTATTCCCCATTGGGTTTCCTACAGTATTTTGTTGAACACTAGACATGTTTTGCATGTTCTGCAAGTTTGAATTTTGACCAGCAACATTTGTCATGGGGGTTTGTTGTAAGCCACTGCCAGGTGGCAATGCAGATGATAAACCAGAAGAGCCTTGCATTCCGGTTGAACCAATGTTATTGTGCATGCTCTGTGACATCATTTGTTGTCCTTGTTGCATATTATTAGACGCAACCGGAATAGGAAGCTGTTGCCCTTGGTTGTTCACTTGCTGCATCACCTGAGAACCTATCCATTGGAGAAACATTAATAAATTTACTAAAAAATCATTATCTTTGTAGAAATAATGACGAACACCGAATGATACTGTATTATGAGATACCTGGATCAGAGGGGTTTACACTATTAGCAGTAGAGTTTGACTGCATGGGGTCTGACATGGGATTTTGTGATCTAGTCTCCATAGTCAGCATCTTCAAAGATATCTTCCGTAAATAATCAGACTGCAAACCCAAAAATTGACATGGTTTTAAGGCCAACAACGCAAAACCGTAGATGATATAGAGAACACAACAAACCTGGCTTGTAGCAGCAGTATAAATCTTCTCTTCAAACCTCACAGCTATTTTCTTAAGCTCCTGTAGTCCCTCGTGTCCAGAGAATGGAAGATGCCTCTTCAAGGTATCCATTCTACACAAGGTCAACACATGTCGGTCAAAACAATGCCAGATATTTACAGCACAAAAAATAAGAAACTTAAAAGAATAATACAAGTACATACATCTTGTTCACAATCCTTTGCCGTGAATCTGCTTGCAGTTGAGCCCTCCAATCACCAGTTTCCATAGTGGGGTCACCAATGGCGCCATTTGCACCCTGAGTAGGCCTCCAATTATTCGTATCCATCTTCTATTAGATGACTGATTTTCAATCCTGTCGTGTAAGTCTGAATAAAAAAATTATTATAAGAATAAATGTCATAAAGATGAATCCTATTTTTTGGGCAGTACAGCTTAGCAACACAGGATTTGAACACATGGTAATTTCTTTTACCAGGCCAGTTAGCTACACGATAACTGAAAAACAATAGAAGTATAGAACCTACTGAAACAATGTACTTTACTTGCATGATACTATTTTTCATAAAATTCAAGATGTCCAAAAGGTCAACATCCAAATATGAAGAACCCGTTTTATCATTTTTAGTTCATGTTTCACGCATACCAATGCTTCCAATAACAAAAAGATATACAAAATTGATATAATTCAACATCTTAAGCATATACCAAATTACCAACACAAAAGATAAAATCTTATAATTAGCGCCCTCCAAGTAATTAGGGTTTTGATAGAATTTTCTTTCTCGAGTCTCGCCTCCTACCATAGAATTCAAGAAAACCCGCCCCACCTACTTTAACCATTGTCTTTACCATGTTTTTCAGACCCCCCCCCCCCCCCCCTCCGTGTATTTTTTTATTTTGTTTTGTAATAACCATAGCCCTTAGTGCTATGGTGAAGAGGTAAGGTTTCACTACAGCTAAGAGGATTACATTAGTTTCATCCAATCAGAATCATCGAGTAGTTATGAAATCCTAGTTTTTATATAAATCAATCAAAATTATATAGTGGTTGGATATTAATCTCTCAACCATATCCCAGCTAAGAGGATTATAACAATTGGTTTCATCCAATCAGAATCATCGGGTATTTATGAAATCCTAGTTTTTATATAAATCAATCAAAATTATCTAGTGGTTGGATATTAATCTCTCAACCATATCCCTTGGTGCTTACTTTATGACTTTATCAAGCCCTTCTATTTATTTTACTCCATTTCATTGACTTTTGTATTACTTCAAGGCCAGTAGTCTGTATTCATAGAATATGGCATGACAACAGAACTTGATCAGCAAGTAGTTCAACAGATTATTTCAGATGAGTTCATATACTCTTACGATGCTTACCTGAGTAAATATTTTCTTACAGTGATCCATATATGATTAGCAGTCTCATGTATTTATGTCTGTTTGCCACACAAATTCATATTTCATTAAAAAAATATTAAACAAAATAATCAGGTAACCCATTCCCTTCCAATTCACGTGGTTCCAAGGCTCTGATTCTCTGAACTTCGAAACTGACTCACTCATCCCACCCTTCTTTAATTTCCAACTTCAAAATAAATATGAATTGCAATTGGTGCAGATAAATAATTGCTATACAAATAGTAAAGTTGAAGAGCATTGGTATTAAATACACATCAAAATCATATCAACTTTGCAACTGAAGAATACAAGTATTAACATTCAAAACAACTGCAACTATTCTTAGTTTGTCTGTGAAAATCCTTAGCACCATAACACTAAACTAGTTCTTTAACATTTGTGTACTTCTAAAAATGAGGCGCTGCAGCTATTCTTAGCAATGGCGGATCCAGCCCTGTTTTGTGGGTTCACATGAACCCACTCGGTTTGGAAAAAAATAGTAAGAACTTTGTATGATTTGGAAAAAATAGTGAGAATCTACCAAAACGAACCCACTGAAAGAAGTTCCTGGATCCACCATTGATTCTTAGTCCGTTCTCAGAAAATCTAGGGCTGGCTAAACAAGTCTAATCATGTTAAACAGGTCAGAGACAACACAGATTAACACAAGTATCAAACACTCATTTAACTACTTTATATCTTATTAACTTTTTTGAGTTTAATCATGTCATAGGTCAGAAATTGCCGTCCCCTAAACCCTAAACTGAACTTTCACTTTTATGATTGTCTACTTCTAAGTTGTAAAACTGCAGTATGATTGTACAAAAAGTGAATCACAAATGAAATAGCGTACATACCACACAGACGCCCAATTCTCAGAGTTAGGGTTTCAGCAGGAAGCAATTGGAAGTAATCGCTGTGTCTCCGTCTTCTCTAACGAAACCTAAACCTACGACTATTCAAAAGTAAACAATCGAGTGTAAGAAATTGAACGAGTTTGCGTGTGATCGAGTGGTAAAAAGAGTGAAGTACCATTAGGTTACCATTAGACGGTCTCCGGTGACGTGAACGACGATCGCTAGTTCGACGAGACGGTGAAGAGTTGAAGACGAAAACGATCGGCACAGTTGCTGATTGAGAGCACCTGTAGAAGCAGTAGGCTTTACGGTGCAGACGAAGTGATGCACAAATGGTGTCTACTTGTTTAAATAATGTGTTGTGTAAACATATCTCTGATTGTTTGTTTGGGGACCACAATTGTGTTGCAATTATTGCTTCTATTTTCATAAGGGAACACACCGTCTTGGAATAAAATTACTATTACAAACCGAAGTGTTTAAAGTTCAAAATAATATATACAGACGGTTGTAATGAAAGATCCACATGCGGATCAAATAAATGTACAAAAATGATGTTCAACAGACTTTAGGCATTCTAAGGATTTGCAAGATCCTCTTATCAATACCAAGCAGCTTCCATCCTATTTCGTATAGTACTTATAACTTAGTCTTTTGAAAATACGTCAGTTTACACTGGTAATTACAATTAACCGAGACATTTTGAAAACATTTTCAAAATTGATTTAAGTGCACAAGGCACATGAAAATCTTTTATAACTTGGGACAATTAAGAATTTTAATCTTGTATACAGTTTTATATGTTTGTCAATACATATGGGGCACAATATAGAAACCGAGACATGATTAACTGACTCGCCACTTATAAACCCACAAAGGAGTTATCCCCAACTTGTGGGTAAAAATATTTTAGCATTTCGCATCTGTCAGGTGTATGCTTACACTCCGTGCTTAGGTCGTGGCCATTAGTAACTTAAATGAGCCGAGGATATCCACGACACAGTCGTTAACCCCCCAATGTTTAAGTTATCAAACAAACAGATTAAAACGGGTTATGCAGATTTGATAGCCACAATCCGACTAAGTGATCCCATACCCGACCAAGCGGTAATAATTTACCGTATCCCAAGCCCGTATAGGAAAAATAAGTTAAAAGTATTTACCTGAGCTATAACTCGATTCAAATGCAAGATTTAAATAACTCAGTCGTATAATTCACTAGACAAGTGTATGTAGCTTTTACCGGAAGGCTCTAGTCTGGAATGATGGTAATATTAACCAATTAGAATGCTAATGGGTCCTATTTAAGTCATAGACTTAGACCGGCTAGCTTAAATAATGAAATACGGTACAATGCGCTAGACTAAGCAAAGATCGGATTAGAATGTAGTTTAAACCCAACAAGTTTGAACACTTGTATAATATGGGTAAACTAATTACATTCTGGAAATTGAGATTAAAAAGATAAGGTTAAACCCGTTTCGGTAAACTTATGTAAACTAGTTACATAAGTCGAACCGAACGCGTATAAGCATTAACGGGTAACGGATGAGTCATATACAAGTTCCATATATTATTATACTTAAAACATGTTATAATATTAGTAGGATATCAACATGTATGCCCGTTAAGGTTTTAAAATCGAATTACGCAAGGGCGTTTTGGTCATTTTATGTCTTATAAAAGGAACTTGCAAGTAAACTGATGTTATGTTCATAAACATTCTGTAAAAAAAGTTAATTTATGATATAATATCAGTAAGATATCAAATATATGTGTGGTTTATGCTTTAAGACCAAACTATGCATCGTAGGGGCATTTTGGTCATTTCACACATAGTTTTGAGAACTTATTTGAGATTCTGAGTTTATGACTTATACCTACTATAAAAATATTTAAAATGATTTATAAAATTAGTAGGTAATAAGTCTTGGTTAATAAATGTCACACCACGATATTTCCACGTTTGACCGGTGGGCCCGGTGGGCCACTTGAGTGATGAGGGGTGCCGAAATGAAAATCCCCTCCTCGCGCGGATATTCGCGCGCCTGTCCTCCTACGCCTTGGAGGTTCCGGAGGTGCTTGATGTACTGGCGGCGGTGGAGGCGGTGGCGTGACTGCCACAAAACATGGATCCTCGGAGGGATCCTGCTGCTGCTGTTGCTGGTGAGGCGATGAATGGTGAGGAGGTGTGAAGTACCATTCATGCTGGTTAAACCTTGCTTGGAAACTGTCTGGACCACGGTAGGGTGATCCGTGAAAAGATGAACCATCCGAAATTTCGATGGGATGGTTGGGGGTTCCTGATGCAGGCTCGACGGGATCCGTGTCCTCGTCTATGTCCATCGCTTGGTCGCCGGATAAGTGATCCTCCGGTCCCAATGGGTTGAAACCCACGGGTTCTTGTATGTAGTTCGCCGGGTTAAACCGGCCCTGAAAGACAGGAGTGGGGTCGCCGAAGGAATGATGCGAAAGGGTTCGCTGGAGAGGTATGTATGAAGGTTGGGGGTTGTCGGGCTCGTTTTCTGAATGTGGCCCGTAGGAATGACGATAGGGAGGTGTCGAGCTGTGCGAGACTGACCGTCTAGCGGGCTCCACTTGGGTCCTCCAGTCTCCTTGAGGACCAGCACTCCTGGTGGTTGAAAGAGTTCGCCGGAGTGATGGCCCGGCTTCGTGATCGTTAGGGGCGCTGATTGGCCCCTTGCCTTTTCCTCCTCTTCTGATTCTTGGCGGCATTGTTAAACCTGTCAATATAACAAAGGTAACAACAAGAATATATATAAATAAACGGCAAAATAGAACAAAACAGAATTTGTCCTATGTTACTTGTCTAGACTCGAAAGTTTAGGAATGTGCAATTGTGTAACTGAGATTAAACACAAAAAAAGGCTAGTGTTTAATTCACTCAGTGTTGGCTCTGATACCAACCTGTCACACCCCGATATTTCCACGTTTGACCGGTGGGCCCGGTGGGGGAGTATCGTGACGTGGTTGGCAACATTACAGTCAAACAACACAATATTTAAATGCACAGCGGAAGCAAATGAAAGATATATTTCAACCGAATATAATTGTAATATCAAGTATCACAACAGTTGAAATTAATCCACAGACGGATCAAAAATAAATAGGAAACATTTTTCAACAGTTTGACGTCCAAGCTTGCGAGACTTATTGTGGACGCTAGGAGAAAGCCAGCCTAGTTCGCATAGTACCTGCACTTAACCTTTTTGGGAAAATACGTCAGTTTACACTGGTAAATACAATTTAACTGACTCATTTTAAAAATGGTAAAAAATTGTGGCACAAACTTTTTATAACTTGGGATAATTATTTAAATATATAAACTTGTAAAAGAATTACATGTTCCTTATGCGTTCAGTAGCCCGGTTCGTGCCGGGTTAAAGATCAATAGACACACCACATTATTTATTTTGGCACTGACGGGTGTACGCCTACACCCCGCGCTTAGGTCGTGGCCATTTCGTAAAATGATGCCAAGATATCCGGGACATGGTCATTAACCTCCCAAAGGCTTTAAGCAAACAAAACATTTCAAAACGGGTCATTTCGATAATACTTAACCACCAACCGATTAAGGTCGAATGCCCAACCAAGCGGTATTTTATATACCGTACCCCAAGCCCGTATAAGGGAAAATAAGTTAAAAGTATTTACCTGAGCTAAATATAATATTCAATCCCAGCCGTATCAAATCAGCAAGTACAGATAGCTTTTACTGGGCTCCTATTCTGGAACGAAGGTTTATAATAACCTATTAGAATCCTAACGGTCTTTAGTTAAGCTTAAGCTTAGACCGGTTAGTTTTAAAGAACGATACGGTTCAAACGCATGAATAAGCGAATACCGGAATAGAATGTGATTTAGACCCGACAAGTTTGAAGACTAGTTTAATATGGGTAATCTAGCCACATTCTGGATTTTGGGATAAAACCGATAAGGTTTGACCCGTTTCGGTTAATTTATGCAAACTAGTTACATAAGCCGAACCGAACGCGCAAGAGGCGTAACGGGTATCCATAAGAGTCATATACAGGTTTCCTAAGTTAATATGCTTTAAATATGTTGTGACATCAGTAAGATATCTTCTATTATGCCCGAAATGAATTTAAACACAAACTATGCCCCGTAGGGGCATTTTGGTCATTTACAAGGTTATAAAAGAGTTCAAGTATTAACCTGAGTTACAGGCCTGATATCATTAGTAAAAATGCTTAATTTAATAAGTTATAACAATAGGGTATTGCATATATGTGAAATTTATCAATTATAACCAAACTATGCACTGTAGGGGCATTTTGGTAATTTCACATAAGCTTAAAAGCTCCAAACTGGAATCTGAGTTAAACAACTTTTGCTTACTGTTAAGATATTATAATTTACCTAAAATATCAGTAGGTATCAACCCTTATATGTTTAAAATAGTCTTAGCACATACAATGCGTTAAAAACGCTTAAAAATGCGATTAGAAGCCGTTTCCGGGTTCTATATAGAGAGCTGATATTTTTATTATTCCAGAAGGTTTAAAATAATTTATTTATCATATAAAATCAGTAGCAAAAGGTTTGGGGTCAAAAAGATATGTAAAACTCATTTTATAGCCCAAAAGGGCAAAACCGACAATTACCGAAACAAGCTTATGACTCTAAGTTATGCTCAGCCTAAAATTAATTAAAAATCTTCAAAAATCTCAAAATATTATATTACATCAGTGGGTACAAAGTTTGATATCAAAAAGTAGGTTTAAATAGGCTATATGCTAATTATGCCGTTTAATCGCTAAAAAGCTTTTTAATTACGCTAATGAGCATAACTCCCAATCTACACCTCAAACTGATGTCATATTTTGGGTACAAGTTTATAAATCAGTAACTAAGGTTTCTACTCTTTTATATTTTTAAATATCACGTTTTATGGTGAAAAGGGCATAATAGTCAACATATAGGCAATTAACGGAATCATGCATATTAATTGGATAACTAATGAACCAAGGTGTATAATCATAGAGGGTTATACTAGCATGTATCCTAGTCCAATTAAAGCTCTAAGGCATTTCTAAAACATACTAAATCGGGTCAGAACTGAAGTCAAAGCAAAAGTCAAAGTTTTGCGACTTTCGGTTCCGAACCGGGTCTAAACAGAAAATTGTCGGATCAAACAAGCTTAGACCAGTTATTATACTTATTACCAAGTTATATGAGTGATAAAATAGGTTACACACCTTATGCATTGTTAATTATGCGTTAATTCGAAGATTAGCATTCTGTTGACTTTTTCTAATCAACTTTGACCCGACAAATGGTCTAGATAGAGTGGGAATCAGAGGGTGCCCTTTTAAGAGTTTAATGCCCACATAATTACCAACTTATAACTACCTTCAATTCGACTAATCACTGGACCATTAATGATTAATCACGAAGTCAACCGTTAATTACGATGGTTTGACTTTTAAGCTAAAACTAAGTAAAAACTCAATTAAGAAAGGTCAAGCATACTTACTGAAGTCCTATGCACGATTAGGAATGTCTTGGGTCTGCTCTTAAGCTCCAGGAAGCTCCAGAAATGCAGAAGGAAGGTGTGAGCGTAAGGTTGCAACATAAGGCCTTTATATAGTGTTCAATCTCACTTAGATCATTGACACACAAGCCTAGCAATGGCCATGGATCATCCACAGATGTCCCCTAGGTCTAAAAAGCATGTAGGGGTCGCCCATGGAGTGAAAATATCTGATTTAAGTCGGTTATTGCGTGAAAACAGGCTGTTGTCCAACTTTTCTGTAACTGGGGATCGGACGTGGCCCGCGTAGGCTCTTGGCAAGGCTTACGCGGCCCGCCTGAGCCTTGTGTTCAGGTTTAAACATTTTCTAGTTGTTGCATTTTGTCTCTTGGCCTTTCGAAAGGTCAACCAACTTCTATTTCTTGCATTTTGAGCCCCTCAACTTGACTTATAAGGGGTTCATGACTTATACCCACTTTGTTAAGTTTTTGGTCACTTCATGTTTACCCGAAAAGTCATAATTTCAACGTTGACGCTTTAACCCATCGCATACGAATTTGATCATAACTTTCTCATACGATAACGAAACTTTATGAAATTTTTATCGTGCATTCTAGTGAGCATAATTAATCGTTACAAAGCTTCGGGTTTGCTAAAAGGTCACTCAGAGGTATAACTTAAACATGTTGACACATTTAACCCCTGTGGTTTGTAATCTCTCACTTTCTTTCACACTTAGCTTCGTATGATCCATGATTTATTCGTTTAAAGGTATGAGCATCATGTAGGGTTACTGTAAAGTATATTTATCCCTTGTTGACAATTTGAACCCTTATTTTCACATACTTTCCATGTTTGTCAACTTTAGTCCCTCTAGAGTATACTTTCACACGTTCAAACCTATGACACGTGTCAACCCATTACAGGACGTGAATTTTCGAGGTGTTACATCCTCACCCCCTTAAAAGAAATCTCGACCTCGAGATTTACTGAAACAAATAAGGGTACTTTTCTTTCATTGTGGACTCAACCTCCCACGTGTACTCGGGACCTCTACGGGCATCCCATTTTACCTTTACGATAGGCACATGCTTCCTTCGAAGCTTCTTAACCTGTCGATCCTCGATCGATACAGTTTTTTCAACAAACTTTAAGCTCTCTTCTATGTGCACATCTGTATGTGGTATGACCAGTGATTCATCGGCGAAACACTTCTTCAGATTGCAGATGTGGAATACATTGTGAATACCACTGAGCTCTTCTGGTAAGTTTAACTTATAGGCAACTAATCCGACACGTTCGATGACCTCGAAAGGTCCTATGTATCTCGGGCTTAACTTGCCTTTCTTACCAAATCGCATCACTCCCTTCCAGGGTGATACTTTAAGCAACACTTTGTCACCTACCTCGAAGTTAAAAGGTTTACGCTTTAAATCTGCGTAGCTTTTCTGCCTATCTCTGGCAGCTTTCAGGCGGTCACGAATCTGGACAATCTCGTCCGTCGTTTCAAAGACTATTTTCGGTCCTGACAGTTGGACATCTCCAACTTCCGCCCAACAAACGGGCGTTCTGCACTTTTTACCGTATAAGGCCTCGAAAGGCGCAACCTTAATGCTGGTATGGTAGCTATTGTTATACGAGAACTCGATTAATGGTAGGTGGTTATCCCAACTACCACCTAAGTCGGTCACACATGCACGAAGCATGTCTTCCAACGTTTAGATTGTACGCTCACCCTGTCCGTCCGTCTGAGGATGGTAAGCCGTACTGAAATTTAAGCGCGTGCCCAAAGATTGTTGGAAACTCTTCCAAAAATGTGACGTATATCTAGCATCTCTGTCAGAGATAATAGCCACAGGTACGCCATGTAGAGATACAATCTTATCTACGTACAATTGGGCTAACATGTCGGAGCTATAGATCTCCTTAATGGGTAGGAAATGTGCTGACTTAGTCAGTCTATCAACTATCACCCATATGGTATCTTTTCCTTTCCTTGTTTTTGGCAACTTAGTGATAAAATCCATCGTCACCATTTCCCACTTCCATGTGGGAAGTTCAGGCTGTTGTAGCAAACCTGACGGCTTCTGATGTTCAGCTTTAACTTGCGCACACGTCAAACATTTAGCTACATAGGCAGCTATAGACTTCTTCAAGCCTATCCACCAAAAATTTTCTTTCAAATCCTGGTACATCTTATCAGCTCCAGGATGAACGGAATATTTAGAACTATGGGCTTCCTGGAGGATAACATCTCGAAGTCCTCCATAAACTGGTACCCATATCCGTCCATTTAACCTCAGAATTTCATCCTTGCCCTGAGATAACTGTTCTTCGGTTACTCCTAGCTTTTCAGTAGGATAGTTAGCTTCCAACACTGCTTCCTTCTGTGCAGCTAACAACCTTTCGTTCAAACCATTCTTTATTTCAATGCTCTTGGCATTGATTCGGATGGGTTTCACTATTTCCTTTCGACTTAAGGCATCGGCGACTACATTCGCCTTGCCAGGATGGTATCTGATTTCACAATCATAATCATTCAACGTCTCCATCCATCGGCGTTGCCTCATGTTTAAATCCTTCTGATTAAACAGGTGCTGGAGGCTCTTGTGATCAGAATAGATCACACACTTGATACCATATAAATAGTGCCTCCATAGCTTCAGTGCAAATACAACGGCACCCAAATCCAAGTCATGGGTGGTGTAATTCTTTTCATGCACCTTTAACTGTCGTGAAGCATAGGCAATGACCTTTCCTTTCTGCATAAGCACACATCCCATACCTGTGTGCGATGCATCACAATAAACTACAAATTCTTCGATTCCATCAGGCAACGTCAATACAGGAGCGTTGCTCAACTTTTGCTTCAGGATATCAAAAGATTCTTGCTTCTTGGGTCCCCAGTTGAACTTAATCTTCTTCCTAGTTAAAGAAGTTAGGGGTGCAGCAATCCTTGAAAAATTTTCGATAAATCGCCTATAGTATCCTGCTAAGCCTAGGAAGCTACGAATCTCTGTAGGCGTCTTCGGCTCTTGCCAGTTCATGACAGCTTCAACCTTAGCGGGATCTACTTGGATTCCGCGTTCACTAACCATATGTCCAAGGAATTGGACTTCTCGAAGCCAAAATTCACACTTAGAGAATTTGGCGTAGAGCTTCTCCTGCTGAAGTAGTGAAAGAATACATCGAAGATATTTCTCATGGTCGGCCTGATTCTTTGAATAAATCAGAATGTCGTCAATGAAGACGATAACAAATTTGTCCAAGTAAGGCTTGCAGACGCGATTCATGAGATCCATGAATGCGGCAGGTGCATTAGTGAGCCCAAAAGGCATCACTAGGAACTCGTAATGACCATAACGAGTCCTAAATGCAGTCTTGTGTACATCTTCATCTTTGACCTTCAATTGATGATAGCCTGACCTCAAATCGATCTTAAAGAAGTAACTTGCCCCTTGAAGTTGATCGAACAGATCGTCGATTCTGGGCAATGGATACCTATTCTTGATAGTGACCTTATTAAGCTCACGGTAATCGATGCACAGACGCATCGAACCATCCTTCTTCTTGATAAACAAGATTGGCGCTCCCCAAGGAGACGATCTAGGTCTAATGAAACCTTTGGCTAGCAATTCATCTAGTTGTGTCCTCAATTCCTTCATCTCTGTTGGTGCTAACCTATAAGGCGCCCTTGCTACTGGTGCTGCTCCAGGGATGATGTCAATTCTGAATTCCACTTGCCTATCTGGTGGTAAACCAGGTAGTTCTTCAGGGAAAACATCGGGATACTCAGAAATGACGGGGATATCTTCCATCTTAGGCTTCGGCTCATCAATAGTCACTTGTGCCATGTAAATGACACAACCCTTCTTCAAACACTTAGAGGCCTTGAGCATAGTCACTTGCTCAGGCAGTCCATACTGGGTATCTCCCTGAATGGTAAGTGATTCACCAGATGGAGTCTTGATCACCACTTGCTTCTTATTGCAGACAGTCTGGGCCTGGTTATGAGATAACCAGTCCATGCCTAAAACTATGTCGAAACCGGCTAACTTCAAAGGAAGTAGGGACAAAGGAAAAGAGTGGTTCTTAATGGATATGAAACATCCATCTAATATGGTTGAGGCGGTTTCTAAAGTGCCATCAGCTAATTCCACCTCATACTTCACACTTAAGGTTTTAACAGGTAAATTCAACAATTTGCAAAACTTATTATCTACAAATGATTTATCAGCGCCTGAATCAAAAAGTACTCTTGCATAGACATCATTTATGAGGAAGGTACCTGTAATCACATTGTCGTCCTGGACGGCTTCCTTTGCATCCATCCTGAAGACCCTAGCATTGGTCTTCTTTCCTTCATCAGCTTTCTTTGCATATTTTGGGCAATTTGTCTTAATGTGCCCTTTTTCGTTGCAACTGTAGCACGTTGCGTCCTTCAACTTTTTGCAATCCAAGGTCTTGTGTTCCTTGGACTTGCATATCCCACATGCAAAAGTTCTCGCCTGTGTCTGCGAGTTCGATTCATATCTGCACTTCCCGAAGTGCTGTCTCTTGCAGATCTTACACTTGGGCTTATCACCAGATTGATGCCCATCCTTCTTGGATTCAGACCCTTTCTTGTGGTCATTGTTTCCTCGGTGTTTCTTGTTTGACTTTCGTGAATTGTCATCTTCACGTTTTCTTTTCTCAGCATCCGTGTTCCTCAGCGATCTCTGTCTGACCGCGTCCAGTGTGAGGGACAAAGATATATCAGCTACAGATCTGAAAGTAGCTGGCCGAGAGGCCTTCACGCTTGCCTTTATCTCTGGGGCTAAACCCCCAATAAAACGAGCTATTCTTTTGGGTTCCGGGGTCACCAGATACGAAACCAATCTTGACATGGTATTAAAGCTCGTAAGGTAAGCTTGGCAATCCAGATTTTTCATTACCAATGACAGAAAATCCGACTCAATCTTTTCGACCTCATGCTGAGGACAGTAGTTTTCCCTGATGAGGGCAACAAATTGTTCTCATGTCATGTTGTACAATGGGATTTTCCCAGTAGCTTGAATCAACGATCTCCACCAAGCTAAGGCCTCACGTTTGAACGATTGAGACACAAACTTTACTACATCCTTCTCAGCGCATCCGCTGATATCAACCACGGTATCCATCTCATCCAGCCATGTCATGCAGTCTATAGCTCCTTTCTCCCCAGTGAAATCCCTGGGTTTGCATGAAACAAAGTATTTGTAGGAGCAACCCTTATCACGGGGTCCTTGATTCAGCATGATCTTTTGAGATGGATCACTTTGATGATTTGAAGAGTGACGATCGTCATCTTCTTTCTTGGGTTCATCCTTCTTGGAGGGTGGCTTTGAATGCAGTGTAGATAGGGTCCTGCTTCGGGTCCCACTATATTCTTCATACTGCCGCTCTATGGCCTTTGTGACAGCGTCGTCTATCAACGCTTGCAGTTCAGCACCCGTTATATTAATTCGGGCGTTATCATTGTTCTCCCTTGGGTGACTATTTATTTCATCCGAGTCAGCCATTGCAGTTTTTAACTGTTACATAAAATATTGACAATAATTTATTTGGGAGTTTATTATGGAATTGTCTCTTAGGGCAATTCATTAACCATGGTAAACATAGACCATATTTGGTTAATTTATTAATCACATTTATTTAGGATTTCTATTATAATTTATCCTAATAATAACATTTTTATTAGTGGCACAAAAGGCCTGGTCACAAGGACATTTTTAAATCATAAGCTATGATTTCAGAGAATCAAGGCTTTAAGGTTTGGACATAGTCCTTTACCTTTTTTCTGACAGGGAGTCGTAGGCTACCACTGTATTTTGTCTCATATGAAAATGAGTATGGCCCGTAGGCACTATTACCAATGTATGGTAAAAATATGATCATCTTTAATTGATGATTTAAACCCATGATTTATAGATCATTATGTTAGGTTTAGGAATCTTTTGAAGAATCCTTATAAGAATGACGTGTGTGATTTCTAACGAATCACGTCTGCCAGGAGTGTTAACATGTTTTCAGATGTTAACTGGGATTTGAATCTTTTTAACAGGTCTTACCATCTTGGCCAGGTCTTATATTGACATGCAGGCTAGGTTACACCTTTAAGATCCTTGTTTATTATTTAAATAGGCAGATTATTTTAAGAAGGAATGATTTTGATTTATTTATTTCATATATAATATTTATGCATATAATGGTAAAAATGAAATTTATAAACTTAACATTCCATTAATCATTAAAGGATTACATATTGCCCTAAACGGGACTTTTAACAGAACAATTTGCCCACGCAGGGGCTAAACCGATATACAAGTCCACGCAGGGACCAAATACTAAAATAAATGTCCACGCAGGGACTAAAAACATAAGTCCACGCAGGGACTAAATAGATAAGTCCACGTAGGGACTAAATACACAGATAGTTGTCCACGCAGGGACTTGATTGAAATAGAGAATACAACAGTACTCGTAGGGATTTAATGATCCCTCTTCTTCTTCTTCTTCCCCTTTAGTAAGCTTGCTAGGCCTTTGAGGAAACCTTGTCGCTCTCTGCGTTCTCTGTGAAAATCTCGCTCGACTTGGTCCAATCTTTGAAGAATCTCTTCCCGCTCTGGCGGGGAAAATCGTGGTGGTTGTGGCTGCATCTGAGGTTGAGCAGGTACTTGGTAGCCATGAGTTGGGTATCCAACTCCCCATGGGGCTCCATATGGCCCTTCTGGGTGGAGGGCATTGTAGTTCGCTGCTACAAGGTACGGGTCGGCTTCAGCGTAGCTGTAGGTTGTGTGAGCCGGCTGCTCAAACGGATTGTACCTTGTTGATCCTGTATACGTAGGGATTGGGTTACCCATTCCCGGTGGTGGTGGCGCAACTTGTGCAGAATTCACCTCTGCAGCTGGGTTTGAAGGCCCACCCATCTGTGGGTCTTCATGCAGTGGCGGGTAGTGGCTGCCACTTGAGTGATGAGGGGTGCCGAAATGAAAATCCCCTCCTCGCGAGGATATTCGCGCGCCTGTCCTCCTACGCCTTGGAGGTTCCGGAGGTGCTTGATGTACTAGCGGCGGTGGAGGCGGTGGCGTGACTGCCACAAAACGTGGATCCTCGGAGGGATCCTGCTGCTGCTGTTGCTGGTGAGGCGATGAATGGTGAGGAGGTGTGAAGTACCATTCATGCTGGTTAAACCTTGCTTGGAAACTGTCTGGACCACGGTAGGGTGATCCGTGAAAAGATGAACCATCCGAAATTTCGATGGGATGGTTGGGGGTTCCTGATGCAGGCTCGACGGGATCCGTGTCCTCGTCTATGTCCATCGCTTGGTCGCCGGATAAGTGATCCTCCGGTCCCAATGGGTTGAAACCCACGGGTTCTTGTATGTAGTTCGCCGGGTTAAACCGGCCCTGAAAGACAGGGGTGGGGTCGCCGAAGGAATGATGCGAAAGGGTTCGCTGGAGAGGTATGTATGAAGGTTGGGGGTTGTCGGGCTCGTTTTCTGAATGTGGCCCGTAGGAATGACGATAGGGAGGTGTCGAGCTGTGCGAGACTGACCGTCTAGCGGGCTCCACTTGGGTCCTCCAGTCTCCTTGAGGACCAGCACTCCTGGTGGTTGAAAGAGTTCGCCGGAGTGATGGCCCGGCTTCGTGATCGTTAGGGGCGCTGATTGGCCCCTTGCCTTTTCCTCCTCTTCTGATTCTTGGCGGCATTGTTAAACCTGTCAATATAACAAAGGTAACAACAAGAATATATATAAAATAAACGGCAAAATAGAACAAAACAGAATTTGTCCTATGTTACTTGTCTAGACTCGAAAGTTTAGGAATGTGCAATTGTGTAACTGAGATTAAACACAAAAAAAAGGCTAGTGTTTAATTCACTCAGTGTTGGCTCTGATACCAACCTGTCACACCCCGATATTTCCACGTTTGACCGGTGGGCCCGGTGGGGGAGTATCGTGACGTGGTTGGCAACATTACAGTCAAACAACACAATATTTAAATGCACAGCGGAAGCAAATGAAAGATATATTTCAACCGAATATAATTGTAATATCAAGTATCACAACAGTTGAAATTAATCCACAGACGGATCAAAAATAAATAGGAAACATTGTTCAACAGTTTGACGTCCAAGCTTGCGAGACTTATTGTGGACGCTAGGAGAAAGCCAGCCTAGTTCGCATAGTACCTGCACTTAACCTTTTTGGGAAAATACGTCAGTTTACACTGGTAAATACAATTTAACTGACTCATTTTAAAAATGGTAAAAAATTATGGCACAAACTTTTTATAACTTGGGATAATTATTTAAATATATAAACTTGTAAAAGAATTACATGTTCCTTATGCGTTCAGTAGCCCGGTTCGTGCCGGGTTAAAGATCAATAGACACACCACATTATTTATTTTGGCACTGACGGGTGTACGCCTACACCCCGCGCTTAGGTCGTGGCCATTTCGTAAAATGATGCCAAGATATCCGGAACATGGTCATTAACCTCCCAAAGGCTTTAAGCAAACAAAACATTTCAAAACGGGTCATTTCGATAATACTTAACCACCAACCGATTAAGGTCGAATGCCCAACCAAGCGGTATTTTATATACCGTACCCCAATCCCGTATAAGGGAAAATAAGTTAAAAGTATTTACCTGAGCTAAATATAATATTCAATCCCAGCCGTATCAAATCAGCAAGTACAGATAGCTTTTACTGGGCTCCTATTCAGGAACGAAGGTTTATAATAACCTATTAGAATCCTAACGGTCTTTAGTTAAGTTTAAGCTTAGACCGGTTAGTTTTAAAGAACGATACGGTTCAAACGCATGAATAAGCGAAGACCGGAATAGAATGTGATTTAGACCCGAAAAGTTTGAAGACTTGTTTAATATGGGTAATCTAGCCACATTCTGGATTTTGGGATAAAACCGATAAGGTTTGACCCGTTTCGGTTAATTTATGCAAACTAGTTACATAAGCCGAACCGAACACGCAAGAGGCGTAACGGGTATCCATAAGAGTCATATACAGGTTTCCTAAGTTAATATGCTTTAAATATGTTGTGACATCAGTAAGATATCTTCTATTATGCCCGAAACGAATTTAAACACAAACTATGCCCCGTAGGGGCATTTTGGTCATTTACAATGTTATAAAAGAGTTCAAGTATTAACCTGAGTTACAGGTCTGATATCATTAGTAAAAATGCTTAATTTAATACGTTATAATAGTAGGGTATTGCATATATGTGAAATTTATCAATTATAACCAAACTATGCACCATAGGGGCATTTTGGTAATTTCACATAAGCTTAAAAGCTCCAAACTGGAATCTGAGTTAAACAACTTTTGCTTACTGTTAAGATATTATAATTTACCTAAAATATCAGTAGGTATCAACCCTTATATGTTTAAAATAGTCTTAGCACATACAATGCGTTAAAAACGCTTAAAAAGGCGATTAGAAGCCGTTTCCGGGTTCTATATAGAGAGCTGATATTTTTATTATTCCAGAAGGTTTAAAATAATTTATTTATCATATAAAATCAGTAGCAAAAGGTTTGGGGTCAAAAAGATATGTAAAACTCATTTTATAGCCCAAAAGGGCAAAACCGACAATTACCGAAACAAGCTTATGACTCTAAGTTATGCTCAGCCTAAATTAATTAAAAATCTTCAAAAATCTCAAAATATTATATCACATCAGTGGGTACAAAGTTTGATATCAAAAAGTAGGTTTAAATAGGCTATGTGCTAATTATGCCGTTAATCGCTAAAAAGCTTTTTAATTACGCTAATGAGCATAACTCACAATCTACAACTCAAACTGATGTCAAATTTTGGGTACAAGTTTATAAATCAGTAACTAAGGTTTCTACTCTTTTATATTTTTAAATATCACGTTTTATGGTGAAAAGGGCATAATAGTCAACATATAGGCAATTAACGGAATCATGCATATTAGTTGGATAACTAATGAACCAAGGTGTATAATCACAGAGGGTTATACTAGCATGTATCCTAGTCCAATTAAAGCTCTAAGGCATTTCTAAAACATACTAAATCGGGTCAGAACTGAAGTCAAAGCAAAAGTCAAAGTTTTACGACTTTCGGTTCCGAACCGGGTCTAAACAGAAAATTGTCGGATCAAACAAGCTTAGACCAGTTATTATACTTATTACCAAGTTATATGAGTGATAAAATAGGTTACACGCCTTCTGCATTGTTAATTATGCGTTAATTCGAAGATTAGCATTCTGTTGACTTTTTCTAATCAACTTTGACCCGACAAATGGTCTAGATAGAGTGGGAATCAGAGGGTGCCCTTTTAAGGGTTTAATGCCCACATAATTACCAACTTATAACTACCTTCAATTCGACTAATCACTGGACCATTAATGATTAATCGTGAAGTCAACCGTTAATTACGATGGTTTGACTTTTAAGCTAAAACTAAGTAAAAACTCAATTAAGAAAGGTCAAGCATACTTACTGAAGTCCTATGCACGATTAGGAATGTCTTGGGTCTGCTCTTAAGCTCCAGGAAGCTCCAGAAATGCAGAAGGAAGGTGTGAGCATAAGGTTGCAACATAAGGCCTTTATATAGTGTTCAATCTCACTTAGATCATTGACACACTTGCCTAGCAATGGCCATGGATCATCCACAGATGTCCCCTAGGTCTAAAAAGCATGTAGGGGTCGCCCATGGAGTGAAAATATCTGATTTAAGTCGGTTATTGCATGAAAACAGGCTGCTGTCCAACTTTTCTGTAACTGGGGATCGGACGCGGCCCGCGTAGGCTCTTGGCAAGGCTTACGCGGCCCGCCTGAGCCTTGTGTTCAGGTTTAAACATTTTCTAGTTGTTGCATTTTGTCTCTTGGCCTTTCGAAAGGTCAACCAACTTCTATTTCTTGCATTTTGAGCCCCTCAACTTGACTTATAAGGGGTTCATGACTTATACCCACTTTGTTAAGTTCTTGGTCACTTCATGTTTACCCGAAAAGTCATAATTTCAACGTTGACGCTTTAACCCCTCGCATACGAATTTGATCATAACTTTCTCATACGATAACGAAACTTTATGAAATTTTTATCGTGCATTCTAGTGAGCATAATTAATCGTTACAAAGCTTCAGGTTTTCTAAAAGGTCACTCAGAGGTATAACTTAAACATGTTGACACATTTAACCCCTGTGGTTTGTAATCTCTCACTTTCTTTCTCACTTAGCTTCGTATGATCCATGATTTATTCGTTTAAAGGTATGAGCATCATGTAGGGTTACTGTAAAGTATATTTATCCCTTGTTGACAATTTGAACCCTTATTTTCACATACTTTCCATGTTTGTCAACTTTAGTCCCTCTAGAGTATACTTTCACCCGTTCAAACCTATGACACGTGTCAATACATTACAGGACGTGAATTTTCGAGGTGTTACAATAAATATGGTTTAAAACCATACTATGCGCCTAAATGGCGTTAAAGTCGTTAAATGACGATTTATGTGATGGTTTATGAAATTTGATGTTATGACCAGGTTTAAATAATTAAAATATGTTATTTATCATCATATATCAGTAAGTAAAAGGTTTTGTATGATTATCATGTTTAAAAATCATTTTAAGTGCCATAAGTGCATTATCGTCATTTAAGAACATTTAACAAGAACTTGAAGTTAAACTCAGAATATAAACTGACTTAACATCTCAAATAATCCTAATTATGATATCACATCAGTAGGTAATGAGTTTTGCCAAGAAATTATGCTTAAAACCATTTTTAATATCAAAAGGGTATTTTGGTCTTTTAAAAGCATAATTTATGATAATTTATGCAAACTCAGTTTTTGATCAGAATGTTAACATCAAAATATGCTAAACATGTTAAAATATCAGTATCTAATTCATTTGCATGCTCATTAATTGTTAAAACCTTATTTTTGAACAAAAAGGGCATTTTAGTCAACATTGTGTATAATAACGGAACTTGCAAAATAAACTTAGATTACTATATGACCATGTAATATAACCTCAAAAGGTTATACTACAATATAATATGGTCATAATGGAACCTTAAAATAGTATGAAACTAATTTAATTCGGGTCAGAATCGAAAGTCAAAGCAGAAGTCAAACTTCGCGACTTTCGGTTGTGAACCGACCCTAAACCTGGAATTGACGGGCTGAACATGTTTACACATGTTCTAATAATTATTACCAAGTTATTAGAGTGATGAAACATATTTTATAACACCTACATTATTAGTTTTGAATTATTTTAAAAACTAACCCGTTTGACTTTTTAATTTAATAACTTTGACTCGTCAATTGACCAAGCAAACGTGATTCTTAGGAGGTGCCCATTTAAGGGATTAACACCTACCTAATTACAATCACGTAGCCATGTTCGCCTCGAACAATGGCTGGACCATTAAGGTCTAAACCGAAAGTCAAAGCTTTTATCGAAAAATATTGACTTTTGGCTTGAAAGCCTATAAAACGAAAAGCATATGTTATGAACACTTACAAAAGGTCCTAGCTCGACTTTGGAACTGGGGTGGAGTCTCCCTTCAGCTGGGAATCTCCCTAGAGTGAGAAGAGTGAATTTTAAGAAGGTGCAAGGAATTATGGGTGATGAACACCTCTATTTATAGTGAAATGGGATGTTCTTGGACCAAGCCAGGTGTTTTGAGAGCTCTAGAGATCACTTCAGGTGTCCCAAGATGTGTTTAAAACAGGCAATGAATCCATGGTTTCGAATTTGTGAGTGAAGGTGGTAAGAGTGGTAGCCAAACATGCAAACCTGCAGCTGGCAATTACTTTCTACGCAACAGGTGCCGTCGCGTCACGCGACGAAGATGGGGGGGTGGGGTATCGCGCGACGCCAAGCCTCCATCATCTTTCAAAGTTTGTCATTTTTAGTCCCTGGTCCCCAAAACTCTTATAAACTTCCATTTTTGACACATTTAGCCCCTCTAAGCCAGTATTAGGCACACCCGGGTGTATGACCGAACATCAATAGGCTCCGGGTTCGTTAAAAGGTCACTCAGAGGTATAAATTAACATGTTGACGCTTTTAGCCCTTCAATTCACAAACTTGTTATTTAAATCACAAACGATTTCGTACGCCCAACATGTGGCTCGTTAAGGATACGAATACCGTAAAAGGTCATTCAGAGGCATAGTTAAAGCATGTTGACACTTTTAGTCCCTCCACATACATCTTTTCATTGTTTGGCAATAATAGTCCTTCTTAGTCAATATTTAACACAATTAGGGTTAAGGACACGTGTCGATACATTATTAGACACGATTTTACGAGGTGTTGCAAATTTTAACCTTTGACTTTATTCTTTCACTTAACAGCGATGCAAAGGTTGCACCCGACAATCTGTCATTACAACTCATTGCTCCGTTAAATTCTCGTGTCGATCATTGATTTACAACCCCCCCATTCAAGTTTTATCAAGGAAACCCTAAGAAATTGGTGTCTTTTTCCACTTATATCTCGTTTTCGATTAATTCTGGTTTGGTTTCGCGTTCGGGTTTAGCTTTTGTTGTGTTTTCAGATGGGGTCAGGGGCGGACTATAACAACCCTCTAAACCGCCCTGAAATACCCTGTATATGCGAAACCAATCCCGGATAACATTACTTTTAATTAAAAATAAAAAAAAATCAGATTTCTATACCTGTCGCGCGGTGCGCCAGGATTAGGATGAGCCGGCACGTGGCGCGACAGGCTTGTGTCTTGTCGATCACCCAGGGTGCCACGTGTCGGGACAGATGTTGGACCTACTCGTTGATTGGTCAAACCTAGCCGTAGCTAGGTGGCCCTCGCGGGGCGCGCCAGGATCAAGTGGGGCTGTCGCGTGGCGCGACAGGCTCCGAAATTTCGTATAAATAGAGCCTCAGTTTAGTAGTTCAAACAGTTCAAACTTCTTCTTTATCTCTATCTCTATAAGTGCGAAAATTATAAGTCAAATACCCCCTAAAACACGAAGCTCTGCCCCGTTGTAAGTATTTTAACCGCCGATCACTAATTCGTTACCCTACCCAATTGATCTAGGACCCAGCAACGCATGTCAAGGCTCTGCCTGACTAAGTCCGTTTGAGTTCTGTCTCGTTATGTATGGCTAATGTGATTTGGGTTATTTTACTAACACGCGTGCATTGTATATTTTTAATAGAAACTCAGGAAAATAATCAGGAGATATCAACAGGAAGCCCGTAGAAAAACATAAGTTACAATGTGAGTCATTCTTTTTTTCTCACAGTTTGTGAGCCATTATTTCAAATGTTTTACAAAACCCTAAATGTTTATCAGTTATAATTACAGTGATTAAGTCTTTGTATTCTATAATTGCTGCCAGTATTATGGGGTTTGTATACAGTACTTGATAATCTTCACAATTGGACATGGGTAGCCAATGTGTGATATGACCATAGTTACAGATCTGTCGAGTGACAAGTACTGAATGAGTAATTGGGTAGATATAAACATTGTAATCGCTCTTAATACTGTAAAGTTATAATAGGTGATGTTTTATTAAACTGGAATGTACTCGCCAGTATTTCTTGCTGATAAAATATTTTTAAAACGCGTTTCAGGTAACTTGATGTGAAGTTATTAGAAGTCAGCTATGGAGCACTGAACGCTTAAAGAAAGTGGCTATAAAGTTACCTAAATAAAAAGTTTATGTTTTTCAGCAAATAGGGTTTATCCCTATAAAGATATTATGAATAAAATGTGGATTTTATTCTATTTGTTTTATATAAAAGTTTGGTGTTTTGAAACTCTGAATTTTATTTTCTAACTACGATCCGGATGTCTCATTTCCGCTGCCAAACTAATAAACACCGATACCACCAGTTTGTGTTCGCGGCTCCCGCTCCCGGGGTGGGGTCGGGGGTTGCGACAGAAGGTGGTATCAGAGCCACTGGTTTAAGCCATTTAGGTGTTCTTTTATACCTAATTTTTAACCAATTGTGTTAGGAAGTATCTACAATTCCTGTGTTATTCTGTGTAAATATGTATATTATTATTTTATGTCATTTTGACAATTTCCTTAGTTTACAGTATGAGTGATCAGGGTACTTCTGACGCTTATCGTCACCTACCTCATTCTCCAATAGATGAAGGAACTTCCCAGCCAACCTCAGGATACGCAGCCGATTCCGAGGGAATCTTTTTTTTTAAAGCCCAATCCGAAAAACCTTTTCCTCCTAAGAAACAAGGGTGGTTTAGTAGAGCCAAAGTAGAAAGACGAAAAAAATGAGAAAAACCCAACAACAAGCAATAGCAAATATAGCTAATAGAAATACCCAAAATCTAGAAGCTAGACCTATATGGGAAGAAGAATTAGACAGGGAACTAGCCAACTTTCATATGTTTAGAAATGCAGAAGCAGAACTTGATCTCAACCAAGTAGTAGTACCAGAACCACAATTACTACCATTATTCCCTGACCAACCCATGAACCTAGAACAAAACCAGAAAAACCCACTTCCAATCCCAGCCTTTGATCCAAATGAGATACCTAGGTTGCCAGCCCCAAATCCTTTAGAACAGTGGCGGGCCAACGACTGGGCATTTCAGGAAGTAATGAATAACCTGTATCTCTACGGAGAACCAGTACCAGCTTACCCTGAACCAATACCAACCCCAGTGCCGAACTAGGAAAACGTAGAAGAACTTCGCCGATATGGTGAAGAGTTAGTTGAGGAAGGAAACTAGATACGCCAAATCGGGGAGAATCTCGTCTGAAAGTACGACGAGAGGGAGATGCAGTACTAGAAAAATTAACGCCTAGTATACTATATATATGTGTGTGTGTGTGTGTTTGTGTAATTTCTGTTATTTAGAGAAAAAAAGAAACTAAGATAGAGATAAATTAATATATATATATATATATATATATATATATATATATCGATGCATAATTACTAACGTTTAAATTCCAGTTATAGTTTGTAATAGATGCATATATATATATGGGGATGGATCATGAAAAAACTAGTTTAAATGAGAAAACCAAAAAACTAACTAAAAAAGCCTAAAAAACATACCAATTTTTTTTTACAAATTTTTATAAAAAAAATCGTTAGTTTTTATGCATGGAAAAAAATTTAAAAAAAAATAAAAAATAATTTTTTTGTTGTATTGCACATGTGCACTATTACGGATATAGAGCACATGTGTAGTACACATATAATGCACATATAATGCACATGTGCAGTACAACAAAAAAAAAATTTTGAATTTTTTTTATATATAAAAAATAGCTATTTTTCTATAAAAAATTGTAAAAAAAAATTGGTATGTTTTTTTAACTTTTTTAGGCCTTTTTAGTTAGTTTTCTAGTTTTCTCATTTAGATGTAGTTTTCTCATGATCCTCTCCCATATATATATATATATATATATAAATATATGAAAAGAGTAAAAGTCGCAATGATCGACAATTTTGGTTCAATGTGCTTGAGTGTTTGTTTAATTTATTCTGTGATATTAATACCTGATAAATGTTTACAATTCAGATGTCAAACGTAGTAAATCAGGAAATCCAGAATAACAATAATAACGAGAACCCAGTGGATAAAAGTGCTATCGAACATATAGTAGCTCAAGAAATTATAGATGCCATGCCCTATATTATTAACACTATTAAAAAGTAGAAAATAATAATTCTATAATCGGAAGTAAACGTGCACCCACTGAAATCACCTCGTGAATGGAAATCACGAACCACTTATCCAAGCTCCGATTCCAAAAAGAAGAAGGACCATCCCATATGGTTGTTCTTGTAAATAATTTTTATCATGCAAACTGATAGAATTCTCGGGCAATGAAGGAGCCATTTCAGCGTTGCGCTGGATAGAAAAGACAGAAGCAGTCTTAAAAATAAGTAAGTGTGCAGATGAGGATAAAATCATGTATGCTTCTAATCTCTTTAAGAATGCAACCTTAGAGTGGTGAAATACCATTCTTCAGTCTAGAGGAAGTGACAAGGTTTACAGTATGGAATGGAACAACTTTAAGGAAATAGTTGAAAGAAAATTATGTACTCCTCTTGAAAAAGAACAGATTGCTAATAAGTTCTTAAACCATAGAATGAGTGGGGTAGATTGCAGGGAATACACTACCATATTCTTTGAATATGCAAGGGTAGTACCAACCCTAGCCTCACCAGAACCAGTGTTAATCTCCCGTTACATCTGGGGATTAATCAATGAGATTAGACATGTATTCAAGGCAGCTAGACCACAAACCATAGAAGAAGCGGTAGAACTTGCTAAAACCCTGACAGATGAGTTGGTACGCACACAAGAGGAAAATCAGAAAAAGAACCTAGCTCAAAAGATTTCCCAAGAATTACGTTATGGTAATTCCTATCACGGGAAAAGAACAGGTTCTTCCTCTTCACCCTACTGCAAGTTCTGTAAAAGGAATCAGTCAGGAAAGTGTGTTGTGGCCTGCAACTTTTGCAAGTTACCAGGACATAAGGAAGAAGATTGTAGAAAGAAAGCTAGTGCCAGAATATGTTACAACTGTGGAGAAGCTGGTAATATCAAGCCGAACTGTCTGAAACTAGCTCTAGCGGCAAACAACAAAGCAAAGGCAGTAGAAGGACCTAAGAAGAATGCCAGAGCATTCGTTCTGACAGCCGAAGAAGCTAAGATGATTCCAGATATGATTGGCGGTACGTTTTTAGTTAATGATGTTTATGCTAAAGTATTATTTGACTCTGGTTCAAACCAAAGTTTCATAAATACTTCTTTCTGCAAACTTCTCAATCAACCGTTAACTAAACTTCACCAAGCCTGTCTAGTGGAGACTGCAAATGGAGATTCTATCAAGATAAGTGACATCCTGCAGGGAGCAAGGATATAAATTTTAAACCATAACCTTACTACTAACCTTTTACCAATGAATCTAGCCGGATTTGAGGTTGTATTAGGAATGGATGGGTTGGTAACCAATCATGCAAGTATTTTATGTGATCAAAAGTCTGTACAAGTAAGTACGCCAACTGGCGAAAGGATCACAATTAAAGGAGATAAGCCAACAAGGGCAACAAAATTCATCTTTGTGATGAAAGCTACAAGTTATGCACGAAAAGAAGGAATGAAGTATACGATTTCAGTAATCAGTAACACTAAAGGAAAAGAATTAAAAGATATTCCCGTAATATCTAAATTCTTAGATGTTTTTCCAGAAGAGTTACCTGGATTACCTCTAGATCGAGAGGTTGAATTTAGAATTCACCTAATACCAGGAACAACACCGTTTGCCAAAGCACCCTATCGCCTAACGCCAACGGAGATGCAGGAGTTGAAGAAACAACTTGACGAATTACTAGGTAAAGGTTTCATACAACCAAGCTTATCGCCATGGGGAGCACCGGTGTTATTTGTCAAGAAGAAAGATGGGACGATGTGCATGTGCATTGATTACCGATAATTAAATAAGGTTACGATAAAAATAGGTACCCACTACCGAGAATCGATGATCTATTCGATCAACTTCAAGGAGCCCGATTCTTATCTAAGATCGATTTACGCTCAGGATATCATCAATTGAAAGTACAGTAAGAGGACATTCCTAAAACTGCTTTCAGAACGAGGTACGGTGATTATAAATTTACAGTCATGCCATTTGGTCTAACCAATGCCCCAGCCGCATTTATGAACTTGATGAATAGGATATGTAAACCATACCTGGACAAATTTATAATTGTCTTTATAGATGATATTCCAATTTACTCTAACAACAAAGAAGAACATGTGCAGCATTTGCATATGCTTCTAACATTGTTGAGAAAAGAAAAGCTTTATGCTAAATTCTCAAAATGTGAATTCTGGTTACAAGAAGTACAATTCCTTGGACATCTAGTTAATCATGAAGGAATTCATGTGGATCCAACAAAAATAGAAGCGATTACCAAATGGAAAGTGTCACACCCCAACCGATGGCGGAAACATCGGGGCGCGACACTGAGCGAAACAGATTGTCCAAGAGAAATTCCATAACAACTAAATTACCAGATAGTTAATATTATGTCCCATACCAAAACCCATCAAGAATTTAATTATTACAGAAGTAGATATCTAAAAAACAAGTAAAACTGTTCCGACAACCCAGATTTAAATAAGTAAATTGTTCGTTGGTTTCTAGACTCTCCTAAGCTCGATTCCATCAAATAGCAAGCAAGCTTCCTAAGCATTCAAACACCTGTCACATACGTTAAAATAGAGGTCAATACACATAGTGTAAAGGTGAGCATACAAGTTTGATAGTATAGTAGAGTTCAAAATCGTTTGCGCATAACCAGCATGTGCAACATATAATGTGAAGCATGTAAGTTATCGACAAAGATCCTATCAATACCAATGACATCAATTTGACTGCGAGTAGCGAGTGCGCATCACATGTTCACCACTGCGAACACGTGAAGTATTGTCCTTTACAACCCCTGAGTGAACAGGTGCTGAGTCCAAACTATAGTACTATCGTTGCTAAGGCAGGTAGACAACAATCAATGTGTAAACATAACAAACAGGCATTCATCGAGTCACATATAACATGCAATAACGGCCAGCGTATAAATAGTGTTTGCGTTGTGTGTTCGATGTGATTTAGAATAAGTAACATATGTAACACCCAAAAGTGCATAAAGCAAAAAGGGATCGAGTATACTCACAACGATGGTAGTTAATGGATTGAAGGGAGCGCTAGAGTGAGATTAGCCTGATCAGAATGATAGCATAAGCGATAAGCGTCACGTAAAACGATGCATGGGGAAACCGGTGTCGAGTGGTCATCCGGCCGGATGGCAATCCGAACGGATGGCCATGCGATCGGATGTCAATCCATTCGGATGGTCATCCGTTCGGATGGCCATTCAGTCAGATTGACACCTCGTTTGGGATGGAAGTGTTTGTGTATGATGGCTTTGAAGTTTTCCTTGTAGCATTTTGAAAACAGAGAAGTATATCTACCTTTCAGGTCGTTCGATCGAACAGCAGTTCGATCGGACGGCGATCCATTCGGCGAGGTTCTTCCCGGAGAACAAGTTCACAGCAGTATTGTCACTCGATCAGATGGTCTACCGATCGGAGGGCAGTCCGTTAGGAATTGATGATCTTTGAAAATTTGATAAAAAGTTAAGTGTTGGATACCAAGCGCAGTCCGATCGGATTGCGGTTCGTTCGGATGGCAATCCGATCGGACGACGATCCGTCCCACAATCTGGACGTTTTGCAACTTGAAATTTTCTTGGATTGGCAGTATAACAACCCTCGAAAAACACCCCTAAACGCTCCCAGATACACCCCGTATGTGAAAAATGGACCCAAATAACATTAATATTAATAAAAATCAAATAAAATAAAGAAAACCCGTAGCTCGCGGGCCGCTACAAGCAAAGGGGGACTTCTTCGCGGGGCGCGAGGTCCCTTTACTTGCTGGACACTCTGACTACCACGTGTCCTGACACGTGTCGAATCTACGTGATGACTCACCAACCCTACGACCGCCTTTAGATCCCTCGCGGGCCGCGAAGGAAGAAGAGGAGGCTCTCGTGGGGCGTGAGAGACCTCTGTTCCAGCAATAAAAGGGCCGAGATGCAGCATTTCAACTTGTTCAATTTCTCTAAAACTCTCTCAACTTCTAATAGGCGAAAGTTATAGCCTAATATCCCCTATAAAGCGAAGCTCTGCCTCATTGTAAGTAATATAACCCTATCTGTTACCTGACACGATTGATCTAAGGATTCCGTAACGCATGTCAAGGCTTTGCCTGACTCAGTCGTTGGAGTTCTGTCTCGTGTTACACCCGATTGATCTAGGACTCCGTAATGCATGTCAAGGCCTAGCCTGACTCAGCCATTGGAGTTCTATCTCGAGTTGTACGGTTAATGTGATTTGGGTTAATTTACTAACACGTGTGCATTATATATATTTTCATAGAAACTGAAGGATATAATTCAGAACTATTACCAGGAAGCCTGTAGAAATACCTAAGTCTGCAAATGTGAGTACATCTTCTTTTTATCACCTTTTCGTAAATTACTTTTGTGAGTCAAAATGCTTTACCAAAACCTCAAATGTTTTAAATTACACTTGGACAGTAAATTGAGTATTTGTGATTCTACCATTACTACTGGTAGGTTGGTTGTATACATTACTTGAAACTCGTTACTATTGGAATAGTAGCATGACCAACCAACCACGGAGGACAATACCAGGAAAAAAAGGTAATTGGATAGATATAAGCAAATGTAATTGCGGATGCCCTCAATACTGTAGAAGTCATAAAACTGTTTTGATTAAACTGGAATGCACTCACCAGTATTTCATGCTGATAAAATGTTTTAAAACGCGTTTCAGGTAACTTAGTGTGAAGCCAATAGAAGCCAGCTGGAGAGCACTGAAGGCTTAGAAATGTGGCTATAAAAGTTACCTAAATAAAAATGAGATTTGGTTTTCAATAAATATGGGTTATCCCTATAAATGTATTGCAAATGAAACTCGGGTTTTATACCACTTGCTTATTATAAAATATGGTGTTTTAAACTCTGATAACTATTTCCTAACTACGGTCCTGATGAAAGTTTTCCGCTGCATAATTAATAAACACCAATATCATCTGACTGGCTCGCGGCTCCCGCACCCAGGGTGGGGTCGGGGGTTTTGACAAAAGGTGGTATAAGAGCTATGCCACTGATTTAAGCCCTTTTGGTGTTCTTCTAATACCTAAACCTTAAACATTACTGTTAGGAAATTTATACCTTATGTGCTATTCTGTGAAAAGGAAATCATAATATAAATATTAAGTTAATACAATACAAGCATGATATCTGAATGATTTTATGTCATCCTCAATATGTGTAACCAATATCTGTATCTTACAGTTATGTTATGTTTAAAAATATATATATATAACGGTGATATATATTAATAATGTTAGGTCTTATAAAATTTTGTTATATATCATACCCATGTATTTATATGAGTATAATTCAATATATTTTTTATAATATTATTATGATATTAATATTGATATCTTAATAAAAAAATATTAATATAAGATAACACAATTTAGGTATGATACCTCTAAAATATCATAATATAAAATGTTGTTTGATACGAGTAATATGATTTATGGTTTATGATATAACCTAAAATTTTATTCGACATAAATATATAAATTTTTTTCGAAATTTTGACAAAACATATAATTATAATTTTGTTAAAATATAATATCTTAGCATACTTAAAACATGTTTATTGTTTAAATACAATAATTAAAAACAAGATTTTCATTATAACACTATGAATATATTATATTACACATGCTTTTCTTATATCCACATAAGCACTTGTACATATATATATATATATATATATATATATATATATATATATATATAGCTAAAATGAAAACCACTCCCAGTTGTAAGAACCATGAGAACCAGTCTCCACCAATCAGATTTTGCCAACAATAAGGGTATATTGGTCATTTACCCCAAATGTCATATCATTCCTCTTTCCTCTGTCTTTCTTTTAATGTTTCCTCTCTCCTCTCTCTTTCTTTTATATTCATTAGTTGCAGAGTATCTCTCATTCATCTCTCTCTCTCTCTTGAAATCCAACCCCCACTCCCATCTCCATTAGCATCTCTCATTCATCACTCCCCTTGTCTCCTGTAAATCGAAGATGATGATGACGACGACTGAACCCACCCTGTTTTCCGACGGCAACCACCAGGCAAAACACCCTCTCTCCGTCTCCAAAGTAATCGCCGGCCACCCCAACTGTGGTGGTGGATCGTGATGCCGGTGGCCCCAAAACAGAGGCGGAAGGCGGTGGTGGGGCGGTGGTTTGGTGGGAGTTGGGCAGAGGCGAAAGGCGGTGGTGGTTTGTGGGGAGACCGGTGGGGGTTTTGGGCATAGATCGGTGATGGCGGTGGTTTGTTACGAATGTGTAAGTAAAGGTGTATAGCGTTTAGTTCTTTGTAGATCTGAACTTCTGGACCTTTGTCACCACTTGTTGATTTTATCTGCTTCAATCGTGTTTTTTGGTAACTGTTTTTGCTGCGGGTTTGATTCTGTTGAATCTGGGTTTGAATCTTGTGGTTTTGTCTTTCTTGATGGTTTGTTTTATCTGCTTCAATCTTGGGTTTGATTCTGTTGAATCTGGTGCTTTTTGAATCTGTTGAATATTTGAATTTGTTTGAATATTTGAATTTGTTTAAATATGTTTGAATGATGTTCATGGTGCTTTTGAATGTTTAAATCGGTTGTATCTGGTGCCTTTTCGAATGTTTTGAATATGGTGCTTTTTGGTAGATTTCAAACATTAAACTATGTGGGTTTTGATCCGTTTGGATTTGGGAAGTGATGATGCAAAAAAAAACATATATTTTTTATGACGATGGTGCAGCAAGGATGGTGGAGGGTAGGTTTTTGAACCTGCAACCCCACTTTGCAGCCTCTGATTATCGGAAAATCTGAGCCAAAACATCGTTTTTTTTTTCAAGAATCCACTCGTTCTTTTGATTTTTGTTTGTTGGGTTTTTATATTTTTTTTGAGGCGTCGATGATGATAGCAATCTATCTGAGACACCTACCGAGTAACGATTTTCTGGGTGCGTTCGTTTTGTGTAAAAAACTTTTAGATAAAACGTAAAACGTAAACAGTTTTACGTAAAACGTAAAAGTTTAACGTAAAATGTAAAAAGTTTTACGTAAAACGTAAAACGTAAAAAGTTTTTACGTAAAACGTAAAAATTTTAACGTAAAATGTAAAACGTAAAAAGTTTTACGTAAAACGTAAAATGTAAAAAGTTTTACGCAAAACGTAAAATTTTTAACGTAAAAAGCTTTACGTAAATCGTAAAACGTAAAAAGTTTAACGTAAAACTTAAATCGTAAAAAGTCTAAAAAGTTTAACATAAAACGTAAAAAGTCCAAAAAACGGCGCGTTAAAAAAACGACGCTTGAAAAATCATGGCGTTAAAACGGCGCGTAAAAACCGACGCGCAAAAAAATTGTCTTTTTGTTAAAAAAATCTTAATTTGAAAATTCTTTTAATAAAAAAATTATGTTTAAAAAATAAAAACTAATATAATAATGCAAAAACTAATAAAAAACAATAAAGACAAAAAGACAAAATAGAGTTATTTTACTAAATTACCCTTTTGTATTAAAATATTAAAGACATAATAAGACAAAAAATATTTAATATTATTTTTAGTTACTTTTAATCTCATGCATTGATCTTGAAGATCTAATGGTTAGGAACTGGTTTTCGCGGTTCTTACAACTAGAGGTGGTTTTCATTATAGCGGTCCCCTATATATATATATATATATATATATATATATATATATAGGGGAAGGTTCATTGGGGAACACTAAAAAAGTGGGGAACAGCGGGGAACCGACTTAAACGAACTTCGATTGGACTCATTCCAGCGGCGTTGAAACCGGCTCGTCGAACCCTTACTAAGATCTCTTAACCCTAAACTCTAAACCCTAAAGCTAAAAAATAAGGCTAAAACCTAAGCTAAACCGTAAAATCTAAACTATAAACCCTAAAAGCTAAACCCTAAAGACTAAACCTAAAGCTAAACCCTAAAGCTAAACCTTAAAGCTAAACCCTAAACACTAAAGCTAAACCCTAAACCCTAAAACTAAACCCCAAAGCTAAACCCTAATGCTAAACCCTAAAGCTAAACCCTAAAAGCCAAACCCTAATATATTTAGGGTTTAGGGGTTATGATTTAGGCTTTAGGGTTAAGAGATCCTAGTTAGGGTTCGACGAGCCGGTTCCAACGCCGCTGGAATGAGTCCAATCGGAGTTCGTTTGAGTCGGTTCCCCACTTTTTTAGTGTTCCCCAATGAACCTCACACTATATATATATAGGGAGAGGATCATGAGAAAACTAGATATAAATGAGAAAACTAAAAAACTAACTAAAAACCACTAAAAAGGAGGGGGGAGACTTTTAATGAAGGAGGGGGGGGGGGGGGGGGACTTTTAATGAAGGAGGGGTAAAATTGGAAAAAATATATATAACTTTTCAAACATTTCCCATTTCTCCATACGTTATCATTTTAAAACAAAAATGGCACCATAAGATCACAAATTTTTGTATCTTTCATTCAAGTATATTCGAGCATATTTTTTATGACATAAAAAAAGATTTATGGTGTCGTCTTGTTTTCAATACTATTATTATAGTATTGCACATGTGTAATATAACATGTACTACAATTGCATTACATGCTTAAAATTAGCTTTTTGAGTCTAGTTTAGTTTTTAGGGTTAGTTTTTTTGGAGGTTTAGGATTAGGATTAGGTTTTTGGGTGTGGGGGGGGGGGGGGGGTTAGGTTTTTGGGGGGTGGGGGTGGGAGTGGGGGGGTTTAGGTTTTTTTCGGGTTTATGTTTAGGGTTTAGTTTTAGGTGTTCGGGAGGGTGGGGGTGGGGGGTTTAGGTTTTTAGGGGGTGGGGGGGTTAGGCTTTTGGTGGGAGGGTGAATTTAGGTTTTTGGGGGGGTGGGGGGTTTAGGTTTTTGGGGGGTGTGGGGGGGGGGGGGGGTGGGTTAAGAGGTTTAAGCTTTATGTATTAGTGCACATGTGCAGTACAACAACAAAAAAAAAATTTATTTTTTTTTTTGAAAATTTTTTCCATACATAAAAAGTAGCGATTTTTCTATAAAAAAATTGTAAAAAAAAAAATTGTATGTTTTTAGGTTTTTTTAGGCTTTTTTGGTTAGTTTTTTTATTTTCTCATTGAAACTACTTTTCTCATGATACATCCCCTATATATATATATATATATAACCATGGAAAATATATATGAAATATTTTATTTCTTATAAACCGGTGTTAATAAAACCAATGATATTTCGTACATAAAATAGAAATATGTACAAAAACATATGATATTGTATAACTATATGATTTAAAATATGTGAACGTAACATATATATATAGCAACAGGAAATAGCTTAAGGAATTTCTACCATTTAATAATTTAACTCATTTCATAAACTATGATTGAATCGTATTTATGTATATAGATAAATATATTTTAATAAAGGAATATTACTCCCTGCTTAATAATTAAGAATCAAATTTAGAAACGCCAAATCTTGTATTTGTATTATCTATTATAATATTTCTTTAAATAAGTAAATACGATAAATTAAAAATCAAGTCCTAATATTTTTCAACCAATATGGTTCAACCCTTTGGTTAAAATTATTCTAATGAATCCATAAGATTTATATATTTTGATTTAATTTAGTTATTCACCCTTTTATTTCAAAATATTATGTTCAACAGAAATTTATTTCAATTACTATTGTTATTATAAGAGAATAGGAATAAGCAGAATAATTAATACCATTAGTTATATAATTAGATGCTTATAAAAATGATTTGGTATTATATATATATAGGAAATTGAAATTTTGTATACGATGCATATACAGAACAAAAATTCTTGATAGTATATAATAATCAAATATCTTCTGTAGAAAAAGAAGCTTTTATATAACCGAAGAAACAAATCTACATGTTTACTCAGAATTTATTTTGCTAATCTCTTAACCATTATCCGCATTTAACGGAAGCAATGGTAGGACCAATAACTGGGAATCTCAGGATTCAGAATTTCATACAAAAACCTTACTTCTAGCCACAACCGTAATTTCCACCATACATTCTAAATACCTATCCAGCCATGCGCTTTGAAAATATAATTAAACTAAGGCAATATGGAGACAAGCTATTACGACCAGAAATAAACAACACATAATAGAATATATATATATATGTATATATATACTTTCCTTATACCTTGATAAAATATATAGTGAAAGAAAATGTTAAAATATAAAATGTTTGTGTGTATATATATATATATCAACGCATAATACTGATAGGTATGATTATAAATGTGCTAATGTAATATAAGCAACAAAATATGCCTGTATAATTGTTTAGTTCTGTGATTTATATGTTTGCAATTCAGATGTCAAAGGAAATCGCATGTAATCAGGAAATCAGGCCAGTAATGAAAATTCTTTGGATAGGAATACTATAGAAAATGTAATAGCTCAAGGAATATCGAATGTCATACCTTCGATCATTGAAGCTATTAAAATTTCTATAAACGAGAATCCTACTATACACTGTAAGCATACTCATCACTTCAAACCTAGCCCTAGTTCCAATGGAGGTCATGATATTCGTATCAAAACTCCATCTTCCAAACGAAAGAAAACCACAACCTATAGTTACTCTTATAAGGAATTTCGCTCTGACAAATCCTCTAAGAATAAAGGAATTGGACCAGCAATCACGCAACCTACCTACAACAACTATAACAAAAAGCATTCAAAAAGACACCATTCTAGGAAGATACACCACTGTAACTTCTGCAAGAAGACTAGACATACAGAGGAAAAATGTAGAAGGAAAAATAACATCTGTTTCAAATGCGGAAAACCAGGTCACATCCGTCCCTACTGCCCGAAACTATCTAAGGGACCCGACAACAAGGCTAGAAACCCAGATGAAGCTAAGGAGAACGCATAAATACTTACAACGCAGGAGGCAACAACAACTTTTAAAATAAGCACCCGTACGTTTTGTCTGTACTAAAGTATTAGTCGACTTTTGATTCCAATCAAAGTTTTATAAATAAAAGGTCTTTATTTTTTTTCATAAAGCCAACACTTATTTTCATATGTTGCACGTGCATTGCTTGTTATGCATGTGATTTCATTTCAAAAGATCCTTTATTTACGAGTTCGGATCTTATTTTGTTATATTCATTTTTAACAATCCATATGATTGCCAAAAATATTGATTTTTGAAAACCGAGTCAACAGATTTCTTTGATAACTCCGTTCCTTTTCAAAGTTACTCACCAGATTTTTCATTATAACCATTTATTATCAAAAACATATATCCATTGTTGGAATATGTCCAAATCAAGCTCAAATTGTTTGAACTTGTTCATATATATTCAATTCAAAATTCCATATGATGCATTGAGAGCATCATATTCAAGGTAATCTCCTTTGTTTGAATCATAGTAGACTTGTTTAAAGTCTTCAACTCCATAATTCATTATCCTAAACCAGTCTTAATACAATTAAGTGTTAAGATAAAGGTACATAAATTCATATTATATTCCAATGTACCTCCAACTTTTCTTTCATCTTTGATCAATCCTACGGTATTCATTTATTCCTTCATTTGAACATCCTATCTTTTTAATATCCAGATTCACTTCATTGAAACTTTCGTTAATTTCGAGAACGGTGAATTCATTCGGTCACCGTAACCATTGAATTCTTTCAAACATTACAACACCTTGTGGTGTCTGTATAAATTTGTAGCCTGAGCTAATCATAAACCCTAATCATATCAATTCATACGTCTTTCGTCCGACTCATCAGTTAAGTAGTCATGATACAATTATCAGGACAATGATACACTAAATTCTATTGTATTTTCGGTGTATCCCTGCCATTTAAAAGTCACTGATTTCTGGTTTGATAGTTGACAAATCATTTTTCATACTTCTATTTTCAATTGAGATTATTGATTCAGAGTCTTCCTCAATTGACAATCAAAGTAAGTTCTCATCTGAAATCAAATCCTATTATTTCTAAAAGTCATTGCATCTCGAATTTCTATGTCTATCTCTCTTTTGATTTGTGAAACTCAGTCACCTTGATGATTGTATTATTTCATCTCGTTCGATTAACATCGATTCCTGAAACTAAATTTTTGGGACCATTGAAATCCAATTATCCTATGATATCTTTATATTCATCTTTTGATCCTATCTCAGATACCTTAATATACTGTTTTTACTGACTGAAAGACGTGCCGTAACCCCAAGAAGATATCGTAGCCCAAATCTCGAGGACAAGATTTAAAACAAGGTGGGGAGGATATAACAACCCTCGAAAAACACCCTTAAATGCTCCCAGATACACCCCGTATGTGAAAAACGGACCCGAATAACATTAATATTAATGAAAATAAAATAAAGAAAACCCGTCACTCGCAGGCCACGACAAACGAAGGGGGACTCCTTCGCGGGGCGCGAGGTCCCTTTACTTGCCGGACACTCTGTAACAACCCTCATCCGACACCCTCATAATTTTTCCGACACCTTAGTATATTTTATAATGTCCCAATATGTCTTTATATACACCCCGTACGTGAAAATCGAGCCCGTAATATATGAAATAGTATTAAAAATAAATATAAAATCTGAAACATAAGTTGAGGCGGGCCGCGTAGACCCACCCCAACACTCACGCGGGCGGTATCAGGGTTGAAACCTGATATCGTTGATTTGTTTAGTTTGGGCGGGCCGCGTGAGACCCCCGATAAGCTAACGCGGGCCGCGAGAGTCTCAATATGTGGCGCAGTCTGGTGCCGCCATGTGGCCCAACACCCGGACAAGCTAGTTGATGACCCAGCTAAGCTACGCAGTTGACCAGGATTGACGCGGGCCGCGTAACCCTTGTCTGTTCTTTACGCGGGCCGGGTGAAGACCAGATTTCAGCCCTATATAAGAAGGCCTCGGGATTTCGTTTTCCGTCGCTCATTTCTCAATTCTCAAACACAATTTCTGTAGTAGAGTTATTATACTCGGGTATTATATCCCCCTAATTAGCGAGGTTCTGCTCCGTTGTAAGTATTATAACCCCAGTTTCATAAATAGATACGCTGCCCGATTGATTTAGGGTTCCGTAACAACTGTCGTGGTTCTGCCCGACGTAGTTGTTGGAATGCCGTCTCGGGGAGGGTATCATTAATATTTTCCAAGGGTTATGATACTAACCTATGTACATTTGTATAAATTATAGATTATTCCCAGGAAACCCTCACGCGAAGTCTAAGATAGCAATGTGAGTAATCTCCTTTTTGTAAACAGTTTTTACAAAACCTTAACTATTTTACAATGCGATTTAGCAGTGATTGAGTCTTTGTAATTCTTCAATTACTGCCGGTATGTTGGGGTTTTGTATACAAAATGTACTACACTGTGAGTAGTAAGTTGAGGATGACAATACGTTACCATTGGACAATGAGTTAGCCAATGTGTAATATGACCCACAAGTTAGTGGATTGACAGTACTAAATGGAGTAATTGTGTAGAAATAAACAATGTGATCGCTCTTAATACTGTTTTAATTGATAAAATGTTTCTTGATTAAATTAGGATTCACTCACCAGTATTTCCCGCTGACAAATATTTTTAAAACATGTTTCAGGTAACAAAATGTGATAGCCAATTAGTAAAAAGCCAGCTGGAGAGCACTGAAGGCTTGGGAGAAATGTGGCTATAAAAGTTACCTAATAAACGATGTTTTAAATTCAATAAAATAGGGTTTGTCCCTATAAATGTATTGTAATAAGAAACTTGGGTTTTACCCATATGGTTATTAATATAAACTATGGTGGTTTTACTCTGATAAACATTTCCTAACTACGGTCCTGATGTAAATTCCGCTGCCAAATTAATCGGCTGATACCACCAAACTCTGAGTTCGTGTCCGCCCGTTCCCGGGACAGATAAGGGATCGGGGGTTGCGACAGAAGGTGGTATCAGAGCCTAGCCACTGGCCTGAGCCAAAGAAGTGTTCTGCTGACACTTAAATTATAAATTTTGTGTTAGGAAATAAATTATGGAAATACGTGCATAACTGTAATTAATTGTTATGTGTTATTTGACTATTTGTTAGTTTTCAGTATGAGTGATCAAGGACCCTCAGACATGAGTCGTCAGTTGTCTGAATCACCTAAGAGTGAAGGTACCTCTTCACAGCCTGCCCTTTCTGGGTATACTACTGATCAGGAAGAAGGGACATTTGCCTTTAAAGCTCAGTCTGAAGAGCCATTCCCTCATATGAAACGAGGATGGTTCAGTAAGGAAGCGTTTGCGCGTAGGAAAAGAATGCGAAAGTTGAAACAACAAAGAGCCTTAGCAACCGTTAAGCGAAAGTCAGATGCCCATACACAGGATATGCTTAATAGGAGCCTAGCCAATTTCCATATCCTAGCTACAACTGCTGCTGACCCAAGTCTGGAACAACTAGTAGCCCCACAACCACAAATCCCAGAACAACCCATGGAAATAGAAAACCCTGAAAACCAATTGGAGATGCATGACTTTAATCCCGAAGAAATCCCTAGGATACCTGCACCAAACCCTCTAGACCAAAATTATGATCCCTGGTGGGACGACAATAGGGATTTTGTGCAACGTGACCCTATCCATGAAGACACACCCATCCAGAACATAGGAGACTATCCAGGTATGGACCCTTTAGATCCTTATTACCACAATGAATATATTAGGGAGATCTTAGAAGATCCTTACCAATTTCAGGCACTTTCACCCCCATATCAGGAACCCGCACCCCAGATTCCGAACCCAGTCCTAGAACCTGCACCCCCAATGAGTGCAGAAAACGTACAAGAACTTAGGACTTTCGGGGAGGAAATTTTAGAAAGCAGTGAGAGAATGCGTCAGGTAGGAGAGCGTCTCGTATGGAAATACGATGAGCGCAATATGGATTTCTGAATGAATCCATATCCTTGAATAAGATGGTGAAACGATAGTAATAATAATAATAGTAATAAATAAAATAAAATATGTGTGTACGGATGCATATTACTATTAAGTGTGATTCTATTTCTGTTGGTATTGTAATTTTATTTCAGTACTAGTGTATAATAGACGCATAGTATATGGAAATAGAGTACAAGTCGCAATGATCGACGCTTTTGGCTAGATTACGTGCCATGTGATTAACTATAGTACATATTATCTTGTGATATTAATTATTGGAAAATGTTAAACTTCAGATGGCCGACGATGGAAATCAAGGAAATCTGAATAACGATAACCAGAGTAACATTAACGTGGTTAATGAGAATCCAATCGACAATAACCATGGAAACCAATTGGATAATAGTGTCGTTCAACATATAGTGGCACAAGGAATTATAGATGAAATGCCATTTATTATTCAAACGGTTGAAGAAGCGAATAATAAAAGTAAACATAGTAGTAAGCGACCAATTGAACCAGAACACAGCGTGAACAATGGTCCGGTACTTCAAGCGCCCATTCCCAAAAGAAGAAGAACCATGCCTCATGGTTGTTCTTACAAGGAATTCTGGTCCTGTAAACCAATAGAATTCTCGGGCAATGAAGAACCTATTGCAGCCCTACGTTGGATAGAAAAGACTGAGGTTGTTCTGAAAATAAGTAAATGTGCGGAAGAGGACAATATAATGTTTGCTTCCAATCTATTCAAGAATTCAGCCTTAGAATGGTGGAACACTATCCTCCAGTCTAGAGGAAGTGATAAGGTTTATAATATGGAATGGGAAGAATTTAGGAATATGGTAGAAAGGAAATTTTGCCCTCCTAATGAAAAGGAACAGATAGCAAACAAATTCCTAAATCTTAGGATGAATGGTGTGGATAGTAAGGGGTACACGAAGTTATTCTTTGAATGTGCCAGAATAGTACCAACCCTTGCATCACCAGAACCGGCATTAATCTCCCGTTATATCTGGGGATTAATTGGAGAGATTAGACATGTAGTCAAGGCAGCTAGACCTCAAACTATAGAAGAAACTGTAGAACTAGCTAATACCTTGACAGATGAATTAATCCGTACTAGAGAAGAAGACCAGAGGAGAAACCTAACCCAAAGGCTTACTCAAGAATTCCGTTCTGGAAATTTCAATCGTAGGAATACGGGTTCTACCTCTGCACCCTACTGCAAGGTCTGCAAGAAAAAGCATTCGGGAAAATGTTCCATTCTCTGCAGTTATTGCAAGATGCCAGGACACAAGGAAGAAAATTGCAGGAAGAAATCCAGTAATGGATTATGCTACAACTATGGAGAAAAAGGTCATATCAGGCCAAACTGTCCGAAATTGGCCCCAACTGCAAACAACAAGAATACTAAAAATGCTAGAGCATTTGTTCTAACTGCAGAAGAAGCCAAGATGATTCCAGACGTGATAGCTGGTTCGTTTTTAGTTAATGATGTATTTGCTAAAGTATTATTTGACTCTGGTGCAAACCAAAGTTTTAATAATACATCATTTTGCAAAATTCTAAATCAGTCATTAACTAAAATACCACAAGAGTGCTTAGTAGAGACAGCTAATGGAGAAACTGTCAGGATTTCTGAAATCTTGCAGGGAGCAAAAATAGAAATTTTAAACCAAACGTTTAGGGCAAACCTTTACCCAATGAATCTGGCAGGATTTGATGTCGTATTAGGAATGGATTGGTTAAGAGTCAATAAAGCCAGTATTTTGTGTGATCAAAATTCAATTCAAGTAAATTCACCTAAAGGTAAAACGATCACAATTAAAGGAAATAAGCCGTTTAGATCCACAAAATTCATCTCTGTGATGAAAACTGCAAGTTCTATAAGAAAAGGTTCTATAGTGTATTTGATTTCTATAATCACTAACACTAAAGAAAAAGAACTAAAGGACATTCCAGTAGTATCTCAGTTTTCAGATGTTTTTCCAGAAGAATTACCAGGACTACCTCCAGACAGAGAAGTTGAATTCAGAATTCACCTGCTACCAGGAACAGCACCGATTGCCAAAGCACCCTACCGTTTGGCACCCGCTGAAATGCAGGAACTGAAGAAACAGTTAGACGAATTGTTGGAGAAAGGATTCATACAGCCAAGCTCATCCCCATAGGGAGCGCCAATCTTATTTGTTAAAAAGAAGGACGGATCGATGCGCATGTGCATTGATTACCGTGAATTAAACAAGGTTACGATTAAGAATCGGTACCCATTACCGAGAATCGATGATCTGTTTGATCAATTGCAAGGAGCTCGATTTTTCTCAAAAATCGATTTAAGGTCAGGATGTCATCAATTAAAGGTACAGGAAGAGGACATTCCTAAAACCGCATTTAGAACAAGGTATGGCCATTATGAATTTACTGTCATGCCATTTGGTTTAACCAATGCCCACCTGCATTTATGGACATGATGAACCGAATATGTAAGCCATATTTGGATAAATTCATAATTGTTTTTATAGATGATATTCTAATTTACTCTAAGAGTAAAGAGGATCATGCAAAGCATTTGTACGCACTTTTAAGTCTATTAAGAAAGGAAAAGCTCTATGCTAAATTTTCCAAGTGCGAATTTTGGTTAGAACAGGTACAATTTCTCGGACACTTAGTCAACCATGAAGGAATTCATGTAGATCCAACAAAGATTGAGGCAATTACTAAATGGAAAACCCCTGAGTCACCAACCGAGGTTAGAAGTTTCTTAGGATTAGCTGGTTATTATAGAAGATTTATTAAAGATTTTTCTAGAATAGCCATTCCTTTAACTAAGTTAACCTGTAAATTTGTTAAGTTTGAATGGGGACCAAAACAAGAAGAAGCCTTTAGAATTCTTAAGCAAAGATTAACCCATACACCCATACTAGCGTTACCAGAAGGAAATGAAGACTTTGTAGTCTATTGTGACGCTTCTAAATTAGGTTATGGATGTGTGTTAATGCAACGTCAAAAGGTAATAGCCTACGCATCTAGACAACTTAAGAATCATGAAAAGAATTATTCAACCCATGATCTAGAACTAGGAGCTATAATTTTTGCTCTTAAGATTTGGAGACATTACCTTTATGGTAGTAAGTTTACCATATTTACTAATCATAAGAGTTTAAGATATGTCTTCGGGCAAAAAGAATTTAATATGAGACAAAGACGTTGGATGGAATTTCTTAGTGATTATGATTGTAATATCCAGTATCATGAAGGAAAAGCAAATGTAGTGGCAGATGCTTTAAGCCGAAAGTATCATGAAAAGCCAAAAAGGATACGTTCTCTTAAATTAAATCTAAAAGTAGATTTAAATGATCAAATTAGAAAAGCACAAGAATCAGTAATCAAGGATGATACTGAAAAACTGAAAGGCATGATTAAGGAATTAGAACAAGGAACAGATGGAATTTGGAGATTCCATAAAAAGAGAAAGTGGATACCTAAATTAGGAAACCTACGTCAGCGTATATTAGAAGAAGCCCATAAGTCTAAATACACGATGCATCCAGGAAGTGATAAAATGTACCAGGATTTAAGGAAAAATTTCTGGTGGATAGGAATGAAAAAGGACATAGCAGCCTACGTTTCTAAATGTTTAACTTGCTCACAAGTTAAAGCTGAACATCAGAAACCCTCAGGTTTGTTACAGCCCTTAGAAATGCCAGTGTGGAAATGGGAATTGATAACAATGGATTTTGTTACTAAATTACCCAAAACAAAGAAAGGTAATGATACAATCTGGGTGATTGTAGATAGGTTAACCAAATCAGCTCATTTCCTACCAATGAAAGAAACTTTTAGTATGGAACAATTAGCTAAATTGTATGTAAATGAAATTGTTTCTTTACGTGGTATTCCTTTATCAATTGTTTCTGATAAGGATAGCCGATTTACCTCTCATTTTTGGTCAAGTTTCCAAAAGGCAATGGGAACCAAGTTAAAACTAAGTACAGCTTATCATCTTCAAATGGACGGACAAAGTGAAAGGACAATCCAGACAATGGAAGACATGCTTAGAGCTTGTGTAATTGATTTCGGAGGTAATTGGGACGATCACTTACCTTTAATAGAATTTTCTTATAATAATAGTTATCACACAAGTATCAATGCTGCACCAATCGAAGCACTTTATGGACGAAAGTGCCGAACCCCAGTCTGTTGGGCATAAATTGGGGAAAAACAACTATCTGGACCAGAGATAGTGCAAGAAACAACTGACAAAATCATTCAAGTCAAGGAACGACTGAAAGCCGCACGTGATCGACAAAAGAGCTATGCCGATAACCGACGCAAACCATTGGAATTTCAAGTAGGAGATAAAGTATTATTAAAAGTCTCTCCTTGGAAAGGAGTGGTAAGATTCATCAAACGAGGAAAGCTAAGTCCCAGGTATATTGGACCTTTTAAGATTATTAAGAAAACAGGACCTGTAGCCTATCAGCTACAACTGCCAGAGGAAATGGCAGTAATACATGATGTGTTTCATGTATCTAATCTCAAAAAGTGTTTAGCTGATGAATCACTAGTAGTACCTCTTAAGGATATAGAGGTAAATGAACAACTCAAGTTTGTAGAAAAGCCTCTACAGATTGAAGACAGAAAAGTCAAGAACCTCAAACATAAAAGATTAGTTCTAGTCAAAGTGAAGTGGGACTCCAAAAGAGGACCTGAGTACACATGGGAGCTTGAATCTGAAATGCAAAGGAAATATCCACACTTGTTCCAGTAGATCTCGAGGACGAGCTCTAAAATAAGGTGGGGAGGATGTAACAACCCTCATCCGACACCCTCATAATTTTTCCGACACCTTAGTATATTTTATAATGTCCCAATATGTCTTTATATACACCCCATACGTGAAAATCGAGCCCGTAATGTATGAAATAGTATTAAAAATAAATATAAAATCTGAAACATAAGTTGAGGCGGGCCGCGTAGACCCACCCCAACACTCACGCGGGCGGTATCAGGGTTGAAACCTGATATCGTTGATTTGTTTAGTTTAGGCGGGCCGCGTGAGACCCCCGATAAGCTAACACGGGCCGCGAGAGTCTCAATATGTGGCGCAGTCTGGTGCCGCCACGTGGCCCAACACCCGGACAAGCTAGTTGATGACCCAACTAAGCTACGCAGTTGACCAGGATTGACGCAGGCCGCGTAACCCTTGTCTGTTCTTTACGCGGGCCGCGTGAAGACTAGATTTCAGCCCTATATAAGAAGGCCTCGGGATTTCGTTTTCCGTCGCTCATTTCTCAATTCTCAAACACAATTTCTGTAGTAGAGTTATTATACTCGGGTATTATATCCCCCTAATTAGCGAGGTTCTGCTCCGTTGTAAGTATCATAACCCCAGTTTCATAAATAGATACGCTGCCCGATTGATTTAGGGTTCCGTAACAACTGTCGTGGTTCTGCCCGACGTAGTTGTTGGAATGCCGTCTCGGGGAGGGTATCATTAATATTTTCCAAGGGTTATGATACTAACCTATGTACATTTGTATAAATTATAGATTATTCCCAGGAAACCCTCACGCGAAGTCTAAGATAGCAATGTGAGTAATCTCCTTTTTGTAAACAGTTTTTACAAAACCTTAACTATTTTACAATGCGATTTAGCAGTGATTGAGTCTTTGTAATTCTTCAATTACTGCCGGTATGTTGGGGTTTTGTATACAAAATGTACTACACTGTGAGTAGTAAGTCGAGGATGACAATACGTTACCATTGGACAATGAGTTAGCCAATGTGTAATATGACCCACAAGTCAGTGGATTGACAGTACTAAATGGAGTAATTGTGTAGAAATAAACAATGTGATCGCTCTTAATACTGTTTTAATTGATAAAATGTTTCTTGATTAAATTGGGATTCACTCACCAGTATTTCCCGCTGACAAATATTTTTAAAACATGTTTCAGGTAACAAAATGTGATAGCCAATTAGTAAAAAGCTAGCTGGAGAGCACTGAAGGCTTGGGAGAAATGTGGCTATAAAAGTTACCTAACAAACGATGTTTTAAATTCAATAAAATAGGGCTTGTCCCTATAAATGTATTGTAATAAGAAACTTGGGTTTTACCCATATGGTTATTAATATAAACTATGGTGGTTTTACTCTGATAAACATTTCCTAACTACGGTCCTGATGTAAATTCCGCTGCCAAATTAATCGGCTGATACCACCAAACTCTGAGTTCGCGTCCGCCCGTTCCCGGGATAGATAAGGGATCGGGGGTTGCGACACACTCTGACTGCCACGTGTCCTGACACGTGTCGAATCTACGTGATCACTCACCAACCCTATGACCGCCTGTAGATCCCTCGCTGGCCGCGAAGGAAGAAGATGAGGCTCTCGCGGGGTGCGAGAGACCTCTGTTCCAGCTATAAAAGGGCAGAGATGCAGCATTTCAACTTGTTCAATTTCTCTAAAACTCTCTTAACTTCTAATAGGAGAAAGTTATAACCTAATATCCCCTATAAAGCGAAGCTCTGCCTTTTTGTAAGTAATATAACCCTATCTGTTACCTCACACGATTAATCTAAGGATTCCATAACGCATGTCGAGGCTTTGCCTGACTCAGTCGTTGGAGTTTTGTCTCGTGTTACACCCGATTGATCTAGGACTCTGTAATGCATGTCAAGGCCTTACCTGACTCAGTCATTGGAATTCTGTCTCGAGTTTTACGGTTAATGTGATTTGGGTTAATTTACTAACACGTGTGCATTATATATATTTTCATAGAAACTGAAGGATATAATTCAGAACTATTACCAGGAAGCCTGTAGAAATACCTAAGACTGCAAATGTGAGTACATCTTCTTTTTATCTCCTTTTCGTAAATTACTTTTGTGAGTCAACATGCTTTACCAAAACCTCAAATGTTTTAAATTACACTTGGACAGTAAATTGAGTATTTGTGATTCCACCATTACTACCGGTAGGTTGGAGTTTTGTATACATTACTTGAAACTCGTTACTATTGGAATAGTAGCATGACAAACCAGTCAGGGAGAACAATACCAGGAAAAAAGGGTCACTGGATAGATATAAGCAAATGTAATTGCGGATGCCCTCAATACTGTAGAAGTCATAAAACTGTTTTGATTAAACTGGAATGCACTCACCAGTATTTCTTGCTGATAAATTGTTTTAAAACGCGTTTCAAGTAACTTAGTGTGAAGCTAATAGAAGCCAGCTGGAGAGCACTGAAGGCTTAGAAAAGTGGCTAAAAAAATTACCTAAATAAAAAATGAGACTTGGTTTTCAATACATAGGGTTTATCCCTATAAATGTATTACAAATGAAACTAGGGTTTTATCCCACTTGCTTATTATAAAATATGGTGTTTTAAACTCTGATAACTATTTCCTAACTACGATCCTGATGAAAGTTTTCCGCTGCATTATTAATAAACACCGATACCATCTGACTGGCTCGCGGCTCCCGCACCCAGGGTGGGGTCGGGGGTTTTGACAGGCAGGATATTATAGACGTTTTATTCAGGATTTTTCTAGAATAGCTATTCCATTAACCAAACTGACTTGCAAATCAGTTAAGTTTGAATGGGGACCAAAACAAGAGGAAGCATTCAAGATGCTGAAGCAAAAGTTAACCAACGCACCAATACTTGCTTTGCCTGAAGGAACTGAAGACTTTGTAATATATTGAGACGCCTCCAAATTAGGATTTGGTTGTGTGTTGATGCAACGTCAAAAAGTAATTGCTTATGCCTCTAGACAACTTAAGAAGCATGAAGAGAATTACACAACACATGATCTAGAGTTAGGAGCAATAATTTTTGTCCTTAAGATTTGGAGACACTATCTCTACGGTAGTAAGTTTGTTGTTTTCATGGATCATAAGAGTTTAAGACACGTCTTCGAACAAAAAGAATTAAACATGAGACAGTGACGTTGGATGGAAATTCTTAGTGATTATGATTGTGATATACAGTATCATGCCAGAAAAGCAAACGTAGTAGCTAATGCTTTAAGTCGAAAGTATCATGAGAAGTCAAAAAGAGTACGTGCTCTCAGACTAAACCTGCAGATCGATTTAAAAGAGCAAATTAAAAAGATACTGGAAACAGCAATGAAGGATGATGCTGAAAGATTAAAATGAATGATTAAGGAATTAGAAAAAGGAACAGATGGAATTTGGAAATTCCATAAGGAAAGAGTTTGGATACCTATTCAAGGAAACCTATGCCATAGAATTCTAGAAGAAGCCCATAAGTCCAAGTATACAATGCATCCTGGAAGTGACAAGATGTATCAAGACTTAAGAAAGAATTTATGGTGGATAGGAATGAAAAAGGATATAGCAAATTATATTGCTAAATGTTTAACTTACTCACAAGTAAAAGCTGAACATCAGAAACCTTCAGGGTTACTACAGCAATTGGAAATGCCAATTTAGAAATGGGAATTGATAACAATGGACTTTGTTACCAAATTACCCAAGACACGAAAAGGTAATAATACAATCTGGGTGATTGTAGACAGATTGACCAAATCTGCTCATTTCTTACCAATAAAAGAAACTTTCAGTATGGAACAGTTAGCCAAGTTATATGTAAATGAAATAGTTTCATTGCATGGAATTCCTTTATCTATTGTGTATGATAGAGACAATCGTTTCACTTCTCATTTTTGGACAAGTTTCCAGAAAACAATGGGAACTAGATAAAATCTTAAGCACAAGATATTAGTTCTGGTTACAGTGAGATGTGATTCAAAGAGAATACCAGAGTACACATGGGAGTTGGAATCTGAAATGCAAAGGAAGTATCCACACCTATTCCAGTGAATCTCGAGGACGAGATTTAAAACAAGGTGGAGAGGACATAACAATCCTCGAAACCGCCCTGAAATACCCCGTATATGCGAAAACAGACCCGAATAACATTACTTTTAATTAAAAATAAAAAAATCAGATTTCTATACCTGTCGCGCGGTGCGCCAGGATTAGGATGAGCCGGCGCGTGGCGTGACAGGCTTGTGTCTTGCCGATCACCCAGGGCGCCACGTGCCGGGACAGATGTTGGACCTACTCGATGATTGGTCAAACCTAGCCGTAGTTAGGTGGCCCTCGTGGGGCGTGCCAGGATCAAGTGGGGCTGTCGCGTGGCGCGACAGGCTCCGAAATTTGTATAAATAGAGCCTCAGTTCAGCAGTTCAAACCGTTCAAACTTCTTCTTTCTCTCTGTCTCTATAAGTGCGAAAATTATAAGTCAAATACCCCCTAAAACACGAAGCTCTGCCCTGTTGTAAGTATTTTAACCCCCGATCACTAATTCGTTACCCTATCCGATTGATCTAGGACCCAGCAACGCATGTCAAGCCTCTACCTGACTAAGTCTGTTTGGGTTCTGTCTCGTGTTGTATGGCTAATGTGATTTGGGTTATTTTACTAACACGCGTGCATTGTATGTTTTTAATAGAAACTCAGGAAAATAATCAGGAGATATCACCAGGAAGCCAGTAGAAAAACATAAGTTACAATGTGAGTCATTCTCTTTTTCTCACAGTTTGTGAGCCATTATTTCAAATGTTTTACAAAACCCTAAATGTTTATCAGTTATAATTACAGTAATTAAGTCTTTGTATTCTACAATTGCTGCCAGTATTATGGGGTTTGTATACAGTACTTGATAATCTTCACAATTGGACATGGGTAGCTAATGTGTGATATGACCATAGTCACAAATACGTCGAGTGACAAGTACTGAACGAGTAGTTGGGTAGATATAAAGACTGTAATCGCTCTTAATACCGTAAAGTTATAAAAGCTGATGTTTTATTAAACTGGAATGTACTCGCCAGTATTTTTTGCTGATAAAATATTTTTAAAACACATTTCAGGTAACTTAATGTGAGCTATTAGAAGCCAGCTATGGAGCACTGAAGGCTTAAAGAAAGTGTCTATAAAGTTATCTAAATAAAAAGTTTATGTTCTTCAGCAACTAAGGTTTATCCCTATAAAGATATTATGAATAAAATGTGGGTTTTATATATCCCATTTGTTTTATATAAAAGTTTGGTGTTTTGAAACTCTGAATTTTATTTTCTAACTACGATCCTGATGTTTCATTTCCGCTGCCAAATTAATAAACACCGATACCACCAGCTCGTGTTCGCCGCTCCCGCTCCAGGGGTGGGGTTGAGGGTTGCGACACGGACCTATGGCCTACCGTGGGTGGGCGGGTGCACTCCTTGAATTTTTATTTTTTATTTTTATATGTACTTCAAAATCTTGACCGCCCCCTATAAAAATTTGCAATCGCACCCCTTGAAACTGAGAAAGGAGAGTGTAAATGGCTTGATAAAAAAAAATCCGGCCAAATAAGAAGGTGTGAGTTGCAGAACAGTTCTTGTAGGGATGAAGATGAAGATGTATGAGTTGTAAAGCCAATATGAAGATATAAAAGGAAAAATCGTAATTTCTAGGTTTATTGGAATTGATTGTTTTCAATTTCTGACAAAACTCAACAAACAAAGTGACTTTACACAGAGTTTACTTTTTCTACTTCATTAAATATTTTATCTACTAGTAAACGATTTTGTATGATGATATTAGTTCTTTAATATATATTATTAATTATGAGGTTAGCATGGTGTATACTTCACTGTTATGTTACTTTGTATTATTTGCTCAAGTATATTAATTATTAAAAATGTTTTATGTAAAAAGTTTCTTAAGAGTATAATTTAATTAAAAAACTTAAAACATTCCTTCTTAAGAGTATAATTTAATTAAAAAAACTTAAAACATTCCATAAGTTTTTATCATATTGTTAAAAGAAAAAAAATATTGTGGAAATGTTTCTTTAAAAGAATAAATTTTGATTATAAAAGTTTATAAAAACGGTCAAGATTTTATCATATAGGCCAAAAGAAGAAAAATGCATAAAAAAGAGGAAGTGGGCCATTGAAAGAACAACGATCAAACCTCATGAACTTTTGACTTGACCCGATTCAACCTGAACTGAACCAAAAAAAAAATATTACATAGCGATAAACAAATGGTTCCCTATAAATTTTTGCACCCCATGAAAAATATTTCTGGGTCCACCACTTGATGGGATTTTAAATAGTGGGAAATTTGATAAGTTTTTTAGTGTTGAATTTGATGCATTGATGGATAATATTGTGTCTTTGAAAGTAACAAATTTATCTGAGGTTGATTTGGGGTGGATAGTGGTTCCATGTTGCAAGTTTGGATCGATTACGAGTCGAATTCGAGGCGGTTAGAGGTTAGGTTGAGTAAGCCGGTTAATCCGGTGTGGTTTGCCACACCCTGACCCATGGCGGATTATCGGTCAGAGCGGGGTGATTGTCCAAAGTTTATGACAACTGTTAAAAGTTTTATTATTTATTCATGTCAAACTAAAAATGTCACATAAACATATAACTCCAAATAATCCATACATCAAACAAACCATAAAAACTTAAAATAAAATATCGTTTATTTTTTATAAGGCAATTTTTACGCGTCTTCTTCCTCGTGTCATCAAACCTTATTTCTTGTATCATGCCTAAAATAATTTTTGGGTTAACAAAAGTTGGTGTGTAAATCTAAGTTTAAATAAAATACCTTGTTTAAAAATGTTAACATACAAATTAAATGTAAATGAGACAATCACAACCAATGACAACAACAGATAATTAATTAGAAACCGATAGTGATACATGCGACACAAGCGAGTCTTAAGTCCCGAGGAGCGAGACTGAATGATGGTGACGATACCAAGTTCAATCCATGGCCATGGAGAATCGGTCAGTCATTGGATCCACATTGTGAAACCGACTCAGAAAGAAAGCGAGTAAACAAATAATAAATATGTAACATGTAATCTACACATTTACTTTGCATGTTGATAATTAAATTAAATGAAACATGAGAAACTTGCGACACATGATACACCCCGAAAGTGTTATTTGTAAAAAGGGGAATTAGAAATCTACTTATAGTTTACGTTATGTGATGCTTGAGTGATACAGCACGAAAATAAGAAAAACTCCAAAAGATAAAGATCACCCTAAAATATAAAGTAACAAAAATATACTAAACGACCAACACAAAAATAAACAACATATAAAATCGAAACCTATGCTTTGGGAGCTTTTGTATGACCTAAATATATAATAATCTCAAATGTAACAATTAAACTAGTATTGTAAACATAAACTATATAACTATAACAACTTGTGAAACTAACATAAAATTAGTTATGTCATTATTTATATATTTGTGTATAAGCCAAGTCTAGTTAATTTTTATTATTAACTTAGCTAAAAAATATAAAATTGTGAATATAACTAATAAAGCGGTTAATTACGATTTTAACCATTTATTATGTTATTATTTGTAGTAAATGTTAAGTTTAATAAATTGATAAAAATTCATCTTATAATTTTATAAATTTTACCATTATCTTATATTTGCATTCTAAGAACCCTAAAAATACAAGAAATTAAATTTGGATTTTATATATCGTACGTCACAGAAATGTATAGAGGATTATTGTAGAGCACGAAAAACTGATGTAGTTAGGCTCAAGAACTATCTGAATTGATTAAGAAATGAAAGAGAAATCCCGAGATGAAGTTCTAAGCCCTGGATTTCGTTTGTCTTGAATCCGCGAATTGTATAGGGTGTTTGTATGGATTGAGGGTGGGGATTTGCGTGTATAGAGTGGGGATGTCGTTAGGTGTGAGTTTTGCAGTGGAGGTGGTCGAATTTATGTTAAAATGGTTATGATATTTTGAAACTTTAATGGAGATTTGATTTGAGTAAATTATAGGGTATTAGAGAGTGATTTATGATGGGAATAAGTTTCTCCACTGACACCTAACTTTTAGGACAAGAATGAAGTCAAATGGGAAAGTACTGAATGAGTATGAGTTGTTTTAGTTACCAAATTCGTATTTTGGAAAGGTGATGAACATTGCAGACACATTTTGTTTGAGTTGTGAGGGTCATTGTTTGGTTGAATCCCCAAACGACACTGGATGTCGTTTGGGAGTTGATGGATGCCGTTTATATTTTTAGGGCTATCTCATTTGGAATTTGTCATGTTTATTTGAGATTGTCGCTTGGTTTATTGACGGTGTCTGTAACGCTCCGCTTTTTCGTAACTTTCCTTAATTAGAAAGTTGTCTTGTAATTCTATTTTTGGAAACTTGTATTCCTTGTAATCGTATTTCGTTTTGAAACCTTGTAATTCGAGACACCGATCATAATTAAAGTCATATTTATATCAATTATGTTCCATTTATACTTGTTATGTTCAATTTATACTTGTAATCGCATGCAACGAACCCTAATTCGAAACTATGTGCCGATACGTGCAAATAACCGACTTTCAACGCGTTTATGTGCAATACTTGTGATTAACCAACAATTAATGATTCCAATACTTATTATACATCATAATACATCATATTATACTTGTAACCACCTCGACATATTAATTATACTTGCAATTATGTGTTATAGATAGTAAATCGCCTATACTTGCATTAAACGACAACTATGTGTTAAAACCGGCATTACCGATACTTGTTTTACATAATTTCACATACATGGACATACTTGAAATCACTATTAAGTTTACGATACTTGTATGCTTGTTACACGCTTGAAACTACGCGTAAAGCACTCGAAAACATCCTAAAACCTAACTTTGGGGCCCTAATTGCATACTTATCAAACTTGAGGGACCATTTGTGACAAAAAGACAAACCTCCCCTAAGACCCACGTTTTGAATCTGCATTTTTGGCTCCAACCTCCACCCTAAAATATAAATTTTGAATCTTATATTTATGGCTCTAACCTCCACCTCCAATCTCCACCAATGGGCTTCTAAACCTCATTAAACACTCACCTAACCCCACTCAACTATAAAACCAAGCCTCCCAACACTCATTTTCATTTTTCCAACTCATTTACACTCTCAAAACACTCTAATCTCAGCTAAAAATGTAAGTTTTGGACACATTATTCTAAGTGCTAAATGAGCACTTTTCTTCACCTTTCTTCCATCTTTTTCACTTCTTCTTCCTCTACAAAGTGTGGAACACCTCTAGAATTGTTCTTACAAGGTTTTCCATGGAAAACCAAGGTGAAATATGACCAAAATGAGGTACAACTTTCAGTTTTGGAAGGAAAATGTATTAAACATACATGAACTTATATTTTCTTTATACATTCCTATGTCCTTATGTGTGCTTAAAAACAAGGTTGTAACATACAAATCTAGAGGTTTTAAGCCTCAAAACTTTCTGTTTTAAAAGGTTTTTAACCCATAAGTGATGAACAAGTCTTGAACTTGAATATGTGTGATTATTTGGATAGATTGGGCTATCCTACTTACAAATCCACACATCACTTGATGTTTTCTTCTTAATTAATTAGTTAGTTTATTTCAATTCTTTAATGTATGTTCATGACCATCCTTGTTGTCTTATGACAACTTGTGTATTGGTGACAACTAAAGAGGTTCCTAAATGGAAGATTCATCTTCCTACCTCAAGCATGACTTGTATGAAACACAAAGAGGTTCCTAAATGGAAGATTTATCTTCCTACCTCATGCTTGACTTATATGACATTCTTGTAGACTAGAACCTATAAATATATACTATAAAGATATATAATACTTATAATAACCAAACTTTTGATGATAACCTAATGGTTATTTGTCAAAATAGTATGCTACACCACCTAAGAACATAATACTCGTCACGATTCTAATGGGTACTTTAACCCATGAAAACATTCAAACCCTATGGGTTTCATAGTGTCAAGAATGAGTATTATGCGCTAGATGGTTATTTTCTCATATATTTATTTTTTCGTGTACTTTTAAATTCCGAATTCCGACCTTAAGCATACCTTGAACTCCAATCCGTATACATTCAATCCCCTAATTCCATTACTCGTCAACACTTGGATAATCGGAAAGCATATGCAATATTTGTGAGTATACTTTTACCCCTTTTTATTTACCACCTTTTGGGGTGTAACATGTTTATCTATGAAACTTACACTTAAACTTTATTCGTAAATGCACAAACATTCCTTATACATGCTTGCATACTTGATTACTTTATACATTAAACTTGGGGTTACACGTTTTGTGTTAGACTTAACATTAACTTCGTACGAGCCTATCCTTGACATATATAACTATAACAACCCTCCTAAATTATTTTCCAACACCCCTAATATATTTAGAATATCCCTATACATCTTAAAACACACCCCGTATACGAAAATTGACCCTATATACCTTTAATTTAACAAAAATAAAATAAAAACAAGAAATTAGGGCGCTCGCGGGCCGCGACAGCTCAAGATCAGGGCGCACCCCTGAGCTGCCACGTGGTAGCCTCATGTCGAGTCTAGTTCAGCGAATCAGCATAGCTAGGGCCTACATACCCTATGTCGCGGGCCGCGAAGCCCTTAAAGGACTTCTTCGCGGGGCTCGAGAAACCCAAAATCAGGCTCTATAAATTGAGACGACCGGCCTACATTTTCCGACGCTCACAAACGAAATTCTCTCTCTAATTCTGAATTGTAGACAATATAATCGGGTATTATACCCCCCCTAAATAGCGAAGTTCTGTCTCTTTGTAAGTATTATAACCCCCGGTTACGTATTAGATACGCTGCCCGATTGATCTAGCGCTCCGTAACGACTGTCGAGGTTCTGCCCGACGTAGTCGTTGGAGTTCTGTCTCGGGGAGGGTATAACTAATGTAAATATTGAGTTATTATACTAACGCGTGTGCATTGTTTAATTATTAGATTATAACCAGCAAAAACAATAGGAAAAGTCTAAACTAGCAATGTGAGTAATCTCCTTTTTGTATAAACTGTTTTACAAAACCTCAATGCTTTACATTTAAATTAAACAGTGATTGAGTATTTGTAATTCTACAATTATCGTCGGTATGTTGGGGTTTTGTATACAAAATTTGTTACTACACTGTGAGTAGTAACATGACCACAAGTCGGGTCGACAGTACCGTGGGTGGTAATTATGGTAGAATAATAAACAAATGTAATTGCTGATTGCCCTCAATATTTGTTGGTGCATGTTTGTGACAACAGCTTAGATTTGGTCTTTGGATATCTTGTAATTAGTTAAACGATAAACAGTTAGCGGGTTTAGCTTTGTATTAGTTAGTTGTAATGTTCGGGCTAACCAAACCCAACGAATTGGGTGTGTGGGACGAATTGAGCTTGTCCAATTCGCAGTCCATGTTGTTTAACCTTGGCCCAAGTAGCAAACCTTGTGTTATATAAACAGGGTTATGCTTTAGGGTTTAGGTTAATCAGCTAATCAGCCAAAACAGTTGCTAGTGAGAATTTCGTGAGAGTCTCTAGACTTGGACGAATTTGAGAGTTGGTTAGGGTTTGATTGATTGTAATTCTAGTAATCGATAATCAATAGAAACCCAGTTTGAAAGTGATTTGCTGTTTCTGTTTTCTACTCGTTTCTGCTATATTCTGATCAAGAGGATTCCGCACTCTTGATTGGAAAGACAATTCTGTTGAAGATCCATACGAATAGGGGGCCTACAATTGGTATCAGAGCATTAGGCTCTTGACGGCTCGGTTCAGAATTGTGCTTGGCAGAATCAGGAAGTATTTTTGAAAATTTTGAAACCTGAAAAATTAGGGTTTCGAAATTTCTTCTTGGCTGTTTTGATAAAAATTTTCGAGATTTATTGGCTGTTTTGATATTCTGCTTTGTTTGTTTGCTGATTTGCAGGTTTTCGGGACGATTTCTGTTGGATTTTGACGAGTATTTGGCTGGAATTCGAAGACTGTTCTTCGTGTTCATCATATTATTTTCGAAAATTACTGATTATTTGGCTGTTTCGATTCTGCAGAAAGGTGTTGGTAGAATCTGGAGAATCTCAGAAATTTGGAAAAGATTGAATTTCCATATTCTGGGTGGCGAAATTAACAAATTCGCAGACTGGACCAGCGAATTTAACTGACTTACGAAGTTGTTAGCTAAATTAAAATCCAAAGGCGACTTTGGTAACCGTATAATTTTCCTCAGCGAAATTATTGCGGTTTTCGGCGATTTGCAGGTCGTCGTAATAGCGAAAGTATACCAGCGAATTTGTCCAGCAAAGATAACCAGCGAAATTGAACAAACAACAGGCCAGCGAAATTAAGCACTAACCCAGCGAAATTAAGCACTAACCCAGCGAAATTAACTGATACCAGCGAAATTATCAGCAAAGTTAAAAACCAGCAAATTTAAAAAGGTGGAAGAATTTTTGGCAAGCGTAACAAAAAATTCACGTTTTCGAAAATAGAAATTGATCCGTAGCTCATTAGACAGAATTGTTTGGACCGTTAAATTCCTTGGATTTTTAGGGAAAAAAAAATCTGGAAATTCCCGAATTTGGTTTTCGACATTATATATCATTGGATTTGTCTTTTCGAGACGATTCTAACGGTGTAAGTTAGTAACCACAGTTTTCGGAGATATTTTGTACGGTTTTACCAGTCTGTTTGCGTTAAAATGTCAAACATGACAAAATTGAATGCACCTAAGATGATGAAGGTGGAGAATTATCTTACATGGAAGGACAACTTCAAATCCTTCATTGAATCTCAGGATGCACGTATGTGGATATGTATTGAAGATGGGTACATAAACCCTACACATGATTATGAGGGCAGACAACGTAGAACAGACTATGTGAACATGAAAGAGGATGATAAAAGGAAGTATGACGCTGAAAAGAGAGCAATGGCTGCAATTAAAATGTCCTTACCTGATAGCATCAAGCATACCTTCACAAAGTACACTAATTCAAAGGATATGTGGGATGCATTACAAAAGAGATATCAGAGGAATGAGAGTGCTACTCAGGCATTCATGGCAGAGATAGTGCCAGTTGATGAGGCTGAAACTACTGTGAGTGATGCTGAATCTGAAGTGAAAAATGCTGAAGCTCAAGTGGAGAATGCTGAAGCTCAAGTGGATAATGATGAAGCAAAAGTGGAGAATGATGAAGCAGAGAAAGAGAGTGAAGCTGAACAGGTTGTTGCTGATGAAACCTCGGAAGTTCATGAGAAAGAGGTACAATCTAATTCAGTATGTTTGAGATGTCGTGAACTACAGGGTGAGGTTGAGAGATTGACAACACAAAACCTGTAACAACCCTCATTAAAAGTCCTATTTATATTATTATTTTATCCAATAGGAAACCCTAATTGAGACACCCAAATAATCCTACGCAAACCCTACAAATTTCAGAACAATCAGAATCAGGATCAGGCCCCTAAAACTCAGGGGGGGCATTTCCCGTTGATGATTATCATCACAGTTTATTATAAAAATCGAATTTATTCGATCCGTCGACTCACCTAGGCTTCAAAGACGCGTGGCAACCGGCTGTTAAAAGTAACCTGTCGCGCCACGCGACAGGAATGAGAGGACCCCTCGCGTGGCGCGAGGGGGACGTTTTTCCAACTATAAATAGAGGGTCGTGGGACTGGCTTCTGTGCATTAGTTCGACGATAAAATTCACTTCAGGCGCGGAGATATCGTCCAATTACTCACAATTAACACACACATACCACTAATTAGTATAGCGGGGTGCTGCTGCACAGGGTATTAACTCGATCGCTGCTACGATTCAATGTCCGATCGATTAAACTATCCAATGGATGTTTAAGTGCCGCTCAAATTGAGTTTATACTTTGTTATTCATCGTGATTTCGACTTGAATGTTTGAGTGTTGTTCGAACTCGGACTATACTCTGTCATTCGTTGTAAATCCACTGAATTGTTAAGTATTGCACTTTGTCATTCGCTGTGAGGGTTTTATCTCGTGAGTTATCGTAAATGCTGTATTAGTTATTACCTAGTTCGTGTGCACTAGGTTACCAGGCTAAAGAAATAGGCTAAGCTCTGCTCAAATTAAATCTGCAATATATATCAAGGATTATCTGTAGACTAAGCTTTGCCCGTAGAAATCTGCAATGTGAGTTCATTTCTCTTTTCTCACAGTTTGTGAGTCCATTATATTTTCTCACAGTTTTATCACCTTTTTGTGAAACAATTATATTTACAAAGGCTTTACAAAATCCTAAATGATTACCAGTTATACTTACAGTAATTAAGTTTTTATATTAACTGCTGGTATAAAAGATTTTATATATTATTTGATTCTCATTATTATTTGCCAGAAAGTTAGTTAATATTATCATGATTACAATAACAGTGGAAATTATGCATTTTACTAAGATTATATTTTAGTCTTAGTCACGTTAAAATATTAAATAATGATATTACAATTATTTAATTAACATATTATGTTTGATAAGATATAGAAATTTGACATAAATTGATATGTCATTTTCTGGATTAAATGGTTTTATGCCAAAGGTAATATATTTGACAAAGAAATGTCACGGGACACAATTAAGTCCAAAGACACTGGTTGAGAGAATGATTAACAGTGTTATGAATAGAAATTACTAGTTGAAAGAATGATCAACAGTGATATAATCCGAGTCACTAGTTGAAAGAATGATCAACAGTGATATGACCGAAAGCACTAGTTGAAAGAATGATCAACAGTGTTATAGAATCACTAGTTGGAAGAATGATCAACAGTGATATGACCGAAAGCACTAGTTGAAAGAATGATCAACAGTGTTATAGAATCACTAGTTGGAAGAATGATCAACAGTGATATGACCATAATCATTAATTGAAAGAATAATCAATATTGATATGATTATAATTCATAGGAATTGCCTAGTGACAGATAAATTGAATAATAGTAAAATAGAATTATTTGATAAATTCACTATTGGACTAAAGTGAGCCAATAATTGATAGGATTACTGTCACATTGGAACTGTCATCATTTGACAAATACTGGTTGAGTTGGGTAAATATAAACAAATATAAAAACCTTAATACTGTAAGGTATAACAATATATTTTATAAAATGGAATGAATTCACTCAGTGTTTTCGCTGATAAAACCTTTTTCAAACATTTTTCAGGTAATTACAGTAAATTGGAATAAGAGCTGGATACGACACTGAAAGGCTTCAAGAAGTGGCTTATTTTATCAAATTAAGAAATATTGTTTTATGTAGACAAATTTATCTTATTAAAGCTACTTTTATAAAACATGGGTTTATCCCATCTATTTAATAAATAAATCCGGTGTTTCTAAACTCTGATATTTTTCCTAACTCACGGTCCTGATGAAATTTCCGCTGCAACGTTTTTAAAATAATCACCGGTACCGCTGGAATGTTCGCGATTCCCGATTCCGTCCAGGGTGGGTCGGGGGTCGTGACAGAAGGTGGTATCAGAGCCAACTCAAAGAGCCACTTGTTTAAGCTAATTAGGTGTTCTTTTTAATACCTAAACTTAAACAATAAAGTTAGGAAACTAATTCAAATTAACATATGTGTTATATATGAATATATATATATATGTTAATATGCACATATAATATCCTGGAAGTATTGTTTTGTTTTAACTATTCTGTGATGTTAATATGTGAAAATGTTTGCAATTCAGATGTCGAATGAAGTACCACATAATCCAGAAATTCATGCTAATAATGAAAATCTTTTGGATAAAAATGCTATAGAAAATCTAATAGCCCAAGGAATAGCTAATGCTTTACCTTCAATAATTAAGGCTGTTAAAAATACAGTAGAACCTACCAAAGTTGTGAGTAGCAAGCATACTCGTGACGATGGTTTTAGCCATAGTGTCAATGGAGGTAATGATGATATTATCAAAACCCCATTTCCCAAGAAAAAGAAGGCGATGACTTTCGGGTGTACCTACAAAGAATTTCTAGCTTGTAAACCAATTGAGTTCGCCGACAGTGAAGGAGCCACGGCTGCTCTGCGATGGTTAGAAAAGACGGAAGCTGTTCTTACAATCAGCAAATGTGCCGAAGAAGATAAGGTGATGTATGCATCTAATCTCTTTAAGGAAGAAGCCTTAGAATGGTGGAATACAATTCTTCAGGCAAAAGGAAGGGACATGGCTTATGCCATAAACTGGGAAAAATTTAAGGAAATGACAGAAAGGAAATTTTGTCCTCCTTATGAAAAGGAACGAATGGCTAACAAGTTCCTAAATCATAAAATGATAGATGTGAATTGTCGTGAATATACGACAACGTTCTTCGAATATGCAAGAATGGTACCAACTCTGGCTTCGCCAGAACCTGTACTAATTTCTCGTTATATTTGGGGATTAGTTAGTGAAATTCGAGACATAGTTAAGGCCACTAGACCACAAACTATTGAAGAAGCAGTCGAACTAGCTAACATGCTGACAGATGAACTAATCCGCACAAGAGAAGAAAATAAGAAGAAAGAGTTAGCCCAGAAAATTTCCCAAGAATTCTACAAGAAGACAGGAACTGAATCGTCATTGGAGCAACCTATCTGCAGAAGCTGTAACAAAAAGCACTCAGGAAAATGCCGTTTTAGGAGAACATCCTACTGTAACTTCTGCAAGATAACCGGACATATAGAGGAAGAGTGTAGAAGGAAAACTAATGTTTGTTTCAATTGCGGAGAAACAGGACACATCAAACCATATTGCCCTAAACTAACCAAAGCACTTGACAACAAGGTCAGAACAACAGATGGAGCTAAGAAGAACGCGTGAGCATTTGTAATTACTACGCAAGAAGCAGAAATGATTCCAGACGTAATAGCTGATATATAATATCTAAGTTAAGTTATTATTTGACCTTAGTACAAATAAAATTTTAATAAATAAATGCATTCTGTCAAGTACTTCATCTATTCAAAACCATAACAGAATTGTTTGGTTTTCACTTTCACCGAATCATTTATTTGGTCACGATCACCTTGTGGTGACGTTTTCACAAAATTTGAAGCTTGTGCTAAATCTCGTTGCATACGGGTTTAATTATTCATTTATATTGAATCCGCTTTGTTGTCTTATTCTATAAAATCAATCTTAACACAATCATGTGCTAAGATAATGATACACAAATTCATTTCATATATTCCGTGTATCTCTTAAAGATTTTTATCAACAATCGAGCGTTTCGTAATCTTTATTATTTTATCATCTTTGATCGAAAAACATTATTCAATTATTTCGATTTCAATCCTACTCGATTTATTTGAAACATTCGGACTTACTTCATTTGATTTAAAGCATGGTGAAACTCGTTTCATTCACCGCTACTATTTTCAATTACTATGACACCTTGTGGTGGCATTTTCTTTAATTTGAATCTCGAGATAATCTCATTTTCACTCCTGATAAACGAATTTTAAATTTTCGTTGGTTTATCATCTTAAACAGTCTTAATACAATTATGTGTTAAGATAAGTGTACACAAATTCATATCATATTCCGGTGTACCTCTTAATGTTTCTTTCATCATTTATCGAAAATTCTATAATATTCATTTGATCTTTTCATTTGAAAATCCTATTCGAAATGAATATCCAAAATTTACTTCATTAAAGCTTTCAGTTGATTATACGGTGAAATTGTTCGGTCACCGTAATTATTGAATTATTTCAATCCTTACGACACCTTGCGGCGTCGTTATAAACTTGTAGCTTGGACTAATCAAAAGCATACGAATCATTCAAAATCACGTATGTAATTCGTTTGACTCATCATTGAAAAGTAGTCTTGATGCAATTATGTATCAAAGACAATGATACACTAAACTCTATTGTATTTCGGTGTATCCTTAATGTCAACACATTAATTTGATTCGATAGTTGACAATCATTTTCATACTTTTATTTCATTTTGAGCTTGTTGATTCTGAGTCTTCTTCAGTTGCCAATCAAAGTATGTTTTCTTTTGACAAAAGAATTTTTATTGATTCTAAAAAAAAAAAAAAAATTTCTTCACATTTATTCTAAATATCTATTTGATCATATATCTTTTGGCTTGAACCTAATCACATTAAATTTTTTTTCATTTCATCTCATTCGTTTGACATCGATTTCTTGAAATAGTTCAGTTAAACCATTGAGTTCTATCTATTATATAACTCGTTTGATATTCAAATTCTGTGTCATATACCTTAATATTGTTTTTATTGACTAGAATATGACACAAGAAATAACATAACCTAAATACACTTGGAAGTTGGAACCTGAGATGAAGAAAAAGTATTCCTACTTATTCCAGTAAATCTCGAGGACGAGATTTTTATTAAGGTGGGGAGAATGTAACAACCCTCAATAAAAGTCCTATTTATATTATTATTTTATCCAATAGGAAACCCTAATTGAGACACCCAAATAATCCTACGTAAACCCTACAAATTTCAGAAAAATCAGAATCAGGATCAGGGCCCCTAAAACTCAGGGGGGGGGGGGGCATTTCCCGTTGATGATTATCATCACAGTTTATTATAAAAATCGAATTTATTCGATCCGTCGACTCACCTAGGCTTCAAAGACGCGTGGCAACCGGCTGTTAAAAGTAACCTGTCGCGCCACGCGACAGGAATGAGAGGACCCCGCGCGTGGCGCGAGGGGGACGTTTTTCCAACTATAAATAGAGGGTCGTGGGACTGGCTTCTGTGCATTAGTTCGACGATAAAATTCACTTCAGGCGCGAAGATATCGTCCAATTACTCACAATTAACACACACATACCACTAATTAGTATAGCGGGGTGCTGCTGCACAGGGTATTAACTCGATCGCTGCTACGATTCAATGTCCGATCGATTAAACTATCCAATGGATGTTTAAGTGCCGCTCAAATTGAGTTTATACTTTGTTATTCATCGTGATTTCGACTTGAATGTTTGAGTGTTGTTCGAACTCGGACTATACTCTGTCATTCGTTGTAAATCCGCTGAATTGTTAAGTATTGCACTTTGTCATTCGCTGTGAGGGTTTTATCTCGTGAGTTATCGTAAATGCTGTATTAGTTATTACCTAGTTCGTGTGCACTAGGTTACCAGGCTAAAGAAATAGGCTAAGCTCTGCTCAAATTAAATCTGCAATATATATCAAGGATTATCTGTAGACTAAGCTTTGCCCGTAGAAATCTGCAATGTGAGTTCATTTCTCTTTTCTCACAGTTTGTGAGTCCATTATATTTTCTCACAGTTTTATCACCTTTTTGTGAAACAATTATATTTACAAAGGCTTTACAAAATCCTAAATGATTACCAGTTATACTTACAGTAATTAAGTTTTTATATTAACTGCTGGTATAAAAGATTTTATATATTATTTGATTCTCATTATTATTTGCCAGAAAGTTAGTTAATATTATCATGATTACAATAACAGTGGAAATTATGCATTTTACTAAGATTATATTTTAGTCTTAGTCACGTTAAAATATTAAATAATGATATTACAATTATTTAATTAACATATTATGTTTGATAAGATATAGAAATTTGACATAAATTGATATGTCATTTTCTGGATTAAATGGTTTTATGCCAAAGGTAATATATTTGACAAAGAAATGTCACGGGACACAATTAAGTCCAAAGACACTGGTTGAGAGAATGATCAACAGTGTTATGAATAGAAATTACTAGTTGAAAGAATAATGATCAACAGTGATATAATCCGAGTCACTAGTTGAAAGAATGATCAACAGTGATATGACCGAAAGCACTAGTTGAAAGAATGATCAACAGTGTTATAGAATCACTAGTTGGAAGAATGATCAACAGTGATATGACCAGAATCATTAATTGAAAGAATAATCAATATTGATATGATTATAATTCATAGGAATTGCCTAGTGACAGATAAATTGAATAATAGTAAAATAGAATTATTTGATAAATTCACTATTGGACTAAAGTGAGCCAATAATTGATAGGATTACTGTCACATTGGAACTGTCATCATTTGACAAATACTGGTTGAGTTGGGTAAATATAAACAAATATAAAAACCTTAATACTGTAAGGTATAACAATATATTTTATAAAATGGAATGAATTCACTCAGTGTTTTCGCTGACAAAACCTTTTTCAAACATTTTTCAGGTAATTACAGTAAATTGGAATAAGAGCTGGATACGACACTGAAAGGCTTCAAGAAGTGGCTTATTTTATCAAATTAAGAAATATTGTTTTATGTAGACAAATTTATCTTATTAAAGCTACTTTTATAAAACATGGGTTTATCCCATCTATTTAATAAATAAATCCGGTGTTTCTAAACTCTGATATTTTTCCTAACTCACGGCCCTGATGAAATTTCCGCTGCAACGTTTTTAAAATAATCACCGGTACCGCTGGAATGTTCGCGATTCCCGATTCCGTCCAGGGTGGGTCGGGGGTCGTGACAGAAGGTGGTATCAGAGCCAACTCAAAGAGCCACTTGTTTAAGCTAATTAGGTGTTCTTTTTAATACCTAAACTTAAACAATAAAGTTAGGAAACTGATTCAAATTAACATATGTGTTATATATGAATATATATATGTTAATATGCACATATAATATCCTGGAAGTATTGTTTTGTTTTAACTATTCTGTGATGTTAATATGTGAAAATGTTTGCAATTCAGATGTCGAATGAAGTACCACATAATCCAGAAATTCATGCTAATAATGAAAATCTTTTGGATAAAAATGCTATAGAAAATCTAATAGCCCAAGGAATAGATAATGCTTTACCTTCAATAATTAAGGCTGTTAAAAATACAGTAGAACCTACCAAAGTTGTGAGTAGCAAGCATACTCGTGACGATGGTTTTAGCCATAGTGTCAATGGAGGTAATGATGATATTATCAAAACCCCATTTCCCAAGAAAAAGAAGGCGATGACTTTCGGGTGTACCTACAAAGAATTTCTAGCTTGTAAACCAATTGAGTTCGCCGACAGTGAAGGAGCCACGGCTGCTCTGCGATGGTTAGAAAAGACGGAAGCTGTTCTTACAATCAACAAATGTGCCGAAGAAGATAAGGTGATGTATGCATCTAATCTCTTTAAGGAAGAAGCCTTAGAATGGTGGAATACAATTCTTCAGGCAAAAGGAAGGGACATGGCTTATGCCATAAACTGGGAAAAATTTAAGGAAATGACAGAAAGGAAATTTTGTCCTCCTTATGAAAAGGAACGAATGGCTAACAAGTTCCTAAATCATAAAATGATAGATGTGAATTGTCGTGAATATACGACAACGTTCTTCGAATATGCAAGAATGGTACCAACTCTGGCTTCGCCAGAACCTGTACTAATTTCTCGTTATATTTGGGGATTAGTTAGTGAAATTCGAGACATAGTTAAGGCCACTAGACCACAAACTATTGAAGAAGCAGTCGAACTAGCTAACATGCTGACAGATGAACTAATCCGCACAAGAGAAGAAAATAAGAAGAAAGAGTTAGCCCAGAAAATTTCCCAAGAATTCTACAAGAAGACAGGAACTGAATCGTCATTGGAGCAACCTATCTGCAGAAGCTGTAACAAAAAGCACTCAGGAAAATGCCGTTTTAGGAGAACATCCTACTGTAACTTCTGCAAGATAACCGGACATATAGAGGAAGAGTGTAGAAGGAAAACTAATGTTTGTTTCAATTGCGGAGAAACAGGACACATCAAACCATATTGCCCTAAACTAACCAAAGCACTTGACAACAAGGTCAGAACAACAGATGGAGCTAAGAAGAACGCGTGAGCATTTGTAATTACTACGCAAGAAGCAGAAATGATTCCAGACGTAATAGCTGATATATAATATCTAAGTTAAGTTATTATTTGACCTTAGTACAAATAAAATTTTAATAAATAAATGCATTCTGTCAAGTACTTCATCTATTCAAAACCATAACAGAATTGTTTGGTTTTCACTTTCACCGAATCATTTATTTGGTCACGATCACCTTGTGGTGACGTTTTCACAAAATTTGAAGCTTGTGCTAAATCTCGTTGCATACGGGTTTAATTATTCATTTATATTGAATCCGCTTTGTTGTCTTATTCTATAAAATCAATCTTAACACAATCATGTGCTAAGATAATGATACACAAATTCATTTCATATATTCCGTGTATCTCTTAAAGATTTTTATCAACAATCGAGCGTTTCGTAATCTTTATTATTTTATCATCTTTGATCGAAAAACATTATTCAATTATTTCGATTTCAATCCTACTCGATTTATTTGAAACATTCGGACTTACTTCATTTGATTTAAAGCATGGTGAAACTCGTTTCATTCACCGCTACTATTTTCAATTACTATGACACCTTGTGGTGGCATTTTCTTTAATTTGAATCTCGAGATAATCTCATTTTCACTCCTGATAAACGAATTTTAAATTTTCGTTGGTTTATCATCTTAAACAGTCTTAATACAATTATGTGTTAAGATAAGTGTACACAAATTCATATCATATTCCGGTGTACCTCTTAATGTTTCTTTCATCATTTATCGAAAATTCTATAATATTCATTTGATCTTTTCATTTGAAAATCCTATTCGAAATGAATATCCAAAATTTACTTCATTAAAGCTTTCAGTTGATTATACGGTGAAATTGTTCGGTCACCGTAATTATTGAATTATTTCAATCCTTACGACACCTTGCGGCGTCGTTATAAACTTGTAGCTTGGACTAATCAAAAGCATACGAATCATTCAAAATCACGTATGTAATTCGTTTGACTCATCATTGAAAAGTAGTCTTGATGCAATTATGTATCAAAGACAATGATACACTAAACTCTATTGTATTTCGGTGTATCCTTAATGTCAACACATTAATTTGATTCGATAGTTGACAATCATTTTCATACTTTTATTTCATTTTGAGCTTGTTGATTCTGAGTCTTCTTCAGTTGCCAATCAAAGTATGTTTTCTTTTGACAAAAGAATTTTTATTGATTCTAAAAAAAAAAAAAAATTTCTTCACATTTATTCTAAATATCTATTTGATCATATATCTTTTGGCTTGAACCTAATCACATTAAATTTTTTTTCATTTCATCTCATTCGTTTGACATCGATTTCTTGAAATAGTTCAGTTAAACCATTGAGTTCTATCTATTATATAACTCGTTTGATATTCAAATTCTATGTCATATACCTTAATATTGTTTTTATTGACTAGAATATGACACAAGAAATAACATAACCTAAATACACTTGGAAGTTGGAACCTGAGATGAAGAAAAAGTATTCCTACTTATTCCAGTAAATCTCGAGGACGAGATTTTTATTAAGGTGGGGAGAATGTAACAACCCTCATTAAAAGTCCTATTTATATTATTATTTTATCCAATAGGAAACCCTAATTGAGACACCCAAATAATCCTACGTAAACCCTACAAATTTCAGAAAAATCAGAATCAGGATCAGGGCCCCTAAAACTCAGGGGGGGGGGCATTTCCCGTTGATGATTATCATCACAGTTTATTATAAAAATCGAATTTATTCGATCCGTCGACTCACCTAGGCTTCAAAGACGCGTGGCAACCGGCTGTTAAAAGTAACCTGTCGCGCCACGCGACAGGAATGAGAGGACCCCTCGCGTGGCGCGAGGGGGACGTTTTTCCAACTATAAATAGAGGGTCGTGGGACTGGCTTCTGTGCATTAGTTCGACGATAAAATTCACTTCAGGCGCGGAGATATCGTCCAATTACTCACAATTAACACACACATACCACTAATTAGTATAGCGGGGTGCTGCTGCACAGGGTATTAACTCGATCGCTGCTACGATTCAATGTCCGATCGATTAAACTATCCAATGGATGTTTAAGTGCCGCTCAAATTGAGTTTATACTTTGTTATTCATCGTGATTTCGACTTGAATGTTTGAGTGTTGTTCGAACTCGGACTATACTCTGTCATTCGTTGTAAATCCACTGAATTGTTAAGTATTGCACTTTGTCATTCGCTGTGAGGGTTTTATCTCGTGAGTTATCGTAAATGCTGTATTAGTTATTACCTAGTTCGTGTGCACTAGGTTACCAGGCTAAAGAAATAGGCTAAGCTCTGCTCAAATTAAATCTGCAATATATATCAAGGATTATCTGTAGACTAAGCTTTGCCCGTAGAAATCTGCAATGTGAGTTCATTTCTCTTTTCTCACAGTTTGTGAGTCCATTATATTTTCTCACAGTTTTATCACCTTTTTGTGAAACAATTATATTTACAAAGGCTTTACAAAATCCTAAATGATTACCAGTTATACTTACAGTAATTAAGTTTTTATATTAACTGCTGGTATAAAAGATTTTATATATTATTTGATTCTCATTATTATTTGCCAGAAAGTTAGTTAATATTATCATGATTACAATAACAGTGGAAATTATGCATTTTACTAAGATTATATTTTAGTCTTAGTCACGTTAAAATATTAAATAATGATATTACAATTATTTAATTATCATATTATGTTTGATAAGATATAGAAATTTGACATAAATTGATATGTCATTTTCTGGATTAAATGGTTTTATGCCAAAGGTAATATATTTGACAAAGAAATGTCACGGGACACAATTAAGTCCAAAGACACTGGTTGAGAGAATGATCAACAGTGTTATGAATAGAAATTACTAGTTGAAAGAATGATCAACAGTGATATAATCCGAGTCACTAGTTGAAAGAATGATCAACAGTGATATGACCGAAAGCACTAGTTGAAAGAATGATCAACAGTGTTATAGAATCACTAGTTGGAAGAATGATCAACAGTGATATGACCATAATCATTAATTGAAAGAATAATCAATATTGATATGATTATAATTCATAGGAATTGCCTAGTGACAGATAAATTGAATAATAGTAAAATAGAATTATTTGATAAATTCACTATTGGACTAAAGTGAGCCAATAATTGATAGGATTACTGTCACATTGGAACTGTCATCATTTGACAAATACTTGTTGAGTTGGGTAAATATAAACAAATATAAAAACCTTAATACTGTAAGGTATAACAATATATTTTATAAAATGGAATGAATTCACTCAGTGTTTTCGCTGACAAAACCTTTTTCAAACATTTTTCAGGTAATTACAGTAAATTGGAATAAGAGCTGGATACGACACTGAAAGGCTTCAAGAAGTGGCTTATTTTATCAAATTAAGAAATATTGTTTTATGTAGACAAATTTATCTTATTAAAGCTACTTTTATAAAACATGGGTTTATCCCATCTATTTAATAAATAAATCCGGTGTTTCTAAACTCTGATATTTTTCCTAACTCACGGTCCTGATGAAATTTCCGCTGCAACGTTTTTAAAATAATCACCGGTACCGCTGGAATGTTCGCGATTCCCGATTCCGTCCAGGGTGGGTCGGGGGTCGTGACAGAAGGTGGTATCAGAGCCAACTCAAAGAGCCACTTGTTTAAGCTAATTAGGTGTTCTTTTTAATACCTAAACTTAAACAATAAAGTTAGGAAACTAATTCAAATTAACATATGTGTTATATATGAATATATATATATGTTAATATGCACATATAATATCCTGGAAGTATTGTTTTGTTTTAACTATTCTGTGATGTTAATATGTGAAAATGTTTGCAATTCAGATGTCGAATGAAGTACCACATAATCCAGAAATTCATGCTAATAATGAAAATCTTTTGGATAAAAATGCTATAGAAAATCTAATAGCCCAAGGAATAGCTAATGCTTTACCTTCAATAATTAAGGCTGTTAAAAATACAGTAGAACCTACCAAAGTTGTGAGTAGCAAGCATACTCGTGACGATGGTTTTAGCCATAGTGTCAATGGAGGTAATGATGATATTATCAAAACCCCATTTCCCAAGAAAAAGAAGGCGATGACTTTCGGGTGTACCTACAAAGAATTTCTAGCTTGTAAACCAATTGAGTTCGCCGACAGTGAAGGAGCCACGGCTGCTCTGCGATGGTTAGAAAAGACGGAAGCTGTTCTTACAATCAGCAAATGTGCCGAAGAAGATAAGGTGATGTATGCATCTAATCTCTTTAAGGAAGAAGCCTTAGAATGGTGGAATACAATTCTTCAGGCAAAAGGAAGGGACATGGCTTATGCCATAAACTGGGAAAAATTTAAGGAAATGACAGAAAGGAAATTTTGTCCTCCTTATGAAAAGGAACGAATGGCTAACAAGTTCCTAAATCATAAAATGATAGATGTGAATTGTCGTGAATATACGACAACGTTCTTCGAATATGCAAGAATGGTACCAACTCTGGCTTCGCCAGAACCTGTACTAATTTCTCGTTATATTTGGGGATTAGTTAGTGAAATTCGAGACATAGTTAAGGCCACTAGACCACAAACTATTGAAGAAGCAGTCGAACTAGCTAACATGCTGACAGATGAACTAATCCGCACAAGAGAAGAAAATAAGAAGAAAGAGTTAGCCCAGAAAATTTCCCAAGAATTCTACAAGAAGACAGGAACTGAATCGTCATTGGAGCAACCTATCTGCAGAAGCTGTAACAAAAAGCACTCAGGAAAATGCCGTTTTAGGAGAACATCCTACTGTAACTTCTGCAAGATAACCGGACATATAGAGGAAGAGTGTAGAAGGAAAACTAATGTTTGTTTCAATTGCGGAGAAACAGGACACATCAAACCATATTGCCCTAAACTAACCAAAGCACTTGACAACAAGGTCAGAACAACAGATGGAGCTAAGAAGAACGCGTGAGCATTTGTAATTACTACGCAAGAAGCAGAAATGATTCCAGACGTAATAGCTGATATATAATATCTAAGTTAAGTTATTATTTGACCTTAGTACAAATAAAATTTTAATAAATAAATGCATTCTGTCAAGTACTTCATCTATTCAAAACCATAACAGAATTGTTTGGTTTTCACTTTCACCGAATCATTTATTTGGTCACGATCACCTTGTGGTGACGTTTTCACAAAATTTGAAGCTTGTGCTAAATCTCGTTGCATACGGGTTTAATTATTCATTTATATTGAATCCGCTTTGTTGTCTTATTCTATAAAATCAATCTTAACACAATCATGTGCTAAGATAATGATACACAAATTCATTTCATATATTCCGTGTATCTCTTAAAGATTTTTATCAACAATCGAGCGTTTCGTAATCTTTATTATTTTATCATCTTTGATCGAAAAACATTATTCAATTATTTCGATTTCAATCCTACTCGATTTATTTGAAACATTCGGACTTACTTCATTTGATTTAAAGCATGGTGAAACTCGTTTCATTCACCGCTACTATTTTCAATTACTATGACACCTTGTGGTGGCATTTTCTTTAATTTGAATCTCGAGATAATCTCATTTTCACTCCTGATAAACGAATTTTAAATTTTCGTTGGTTTATCATCTTAAACAGTCTTAATACAATTATGTGTTAAGATAAGTGTACACAAATTCATATCATATTCCGGTGTACCTCTTAATGTTTCTTTCATCATTTATCGAAAATTCTATAATATTCATTTGATCTTTTCATTTGAAAATCCTATTCGAAATGAATATCCAAAATTTACTTCATTAAAGCTTTCAGTTGATTATACGGTGAAATTGTTCGGTCACCGTAATTATTGAATTATTTCAATCCTTACGACACCTTGCGGCGTCGTTATAAACTTGTAGCTTGGACTAATCAAAAGCATACGAATCATTCAAAATCACGTATGTAATTCGTTTGACTCATCATTGAAAAGTAGTCTTGATGCAATTATGTATCAAAGACAATGATACACTAAACTCTATTGTATTTCGGTGTATCCTTAATGTCAACACATTAATTTGATTCGATAGTTGACAATCATTTTCATACTTTTATTTCATTTTGAGCTTGTTGATTCTGAGTCTTCTTCAGTTGCCAATCAAAGTATGTTTTCTTTTGACAAAAGAATTTTTATTGATTCTAAAAAAAAAAAAAAATTTCTTCACATTTATTCTAAATATCTATTTGATCATATATCTTTTGGCTTGAACCTAATCACATTAAATTTTTTTTCATTTCATCTCATTCGTTTGACATCGATTTCTTGAAATAGTTCAGTTAAACCATTGAGTTCTATCTATTATATAACTCGTTTGATATTCAAATTCTGTGTCATATACCTTAATATTGTTTTTATTGACTAGAATATGACACAAGAAATAACATAACCTAAATACACTTGGAAGTTGGAACCTGAGATGAAGAAAAAGTATTCCTACTTATTCCAGTAAATCTCGAGGACGAGATTTTTATTAAGGTGGGGAGAATGTAACAACCCTCATTAAAAGTCCTATTTATATTATTATTTTATCCAATAGGAAACCCTAATTGAGACACCCAAATAATCCTACGTAAACCCTACAAATTTCAGAAAAATCAGAATCAGGATCAGGGCCCCTAAAACTCAGGGGGGGGGGGGGGGCATTTCCCGTTGATGATTATCATCACAGTTTATTATAAAAATCGAATTTATTCGATCCGTCGACTCACCTAGGCTTCAAAGACGCGTGGCAACCGGCTGTTAAAAGTAACCTGTCGCGCCACGCGACAGGAATGAGAGGACCCCTCGCGTGGCGCGAGGGGGACGTTTTTCCAACTATAAATAGAGGGTCGTGGGACTGGCTTCTGTGCATTAGTTCGACGATAAAATTCACTTCAGGCGCGGAGATATCGTCCAATTACTCACAATTAACACACACATACCACTAATTAGTATAGCGGGGTGCTGCTGCACAGGGTATTAACTCGATCGCTGCTACGATTCAATGTCTGATCGATTAAACTATCCAATGGATGTTTAAGTGCCGCTCAAATTGAGTTTATACTTTGTTATTCATCGTGATTTCGACTTGAATGTTTGAGTGTTGTTCGAACTCGGACTATACTCTGTCATTCGTTGTAAATCCGCTGAATTGTTAAGTATTGCACTTTGTCATTCGCTGTGAGGGTTTTATCTCGTGAGTTATCGTAAATGCTGTATTAGTTATTACCTAGTTCGTGTGCACTAGGTTACCAGGCTAAAGAAATAGGCTAAGCTCTGCTCAAATTAAATCTGCAATATATATCAAGGATTATCTGTAGACTAAGCTTTGCCCGTAGAAATCTGCAATGTGAGTTCATTTCTCTTTTCTCACAGTTTGTGAGTCCATTATATTTTCTCACAGTTTTATCACCTTTTTGTGAAACAATTATATTTACAAAGGCTTTACAAAATCCTAAATGATTACCAGTTATACTTACAGTAATTAAGTTTTTATATTAACTGCTGGTATAAAAGATTTTATATATTATTTGATTCTCATTATTATTTGCCAGAAAGTTAGTTAATATTATCATGATTACAATAACAGTGGAAATTATGCATTTTACTAAGATTATATTTTAGTCTTAGTCACGTTAAAATATTAAATAATGATATTACAATTATTTAATTAACATATTATGTTTGATAAGATATAGAAATTTGACATAAATTGATATGTCATTTTCTGGATTAAATGGTTTTATGCCAAAGGTAATATATTTGACAAAGAAATGTCACGGGACACAATTAAGTCCAAAGACACTGGTTGAGAGAATGATCAACAGTGTTATGAATAGAAATTACTAGTTGAAAGAATGATCAACAGTGATATAATCCGAGTCACTAGTTGAAAGAATGATCAACAGTGATATGACCGAAAGCACTAGTTGAAAGAATGATCAACAGTGTTATAGAATCACTAGTTGGAAGAATGATCAACAGTGATATGACCATAATCATTAATTGAAAGAATAATCAATATTGATATGATTATAATTCATAGGAATTGCCTAGTGACAGATAAATTGAATAATAGTAAAATAGAATTATTTGATAAATTCACTATTGGACTAAAGTGAGCCAATAATTGATAGGATTACTGTCACATTGGAACTGTCATCATTTGACAAATACTGGTTGAGTTGGGTAAATATAAACAAATATAAAAACCTTAATACTGTAAGGTATAACAATATATTTTATAAAATGGAATGAATTCACTCAGTGTTTTCGCTGACAAAACCTTTTTCAAACATTTTTCAGGTAATTACAGTAAATTGGAATAAGAGCTGGATACGACACTGAAAGGCTTCAAGAAGTGGCTTATTTTATCAAATTAAGAAATATTGTTTTATGTAAACAAATTTATCTTATTAAAGCTACTTTTATAAAACATGGGTTTATCCCATCTATTTAATAAATAAATCCGGTGTTTCTAAACTCTGATATTTTTCCTAACTCACGGTCCTGATGAAATTTCCGCTGCAACGTTTTTAAAATAATCACCGGTACCGCTGGACTGTTCGCGATTCCCGATTCCATCCAGGGTGGGTCGGGGGTCGTGACAAAACCAAAGTCTGGTAAGCGAGATGTCAAAAGTAAAAGAGTCAAATTTTTTTGTTAAAAGAAATGAATCGTCATACTTGAAGAAGATAAAAGGTTGTGAAGCTGAAATTGAAGCTTTAACATGCAAGTTAAATGAAAAACTTCAAGTAATAGATTTAGCTCATGACATGATGGCTGAGAAAACAAAAGAGATTTCTGAAAAATGCAAAGAGTTGTCAGATGCACAACTCAAAATTGTTGAACTTGAAAAGAAATTAGGTCAATTCAGGGATTCTACTTTTGTTATGAAACACATGATGGGTGGCTTGAAGAAAAGTAATGACAAAACCAGTGTGGGATTTCATGGTTTCAATGAAGTTCCACCTCCTCTTAGTCATAACTATTCATTCATGCCTAGTGAAGATGAGCTAGCAGACTTTATGGCATCCACACCAAGTAGTTTCGCATCCACATCAAGTAAAGGTGATGGATCTGAAAGTGATGATTTGAAAAGGAAAAATTCACCGCCTAAGAATAAAAATCAAGCTTTTGTTAAAAAGATTAATTTTGTTCAAGGTAGTGATATGAAAAATGAAACTGCTGTTATTGAAAATGAATCGAATGTAGAGTTTGCAAAAAATAAGAACATAGAAAATTCTGAAATCAAGCAAACTAAACAAGGTTCATCGAAGGGATCATCACCATCTGATAAGGGATCTACCTCAGAGACTCCAGCTAAGAAGTCTTTGAAAAGGAGATCGTGCTTCAAGTGTCACGTCAAGGGACATGTAGCTAGCTGCTGTCCTAACAAAAAGAGTGAAGCACAAGTTAGTGAGAGGAAGAGAGAGAAGTCACCAGAGAATAGTGGTGATAAACAGGAGAAAGTTGCAAATTCTCCAAAGAAATCTGCTCCTAAGCAACCAGAGAATGTTGTTGTTGGTGTAGATAAGGCTGAAAAAGGAACTCCACAAGTTCCACGTTTTCAAAGAAATCAACAAAGATTTCAGCCTAGATCTCCACCAGGCAGATATGAGAGACCTAGAAGCAGTTCAACTAGAATGAACAATTTTAATGGATATTCAAATAATTTCAGAAGTCAAAGTCAATATCAAAATCGATACCAGAATAATGGTGGTCGAACTTTTTATAACAATGGCTTTAGAAATTACAACAATAATGCTTCTTGGAATCAAAATTCAAGGTTTCAAAATCAGAATTTTCCAAGGTCAATTGGTCAAAATACATATAGGAACCCTCAGGACCAAAGACCTAGTGGAAATCAAAATCAAATTCCATCAACAGGTCTAAGATCCAAGACTCCAGTTAGGAGTAATGGATTTTGGATGGATGTTCCAGTAGTTGGTGAATTTGGACGACCCAAGACCATTAAGGCTTGGGTCCCCCAATCTAACTAATTTCTTAGTTGGTGTGTGCAGGAGCTGCTAAGGAGGATTATCAACTTATGTTGATAGTGGCTGCTCTAGGCATGTGAAGGGGGATGTGAGATTGTTGATATATATATTGATTGATTTAAATTGAAGTTCAAAGTGCTGAGTCGACACACTAGATAACCTAGCAGATCTTGATACTAAAGCTTTTGACAGGGCTCGCTTTGAACACTTAGTCGAACTCAACGGGATGAGGAATCCTGAATAACTGGTTTTTCATAAGAATTTTTGTAAATAGTTTATTGCTTTTCTTAAAAATCAAAAATACAAAAACATTGAAAAATCAAAAACATAAAAAAAATAGAAAATAAAAAAATAAGATATCACTGTGTGAAAAAGGAGAAATGATAGTACATCAGCAAGTTAGACTGTCACACTGAAACTGAAATTAAAATGCTTAAGTGTGATAGCAGCTTCATCATATGATGTACCAGTAGGCAAAAAGCATGAAATAATCAATTTACCAATGTGATATAAACCTAAATAAACTGAATATGAGTGGGGAACACATCAGTGGTGTATGGTTTAATGACCTTTAATCTTGCGTTGATAGATTGCCAAAATCTGAAGTTTTTGGGTCTTTATACTGTTATTTCATCTGGGGATATCTTGGCTGTCTTTTTGTTCAGAACTAAAATTGTACATGACCCCAGGAAAGAAAGTCACTTGGAATTAGCTCATTTCTATTTGAATGTCTGTATGTTGTCCCGATACACACAATTTTGATCTGATTCTGAAATCTTCTCTGAAAAAGTCATGTACCTCCTCTGCTGCATCCAGATATATGCTGACCTGGAGGTGCTAGGCAACGACAGCTTCTGCTGCATCCAGATACATGCTGACCTAGCTGTACGTTGTCGCGCTATAGATCTAATACACCCGAAAGAGGCCATCTAGTGCCCAAAAGAAACCCAATAAACCTATATCAAACTGAGAAAACTCATTTGATCTGTATATTATACCATCTCTGCTAAAGATCTATTCTGTTCTCTTCTCAACCTATTCCCAGTTAAGATTTCAGAAATCTGGATTGGACTTGTGAAATATGTGGTAGGGAAGATACTTGCATGATAGAGTGTGTTGTTTATATTTCCAGGATTTGATTAGTATTTATTTGGGTGATCATAGTTAAGCAATCAAAACATGATAAAACATATTATATGCAGACCTAGACACTGTCAGGATATCTTAAAGGATGACATCAGTATACTCACCTACTACGATGAATCTTTGTGCATACCTTGATCGCGGGGGTATATCCTGAAGTGGGACACACTAGTATATCAGTAATAAAATTACCTAAACGTATCATACGGTAATGGTACTTGAAATGTTCATGCATTTTGTTTAAGTGGACAAACATACTGGTAATCGTCTTGAACTGTTTTTCATGAAAAATTAAATAAAGAATTATCTAATAGTGTGAAACAGTTTGATTGTGCTGATATGATCTTCTTACCAGTGATTCTCACAAAAATAGAGTGTTTATTGTTTTTGTTATTTACTTGCTTTCAGAAAATATAAAAATCCAAAAATAGTGTCTTTTTCTGTTTAAAATTCTTAACGTACGGAAAACTGTTATTCTTGGAGGAATTGTTACTGATAGGGGGAGACGGTGTTGGAAAGTGAGTTCAAAATTTTTAATCATGCGGGTTATAGGGTGTGATTAAAAAGTTTTGCGTCTTGGTGATAAATTGGAAAATGCTTAATCTGTGATACAGTTTAACTATCTCTTGAAAAATAATAATTTATTTAACTTTGTTGAAAAATTCTTATGGTTTCTCGAGATGTTTGTTTTATAGTAAACAGATTGAAGCAGTGTGTTGCTGAGAAGTTGCTGTGTTGCTGAGGAATTGCTGTGTTGCTGAGAAGTTGCTGTGAAGTGATGAGAGTTTGATTGGATGCATGGTAGAACCTCCTTTCTACATTGCAGACAAAGTGAAGAGTTTGAAGATGGCTATACAAATGCTGAACTGGAGTTTACTCAAATGCTAAAGTTTTTGAAGATTTGGTGATTGGATGCATCAGCTTAGGGGGAGTCTGTTGCTGACAGAACTATTGAAGCTGAAGCTATCCAAAGACCAAAGACAGTGTAAGATTACATGAAGATTGCAAGAAGACTGAAGACAAAGTTATTTTATGAAGCTATTGTCAAGGGGGAGTTTGTTGGTGCATGTTTGTGACAACAGCTTAGATTTGGTCTTTGGATATCTTGTAATTAGTTAAACGATAAACAGTTAGCGGGTTTAGCTTTGTATTAGTTAGTTGTAATGTTCGGGCTAACCAAACCCAACGAATTGGGTGTGTGGGACGAATTGAGCTTGTCCAATTCGCAGTCCATGTTGTTTAACCTTGGCCCAAGTAGCAAACCTTGTGTTATATAAACAGGGTTATGCTTTAGGGTTTAGGTTAATCAGCTAATCAGCCAAAACAGTTGCGAGTGAGAATTTCGTGAGAGTCTCTAGACTTGGACGAATTTGAGAGTTGGTTAGGGTTTGATTGATTGTAATTCTAGTAATCGATAATCAATAGAAACCCAGTTTGAAAGTGATTTGCTGTTTCTGTTTTCTACTCGTTTCTGCTATATTCTGATCAAGAGGATTCCGCACTCTTGATTGGAAAGACAATTCTGTGAAAGATCCATACGAATAGGGGACCTACAATATTGTACAAGGATAAAACCTGTCTTAATTAAATTGGGATTCACTCATCAGTATTTCCCACTGACAAAATGTTTTTAAACGCGTTTCAGGTAACAAAATGTGAAAGCCAAAACAGAAGCCAGCTGGAGAGCACTGAAGGCTTGGAAAAACGTGGCTATAAAAGTTACCTAATAAAGAAAGATGTTTTATTCAATAAAATAGGGTTTATCCCTATAAACATGTTTGTAATAAAAACATGGGTTTTATCCCATTATGTTTATTAATATAAAATGTGGTGTTTTACTCTGATAAAATATTTCCTAACTACAGTCCTGATGTAGTTTCCGCTGCCAAATAATGATAAACACCGATACAACCATCTCTACGTAGTCCGCGACTGCCCGCCTCCCGAGGCAGGGGTTGGGGGTTGCAACAGAAGGTGGTATCAGAGCTTAGCCACTGATTTCAGAGCTTAGCCATAGATTTCAGCCAAAGAGGTGTTATGCTGACATTGAAATTATAAATTTTGTTAGGAAATAATCAATGAAACTATGTGCATACGTGTAGATTATTATTTTGTGTTATTTGACAATTTTATTAGTTTACAGTATGAGTGATCAAGGACCTTCGGACGCTTACCGTCAACTGTCCAACTCGCCTAGGGACAAAGGAACCTCTTCGCATCCTACCCCCCGGGGTATTCGACTGATACCGAAGAAGGGATTTTCGTGTTTAAAGCACAATCTGAAGAACCATTCCCTCCCAAGAAGAGAGGATGGTTCAGCAGAGGAGCTCATGAGCGTAGAAAGAGGATGAGAAAACTACAGCAGCAAAGGGCCTTAGCAGCGGTCAATAGAGAAATGAATGTTCAAACCCAGGACATACTCAATAGGAGATTAGCTAATTTTCACATATTAGCCACCACAGCTGCAGACCCTAATCTAGAACAACTCATAGCACCACAGCCACTGCAGTTGTTCCCGACACAATCCATGGAAGTAGAGATTGACCCAGCTGACAAGAACCAACTACCTGACCTAGACCCAGCTGAAATCCCTAGAATACAAGCCCCCATCCTCCAGACTATGACCCGTGGTCTGACGACCACAGGGATTATCAGTAACGTTACCCAATCCCAATAGAGGAGCCCATGCAAGATCTAGTAGGAACCTACCCAGACCTTGACCCTCTAGATCCCTATTATGAAAATGACCAATATATTAGGGAAATTCTAGAGAACCCGTACCCTCAGGAAGAACCCATGCCCCAGTTTCCTGACCCGATACCAGCTCCAGCCCCACCCATGAGTACTGAGAACCTACAGGAACTCCGCACCTTTGGTGAGGAGATATTAGAAGGAAGTGAGATTACAAGACAGATATGGGAAAGACTCGTCTGGAAATATGACGAGCACAACATGCAATACTGGATGAACCCCTATCAGTAGTAATAGTAATAATAATAACAATAATAATAATATATAAATATATATGTGTGTATGTTTAATTTTTTTTTCCAAACTAGGATAGATAATCTTATAATTACTGATGCATACTAGTATTGTATTTTAATTTCCAGTTATGGTTTGTAATAGATATAGATGCATAATATAAAATAGAGTAAAGGTCGCAATGACGACGATTTTGGATCAATGTGTTGTCGTGTGATTATTCGCATTCAATATTGTTTCGTGATATTAATACTTGGTAAATGTTTAAAATCTAGATAGCCGACAATGCAAATCGGGAAAACCAGAATAATGAAAACCAGATAAATAACAGCACTGTTCGACACATAGTAACCCAAGGAATTAGAGATGCTCTGGCATCTATTATTCAACATGTCAGAGAAGCGGATAATAATAACAGTAATAGCAGAAGTAAACGAACACATACTGAACCTGATCACATCGTAAACAATGGACCAATACTTCAAATGCCCATTCCAAAAAGAAGATGAACCATGTCTTATGGTTGTTCTTATAAAGAATTCTGGTCTTGTAAACCAATGGAATTCTTGGGCAATGAAGGAGCCATTGCAGCTCTACGCTGGTTAGAAAAGACTGAGGCAGTCTTAAAAATAAGCAAGTGCACAGAAGATAAGATAATGTTTGCTTCCAATCTGTTTAAGAATGCAGCCCTGGAATGGTGGAACACTATCCTCTAGGCTAGGGGAAGTGACAGAACATATAGTATGGAATGGATTGAGTTTAAGAATATGGTGGAAAGGAAATTATGTCCTCCTAATGAAAAGGAGCAGATTGCTAATAAATTCTTAAACCTTAGAATAACTGGAGTAGACAGCAAGGGTTACACTACTACATTCTTTGAATATGCTAGAATAGTGCCAACCCTAGCATCACCAGAACCAGTGTTAATCTCCCGTTACATCTGGGGATTAATTGGTGAAATTAGACATGTAGTCAAGGCGGCTAGACCACCAACCATAGAAGAAGCTGTAGAACTAGCAAACACCTTGACTGACGAACTGGTACGTACACAAGAAGAAAACCAGAGGAGGAACCTAGCTCAAAGGCTTACCTAGGAATTTCACTACGGTAATTCCAACCGTGGGAAAAACATAGGTTCTACCTCTACACATTACCGTAAAGCCTGTAAGAAGAAGCATTCTGGAAGATGCTCCACCTACTGCAACTACTGCAAGATACCAGGACACAAGGAGGAAGATTGTAGGAAGAAACCTAGTAATGGGGTATGCTTCAACTGTGGAGAAAAAGGATATATCAGGCCGAATTGTCCGAAACTAGCTCTAGCCATGAACAACAAGACTACTAAGAATGCTAGAGCATTTATTTTGACTGCAGAAGAAGCAAAGATGATCCCAGACGTGATCACCGGTACGTTTTTAGTTAATGACGTTTTTGCTAAAGTATTATTTGACTCTGGTGCGAACCAAAGCTTCATTAATACTTCATTTTGCAAACTTCTCAACCAACCATTAACTAAACTTCAACAAGAGTGTCTGGTAGAAACAGTAAATGGAGAAACCATTAAGATTTCTGAAATCTTGCAGGAAGCAAGAATAGAAATTTTAAATCAAAAGTTTATTGCAAATCTTTACCCAATGAATCTGGTAGGATTTGACATTGTATTAGGAATGGATTGGTTAGTAGCCAATAAAGCCAGTATTCTGTGTAATCAAAAGTCAATCCAAGTAAATATATGTAACACCTCGTAAAATCACGACCAATATAATAAAGACACGTGTCATGGACTTTAAACGTGTATTGGATTGATCTGGAGGGACTAAAATTGTCAAACATTGTAAATATGTGAATAAAGGGATCCAAAGTGTCAACATGCCTAACTTGTGCCTCTGATTGACCTCACACGACGTACGTATTCTTTAATGAATAAAATATCGAACTTAGAAAGTCGTTTATGCTTAAATTGAAAAGTTTACAAAGCATAAGGGTTAAATGTGTCAACATGTTTAAAATTACCTCCGAGTGACCTTTTAACATTTCCGAGACTTTGTAATACTTCCTTATACTTCCATAAATGTTGGATAATAAATTCGTGGAGTTTCGACGCACGTAAATAAACAAAGTGGTAATCCCAATAATAAGGGTCAAATGCGTCAATGTTGCATTTCAAGACCGTTCGGGTGACCTCGTAACTAACCGAAAGCTTATTGATAAATGTTTAAAGACTCAAGACCCTTAAAAGTTAAGTTTGGGGGTTAAAAGTGCAATAAACGAAAGTTAAATCAAGTTTAGAAGGACCAGGGACCAAAACTGCAATTATCGAAACATGTTTTCCGGTCATAAGGAGTGTCGCGGCCCGCGTAGGCTCCTTAAGAGTCCTACGCGGCCCGCGTAGAAGTACCAGATGCAGAAAAAAGGGACAGGTGCATGTCCAGCCAGTTCCACCGCCTTTGCATGCCATTTTTCGATACCAGGGGCTGTGCCAACAGATTTTCATGCATAGGGGACACCTGGGATCATCAGAAATCAGTTGTAGGGGTAGGTGGATCAATCTTGAAGCTCTAGAAATCCTATTTAAAGGCCTTTTGTTTGCATTGTTCTTGCATTCACTTGAATTTTATTTCACAACACTTTCTCTGGAGCTTCCTGGAGTTCAAGAGAGCCATCTTCTGTTCTAAACTCGTACTAAGGACCCTAGTAAGTGTTCTTAGCCTCTTAAGTTCAAGTTTTATTAGTTTAATGACCGAAAGTCAAAGTCATCGTAATTAAGCTTTGACTTAGTGATTAATCACTAATGGTCCAACCATTATTCGAATTGAAAGTGGCTATGAGTTGGTAATTATGTGGGTAATAAACCCTTAAAAGGGCACCCTCTGATTTCCACTCTAACTTGGTCAATTGTAGGGTCAAACTTAATTATAAAAAGTCAACAGAATCTAGTTTTTACAAATAAATTCATAACTAACAATGCAGAGGTTATGGAACCTGTTTAAACATAAAAATAACTTGGTAAATAATATAAGAACATGTCTAAGCATGTTCAACCCGACAATTCTAAGTTTAGGCTCGGTTCGGAACCGAAAGTCGCAAAAGTAGACTTTTGTTTTAACTTTCAGTTCTGATCCGATTTAGCTTAGTTTAGATATGCCTTAGGATTCCTTTAGGACCATATTATAGGTTAGTATAACCCTCTGAGGTTATACAACTTGGTTCCTTAGTAATCCGATTCATTTGCATGTTTCCGTTATTTGCTTAAAAGTTGACCATTATGCCCTTTTAATATTAAAATGAGATTTTTGAAAATGTGTGAGGAAAAAAACCTTTATTACTGATTTATAAACATGTCTTCAAAATTTGACATCAGTTTGTGGTCTAAATTAGGAGTTATGCTCAATATCGTAAATGAAAGCCTTTTTATTAATTAAACGGCATTTTCAACATAAATCCTATTTAAACCCAAATTTTAACACCAACCTTTTACCCACTGATGTAATATAATATTTAGGGATTTTTGGAAATTTTTATTAAATTTTAAACTTATCATAACATAAGGTTCTTGCATTGATTCGGTAATTGACGGTTATGCCCTTTTTGTTAATAAAATGTGTTTTACACATCCTTTACATGTCAAACCTTTTTCTACTGATTTTATATAATAAATAAGTTATTTTAAACTGTAAAGGCTGGTCAAAATCTCAGATTTCTTTAATAAACCCGAATATCATCAAATACCGACTTTTAGGCGATTTAGGCGCATAGTATGGTTTAAAACCATATTAGGCACCTAAGGCTTGTTACCTACTGATGTTATGAATAAATTTTTATACTTTAACAGTAAGTAAAAGTTTTAAACTCAGGTTTCCAAATTTGACCCTTAAAGCTTATGTGAAATGACCAAAATGCCCCTACAGTGCATAGTTTGGACATAAATGATAAATTTCACATATATGCAATAGCTTACTGATATAACTCACTAAAATAAATATTTTTACTGATCATTTTAGACCAGAACCTTAGATTACTATTTAACCTTTTTTATAAGCTTTAAAATGACCAAAATACCCTTACGGGGTTTAATTTGATTTTAAATTCGTTTTGGGCATAATGGAAGGTATCCTACTGATATCATAACACATTTTAAGTATATTAACTGAGGGAACCTGTTGATGACTCATTTGGTTACCCGTTATGCATTTTTCGGATTCGGTGCGGTTTATGTGACTAGTTTGCATAAATTGACCGGAATGGGTCAAACCTTATCATTTTTACCTCAAAATCCAGAATGTGTTCAGTTTACCCATATTATACAAGTCTTCATACTTGTCGGGTCTAAATCACATTCTAATCCGGTCTTCGCTTAATCTTGCGTTTTGAACCGTAAACCTTTCTTTAAAACTAACCGGTCTAAGTTTAAACTTACTTAAGTAAGACCTGTTAGGAATCTAATAGGTTATTAAAACCTTCGTTCCAGATTTAGGAGCCCAGTAAAAGATAATTGCACTTGCTGATTGTTATACGGCTGAGATAAATTTGTATTTTTGCTCAGGTAAATACTTTTAACTTATATTTCCTTATACGGGCTTGGGGTACGGTATATAAAAATACCGCTTGGTCGGGTATTGAATCTTTAATCGAATAATGGTTAAAACATTGAGATAACCCGTTTAATATGTTTTGTTTGTTTTAAGCCTTTGGGAGGTTAATGACCATGTCCTGGATATCCTTAGCTCATTCATTAAAATGGCCACGACTTAAGCACGGGGTGTAGGCATACAGCTGCCGGTGCGTATGTAAAAAGATATACCCGCTTGTTCGAGAATATCTCACCGTGGGTTATATTATGTGGTGTGTCTATTAATCTTTAACCCGATATTTCTAATCTGGGCTACTAAACGTATAACAAACATATAATTCTTTTACAAGATTGTTTTTAAATAATTATCCCAAGTTATAAAAGATTATTTGTGCCTTGTGCATTTAAATCAATTTTCTTAAACATTTTCAAAATGAGTCGGTTAATTGTATTTCCCAGTGTAAACTGACGTATTTTCCAAAAAGGTTAAGTGCAGGTACTAAGCGAAATGGGCTGGCTACTCCTAGTATCGAATAAAGAGTCTTGCAAGCTTTAGATACTTAAAAATCTGTTGAACAATATTTCTTTTATTTTAGATCCGCCTGTGGATCCTTTTACAACCCGTTGTAATATTTTTACTTTAGATTTCCGCTGTGCATTAAACTGTGATTATTGGACTATGGTGATATCAACTACGTCATGATACTCCCCACCGGGCCCACCGGTAATACGTGGAAATATCGAGGTGTGACAATTCACCAAAAGGTGAAAAGATCACAATTAAAAGAGATAAGCCAACTAGACACACAAAATTCATCTCTGTGATGAAAACTGCAAGTTGTGCAAGAAAGGGATCAATAGTGTATATGATTTCCATAATCATTAACACTAAAGTAAAAGAATTAAAAGATATCCCTGTAGTATCTCAATTTTCAGATGTATTCCCAGAAGAATTACCAGGACTACCGCCAGACCGAGAAGTCGAATTCAGAATTCATCTGCTACCAGGAACAGCCCCAATTGCCAAAGCACCTTACCGTTTGGCACCCGCAGAAATGCAAGAGTTAAAGAAACAGTTAGACGAACTGTTGGAAAAAGGATTCATACAGCCAAGCTCATCGCCGTGGGGAGCACCGATCTTGTTCATCAAAAAGAAAGACGGATCAATGCGTATGTGCATTGATTACCGTGAATTGAATAAGGCCACGATTAAAAATCGGTACCCATTACCGAGAATCGATGATCTGTTTGATCAATTGCAAGGAGCTCGGTTTTTCTCAAAGATCGATTTACGCTCAGGATATCATCAATTAAAGGTACAGGAAGAGGATATTCCTAAGACCGCTTTCAGAACAAGGTATGGTCATTATGAATTTACTGTCATGCCATTTGGTCTAACCAATGCCTCAGTCGCATTTATGGACATGATGAACCAAATATGTAAGCCATATTTGGATAAATTCATAATTATCTTTATAGATGATATTCTAATTTACTCTAAGAATCAAGAGGATCATGCAGCGCATCTGCATACACTTTTAAATTTACTGAGAAAAGAAAAGCTCTATGCTAAATTTTCGAAATGTGAATTTTGGTTAGAAGAAGTGCAGTTTCTTGGACATTTAGTTAACCATGAAGGAATTCATGTGGATTTCACAAAGATTGAGGCAATTACTAAATGGAAAGTCCCTGAGTCACCAACAGAGGTTAGAAGTTTTCTAGGATTAGCCGGTTATTATAGACGATTTATCCGAGATTTTTCTAGAATAGCCATTCCCTTGACTAAGCTAACCTGTTAAGTTTGAATGGGGATCAAAACAAGAAGAAGCCTTTAGAATTCTTAAGCAAAGATTAACCAACGCACCCATACTAGTGTTACCAGAAGGAACGAAAGACTTTGAAGTCTATTGTGACGTTCTAAGTTAGGTTATGGATGTGTGTTGATGCAATGCCAGAAGGTTATAGCATACGCTTCTAGACAACTTAAGAATCATGAAGAAAATTATACAACCCATGATTTAGAGTTATGAGCTATAATTTTTGCCCTTAAGATTTGGAGACACTATTTATATGGAAATAAATTCATTGTCTTCACTGATCATAAGAGTTTAAGGTACATTTTTGGGCAAAAAGAGCTGAATATGAGACAGAGACGCTGGATGAAATTTCTTAGTGATTATGAGTGCAATATCCAGTATTATGAAGGAAAAGCCAACGTAGTTGCCGATGCTTTAAGTCGAAAATATCATGAAAAGCCAAAAAGAGTACGTTCTCTTAAATTAAATCTACAAGTAGATTTAAATGATCAGATTAGAGAAGCACATGAATCAGTTATCAAGGATGATACTGAAAAATTAAAAGGTATGATTAAGGAATTAGAACAAGGAACAGATGGAATTTGGAGATTCCATAAGAAAAGGATGTGGATACCTAAATTAGGAAACCCACGCCACCGAATATTAGAAGAAGCCCATAAGTCTAATGATGTGTGGTAAAATACACATATTTGTCCCGTGTAAAATATATAATTATTGTATGGTTTTTATTTAGTTTCCAGTTTGTTTTATTTTATTTTGTTTTGTGTTTTGTCAGATCCTGGTGCAAATGGAGCGAAAACGAGCAATCAGGAAATAATCAGCCAATTGGGCAGAATAGAATACTAGGGACCGAATAAAAATTGCAGCTATTTTCCGTGATTGGGTCGAGCCCTCTATCTATACAATATTAAAGAAAAAGGATGCATGTACTTATTGTCTTTGGCATATTATTAGTTGGACGACATTTTAGGAATATTTTATTCCTATTTCTTGGACATTAATTCGAAAAATAGAAGGTGGCCAACTATTACTGTCGTTTGAGGGTTGGCAACATCTATTATATATTTTTGTGGGGGACTCCTAATTAATTTAAAAACATATTGAGGCAGCATATTATTATTTAGAGAGGATGTTGTTACCACCCTCGCCCCCTATCTGTCCCGGGAACGGGCGGCCGTGAACATTCGTTGTGGTGGTATCAGTTTATTAATTTGGCAGCGGAAATTTCATCAGGACCGTAGTTAGGAAATGTTTATCAGAGTAAAACCACCATATTTTATTTTAATAATCACATGGGTAAAACCCAAGTTTCTTATTACAACATACTTATAGGGATAAACCCTACTTTATTGAATTTAAAACATCGTATTTTAGGTAACTTTTATAGCCACAGTTTTCCCAAGCCGTCAGTGCTCTCGAGCTGGCTTTTTACTACTTGGCTTTCACATTGTGTTACCTGAAACGTGTTTTAAAAACATTTGTCAGCGGGAAATACTGGTGAGTGAATCCCAGTTTAATCAAGAAACATTTTATCAATTAAAATAGTATTGAGAGCGATCACATTGTTTATTTCTACACAATTACTCATTCAGTACTTGCCACTCGACCGGATCTATGGCTATGGTCAAATTACCCATTGGCTAACTCTTTGTCCAATGGTAATGTACTGTCGTTCCCGACTTACTACTCGCAAGTAGTAATAAATTTTGTATACAAAACCCCATAATACTGGCAGTAATTGAAGAACTACAAAGACTCAATCACCGCTTAATCACATTGTAAAACAATTAAGGTTTTGTAAATATTCCAAAAAGGTTAACAAAAAGAGGATAAACTCACATTGCTATCTTAGACTTCGCGTAAGGGTTTCCTGGGAATAATCTATAATTTTCACAAATGTACATAGATTAGTATCATAACCCTTTGAAAATATTAATGATACCCTCCCCGAGACGGCATTCCAATAACTACGTCGGGTAGAACCACGACAGTTATTACAGAACCCTAAATCAATCGTGTAGGGTATCTAATACGAAATTGGGGTTATAATACTTACAACGGAGCAGAACCTCGCTAATTAGGGGTATAATACCCGAGTATAATAACTCTAATTCAGAATTTTTGAGATTGAGAATGAATTCTGAACGAATTGAAATGGAAAGCCGATGCCTCCTTTATATAGTGTCTGAACCTGGGTCTCTCGCGGCCCGCGTAACATAAGCACAAAGCTTACGCGGCCCACGTCAAAGCTGGGTCAACGCGTAGCTGTGCTGAGTCGACAACTAGCTTAGCCGGGTGTTGGGCCACGTGGCCGCACCGGGCTGCGCCACCTTTTTAGTCCCTCGCGGCCCTCGTTAACTTAACGGGTAGCTTACGCGGCCCGCTTGAACTTAATAAAATCAAAGGAATCAGGTATCAACCTTCATACCGCCCGCGTAAGGATTGGGGTGGGTCTACGCGGCCCGCCTCAACTTAATATTTCTTGTTTTCATTTATTTTTAATGATATATTGTATTTCGGGCTTAGTTTTCACATACGGGGTGTATTTAAAAACATATAGGGGTATTTTAAATATATTAGGGGTGTCAGAAATATTTTGGAGGGTTGATATATCTTGGTACAACTCTTGGATTATTTAATAAAATATATAGTGTACTCACATTAAGTATAGTAACCCAATTCCACATTATCCCTACGTCACGAGGCATAACCCCAACGAATTTAGGCAGAGCCTTGACATACGTTACGGGGCCCTACGTCACTTGGACAGGGTATTAGTGATCAGGGGCTACAATACTTAAAACGGGACATGGCTTTATTATTATTATGTGGTGTAATACTAAGAAAAAATATATATATATATATATATATATATTGAGATCGAGTGGGATGAAGGAATGGACAAATGTATAGAATGCCTACCATTTTCTATTTATAGTTGTTAGAATAGCTTTGGCTTCACGCCAATTTTTGATCTGTTGCCTTTCAAGAAAGCCACGTATGCCCCCCCCCCCCCTCATTAATTCCTTTGTCTACGTATAGAACTTTTGGCGCTTATTATTTTTATTATTATTATTAATTTATATATTATAATTAGTTTAACTGCTTTACTTATTTGGCGCTTATAACTTCTAAAATATGACGTTTTATAAAATAATAATTATGTCATTTGAACGAGAATAATTTTATCTACATTTTGAACCAAGTTTCTTTAAAAACAGAGTAGGTCCAAATATAAAGTATTTTTATAAATTTGTTATTAAACGGTTCCTACGCTTGCCCAAAATATCTCATATTTCCATTGGTTAACTTACCCATGATGCATCCTTTTAATAACATAAGTTTTTATATATATTATAAAAATAAAATTTTTTGGGAATGTTACATTCTCCCCACCTTGTTTTAAATCTCGTCCTCGAGATTTCCTGAAATATGGATGAATATTTTTAGTTAGTTTAGTTTCTAGGTATATTCTGGTCCTTGTTTTGAATTTCACTTTACTTTGACCTGAACTATTCTCTATGTTTTGAGATTCTTATCTTCTCAAGAATTTTTTTAATGAAAGTAAAATTATTAACGTAAGTGTTTAGATGTGTTGTATTTTCGCTCAACTTTTAGTTACAGGTTTCCTAATGCGTCAATAATCGCAAGGGGAATTCTTATACTTTCGATGGCGTCCCAACTTAAAAAGTTCCTGTCGTTCATCTTGTCACACGAATTTCGAGACGGATGATCAAACGAAATAGTGTTTGATATCGGAATTTGAAACGTATACGAGAGATTTCTAATAAATAAATCTAAAATTATCATTGACATACCTGTTCGTGATTTATCCCTATTTGTCAATTATGGTCTTTGGATTTCCTCATAGACATACATGTCTATAAAATCATATATTTCATATACTGTAATATACATACCATTCATAAGGTTAATGTATTTAACAGATTCATATTTCAAAAAATATGTCAGACATCAGGTCATGGTACTATTTAGGGAATTCCATTATCATAACTTATACCCCATCTCACCCGGTCTTGCCGGAGAGGTAACCCCCCATCTCACCCGGTCTCGCCGGAGAGGTAACCCCATCTCACCCGGACAAGCTGGAGAGTCTACCGCACCATGCCCAGTTTTACCGAAGAGGTAATTATCATGGTATTTCCCATAAATAGACTTCTCTCAAATTAGGATTTTGAAAGTACATAGTTTATTATAGTTTGCATCAAGAAATAAGGAAATCAGTATTCTCATGATGGATCATATTCTAGAACCAAGTAGTACTAATAAACAAGAAATAACAGTGGCCAGTTGTTATTGCTTATTTATCATACAGGCATTGTTCTAGTCATCATCCTCACAGGATACCAATAACCATCACACTTTATCTATGCAAGTAATTGGCTTATCTCAAAGCTTTATACTAAGGCATTTTTCTTAGGTTCAAGTCTAAATACTGTCCTGGTTGTTACCAGTGAATATCAGTTATCCCAACTCTTTCATTTAAGCATAAATATTATTATGATTGTGGTTTTCTTTTGGTTGGAGAGTGGAGTTTCAAATATATCATTGTCTCAATTGACACTATAGCTAGGTTCGATGTAATGAGTATACTTACAGCTAACTATATTTATGCATATAAAATCTTAGATCCCGTTACAAGGAATATTTTATTGAGACAAATGGCATTTTAAAATATAGTAGGTTTCATGGTTTATTCTTATAATAATTTCATGTCTTTATAAGAATTACCAGTGCTATTTTCTCTTATGTTTATCTTCAGAAGATATTATATTGTGTATACCATCAAGAAATGCTATTAGGTATATGCATATATGTGTATAAAATTTCAAATCTTTAGTTAATATTAAACTTACAGAATATATATACACATATATAAAATAATAACTATACATTCGATGGTACCAATCATCAAACTTATTTCCATGACTTTATTTTACCCTTTTATAAAAGTAGTATATTGAAATAAATTTCTGTCAAATATAATATTTTGGAATTAAAAGTTTAGGGAAATAAATTACTCAAAATATAAATTTTCTGGACTCATAAGAACAATTTCATTTTTAACTAATGGGTTAAACTATACCAGACTCACGATTTATGTTACCTTAATAATTTTTCCTCAAGTAACCATCTATATATCTATCCCAATGATCACATTCCTACCTTTTCCTTTATAAGAATCAATTTAAGATTGAGAGGTATTATTTAGAAAAATATGTGCATGTGTGACCCATGACATTTTATTTATGGGTTCAAAATATCAAAACTTAACTCTCAATTTATTGTATATTATATTATTTATTCAAAGAAGTACTTATGGTAAGTAATACAGAGTCTGATGTTTCTAAAATTGATTCTAAATATATTTGAGTAATATACATATATTAGAATAGGTATGTATATCCGATACAATAATAATTCATTTAAAGATATTACGATATAAAAATTGTAATCTGATTTTTAAATAAAGTTTTATAAAGGACAAACGTACTGAACACACATTTGATTCAACTATTTTCATGTGGGGCATCTATTTTAATTCTAGTTTGAAAGATGAATGTTTATGAACATTTTAACGTGCCAGTTAAAATAGATATTAAATTATTGATTTATATAGGATACGAAAAGATGTTTTCACTGTTGCAATATCTTTACTTCAAAAAAAAAAAATTATCTAATCTCTTTTATATGTAACGATTGTTCAAATCATCAAACCCATCTTTTCTCTCCTTTTAGTATATATCATAAAAATTTTATTACTTCTTTTTAAATATAAATTCTAAATGATAGAAAATAAAAATCTGATTATTTATATATGATTATCATGATGTATACAATGACCCTTTTGGTCATACCCTCTCTTTATAGTTTTAAATGTATAAATTTTTCATGTATCCTAAAATATATATGAATATATATATATATTTATATTTATATTATATACCCGTATATATTATTTAAATGTATTATAGTGTATATATATACATTTCAAATATAATAGAATTGTATTATTTGGCTATTATACATTAGCCAGTTGACTCGAATACTTTTCTTTATAATTTAGGATACACAATCCTATAACTAATATGACTGGTTAATCTTAAAATCTTATATTAATTATTTCCGGGCATAGGACCTATCCTGGGCATATCTTAATATTAAAGATCTATAGAATTGCTTTCAACGTTTAGTTAGGCCTTTTTATGTAGTCCAACCAACCCAAATCTCTTAAAATTTAAATGATTTTATTTAATCACGAATACTCATCATATTCATTTAACCATCTATTTTATTACTAAGTATTTTAATAGAAACCTTTATAAGTAATACCAACATCAGTTATTTCATAAAACTACGAAAGTATGAAGTTTTATGGTCAACTAGTTATAAACCAGAAAGGATAAAATGGAATGGTAAATTGGTACATCTGGGTTTCAAAACTTGCTTTGGCTAGATCCACTAAAGCAATCTTTTAAAAATTTTATTACTTCTTAAAATCCTTTCGGTTAATTTAATAGTTTCGGTTTTATCTATTTAAATATAATTTATTTTGAAACAATATTATTAAAACTACAAAGTTTTAAAGCTTTATATCATATATTTCAATATGTATTTTAAACCAAAGTAAATGATTGGTTTCAAAAGAGAATCATAAATACGACTGCTTTGTTAATAACTAACTTAGTTTGATGTATATTAACAATTGAATGTATTTAAATACATTTTTATAGGTATACAAATGATTACATTTGTACATTTTATATGTCAGATCTAATGATATATATGACACTATTAAAACATGTATTAATAATAAATCGTGTAATTATTTTAACTAATCAACTCCCATTTCTAAATAAAATATTTCATGATTCTTTTAACCATTTTAACTTATACATATTATGATATTAATTGAGTGGGTGGTATTAATTATCACAGACAAATTTCTAGTACAAACATTTGAGTACAATCATAAAATATATTGATGAACATTGCAACTTATATATATATATATATATATATATATGTATTTATTACAAACTACAACTGGAATTCAAAATATACTAGTGATTATGCATCCGTAACTTATTTTAGTCTATCTAGGTTATAGGAGTATTAGGCTCAACATGCTTTTATATGAAGTTTATTCTGTCTCCTGTCTCTACTAAGTTGTTATCTAATGGGCAAAGTTCCTTTAAAGTTTCTAGCTCATTGGTGGCATGGGTGTTGGTACTGGTTTGGCCGTTAGACTATTTAATATAAGTTAGCATTTACTACTGTAGTGGCTAACATATGGAGATTTACCCATTGTTCATCTAATTCATTTTCCCCTAGTGGGTTATTGTCTGCTTCCTGAGTTTGTGCATTTATTTCCTGATTAATTATCGCTCCCTTTGGATGTGACTTCTTTATTTTCTCTCGACTTTTGCTAATAATCCTACTTCTCTTCTTAATGGTAAATGGTTTCTCAGACTGTGCCTTATGAATAAATATTCCTTCCTCAATATCTGCTGAGTATCCTGAGGGATTTGGTTGAAATGAGGTTCCCATATCTTTTGATGAACTATCTAATTGACGATAGATATCCGAAATCTTTTGCTTACCCATACCGTAGACTAACAAATAGTCAAATAATATAAAACACATAACCAAATAAGTTATTTCCTAACACAGAATTTAAATTTTAAGTGTCAGCAGAACACTTCTTGGCTTGAACCAGTGGCTAGGCTCTGATACCACCTTCTGTCCCCACCCCCGCCCCCTATCTGTCCCGGGAACGGGCGGCCGTGAACATTCGTTTTGGTGGTATCAGTTTATTAATTTGGCAACGGAAATTTCATCAGGACCGTAGTTACGAAATGTTTATCAGAGTTAAACCACCATATTTTATTTTAATAATCACATGGGTAAAACCCAAGTTTCTTATTACAACATACTTATAGGGATAAACCCTACTTTATTGAATTTAAAACATCGTATTTTAGGTAACTTTTATAGCCACAGTTTTCCCAAGCCGTCAGTGCTCTCGAGCTGGCTTTTTACTACTTGGCTTTCACATTGTGTTACCTGAAACGTGTTTTAAAAACATTTGTCAGCAGAAAATACTGGTGAGTGAATCCCAGTTTAATCAAGAAACATTTTATCAATTAAAACAGTATTGAGAGCGATCACATTGTTTATTTTTACACAATTACTCATTCAGTACTTGCCACTCGACCGGATCTATGGCTATGGTCAAATTACCCATTGGCTAACTCTTTGTCCAATGGTAATGTACTGTCGTTCCCGACTTACTACTCGCAAGTAGTAATAAATTTTGTATACAAAACCCCATAATACTGGCAGTAATTGAAGAACTACAAAGACTCAATCACCGCTTAATCACATTGTAAAACAATTAAGGTTTTGTAAATATTCTAAAAAGGTTAACAAAAAGAGGATAAACTCACATTGCTATCTTAGACTTCGCGTAAGGGTTTCCTGGGAATAATCTATAATTTTCACAAATGTACATAGATTAGTATCATAACCCTTTGAAAATATTAATGATACCCTCCCCGAGACGGCATTCCAATAACTACGTCGGGTAGAACCACGACAGTTATTACAGAACCCTAAATCAATCGGGTAGCGTATCTAATACGAAATTGGGGTTATAATACTTACAACGGAGCAGAACCTCGCTAATTAGGGGTATAATACCCGAGTATAATAACTGTTATGGCTCATTTTCTAAGCATACATATCTTGAACTATATCCTGCTTTTAATTGTTTATCTGTGATCAGGATACTGGACGGGGATATTGCTAACATCCTGGGTGATATCCTGAGGTATATCGAATTAAGCACGTGCAGGTTAAAGACTGGGACTTGCCAACGGTCAAATGGACTTCATCTCCTCAAGACTCGGGCGTATTTGTTAAAGGAGAGACGTTGAACCCGAAAGACCAGGTCTACAACGTTCGACTAAGGAATATTCGTTGGATCCCGGTTATATAGGATAGTTAGTTACATTTGTTTTACTATAAATAGATGGGGGCGGATCAGATTAAGGCACTCAACTTACACATTTTCAAACACTTTCTCTCTAGCTCATTGCAAACACTACACACAACACTTGTATTCGAATTACATTGTAACACGTAATCGACCCGCACCACATCCTGCACTGTATCTTGATATTTGAAGCAATAGAAGAACAAGGCAGCTGCGATTGTCAGCTCCCGAGGTTTTATGCCGACGATCTAGATTGATCAAGGGCTTTCCTCGTACATCACGTGTCAACCTTTACTTTTTTGCTCATTGTTTGATCATAGATACAGCTCTATATCCTGAGCCGTATCCTGAAACTGTTTTCATATCAAATTCTATTAACACATTTTACACACATAATTTTAGCACACTACCTCACTTAACTAATTTGATCACTAAATTGCTTAGGTAATTTTTGACCAAAACAATTTGGCGCCCACCGTGGGGCAAGTGGTGCTACTTTTACCAAAAATCTTTGTGAAATCGTTGATCGGTTTTCTATTTTCAAAACTTTTTGCCACATTGTTTACAATGGCCTCAAGATCAAACATGAGCTCCTCCACTATGTCTGCTGCAACCTCTGCTACTACCGGTTCGGTGCTTCCACCACCTCCTCCAAGGATGCCATTTTCTTCACAACCTCAAGATGTTATCCCTACTCGGAGTGTTCAGGTATCTGCTCCCGTTTTAGCCTCTAATGATGAAATTCTAACTTTATTTAGAAGTGTGCAGGAACAAATGAGGCAGCAACAAGAAACTAACCAAATGCTGTTAAGAGAAATACAACTCTTAAAAGCTAGCTCGAGTAGACCTGCTGAAGAAACTGTCACTCCCATACAGCCCAGGGCTTTGAATTTCAGTTCCGCAGTTTACACTGAGGATAACAGGGGGAATATCGTCCCAAGCCATTCTCAGAATCGTACCCCTGAGATACCCTCCTCGGTCAGGATGTCGACTGTGAGGAGTTCAGGATATGCTTCAGGATATGGCCAAAATCCTCAGACCGGTAATGTGTCAAATAATAATATTCTTGCTACTAACAACAATGGCTCTTTGCAGGATGCAGGTATGACGTCAACATTTACCAGGGAGCTCCAGAAATTGAAGGACATGATATCCAGTGTACCTGGAGTGGTCCAGCCAATTCCGGAAGTATCCCAAGACAGCCACAGGATATCCCGCTTTGCATATCCTATCTGTGATGCTGAAATCCCAAAAAGATTTCAGACTCCCAACATGAAGCTGTATGATAGGACTACGGATCCTGAGGAGCATATTGCCCAGTATAGGGAACGGATGGAGATCAATCCTATCCCTCCAGATCTCAAGGAAGCATGCTTATGCAAGGGATTCGGTTCTACCCTGACAGGATCAGCCTTAAAATGGCTGTTAAACGTCCCTCCTCACTCAATTACTTCGTTTGCTCATTTGGTTAATTTATTTAACAGTCAATTTTCTTGTAGTCGAAGTTTTGAGAAACTAACCAGTGATCTTTACAGGATAACTCAAGGGCCTCAGGAATCCTTGAGGGATTATGTGAACAAATTCAGTCGAGAATCCTTGGATATCCCACATCTTGATGTTGCAACAGCTGTGCAAGCTTTTAAGATGGGATTACAAAAGGATTCTCAGTTTTATCAGGATCTTGTAATGAATCCCTGCAGGAATCTCGACGAAGCTCGTAACAGGGCTTTGAGATATATCCGTTTGGAAGATGACAAGAAGATGCAGGAGAGGATGAATTCTACCTCAACCTATGAACCAACTAACAGGAAATCAGAATCCTCATATAAGCCATATCGCTCCAAGCCATATGGCAGAAATGATAACAAGAAAGTGAATGCTGTTAAAGACGAGGATCCTGAAGAATATCCTGACTTATCTGAATACTGCTTTTCTGTTAATATACATGAGTTAATGTATGCTATGCAGGGTTTAGGGGACAAAGCTAGGTGGCCTCGAAAGAACCAGCAGCAAGCTGATTGGAAGGATAAATCCAAATGGTGTGCCTTCCATGAAGACTTCGGACATATGACCGAGGATTGCATTACCCTAAGGAAAGAAATAAGTTACCTGTTAAGCAAAGGGTATCTGAAGGACTTGCTGGGAAGAAAGAAGAATAAAGGTCAGGATCCCGAGAAGGATCCTGAACGAGCAGCATCACCCCCAGCGGATGCCAAGATAATTAACTTTATTTCAGGAGGATCCGACATTTGTGGGACTTCGTATTCGGCGGCTAAGAGACATGCAAAGGAAGCTAAGAGTGAAAGGGGAGACAAACCAGTCAGGATGACTACCCTCACAACTGATAAAGTGATCACTTTCGATAGTGATGACAGGGATACTGTTCAGGATCCTCACCATGATGCTTTGGTAACAACATTATATGTGGCTAACCATTTTGTACGCAGGATATTGGTGGACAACGGTAGTTCTGTCAATATAATTCAGCTGGAAACATTGAAAAGGATGAATGTATCTCCGATGGACATTACTTCGAAGTCCACTGTGCTCGTTGGTTTCAGTGGAGAAGCTAGGAATACCGTAGGGGAGATAAAGTTACCAGTATATGTTGAAGGGGTCAACTCGATACAACGCTTTTGTGTGATGGACTCCTTATCCTGCTATAACATCGTACTGGGAAGACCATGGATTCACGATATGAAGGCTGTGCCATCAACATATCACCAATGCATCAAGATCCCTACCCCTTGGGGAGTTGTCAAGGTTGAAAGTGATCAGCAGGAAGCGAAAGAATGCTATTCATCCTCGATGAAATATTCAACCAAGCCTAATCAAGCATAGCAATTAAAGATGCGGGCCCGGGATACCTTGGAAGCTTCGGAGCAGGATGTGAAGAAAATTATCCTGGATCAGGATAATCCTGATATCTCGGTGCTCGTAGGAACCAATATCCCTCAGGATATTGAAGTGCAGTTAACTAACTTTTTGAAATGCAGGATGACAACGTTTGCATGGAAGCATGAGGATATGACAGGCATATCCAAAGACATTATCACTCACAAGCTTGGAGTTGACAGATCATTCAAGCCTGTTCAGCAAAAAAGAAGAAAATTTGCTCCTGAGCGGAATACGATTATCCAAGAAGAAGTTGAAAGATTGTTGAAGTCCAGGATGATCAGAGAAGTCAAGTTTCCAAGATGGCTAGCAAACGTGGTTGTGGTACAGAAGAAAAACGGGAAATGGAGAGTCTGTGTAGACTACACGGACTTGAACAAGGCTTGTCCTAAAGACCCATTTCCTCTCCCTCATATCGATGCAATGGTGGATGCTACTGCTGGACATGAAATGTTAATGTTCATGGACGCATCCTCAGGATTTCAGCAGATTCAAATGGAGCCTTCGGATCAGGAGGATACTGCTTTCATGACACCAACAGGTATATATTGCTATATTGCCATGCCTTTCGGTTTGAAAAATGCAGGTGCAACATACCAGAGATTAGTGAACATGATGTTCAAAGATAAGCTGGGGGACACCATGGAGGTATATATTGACGATATGGTGGTGAAATCTAAAAAGGCTGAGGATCATCTCCAGGATATCAAGGGAGCATTTGATATCCTGGATCAGTATAACATGAAGCTGAATCCTGCTAAGTGCCATTTCGGAGTGGGGACAGGAAAGTTTCTTGGATATATGGTGACGAAAAGGGGGATAGAGGCAAGCCCGGAGCAGATTAAAGCTATCCTGGATATAAAATCACCCTCGAATATGAAGGATGTTCAACGGTTAACAGGACGAGTAGCAGCATTGAACAGATTTATTTCGAGATCCTCGGAAAAATGCAAGGAATTCTATGATATCCTCAAGAAGAATAAGAAGTTCGAATGGGGAGAAAAACATGAAGCAGCCTTGCAGGATTTGAAGCGATATCTCTCAACTGCACCTCTATTGATGAAGCCAGAGAATGGTGAACCACTATCCCTATACCTCGCTGTATCAAGGAATGCTGTAAGTGCTGTTCTTATTAAGGATCATGAAGGTCAGCAATATCCTGTTTATTATGTTAGTAAAAGTTTGTTAGATGCTGAAACTGGGTATTCTCATTTAGAAAAATTGATATTAGCTCTAGTCATGGCATCGACAAAGCTTAGACATTATTTTGAGACACATAGGATCCATGTTAAAACGAATTATCCTGTCAAAAATGTGCTTAGGAAACCAGAGATGTCAGGCAGGATGGCCAAGTGGTCAGTAAAGTTGAGTGCTTATGATTTAGTATATGAACCTAGAAATGCCATAAAGTCTCAGGCTTTAGCTGACTTTGTGGCTGATTTCAGTAGTGACATTCAGGACGAGGTAGACCTAGAAGTTCAACAATTAGGAGAATCTTCAGGATGCTGGACGTTATATACTGATGGTGCATCCAATATAAGAGGTGTAGGTTTAGGTATACTACTAAAATCGCCACAGGGGGACATATTACCCCAGGCTATTAGGTGTGAATTTCCTGCTACTAACAATGAGGCAGAATATGAAGCTTTAATTGCAGGATTAGAATTGGCTAAGAATATGAGTATCAAGAATTTGCAAGTATATGTTGACTCCTTGTTAATTACTAACCATTTTAATGGATCCTATGCAGTTAAGGGTGAGAAATTAATCGAATACCTCGATATTCTCAAAAAATTAGCAGGATATTTCGATGTTTTTACACTTGAACAGGTACCAAGGGAGGATAATGCTGAAGCAGATGCCTTAGCAAATCTGGGATCATCGATCAGGATACCAGAAGGAACCCAAATACCAATATTACATGTCTTGTATCCTGCAACGAATCCTCGGGATAAAGAAGTAGCGGGTATTCAGGATCCTGGAGCAGAGTATCCTGAAGAGGATCCTAAGTCCTGGACGGCTCCAATCATGAGATATCTCAAAGAAGGACACATCCCCGGAAATGAAAATCCTAAGGCATTTAGGATGAAGGTATCACGATTCACTATTATAAATAATGTTTTATACAAGAAATCTCTTGCAGGACCGTATTTGAGGTGCTTGGAGGATCCTGAAGCCAAAGAAGTACTTCAGGATATACATGAAGGGGATTGTGGTAACCATACTGGGGGCAGGTCATTATTCTCAAAAGTATTAAGGATAGGATATTATTGGCCGACAATGAGAAAAGACGCCGCAGAATATGCTCGAAGATGTGACGCATGTCAAAGACATAGTAACATATTACATCAGCCTGCTGAACCGCTGTATCCTATTGTTTCCCCTTGGCCGTTCATGAAGTAGGGTATGGATATAGTGGGAAAGCTTCCAAAGGCTCCAGGAGGAAAGGTTTTCATGTTGGCAATGACGGATTATTTCTCCAAGTGGGTTGAAGCAGAAGCATTTGTTCAAGTTAGAGATCAAGAAGTAGTATCCTTCATAAAGAGAAATATCCTGACCAGATTTGGAGTACCAGCCGAGATAATATGTAACAATGGTTCTCAGTTTATAAGCAAGAGAACTACTGACTTTTGCAAGAGTTGGGGAATCAAAATGATAAAATCTACTCCGGTACATCCTCAAGCGAATGGACAAGCAGAATCCTCAAACAAGATAATTGTCAATAACTTAAAGAAGAGACTTGGAGCCAAAAAAGGAAGATGGGCAGAAGAATTACCCTTTGTTTTGTGGGCTGATAGGACAACGGTAAAGAATGCAACAGGCCAAACCCCATTTTCCTTGGTATTTGGAGCAGAAGCAATGATTCCAACGGAAATGGCAATACCTACTGCAAGATCTACCCTACGGGATCCTGAACAAAATCCTGAAGCCTTATGTCAAGATTTGGATACTATTGATGAGACAAGAGATGCAGCAAGGCTGAGGATGGCAGCATATCAACAAAGAATATCGAGAGCATATAACAAGAATATTAGGACCAGAAGATTTAAGGTTAGAGATTGGGTGTTAAGAAAGGCTTTTCAGAATACCACTAATCCTGCCGATGGCAAACTAGCTCCAAAATGGGAAGGACCATATGAAGTTGAATCAGAAGCAGTGAAAGGAGCATATAGACTCAAGAATATGGAAGGGGATATGCTACCGAGATCTTGGAATGCTATACACCTTAAGCTTTATTTCAAGTGAGTTTAGAATTTAATTTCTAACTCAGGATGGTATGAATTCTATCTTTTTTAAATATGTTTGGTTTAATTTATTCTTTGAAACCCAATACTAACTTAAGCATCGGAGGGGTGTTAGCCAAGCTAACACCCACCTTAGTTTAAGGATGTTTTGCAGTATATGCTTCGGGATATAGCTCCAGGATGCTCACTCAGGATACTTCAGAAGATTAGAGGATTGGCCCCCTCTCTCACGTACAAGGGATCCTGATCCCTTCACAGGTTTAAAGGTATTCACCTTTCTTTCGAGTTGGGTTTAAACACTCCGCCTGGAGCGCAAGTTATTCGGGAATAGTTCAAGGTGGCGGGACCAGTCCATGTAAAAGTGGCTGACAATTTCGTTACTGTTGGCTATATCCTGAATCCTAAAGGTATATGAGGATTGATCACCCTCTCTCGCGAAAGGGTATTTTCATACTCTCTAAGGTTTAAAGGTTTTCACCTTTCTAAGTCTTGGAGTTTATACACTCCCGCCTGTAGCGCACGAAAATTTGGGATTTTCCCCAGGATACAAGGAGTTTATTTCCAGAACATTCTTGGGTTTTACCCCTGTAACATGAAAAATTGTCTATACAATGGGAACTGATATCCAGAAGATTTCTAAGTATTTGAAGACAATGTACACAGGGGACATTCCTACTAAAGCAATGGTGTAAAGCTCAAAGGATAAGGCTTGGAACTAATGCACTAAGTGTCTCAGACAGGGGACATCTTCGTTGGGAAAGTTGCAAAGGGATTGAGGTTTGATAATAGGGTTATACCCTATTGCTGGTATGATCTTTCCTTTGTAAACATCGTTTAAGTTTTTGATAATACTATGTTTGGTAAAAGGTTAAATATCCTGATATATTCTCAAAATATATTTTCAAAATACTTCTCAGAATATTTGATTAAAATATTTGAAACTAATACTAGTTTGAAACTTTGATCATTTAAGTATTATCAAAACAGGTTTTGGAAAAGTGGACTGCTTTTCACTTTTTAAAAAGCCTTCTTCAAAGTTGAACGAATCTAATAACAGTTTCTATTATTGAGCATATTGATCAGGATATTTTCATAAGATAACAATACAAAACTTTTACGAAGCTAAGAGTTACATTAAGTAATGCAAGGCAATAACAAATAAGTCAAGAGATAGTTATATTATTAACAAGTCAAAATTTGTGCTTTTGGTTTCACCTTAAACCAAGGCCCATCCGCCAAAAGCACGATTAGTTTTTACCATACATACGTAACGGTTGAAGGATTTATCTCAAAACGAAATCTGTCCACCTTCAACCGCTACGAAATTCAAAACAGATTATACTAACCGATGACCAAGGGCTTCATCCTAAAACCTAGGACCCATCCACCTTTGGTCATCGTATTGTTCTAATGCAGGAAATATAAATTGTTCAACAACAGGAAATGTAAATTGTTTTTCACAACCACAACCATGAAATTTAAAAAAGTGGGCTCTGGCCTTGGCACGTATGTCCATCATCGCCCACTTCGCCGCTTAAGAAGCGGCGCCTTCCTGATCAGCAACCTCTTTCCCAGCATTCGCACCAGCATCAGCCTCAGGATTCTTCTCGGTATCGTCACCAGCATTGGCCACTTCCTCTGCCACCTTAGAAGGCTCTTCACCAGCATGCTTTGTAGGATGAGCAACGGGATGACCTCCGAGATCCTGTAGTTTCGCTTCCCAAGTCTTTATGTTCCAGGAGGGGCATTCGAAACCCAAATCCCTGGCCTCATAAGCCATCCTTATCCTAGCTTGGAGAAGAGAGATGACCACGGATGCTTTGAGACTGTCCCGATATGAACTCATATTCTGCTGGTATTGGAGAAGGGCGGCATCTAGTTTGGCTTGAGCATCTTCATTGGCTTTGTGGAGGGCAGCTTGATGTTCCTGGGTCATTGCCTTGTATTTGTCCTCATAATGTTGGGATTTGGCAGCTGCGATTGTTCCTTGATCGGCTATGGTGGCTTCAGCTTTTTCGAGTTTGATCTGCAGCATCTTATTAAGCCCACAGGCGTCTTCATACAAATGCATGAGACGTTCCAAGCCCTGCAGTTAAAGATACAGGTATCGGCGTAAAATGAACAGGATAATGACTAACATGCATGTTCAGGATATTGGAAAGAAATTTTTACCTGCTTAAGGAATGAAGTAGCTTCACTAAACCCATGATTCTCGAGAGAGAATGTTTCCGAGGCGGTTGGAGAATCCATTTCTTTCCTCTTCCGGGAACTAGAAGCCCGGGTCCTGGATGCTGGAGGGGCTTTAGAAGCGGTAGTAGTCTTTGAAGTGATAGGCTTCGGTGTGGCAGATGGCTTCGGCTTAGGTTCTTGTTCGGCAGGCACAAGGCTGGAGTAACTATCCAACTCGTCAAGTTGGAAGCCTTCGAGGTTAATAACTGGCACTACATAAGGGAAGATGTTTTAAGCTTATTATACTTCTAAAAATAATAATCAGTTTAATATAAAGATAATTCATGAAAATATGCTTACCAGACATGTTGGAGCTTGATCTTTGGCTTGAGCTTGTGAGTAGCAGGTTAAAGGTTCTTTCACCCTCTGGAAGCTTGTAAATCTCTTTTATTCTCCCTTCCGATTCAGCACTGGGAGGAGCTAGTTCTTCAAAGTTTGCTGCAAGAAAAGAAATAAACATATCAGGATGTTGGTTCAGGATGGAGGTTCGGGATATTCCTAAAACCCTAAGTCCTACCAGAAGTCAACCATCTTTTAGGGAGGTCAAAACCCTTATCAATGGAGTCTCTTTTCACAAAAAAGAATTTTCTTGTCCACTTATCCTCGGTCTTGGTAGTTTTGAGGATGAGAGGATATTTGGAAATAGAGAATAGAAGGAATCGGCTGGAACCATGAGATCTTAAACGATAAGCCTTTGGCAAATCTTCGATGCACAGGTCGGGCATATGGCGAGCCTTAATTCTTTCCAAGGTGACTAAGATGCGCCAAACCATGGGCATGATTTGGGCAAAGCTCAGGCCAGTAAGTTCGAAGAAACGGGAAATAAAAGGTGAAAACGGGTATTGAAGTCCTATAGAGAAAGGATAGGCAAAAAAGCAGACCCATTCGTCGGAACAAAAGTCCGATCGGACCTCTCGGTCGAACGGACGGAAGATTGTCCCGGTGGGAAAGGCACCGGAAGCTCGTAGGGCCGCGATGTCAGAATTATCGAAAGAACACACCTCTTTTGAAGGTTTCTGAAGCAGATTCTGTTTGTGGAAGGTGGAAACAGAGTCCGCCATTTGCGATCTGGTACGGGTCGCCATGGAAAGATCACAATCGGAGAAAAGGAGATATAAACAAGGAAAATAGAAAGGATAGAGAAGAAAGTACCTGATATTCGGTTGAAGATAAGGATGACCATAATGAGGAGTCCCTCGGTTAATATAGGCTGAATGTAGGGGGGTAAAGAGTAAATAACGCTTTGGAAGTTGCACCACTGTCATTTCAAGGGTCTAGTCGTATTAATTGCCTTAAGTTATGAGGTGAAACTTTTAAAATATATCCGTTGGATTGGTATACCAACCGATATATTTGGGGACAATTGTTATGGCTCATTTTCTAAGCATACATATCTTGAACTATATCCTGCTTTTAATTGTTTATCTGTGATCAGGATACTGGACGGGGATATTGCTAACATCCTGGGTGATATCCTGAGGTATATCGAATTAAGCATGTGCAGGTTAAAGACTGGGACTTGCCAACGGTCAAATGGACTTCATCTCCTCAAGACTCGGGCGTATTTGTTAAAGGAGAGACGTTGAACCCGAAAGACCAGGTCTACAACGTTCGACTAAGGAATATTCGTTAGATCCCGGTTATGTAGGATAGTTAGTTACATTTGTTTTACTATAAATAGATGGGGGCGGATCAGATTAAGGCACTCAACTTACACATTTTCAAACACTTTCTCTCTAGCTCATTGCAAACACTACACACAACACTTGTATTCGAATTACATTGTAACACGTAGTCGATCCGCACCACATCCTGCACTGTATCCTGATATTTGAAGCAATAGAAGAACAAGGCAGCTGCGATTGTCAGCTCCCGAGGTTTTATGCCGGCGATCTAGATTGATCAAGGGCTTTCCTCGTACATCACGTGTCAACCTTTACTTTTTTGCTCATTGTTTGATCATAGATACAGCTCTATATCCTGAGCCGTATCCTGAAACTGTTTTCATATCAAATTCGGTTAACACATTTTACACACATAATTTTAGCACACTACCTCACTTAACTAATTTGATCACTAAATTGCTTAGGTAATTTTTGACCAAAACAATAACTCTAATTCAGAATTTTTGAGATTGAGAATGAATTGTGAACGAATTGAAATGGAAAGCCGATGCCTCCTTTATATAGTGCCTGAACCTGGGTCTCTCGCGGCCCGCGTAACATAAGCACAAAGCTTACGTGGCCCGCGTCAAAGCTGGGTCAACGCGTAGCTGTGCTGAGTCGACAACTAGCTTAGCCGGGTGTTGGGCCACGTGGCCGCACCGGGCTGCGCCACCTTTTTAGTCCCTCGCGGCCCGCGTTAACTTAACGGGTAGCTTACGCGGCCCGCTTGAACTTAAGAAAATCAAAGGAATCAGGTATCAACCTTCATACCGCCCGCGTAAGGATTGGGGTGGGTCTACGCGGCCCGCCTCAACTTAATATTTCTTGTTTTCATTTATTTTTAACGATATATTGTATTTCGGGCTTAGTTTTCACATACGGGGTGTATTTAAAAACATATAGGTGTATTTTAAATATATTAAGGGTGTCAGAAATATTTTGGAGGGTTGATATATCTTGGTACAACTCTTGGATTATTTAATAAAATATATAGTGTACTCACATTAAGTATAGTAACCCAATTCCACATTATCCCTACGTCACGAGACAGAACCCCAACGAATTTAGGCAGAGCCTTGACATACGTTACGGGCCCTACGTCACTTGGACAGGGTATTGGTGATCAGGGGCTACAATACTTAAAACGGGACATGGCTTTATTATTATTATGGGGTGTAATACTAAGAAAAATATATATTATATATATATATATATATATATATATATATATATATTGAGATCGAGTGGGATGAAGGAATGGACAAATGTATAGAATGCCTACCATTTTCTATTTATAGTTGTTAGAATAGCTTTGGCTTCACGCCAATTTTTGATCTGTTGCCTTTCAGGAAAGCCACGTATGCCCCCCCCCCCCCCCCTCATTAATTCCGTTGTCTACGTATAGAACTTTTAAGATTTTAAAGTCTGATGTATTTCATTTGTGAGATATTAATTATTGTATTATTTTATATGTTTTATTCCATACGTGTATGAAGATGATGATTATTATTATTATTATTATTATTAATTTATATATTATAATTAGTTTAATTGCTTCACTTATTTGGCGCTTATAACTTCTAAAATATGACGTTTTATAAAATAATAATTATGTCATTTGAACGAGAATAATTTTATCTACATTTTGAACCAAGTTTCTTTAAAAACAGAGTAGGTCCAAATAAAAAGTATTTTTATAAATTTGTTATTAAACGGTTCCTACGATTGCCCAAAATATCTCATATTTCCGTTGGTCAACTTACCCATGATGCATCCTTTTAATAACATAAGTTTTTATATATATTATAAAAATAATTTTTTTTGGGAATGTTACAGATGTCACAAACGAAGGTGGGCCGCACATGTGTTCAGACAAGAATAGAGGTGCACGAAAAGAAGGGATATTATTCTTTGGGAGGAGGCTACCATATTTTAAGAATGAAGTTTTAGAGCTATAAAAGGAGGAACATCAGAGAGGCATGGGGTGGCAATTGGTGGTGAAGTTCTTGAAGTTGGGAATCAACGGGAGAAGCTGGGAGCAATCGGGATTGAAGAATTAAGGGTTGTATTTTCCTATTTCATTCTTGTTTCCTTTGTTTTTCATATTTTGCCATGAATTCTGTTTTTAAGATTAATGTTTTAATTTGCATAATTATGATTGTCGGCTAAACACTTAAAACTATCTAGGTTATGATGAACACTTGTTAAAAATGTAGTTTTTACCGGTTATTGTGTGATTATGGTTTGTTCTAGTTAAGTAAATAATTTAAGTTTCTAGTTTGGTGTATATGCATATTTTAACTTGGTTAATATTTTGATAATTTATTTCACATAAATTCCGTTGAATGTCTTTCATAAAAAGAATTAATGTTGATTTTCAAATCTTAGCGGGTTTGGGTAATCTTATGGTAAAATGGCCAATAAACCATAGAAATAATGATCAAGAATTAATCCGGTTTTAATGTTCTACTATTTTTAGCGCCGAAAAGTATAAAAATATTAATAGGTCTAGTTTAGTGTATTACTAGAATTGTGTTTTGAAAGAAACCCGGTTTTAGTTTAATTATCATTAACTTGTCTATTAAACCAAATCAAGTTTTCTTAAATTGCTTTAGATTTTCAACCGTGAGGAAGTAAGTCTTTTTAAGCACTTTTTTTAGAACACTAGATAACCGAGAGGAAGTCTAGATAAACCGATAATAAAAATAAGTCTTTAGAGTTACATAGGTGTCTTACCGAGAAGGATTGGGAAACCTATTCGTTTTCTTTTAAGATTTAATATCTAAAGATCCCGGTTTCATATCACACAATTATCCGGTAGAAAATATGTTATTAACAAGTGGAATTCCAACCTAGATAGTCCTTTATCACCATAAAATCAAACATTTGCCTTAATTTGTTTTTAGCTCATCATTATTAAATAGATTTTTATTAATTTGCAAATCTTTATTTTAAAAGCAAAACCCCTCCTTTCAAACAAAAATACAAAAATATAAAAAATGTTCATTGTTGTGTAATTTTTAATGTAAATAAATTAATTAACGTAATAAAATAGTGTCATGTGGGTTCGATATCCGGACTTACTTTTACTATACTATACTGATCGGTACACTTGCCGGTTGTGTGGTTTAGTTTTAAGATCGAGTCTAAGTATAAATTTAAAGCTTAGAGTGTCTAGTTAAAAGTTATTTTTAAAGTTATCTTTTTGTGTTTTATTTGTAAAAATGCGTTTTTGTGTCGGACATGTAGTAACTGGAAGGGTTAAGTACCGGTAGTTAAGAACTCCTGTCTAGGCTGGCATTCGTACAAATCCAAATAAAAGGACCAGTTGCCTACCTGGGGACTATCAATGAGAGTACCGATACCTATTAGGCCAAAGCATGTCTAAAGTTTAATTTTGAGTCATTTTTATTTAACCATTCTTTACAAGTTCTTAACATACCGCTAGTCGCACATCATCTAAATACACGATACATCCTGGAAGTGATAAAATGTATCAAGTTTTAAGAAAGAATTTCTGGTGGATAGGTATGAAAAAGGATATAGCAGCTTATGATGCTAAGTGTCTAACATGTTCACAGGTCAAAGCTGAACATCAGAAACCCACAGGTTTGTGGCAGCAATTGGAAATGCCTGTATGGAAATGAGAATTGATAACAATGGACTTTGTTACCAAATTACCCAAGATGAGAAAAGGTAATTATACAATCTGGGTGATTGTAGATAAGTTAACCAAGTCTGCTCATTTCTTACTGATGAAGGAAACTTTCAGTATGGAACAGTTAGCCAAGTTATATGTAAATGAAATAGTTTCATTACATGGAATTTCTTTATCAATTGTTTCTGATAGAGATAACCGTTTTACTTCTCATTTTTGGACAAGTTTCCAAAAAGCAACGGGAACCAAGCTAAATCTAAGCACCGCTTATCATCCTCAAACGGACGGACAAAGCGAAAGGACAGTTCAGACAATGGAAAATATGCTTAGAGCTTGTGTAATTGATTTCGGAGGAAATTGGGACGATCATTTACCATTAATAGAATTTTCTTACAATAACAGCTATCATACCAGCATCAATGCTGCATCATTCGAAGCACTTTATGGACGAAAGTGCCGAACTCCAGTCTGTTGGGCAGAAATTGGAGAAAAACAACTATCTGGACCCGAGATAGTGCAAGAAACAATGGACAAAATCATTCAAGTCAATGAAAGACTAAAAGCAGCATGTGACCAACAAAAGAGTTATGCTGATAAAAGGCGTAAGCCGTTGGAATTTCAGGTAGGAGATAAAGTTTTATTAAAAGTCTCTCCTTGGAAAGGAGTGGCCAGATTCATCAAAAAGGGGAAAGCTAAGCCCCAAGTATGTTGGACCTTTTGAGATTATCAGAAGAATAGGACCAGTAGCTTATCAACTACAACTGCCAGAGGAAATGGCAGGAATACATGATGTATTCCATGTATGCAATCTCAAAAAGTGCTTAGCTGATGAATCACTAGTAGTGCCTCTTAAAGATATAGAGGTAAATGATTGAAGACAGGAAAGTCAAGAATCTCAAACACAAGAGATTAGTTCTAGTCAAAGTGAAATGGGATTCCAAGAGAGGACCAGAATATACGTGGGAGCTTGAATCAGATATGCAAAGGAAATACCCACACCTGTTCCAGTAGACCTCGAGGACAAGTTCTAAAATAAGGTGGGGAGGATATAACAACCCTCCTAAATTATTTTCCTACACCCCTAATATATTTAGAATATCCCTATATGTCTTAAAACACAACCTGTATACGAAACTTGACCCTATATACCTTTAATTTAACAAAAATAAAATAAAAACAAGAAATTAGGGCGCTCGCGGGCCGCGAAGACCTTGTCTTCGGGCTACGCGGGGAACGACAGCTCAAGATTAGGGCGCACCCCTGAGCTGCCATGTGGCAGCCTCGTGTCGAGTCTAGTTCAGCAAATCAGCATAGCTAGGGCCTACATACCCTATGTCGCGGGCCGCGAAGCCCTTAGAGGACTTCTTCGCGGGGCGCGAGAAACCCAAAATCAGGCCCTATAAATTGAGACGACCGGCCTTCATTTTCCGACGCTCACAAACGAAATTCTCGCTCTAATTCTGAATTGTAGACAATATAATCGGGTATTATACCACCTAAATAGCGAAGTTCTGCCTCGTTGTAAGTATTATAACCCCCAGTTACGTATAAGATACACTGCCCGATTGATCTAGCGCTCCGTAACTGTCACACCCCAAAAACGTCGCAGCGGAATATAAAACGTAGTGGTGACGGAAGTTGGTGCCCATTTATACCTTGTCGGACGATGCACTCTTTTGTTGGACATTTTGACATATTTTAAAACATAAATATTAAACGTTACATTTTTTTCACGACACAACCACATAAGTTAAGTTGTTTTGATCTTCGCGGATCTTATTACAATTGTCCCATATAGTTTAAAAGTTGTCCAACATAATTAAACATAACAACATGCATCATCATTCACAAGATACGCCATGATTTCCCGAAGCCGATTTCATGTACCTGTAGAACACGTTAAAATCAAGTGTCAACACAAAGGAAGGTGAGTTCACTTATTTGTTTACTAACAAATTTTATTCCAAGGAAAACTTTCTAATTAGGTGTTTATTTAAAAACAATTCAGGAAATTTTTAGAAAGTCCATTTTTACTTCCTTAAGAAAATCCATGGGCATCCGTCGGTTCATTACTCCGACGATTGCAGTACTGCCCAGGTTTTGTATATTAAATTCTAGTGTCAACTTTCAGACTCGTATGTTAGCTAGACGATACGAACTATATATTAACCATGCATGGATAATCAATGCTAGACAATAAACAGAATCTTAATTCGTCGTTTGACATTGACTCGGGGCGACCGGTCACGACGGGGTTGTCAACCCGATAGATCTACCAACAATTCCTCGCGTACCATACTTAACTGATTAAACGACATCACGGGCGCAGGGTTCTTTCTCGAAGAACAAGATGATGTCTGCCTCATGTACAATATATATATCCTACTAATATGACAATTTAATACACAATGTTGTACGAATCCCCTGAAATCCCCACCGAAATGTAAGCCTATGTTGTTACTTACTCTCTTGAGATCAAGCAAATTTGTTCCAACTACACGGTCGTTTTCCCCCATACACCGTGCATAACCCCGTTTCCACCCAAAACATATTTATTCTCCAAAATCATTTCATCCCGAAATATATTTATAATTTATCAAAAATCCATATATTTTCAACGAAAATATATAATTTATATCAAAAGGTATGTTTTATTACAAAAACATTATTAAACCCTTTTAGGCGTGTTCTACCCCCATAATATATACAAAACAGTAAAAAGAGGGGTTTAGTGACACTCACCTTTGGGTGCGTATTTTTAATACCGCAATCCCAGAAATTGATTATATACGTCCTAATATGGGGAACAATTCTAAATCAATATACATTTAATCACAAAAATCCTAAGTTTCTCCGTTTCTTAGAATTATCACATAACTTTGAGATTTTCTCGAAAAGTTGTCGTTTTTTTTATTATGTTGACATGTTGATATATATATATATATATATATATATATATGTGGAGGGTTCAAATGAGAAGAAATTCTTTGTAAGAAGAAAAAAGAAGAAATTTCAACCAATAGAATTGCTTCATTAGACTTCATTTAATATTTGTACTTAATGTAACTATAAGGGTATATTAGTAAACTTACATACATCATTAATTGGTAGTTTCATCTTTAATAACTAACTATATTAAATTTGTAACTTATTTTTAAGATATATATTTTTCACAAAAAATAAAAATAAAAATTCATTTAAAGTGTAGGATAAATACGAGGCGTGTAGGATAAATTACGAGTTGTGTAGGATAAATTTCAATATGTGTAGGATAAATTTCAAAATGTGTAGGATATCTTTTGATGTGTGTAGGCAAAAATATTTAGTGTGGAGGATTATAGTCTTAATGACTAATTAATTAGTCAAACATAATAATAAATGAGATGAGAAAAAAAACTGTAGGATCGTATTGCGACCTAAACGAGTCGTTCGGAAGAGCTCAAATCCATTTCAGAGGCGGAAACTAAGAAACGGATTGTAAAAACAGCTTGACACACTTTAAACCTCTTTTATATTCGATTTACAATGTTTACAATCAGAGGAAAAACCGGCAGCACCTCGGTATCACTTGACTATCTTCGTTACAAATGAAATAACAACACCTCTATTTATAGTTGTGTTGATTCCGCTCCAAAACACACTAGACACACAGGAGCGAAATCACCTAATTAAGTAAGAGCGAAATCAACAAAGTTACACAAGAGCGAAATCACCAATTACAATCTGATGTGAGAATTTCTTTGTCTTTTTGTGAGGTGATGTCATTGATGATGTCATCATGACATCATGCTTGAACAAAACCGCAACGAACCCGAGACTCGATATAAGACGAAGTCAGCAGATGAATGCACTAACAGACTCCCCCTCAGATGTTGACGAGTCTTAAGTGTCGAGTCTTCTCAATCTTCAGTCTTTATTAGTCTTCGGGCTTCTTTCAGGATCTCTATCTGGCTTTATCTTATCTTCAATTCTCTTTCAGGATCCCAGCTCTCGCATCTTCAGACTCTCTTTCTCTAACAGACTCCCCCTCAACTTGTACTGGGATCGTAGTCTGGCTTTCACAGGTTCAGGTTTATCGTAACCTAACTCACCTGCATATTCTCTACCCAAAAGTAAGTTTCTCAAAGTTTAACATTTAACAAATTTAGAAACTTCACTAATCACCTGAAGACACAACCCTGAATATAAAGATTTATCGTGTCAATTTCTGATGAACCACTTGAAAATATATAATTTTCATTTCAAACATTTTCAAAACACACTTTCCCAAACCTGTTCGTCATGTTCAGCACTCGGAATTTTGAAATCAGCTTTTCAACATCAGTTGTCTAAAATCTTTTTGAATTTTCAAAAATTTATGCTAAAACACACCGAAAATCTTTTTGAATTTTTTACATAACAGAAATGAAATGCAGAAATGAAATATTTACATACAATATTTTTGTGAGTTTGCGTAAGAGGATCATATCAGTTTATGAGACAAATCACCAACACCGTTAAGCTTTAAACATTTTAAGTTCTAAACGATTCACCTAGATTATCAGTATATTTGTCCACTTAAATTTTCACACAAAGTTCAACTGCTTCGAGATATGACATTAATGTTTTAAGCACTTAAACTTAATCGCGTGTCCCACCTCAGAACATACTCCCGTATCCAGATCCCAATATTCAGTCTTACAGGTAATTATGACACAAATGATATCTGTAGGGGAATAAATTATTATCGAAATCGTGAGAGCTCAGGTCAGAACTACCGTTCAGCAGAGAGATCACGAATCGACTTTTGGGTGTGTCCCCTTTAGAGGATTTTTTTTTACAACAGCATTGCTAAGCAATTTTATTGTCTTATCATATATGCTGAGGGTGATGCTATGTTTCAAGCATTGCGAAAAGTATTATTCGAGGACTAGGTCAGAACTTCCATTCAGCAGAAATCCAGGAATAATACTCCAGATATCACTGAGTATAAAGACCTAGTATATCAGAAAAAGGAATCTTTCAAACGAGATTTCGGGGGTTACCCATATATCCGAGAGATGTTACCCACGAAATAAGCAAGTTTGAATTTAGGTTTATATCTCGTCACAATCTACTAAATGTGCAAAAACCTACTGGCACATCATCAGTGAGATCGTTTATCACTTTTGACTTTCCAATTTTTTAGCATGTTGTGATCGTCCACTGATGTACTATCATTTCCTCTTTTATACAACAAAACTCATTTTTCATTTTATCATGTTTTTGACTTTTTCAAATTTTCTAATGTTTTTGGATTTTCTGAAATTTTTACTCCCCCTAAAATGCAAACACATTTTAGGAAATTTGAAAACAAACTATACTATAAAGTGACAACCGATATCAAATCGCTTCAATTCGCCATCCACTTGGCATAAGCAAATAGAACTCCCCCTCACAAAAAACTATTTTCCCATTGTGATTTCAAAACACTTAAGTTTGTTTTAATCAAATGGTTTTTCCGGAAAATTAGTTTTGTTGATTTTCAAACCACTCGTAGGTTAGGGGTTCATCACATTGTTCTCCAAAATATCACTTGTAAGTATGGTCCAATCAAGTTCAACTTAATGACCTTGATTAACCATTTGAAAGTGAAAACCTCTTTCAACCACTTACAGGTTCATTCACCAACCATAACCACTTGTAAATCAAAATATAACAATTTAAATATACCACCTGTACTTTACCAACTTTACCACTTGTAAAATCAATTGCTAAGAAAGATGCCGATTCCTGCTCCACTCTTACCAACCTGGGAGCTCCGGCAAGTCAGGAATTTAAGGTGAAAATGCTGTCACCCAAGCCTGACCAGCCTTGGGTGATTTTGGCGGCAAACATCTGTCCCACCAACATTTTGATTTGTAAAAATCTTTTGCATTTTTAACCTTCCCATCAACCATCTTCCCGAAAATATGTTTGACTTTCCCATTGAAAGCCTTCTCAACATCAAATTCTCCCTTATTAGCGAAGAATTGATTTGAGATCTCTACCTTTCCCACTTTCTTCATCAAATTTTCCTTTGACAATGGAGGAAAATCTTCATCGTTCATTTCTGGAACGGAATTCACAACCATTTTATCAACCAAAGACTCCTCTGATTTTATGGAATCAGATTCATTGTCAGAATTACTATCTGTTTTAACAACCCACTTTTGTTTACTCAAATCACCTCTTCTTTTGTAAAACTGTTTTGAACTTTCTCCTTCCTCAGAAGTAGAATTTTCAAACTTTTTAACATTTTTCACAGGTTGTTCTTTCTTATCAACACAAGTCTTTTTCAGAACAAAGTTAGAAGAAACTTCCTGTTTTTGATAGTTGGTCTTGGGGCAATTCCAAGCTATATGACCAACTTCTTGGCATTTGAAACAGGTTCTTCTGTCAACTCTTTCAGTAAACCTTCTCACATTCTTCTTCACTTCAGCAAGAAACTCTTGATTCGACTGCTTCCAGAACGGTTTCTTCTGTTCATCTTCACAACTTCCACCTGCAACAAATTTTGTTTTTGATTTATAAGTTTTCTGCTTTTTATAATTTTCTGAAAAATTATAACCAAGACCCTTCTTTTTGAGATTACCATTATGGTTTGGTTTCTTTCGATAACCTGTACCATAACCGTAACCCTTTTTCTTGTTCAATCTCTGTTGAACTCTTGAAGTGTACTTTTTAGGTTTTTCTGCAAGATTTAAATCTTTTATTTCAGAAATATTAATTTCTGTTAGTTTGAAAACCTGTTTGATCATTTCCGTTTTGACACTTCTTATTGGAAATTCCTCATCAGAATATAATTTGTCTGAATCATACAAAGTATAAGCCACTTTGATTGACCCGTCATTCAAATTAGATTTTGATAACAGGAATTCTCTATTGTAAACCCTGTTAACCGGTGAACTCGGACTCTTTTCTGACGAACTCGGACTTTCAGACTCAGACTCTGGTTTTGACTCTTCATCCGTATCCAACACCTGATCGACAACTTTCTTTAATAACTCAGACTCATGATCAGTGTCAGACGCTGTGAATGTAACATCAATATTGTCTGGTAATTCATCAATGATTTCAGACTTTAACTTGATGTTGACTGCCTTTTTTAGACGCTCCTCGTTAGGATTCCTGGGAGAATAAGTTTCATGGATCGGGGGCGGACATCTGTTATACTTGACACTTGGTTTCTTACCAGTATCAATATCTTCAGTCTTTTTATCCATGAACGCTTCCAGACCTGCAACAGTAGGATAAACACGATCAATAAGATAATCACATGTAGTATAACTCAACAGTAATCGTTTAATCCTTTCACTCTCAATCTTCTCAAGTTCCAGCTCCTTCTTCAGATTAGCACAGTCTTCAATGTAATCATTGATGACACTCTGCTTTGTCATTAAAGTTGCACTCATTTTGTCATTTGCTTTTTCGATTTCTGCATTTGTCCTTTTCAGACTATCAACCGTTCTATTCAGCACATCATAAGATTCTTTCACATACTTCACATCAGACAGCAAATCTTCTTTAATCTTCTCTAATTCAGCAATCTTCTTATCTTTTTCTTCACAAACTCTACAGAATTCAGAACATTTCTCGCAAGGTTTAGTGATCTCAACCACCTTTTCAACAATCTTTTCAATTTCAACAATCTTTTCGACTTCAACAAGTTTTTCAACTAACTTTTCAACTTCAACGATCTTTTCAACTTCAACGATTTTCTCAATCTCGACAATCTTTTCAACTTCGACAAGTTTTTCAATTTCAACAATCTTTTCGACCTCAACAATCTTATCAACAACTTTTTCTACTTCAACAATTTTCTCAACTACTTTCTCAGTCACTGGTTCAACATTTGCTTCTCCAGCTTCTGTCTTTCTCTTCTCATCCACTGGCATTTTTGCTGCTTCCAGCTCTCTCCTTAATCTGGCAATCTTCTTCTGATTTAGCATTTCCATTTTATCTGCAAAGAAGAAATTAAAACTGTCAGGATCAATGCCTTTTCTAGCTCTGTTGAGATGTTCTTCTTCATCATCGGTATCAACATCGCTTCCAAGTTCTGGAAAAATTGGGATTCTTTTCTGATTAGTCTTATCTTCACCCTGAATTCTTGCAACACAAGCTGAACCAGGTATGTATTTGTCCCAACTAAATCCTTCGGCAACAAATTCATCATCTTGATGGATAAGTAAAGCTTTCTTCTTTCCATCTTCAATAGCATGAGCATGTGCAGTTTGTGGTTGTTGAGCAATCTGATGAAAAATTGATTTATGATAATAGTTGTTCTTTTCTTGATTCCCGGTTGCTTCTTTACTTTTGCACTCTCTTTTAAAGTGTCCTTTTCCTTTGCAACGGAAACATGTAACTTTCGATTTGTCAAAACCCAGTTGAGAAGTAGCCATTCCTCGAAATTCATCTCTACCAGTAATCTCTTGAAACTTTTCAGCTCTTCTCCAAGCACTTGCTAAGCACCATTTTATATCCATCAGCTCAAGTTCTTCAGCATCAATTTGGTCATAATCCTCTTTAGTAAGCATCGGATTACCAATCTTCCCACCGATCAAACTTTCGTAAGATTCTAACATAGCAACCAGTGATGCCATGTGTTGCTTGGCAACTTCCGGAGACAGATTTTGACCATTTTGAATGTTTAAGGTAACATTGCACTGAAGGTTTGTTGAGTTTTGTCGTTGAGAACTTGATGTTGTACTGTTTGGATCAAAACTTGAGAATGATGAAGAATATCCACCACTTTGAGTCACATTGCTACTCTTTGTTCCAGACGAACTGTCAGCACTGTAACCAGTTTGAATCTTTGGGCTAGGGCTGGGGGTAGCCTCAAACTTGTTCCCTCGGTAGTACAGACTGACATCTTGTTTAGCATTTGGATTTGTCATGATAGCTGTTTTCTGAATATCCAGCTCCTGCTCTTCAATCTTTTGAATGAATTGTGCCAGATTCATATTCTCAGACTTTCTTGTGTGTTTTAAAATCATCAAATAAGTTCCCCACTTTTGTTGTGGTAGTGCTTCAGCTAGTTTATCGACCCACTCATCATCATCTTTCTCAATGTTAAATCTTTTCATTTCCAAGACTAGATGACAATATCTATCAATAATATGCTTTGTAGTTTCATGATCGAAAGCTGAAAACATATCAAACGACTTCTTCAATAACGCCTTTTTTTTTTAATCATATATGCGCTTCCTTTGAATTTCTGAATCAATGCTTCCCAAATTGACTTAGCTGTATTACCATGTTGAAGCAAAACAAATATATCTTCTGTTAGTGCATTCATCTGCTGACTTCGTCTTATATCGAGTCTCGGGTTCGTTGCGGTTTTGTTCAAGCATGATGTCATGATGACATCATCAATGACATCACCTCACAAGAAGACAAAGTCATATGGCATGTTTTCGTGAAATCAGATTGTTATAATTTTATATGTGATTTCGCTCATAAGGTCAATATCTGATTTCGCTCATAAGGTCAATATCTGATTTCGCTCCTACAAGCATGTGTCTCTATGAGCGAAATCAGGATTAGTATAAATAGGATAGTTGGCATTTCATTTGTATCGATTTCCAGATTTGATACCGAGGTCGTTCGGAAGAGCTCTCGTCCGTTTCAAAGGCGGAAACAGAGAAACGGATAACAAAACAGCTTGATACACTTTAAATCTCTTTTATATTCGATTTACAATGTTTACAATCAGAGGAAAAACCGGCAGCACCTCGGTATCACTTGACTATCTTCGTTACAAATGAAATAACAACACCTCTATTTATAGTTGTGTTGATTCCGCTCCTAAACACACTAGACACACAGGAGCGAAATCACCTAATTAAGTAAGAGCGAAATCAACAAAGTTACACAAGAGCGAAATCACCAATTACAATCTGATGTGAGAATTTCTTTGTCTTTTTGTGAGGTGATGTCATTGATGATGTCATCTTGATGATGTCATCATGACATCATGCTTGAACAAAACCGCAACGAACCCGAGACTCGATATAAGACGAAGTCAGCAGATGAATGCACTAACAAAAACTATTTAATGTTTTACAATTATACCCTTTTATTCTTTTTCTTCTCAATAAAATTTTCTTCTCAAATGAACCTTCCCCTATATATATATATATGAGTCCATATATATATATTTATATAGAATTTTGCGATTTGAACGATTTTATTGGTGACCATTATTGTGTAAATCCATTAACTCTTCCGTTTATACGTAATATATCTATGATTTGCGCGTCGTAATATATATACATATACGTTCATGTAATTTAACACCGAAACATGTAAAACATTACTAACTTAACTATTTTGTCATTTTTGAAGCAAATATACATAAAACCTCTCATATATACTAAACTTCATACTCGACAAACAAGTTACACATATTTAACGCAAATTTACTATTTCTACCGCACAAAACGTACATGCATAGTATAATTTTTTTCCCATTATCGAATTAACACTTGACATATAATCACATTTACATGTTCAAATCACTTAATACATTTTATCACATAAGATTCACTCAAAGTTCACCCATACTCATGTTCATTGAAAAAATGCGTATTTTAGCGATTCGGTAACGTTTTCGGGCGTCGAAAGTCATGTATGACCAACCAAACACCAAGTAAACTTAAAATTAGTTAAAATATTAAAATTTAAACTAAAAATATCAGTTTATTTACTGATATAATTCAGTTTTATAAAAATCACTCGAAAAGCCGATTTTTGACCGTTTTAACGCATAGTTTTGCGTTAAACGTTACCGTAACCATCCCAACTCGAAACGACTTGATATTTTCACACAATACATTTAATTTACTGATTTTAATAGTGGTTTTAATCAGATTAGTGCAGTTTTTATATAAGTCACATAAATCATGCGATTTCACGTATTTTACAACTTTTTATGCACCAAGTACCACATGCAAAGTTAGTAGACATTATGACAAAGTTATATACCATTAAAAACTTCAAAATAACTTTATTTTAGTGTTTATATTCTGATAAAAATAGATTTTTACCATATCATGTTCAAATCATCTTTTTAAGTTCATATATCATCATGCATGTTTACATTTGTGCATCTAATGCACTTCTATAATTTTATCATCATCATTTATGTTCCAATCTTATTCTAGAACATATTAACATCATGTTTTTAAAATGTAACACATATCATTTTAAAACATTCTTGTATGACAACTAATACTTACTGTAATCATCTTATTTTTCAAGAAATCAAATAATCAAGAGGTCTTTCATCAAAATTTCGAAATGCAATATACACATACACAAACATCATTTTTGGCCATATATCCATACATGCACACACTCATTTTCATTTTATTCAAAACTCATTTGTTTGTTAGTTTCAAGTTTATGTTTAGATTTCAAGAATCAAGAGAAACTTCTTACTAACTTTATTATCAATATGAATCAAGAACAATGTTTAAAGAAATATTTTATACCTTCAAGTTTTCAAAGTGGGTTTTTGAGAAAAGATGGTGATATGAGGCTTATTCTTGCTTGAATCTTGCTTGAAATCACTTCCAAACCTTCTTACAAGCTTGAAATCACCTTGATTAACCCTTGAATCTTCATGTTTTGATTTTGAAAATGAAATGTTGAAGTGTTTAGGGGGGTTTCGGCCGAGATGTTTGAAGAGAGAGAGAGAGAGTGTGAAGTTTTTTTTTTTTTTTTTTTGAAATGAGTTCTTGGAATTATGAGAATGTGTGGAAGCATGGTAAAGTTTTAATCATCACTCATCATTTCCTATGGTGGACAAGTGTCCTAAATGCAAGAAACAAGGGCATTTTGGCAGCCCAAATTGCCGCCACCTATGGCCCCTCTCACTAAACATATACATACATACATACATATATTATATGCACATTGGTTCAAAAACAGGTATTTTACTGATTATCGGGTATTTTATCTAGCGTTTTAACGCGTTTTAAATTATTTTTATTGTTCTATGAAAATAATCACTTAAAATTATTACTGAAATAATTACCAGTTGTCTTGACTGGTTGCATTAACGGTATTTTGTTTAATTTGCGCAGTATCGCGCGATATGCGCTCAAACTCGAAAAAATAGAGTTTCTTAGTGTTTTAAATTATTTTTCCACACGGATAGGATTAAAATTATTATTCTAATCATAACAGACTATTTTTAGGATTTTAACACTGATCGGGTGGTCACTGACGTTCATTTCGCATTTTAAACGTTACGCGATAAGCGTTAGTTTTATCGTTGCCAACATAATTTTTATACACATCTAAATCTATCAACACATAAAATATCATATATTATCATCACATTTAGTCACAAATAGTCATTTTTACATGTCTACTACACAGATTACTAATGTCCGGTACGACCTGAGAGGCTTGGTGTCACAATAACGGCTGTCGAGGTTCTGCCCGACGTAGTCGTTGGAGTTCTGTCTCGGGGAGGGTATAACTAATGTAAATATTGGGTTATTATACTAACACGTGTGCATTGTTTAATTAATAGATTATAACCAGGAAAAGTCTAAACTAGCAATGTGAGTAATCTCCTTTTTGTATAAACTGTTTTACAAAACCTCAATGCTTTACATTTAAATTAAACAGTGATTGAGTATTTGTAATTCTACAATTATCGTCGGTATGTTGGGGTTTTGTATACAAAATTTGTTACTACACTGTGAGTAGTAACATGACCACAAGTCGGGTTGACAATACCATGGGTGGTAATTAAGGTAGAATAATAAACAAATGTAATTGCTGATTGCCCTTAATACTGTGCAAGGATAAAACCTGTCTTAATTAAATTGGGATTCACTCACCAGTATTTCCCACTGACAAAATATTTTTAAACGCGTTTCAGGTAACAAAATGTGAAAACCAAAATAGAAGCCAGCTGGAGAGCACTAAAGGCTTGGAAAAATGTGGCTATAAAAGTTACCTAATAAAGAAAGATGTTTTATTCAATAAAATAGGGTTTATCCCTATAAACATGTTTGTAATAAAAACATGGGTTTTCTCCCATTATGTTTATTAATATAAAATGTGGTGTTTTACTCTGATAAAATATTTCCTAACTACGGTCCTGATGTAGTTTCCGCTGCCAAATAATGATAAACACCGATACCACCATCTCTGAGTAGGCCGCGGCCGCCCGCCTCCCGAGGCAGGGGTTGGGGGTTGCGACAATAGCGCTATAGGATTAACGCACCACCCGTATTCTTGAGGTTATGTCATGAGCTTATTGTGTTTCATCATTGGGTTGATTAGTAGAACACATGCTGATTTTATTGTTTATCTTGTATCAATAGCTTGCTATGTGGAATTGTTTAAACTCATTTTCTTATGATACGTATGGAAACTTCTATACTCGCCTTTGCTTTTGCATTGAACGTTATTTTTAAACACGTTACAGGTTGAGGATGACGATGCTTTGAAACTGAAGTAGTGATGATGCTTAGATACACATTTAGACGTCTTAGGTCTTAATATGTTTTACCAATTTTGTACTTGTTTGTTGTATTGCTTTCTTGTATTGAAATGTTGTATTTCAAAGTTCCATGTATTATAACACTTTGTTATGAATGAAATCAATTTATTTTTAAATCTATTGTCACAATTAGCGTTATGTGTGATGAGCAATCTTTCTTCATCCCACTCCGATGATTCCGCCATTGGTTGGGGTGTGACAGATTGGTATCAGAGCCATAACTACAGGGAATTAGGAAAATTGCCATGCTTTTGACCTAGTCTATAGTTAAGCACCAAATTCGACCATACTTGATTCATATGCTAATCTCTTGAAATGCCTCTTATGTGTTAATACCTTGAAATGCTTTATGTGCTTATACTTGTTTTAATATTTCAAACATACGCCTTCCTAAGGCATTTTACTCGTTTATACTAAAACTCAAAACCACTCGTAATATATAAACGAGACGACTTCAGTAAAATAGGCGTGAAACCCATAATTTGGTGAACGACTCTCAATTCATCTATTCTTTTTAAACGAAATTCACCACCAAATTAGGAGTGAAATCCTCACCTTGATGGAGAATTTCCATTTCAAATTCTAGTGGACCCTCGTCAAAGTGTCAAAATTAAATTTTGACCTGACGAGTACCAACCACACTTAGGGTACGAAATCGTCAAGTTAGGGGTGAAACCCGCACCTTGTCGACTAGTCCTGCTCCTTGATTTTCAAAAATCCCGCCAAGTCTCAAATTTTCGATTGAGTTGGAACATGTAGTAACTAGAAGGGTGAATACCGTTAACTGAAATATCGGCGAGAGTATTCCACCTATTAGGCCAAAGCATGTTTCTTAAATTCAAAAGAATTTTCGACCACTTTGGTTTAGTCAAAGTTCCGTTTTGGAACAATCCAAGTTTTAATCTGTAACACCCCAAAAACTTATAAGTATGCATATTATATATATTGTTATTTAAAATGTGAACCTAGTTAGAATGTAACTTAGAAGAGTAACTTGAAAAGGGTAAGTTTCAGTCAATTAAAAACATATGCATATACATGAGGGACCAAAAAGGGAAATGAGGATAGTTAAACTATTAAAAATAAAAGAATAACACACACCACACACACTTCAGTGTGTGTGGGTGTCGCCTGGAACAAAGAAGCAAGAACCAAAAACCCTCAACATCATAAAGTCAGCAAATTGAAAGGGGGTCCATGGCCTAAATTACTGCATGAACACATAGAAACGTTCAACTAAGTTAGTCTATCGAATGGTAAGTCGAATTTTATGATTTGGTGATTCTTCATAAGTGGGTCTTGATTGAAACATGAAATTTCCTTGAAATTGATTATGAACATATGTTAGAATCACTATATGGAGGATAAATTATGCTTGAATTCTGATTATTTTGATGATATATAAAACACCCACTTTTAAGGTTAGAAAGATAGTAAAATATGATGATCTTGTTAATCCAAATTCATGCAATATTGATGTAAGGATTGTATGTATTAGAATATTAGTGAATGTTTAATATAAGATGTTGATTATGTGAAATTAATTGACTATAATGGTTGATGTTGAGAAATAGGAAAAGTATGCATAGAATACTTGTACAATATGCTTTGTTGATGATATGCACACCAAGTGTTTGTTAAAATGCTTGAATGAAGAGTTTTATGTGAAAAAGATAATCTCATGCGAGTAGGATGTTAGACGGCTAGAATCGAGAAATTTGTAATTGATAACTTGATTTCGTTTAAGACAAGAATGAGAAATAAAGACATGAGATTAAAATATGTTGATTATGAATTGTAGGAGTAAAAGAGGAAGACACAAGCCATTCCAGATCGCAAGCGAAACACGACAAAGGTAAGTTCACATGCTTACAAAGTATTAGTAGTATGTAATGTTATGAATGTTATTATCCTAGAGTCGAAACTTTATACGTGTGTCGAGTTAGTGTATATCGAAGTCATGCTAAGGGTATGGTTTAATGAGTAGGATGGATCATATGCCAAGTTGGGAGATTCATGTTCGGATGAAAGTTTGAAAAGTTTCCTTGTAGTTCGACTAGTAATTTTGAGCCATATGAACTTATGATTTAAATGTCTAATTGATTGGTTGTATGTAGGTAAATCATCTTGATGGATAGCTGTCACACCCCAACCGATGGCGGAATCATCGGGGCGCGGCACTAGGCGAATCAGATTGCTCAAGAGAATCCATAACAACTATATTGCGATAATATTTATTACATTCGTTATCCCATACTAACAAATAATACAATCACATAAGTTATCACAGATTTCTTGTCCTCTCGAACAATACAATTCCGACAACCTAGATTTTAGGCGAGTTTCTAGACTTCCTAGCTTGATTTGATTGTAGATAGCGATCTAACCTGCAACATACGTTAAAACAATGTCAATACCAAAGTATTGGCGAGTATACAAGTTTTGATAGAGAAGCGATAAAAGAGTAAAAAGTGTTTGCGAATTACCAAATACATAAACGGGATACCTCAACATACATGCAAAAAGACAGATACTACCAGCTAAGTCACTCGAGCTGCGATTGCGATTGCTATTCATCCTAACTAGACCCCGTCGGGTTCTATAGTACAATACTAGTTAAGGCGGGACCTCGCGAGTATAAGTCCTAACGCATATGTAACTAGCATCACGTATAAATATGCATAACAGTTATTCCCAAGTGATCAATAGTTCGATTGAATAATTCGTTTGATAAGTTCGATTTATTAGGAACGTAAGTTACACCCAAAAATGCGATTAAAATGGGTTTGAGTATACTCACAATGCGTATTTAGCGAGGACACAGCTTGATTGGTTCAGGCGAGAGCGCGTCTGAGTTAACCTAACATCGTATGGTATCGTAAGCGATGTGCGGTGTGTTAAGCGGGAAAGGTATCGTAATGACAGATGTCCGGCCGGATGGTGTCTGTCCGGTCGGATGATGTCTGTCCGGTCGGATGATGTCTGTTTGGTCAGATGACATATAACCGATCAGATGACATATTATCCGGTCGGATGACATATAATCCGGTCGGATGACATATAACCGGTCGGATGACCATATCCGGTCGGATGATACCATTCTGTCTGAGGTTACTTATCCGATCGGATGACCTTATCCGGTCGGATGATCTCATCCAGTCGGATGGTCTGTCCGGTCGGTTGACGGTAGTTTGTTCCAATCGTCCCGATCAACCGTTCTTGATGGTTTCTGAAAAGGGATACGAGTGGTTTTACCGAAGCATTGTGACATCGTGTTTAACAATCGAAATCCCATCAGTTCCGACCCGTTCTAACGGCCGGGAACCACCCCGTTCCATCAGATCCGGCCGTTCTTGACGGTTTTTCCATGTCTAACCCGTAATCACACATTACTTTGATTAGATACTTAATATTTTCAGTGTGATTGTTATAAAAACATGTGGAAATCACCCAGATCTGAGTTGTTCCTGGTGAAATGAGGTCACACTTTTGAAGTTCATATGAACTCTTTATGACATCATCTTAGAACACCTCAAATCAGTAGATTTCATGGTTAAAAGTTGAGTTTTGAAAGATAGAAAGGTGTAGAAACGAGTGATCATAGAAGTACAAGTTTTGGGTTGAGATCTTACCGGAATCGCGATAAAACGAGAGAAAAAGGGTCCAAGAGCGTGCTGGTCGAGTGGGAGCTGTCACATCACTGTTCAAGTGATATGACAGGCTATTTATAGGCAAGAGAGAAGGGTAGGAGTGATTTGGTGCGTTGGGTCGGATGGCTCATCCGTTCGGATGGCAATCCGTTCGGATAGCCCATCCGTTCGGATAGCCATTCCGGTTGGGTCTCTGGCGCGGGGAATTTCACCGTTTTGAGCGTTGCGATAGTTTTGGGTACGCGTTTCCTATATTTAGTTATCATTATTATTAGTATATTTATATATATATATATATATATATATATATATATATATAATCACAAGGGGGTCGTATTTATGTATCCATATATTTAATTATTCAAAGTGGTTATACAATAACCGGGTCTTGTTTCGAGTATGCGATTACTTGCGACGCTTCACGGACATCAAGGAGGGTAGAATGGGTCCTCTCTCAATGCCATCGTAAACGTTAGTGGGTATTTTGAGTAATGAGTTGCCCTTGGGACACATCACGGCTATCAAGGAGGGTAGAATTGGTCCTTACTCGACATCTTCGTGATTGTCAGCAAGTGCAATGTGATGTGATAGTGATAGAATATGCGATAATATGCGAAAATATTGCGATATAGCGATGTATGCGATATAGTTACATTATGATCCGAATCTCCGGTGCTAGGCGTAACGAGTATATCGAGTAGTAACACCGCACGAAAGTGCGGGTTGTTACAGTCTCCCCTGCTTTAGGAAATTTCGTCCCGAAATTAATCCACAGGAAGGGTCGCGAGAGTTGATGCGAGTGAGTAAGCGATAAAAGCGACGAGATAGCGAGCGATCGATAGGGAATTATTGCGCGAGAGCTTTGCGAAGACTAAACGAGAGCGTCGAGTTAAATCGAACCGCATGATTAAGGGTGATAGCACACACAAGACTGCGATTCCAAGGCGTTTTGAATTTTTCGAAAAGTTGATTAATTTGGAGAAACTTGTTTATGAAAATCTTCTCACAGTGCGGCGTTAACTGTAGCGATGTTCACACCAGTGCTATGAGAAGGGTTTTGTTAGGTTACTAAAAGATTTTAAAGTGTTTAAATTCGTTTTACGAAATTTTCTCGCTACACGGCGTTGACTTGAGTCGATTGTCGCGCCAGTGTCTCAAGAAAATCTCGTTTTGTACAAAGGTTTTGATTAGCTTTTAGAAGAAGGTTTTGTAAGAAAAGGTCAGTTTTTAAGATTTTTAATTATACAAAAAATTTAAATTTAAGGTCGATCCCGCATGGCACTTTCCCACGAAAGTTCTACAATATGTTTAAAACACTTATATATAGGAAGTACCAGCGGCGTATCCACCATGTTTTATTCATATGGCTTCCGTCTTGTGAGGCAGTGTCATCCGTGTCGACATGGTACAGACAGAGTTGCGATGACTTGATCCAAACGAGAAAGGGTTGGATTAAGTCTTGAAAGGGCGAACTGAGCGATGAAGTCGTTTTCGAACTCAGTTCAGCGATACAAGTGAGGTAATTAATCGATTGATATCACAACATAACATAATAAGCGAAAGCGGTGATGATAAGTAAAAAGCGATAAGCGACAAGCGGAAAGCGATGAGCGATAGCGTCAAGTGATAAAGACAACCGTCGAGTGATAAGCAACAGTCGATGCGTTGCAAGCGATGGAGACATGCGATTCGATTAAAGTTAATAATACCACAGTTTTAAACTAACACTAGCCCACCTGGCCTTTTCCATGAAAGTCTGCTGATACGGCTAAAACACCACCATGTCTTAGTCCTATTAGTTTCGTCTCGTGAAGCAAGGTCGTGAGTGCTAACATAACGCAGATAACACAGGTAACACAAATAGCGATGGCGATAAGCGATGAAAATATCGAAGCGATGAGATAGGTGCGAGAAGCGTTACGGCGCAAAGCGACGAGTGGCGTGCGATACCCGTCAAGCGATTCACGATACGCGATTCTCAGCAAGCGATACCCAGTAGTGGTAGCGATAGAGCGATACACGCGTAAATAGCTATGCATAAAAAGTGACACACACATAAGCGATTAAGCGAGAACATACTAAAAGCGATAGCGATTCATACAACAAGTGATAACCAGTGGTAGAGATTGCGAGGTACGCACAATATGCGATAGCGATTTCGAGCCACATAATAAGAAATTGAGTGAACACACAGTAAGCGTTTGAGATTGCGAAATACCCATAATAAGCGATAGCGATTGCGAGGTAGATTCTAGCGATAATGCGACTGCGAGCGTGTTGACTTACGAAAAGTCTTAGCAATTACACGCTTGTGTTGCGATTGAGATTGTTACGCCTTGCGATGCATAGTATAGTGTGTCGAAAATAACCACGATAGCATAATAGGTCTACGTTCTAACTCCACATGGCACTTTCTGCACAAAACTTTGATTAGCACAGCGAAACACCGTCATGTTTCAACCATGCGCCTCAGTTTCGTGAATAGGTGTCACACTTCGTCAGACATGGTCAAGAAGCTTATATATAGGAAGTACCAACGGCGTATCCACCACGCTTAACCATGCCCTGAACGTTAAGGCATCATTGAAACTCACTACGATCTCCGTGCACTAACCAAAATAATCTTGTGTGCACCCGTGATTAATTCGATTATTGCACGTTTATCGTACCTTATATCAAGAACGCATAATAGGGGTAAAATGCATTATATAGTACATAGTGCTAACATTTAGATTGTGTGCGAGTATAAGAGAGAAATAGAATCCACATGCGTCGGGAGATAGAATAAGTTCCACACATAAAAGAGTTTGACGGCTATAAGTCGTATTATTACAATCATCAAAAGCAAAATAACGTTGCTGCGGAGTACTTTTGTGGAGACTGTGGTTGTTGCTGAAATTCCTCAAGGCTACGTTCCCGTGCGACAGTGCTGCGTAAGGTGACCGTACCCGTGGCAATTTGCGCAGTAGCGACAGTTAGCTTCTGGCGGGTGATGATACGTACACGTGAAACACAGGGGATGAGTTCCGTTTTAGGCGCGTTTCGATTGAACTGGAGCTGCTCGGAGAGGTTCTGGCTGCGACAGCCCAGTTGTTGAGGAGTCCGGGCTCATGGTCTTTCGTTTACGGCTGGGCTGAGTTTCCTGAGATGATGCAGTGTCGTTGACGGATTCGTCTGATGATTCGCTGGAGACATCTTCGGAGATATCTTCAGAACAATCGTCGGTAGATTTGCTGGGAGAATTGTTGGAAGAGTCGATGATGATTGCTTGATGAGCTTGTTTGACAGGATTCTCGGAGAAGAATCCGTCCAAGACTCGTTTGTCGTTGATCTCTGCGGCCAAACGGTAGGTTTCTTCGATGGTAGCAGGTATTGCAGCTTCGACAAAATCACCCACACACTCAGGCAAGCCGCGAATGTACTTTGGAATGGCTTTTTCTGAAGTGTTGACTTGACTTGGGCAGATTACGCTAAGCTGTTTGAACCTTGCGGTGTAGCCGGCATTGTCACCTTTGACTTGCTTGATTTTCCAAAATTCATCTTCTAGCTTCTGGACTTCGTGAGGAGGACAATACTCTTTCTTCATGAGCTCCCTCAGCTCATCCCAAGTTAGAGCGTAAGCTGCGGAGATCCCACGTTTGTTACGTTCGGCAGTCCACCATTCGAGTGCTTCTGACTGAAATACTCCGGTTGCACAAGTAGTACGAAAACTATCGGGACACCCACTTTGACGGAGGGTAACTTCGATAGAATCGAACCACTGGAGCAGTTGGGACACACCTCCTTCACCCGTGAATTCCATCGGATCACAGGCTTTGAAGTGTTTGTAGAGAAAAGCAGATTGCGGCGCTTCCGTCTTAGAGTCTTCCGGGGCTCGAGAGTTGCTGAGAGAGTGCACTTGAGCGACAATTTGAGGAACGACCCTGGCCACGTCCTTGACCACAAGCGAGGCAATCCTCTTCTCGGTGCTTCATTTGGCTCTTCTCCTAGCTTTTTGTCTCGAGGTAGAGTTGTTGGAAGGCATCTAGACAGAGAGAGATTTGGAATGAGATTCGATCATAATGATTTTGAGTTTTGTGTTGCGATCGAGCGCGATCAAAACTTGTTGCAAGTAATATAGTAAACTTCACATAAGAGCCACATAGGAGACACGGGATTCCTAAGTTCTCACACAATGATTTGTTTGTATTTAAATATAGATAGTTGTAGTTTACACTTATACACATACATATATATCGGTGTAGGTTGCGTGAGGACGCGATGAAGAGGGAGAGAGCGAGAGCGAGAGCGTAAGCAAAAAATTAGACATTAGTTTTGTTGCGATTATTCGGTTTTCATTTTGGATTGCGATGGCTGTGCGAGTTGTGCGTTTTGTAAAACAAGGGGCGGAAATTGATAAGTCGAGAAATCGATAAGGCGTAAAGTAAACACATAAAGTGTAACTAAGTTCATTAAAGCCTAAACCGGCGAGTCGTAGGCTTACTAAAATAATCGGAGTACCTCGGGTGTTTAGGTGTCGACTACCCAAGGTAACCCAACTATACCCAACAAGTTCGTGCACGCGCGTTGACCTAGAAGGCTCATGCTTCCACTGGGATGCAGCTCATGGCATTCGTCTTCCTAGTCATCGCGTGGCTCGAGTTGTCGTTATAGTCGAGTCCTTGGTGAGAGCTTTTTGAAAACCATTTTATAGAGGGTGGAACGGTTTATTAAAATACGGGTCTCACCCGTGACTTAACAGCTTTGTTCCTAATTGTGTTTATGCTCATCGAATAAATCTGAGAGTTCCACTAGATTTCGAAATGGAGTCCTTTGTCGAGATATGGATGTCACTCCTAACTCAACGAAGGGTTCTCGTGTTAGAAAAATGCACTGAGTGAGCGATCTCATCAAGAGTTCTTGGTTTTCACACCTGGTCTCGACTGGATCACTCGGTTTCGTTATGCGATTATTTTCGAAAACGTATGCATTGTGTCTGCCTTAGGAAAGGCTAAGTTGTATTTCGGCCTTAGGAAAGGCTTCTTCGTGTGAAGCTGTAGTACGCGGTGTTCACACAAAGTTGTAGTTTTTTTTAGCAATTTCAATCGAGAGTATCAAGTAGGCCCGATACAAACCCTACTGGATTCGTACGAGTCGGCCTGTTGGTACTTAGACTATAGACTAGGTCAATTTCTAAGACGTCGACCCGGACTAGGTCGAGTCACAAAATTTTACCTAATTCCCTATAGTTATGGCTCTGATACCAATCTGTCACACCCCAACCGATGGCGGAATCATCGGGGCGCGACACTAGGCGAATCAGATTGCTCAAGAGAATCCATAACAACTATATTGCGATAATATTAATTACATTCGTTATCCCATACTAACAAATAATACAATCACGTAAGTTATCACAGATTTCTTGTCCTCTCGAACAATACAATTCCGACAACCTAGATTTTAGGCGAGTTTCTAGACTTCCTAGCTTGATTTGATTGTAGATAGCGATCTAACCTGCAACATACGTTAAAACAACGTAAATACCAAAGTATTGGCGAGTATACAAGTTTTGATAGAGAAGCGATAAAAGTGTTAAAAGTGTTTGCGAATTACCAAATACATAAACGGGATACCTCAACATACATGCAAAAAGACAGATACTACCAGCTAAGTCACTCGAGTTGCGATTGCGATTGCTATTCATCCTAACTAGACCCCGTCGGGTGCTATAGTACTATACTAGTTAAGGCGGGACCTCGCGAGTATAAGTCCTAACGCATATGTAACTAGCATCACGTATAAATATGCATAACAGTTATTCGCAAGTGATCAATAGTTCGATTGAATAATTCGTTTGATAAGTTCGATTTATTAGGAACGTATGTTACACCCAAAAATGCGATTAAAAGGGGTTCGAGTATACTCACAGTGCGTATTTAGCGAGGACACAACTTGATTGGTTCAGGCGAGAGCTCGTCTGAGTTAACCTAACATCGTATGGTATCGTAAGCGATGCACGGTGTGTTAAGCGGGAAAGGTATCGTAATGACAGATGTCCGGTCGGATGGTGTCTGTCCGGTCGGATGATGTATGTCCGGTCGGATGATGTCTGTTTGTTCGGATGACATATAACCGGTCAGATGACATATTATCCGGTCGGATGACATATTATCCGGTCAGATGACATATAATCCGGTCGGATGACATATAACCGGTCGGATGACCATATCCGGTCGGATGATACCATTCTGTCTGAGGTTACTTATCCGATCGGATGGCCTTATCCGGTCGGATGATCTCATCCGGTCGGATGGTCCGTCCGGTCGGATGGTCTGTCCGGTCGGTTGACGGTAGTTTGTTCCAATCGTCCAGATCAACCGTTCTTGATGGTTTCTGAAAAGGGATACGAGTGGTTTTACCGAAGCGTTATGATATCGTGTTTAACAATCGAAATCCCATCAGTTCTGACCCGTTCTAACGGCCAGGAACCACCCCGTTCCATCAGATCCAGCCATTCTTGATGGTTTTTCCATGTCTAACCCGGAATCACACATTACTTTGATTAGATATTTAATATTTTCGGTGTGATTGTTATAAAAACATGTGGAAATCACCCAGATCTGAGTTGTTCCTGGTGAAATGAGGTCACACTTTTGAAGTTCATATGAACTCTTGGTGACATCATCTTAGAACACCTCAAATCAGTAGATTTCACGGTTAAAAGTTGAGTTTTGAAAGATAGAAAGGTGTAGAAACGTGTGTAGATCATAGAAGTACAAGTTTTGGGTTGAGATCTTACCGGAATCGCGAGAAATCGAGAGAAAAAGGGTCCAAGAGCGTGCTGGTCGAGTGGGAGTTGTCCATCACTGTTCAAGTGATGTGACAGGCTATTTATAGGCAAGAGAGAAGGGTAGGAGTGATTTGGTGCGTTGGGTCAGATGGATCATCCGTTCGGATGGCCCATCCGTTCGGATGGCAATCCGTTCGGATGGCCTATCCGTTCGGATAGGCATTCCGGTTGGGTCTCTGGCGCGGGGAATTTCACCGTTTTGAGCGTTGCGATAGTTTTGGGTACGCGTTTCCTATATTTAGTTATCATTATTATTAGTATATATATATATATTTAATCACAAGGGGGTCGTATTTACGTATCCATATATTTAATTATTCAAAGTGGCGATACAATAACCGGGTCTTGTTTCGAGTATGCGATTGCTTGCGACGCTTCACGGTCATCAAGGAGGGTAGAATGGGTCCTCTCTCAATGCCATCGTAAACGTTAGTGGGTATTTTGAGTAATGAGTTACCCTTGCGACACATCACGGCTATCAAGGAGGGTAGAATTGGTCCTTACTCGACATCTTCGTGGTTGTCAGCAAGTGCAATGTGATGTGATAGTGATAGAATATGCGATAATATGCAAAAATATTGCGATATAGCGATGTATGCGATATAGTTACATTATGATCCGAATCTCCGGTGCTAGGCGTAACGAGTATATCGAGTAGTAACACCGCACGAAAGTGCGGGTTGTTACAATAGCGCTACTTGGAACGGACACACTCATGATGCACGCTTCCACAATGATACTAGTTATTTGGTCTAAATATTTTTTGAATGGTTTTGTTAAAATGGGTCTTTTGTAAGTAATTTAACTCGGAAGTTAATTGATGTTGAACCCTTGTAGTTTAAAGATTATGTTAGTCCTTTAAGAAACTTTTGGGTTATAAACTCTTTTGTGACTACCTCGTTTAGTTATAATGAAGTTAATGTAGAAATTTACAAGTTGATTATTCGACCCGTTTGGTATTTTTGTCAATTTAGACACTTCAGTTTTTTTAAAAAAATTTAGACCTTACATAATCAAACCTATGTTTTACTATTATCAATCTTATGCGATGCAATCTTTTCAAATTCAAATTTATTTTCATTTCCTTCACACACATCATACTAAATCTTTTCATACATCTATACTCTATTTACATGCATGATTTCAAAAACGTCACCAAATTAGATTTACATTTCTTATAACCATAAAATGGAGACATATCATCGAGATAGGAGTGATTTCCTTACCTTGACCATTAACTCCACTCCTTCTTTTCTTAAAACAACCTCACCAACAACTTAGGGGTGATTCCCTTACCTTGGTGATCGATATAAAAATCCTCCTTCAAAATACTTTATTATGCAAACAAGAACATGTTTTTTACACCTAAATCGTTTGTCAATTCGTCAAAATCCCTATTTATATCCATTTCAAAATGCATTGTTTTATCAAACGTAGTTCTTACCCTACAATCTATTTTCACATAACTTGCATACATGAAATTCTTAATCATACCTTAAAACGTTTTATTACCCGAATTTCGAAACCTTCCAAAATGCTACCTATCAACTTAATCGGTCCAATGAATCTCTTGCCCATGAACTTCATACTCGATCTAATCACTAAGACACGCTCACATTTTATCATCATACCAAAGACCTTGTTCACAATTGAAAATCAAACTAGCTATCTCACTTGCCTATAAGATCTTATAGTTATTATAAGATCATTTTACTAAAGCTCTTTTCAAAATCAATAAAGCATTTTATTAAAAACACTTTACAACTATCACTAAGTTTATTATGCTAAAATTCATTTTAAGAATCAACGTTTTCATGAGAACCTCCAAATTTTAAATTTCTTATTTTAATGCAAGACCCTTTAAAATGATGCAAACTTACTATTTTCAAGACCTTTTTCATACACCGCTCAATATGTCATTTAAATTCTAAGCACGTGGGCAAGAAAACTTCATAGGAACCAATAATTTTCAACTTACGTAAATTCTTCTAAACCAAGAGTAGCATTTCCGATCATTACAAAATACGTCGCGTATAACCAATAAGTACTTTGCATTCTTTCACATTCACAAACTAGATTTTACATTCCAAATCAAGCTCGATCTATTTTGATTCGATAAACTCAACGTTTTGCTAAAACAACTATACATACATATCATCACACATGTTCTATTCAACATCCCGCAACAATTTCTTATATCATTCGTTTTACATACTCAAATTTCTCAATCATTTTATATGCTTAAGTTCATCGTATTCAATACATGTCACACACGAAATCATCATCATTTATACCTACTTATATTCATAGTTATACTCATACGTTTTATTTTCACACTTATACTCATATGCATACTCACACTTGTGTTCATACTTATACTTATACACATACTCGTATTCATAACTTGTATTCATACATTCGTACTATACATGAGCGTAACCTGAGGGATTCACTTACGTGGGTCACATACATACTTATACTTGGGACATGCTTATATACTACATTCTTATTCGTACTCATTCTTATTTTTCAAATTTATGTATACCCTGATTCATGCACAACTAGTACGAGCTATACAGATCATGCGACGATCAAAATAATAGCAGGTACACACGGGATTATAGTGATAGGTGCATGAGAATCATAGAGTGTACTATTGTGTATGGTAAGACACGGAACATAACATGACACTGAATACGAAACAGACATAGCATGGTTAAAACATGGTGGATACGTCGCTGGTACTTCCTATATATAAGTGTTTTCACCATGTTACCAAATTTTCGTAAGACGTGCCATGAGAAATTCGGTGTTTTACAGACCATGTTTAGACCTAATACGCAAACTTTAACAACTCACAAACGCATTGCTAAACGCGCGATATCCGATTATCCACGACGATACCTCATTCTTAACACGACGCTTTTGTTTATCCAATACTTATACCATTCTTATACTCGTATTCAAGATCGATCATTCACCCTCGTACCTCCGTTATTCTTTGTCTTATATACAAACCTCGTTTACTATCAAGTTTGTTTACACGTTCGAATCCTAAAATACTTTCTTGGTTAGAACTATCTTTCCATCCTTTACTTATGAGCACCCATACTTAGTTGGTCGTTACCTCCCAAAAATATTGTTTTACTTAAAATACCTAACGTTCTCATTCCTCATCAATGAATAATTTCCCTACAAACATGTGGTTTATGATTCCTCTTTGAAACCAATGAAACTTTTTACAAATACAGTGCAGCCACACTCTTCATCGAAATGCTTACCATTTTATACGAAATTTTTACTTCTTAGGTACCATGTTTTAAAGATACCTCTCCAGTCCGATTAATCAAACTTGTTTAAACTCACTTTGCCTATACACACACATGCACATTTTACTCATGTTTAATGTCTCAAATCATTTTAATTAAACGAACTCTTTTTACAAAACCTATTCTTCCGTCCTTCAAAATTTCGTACTTTTCAAAACATTGAAGTCTCGATTTTAGACAATCATTCTTTTAGCCAAAATTCTTTTTCTCCAAGATCTTCCTCTTGAACAAATTTCGAGACGAAATTTCCTAAAGGAGGGGAGACTGTAATGCTCCGCTTTTTTCGTAACTTTCCTTAATTAGAAAGTTGTGTTGTAATTCTATTTCTGGAAACTTGTATTCCTTGTAATCGTATTTCGTTTTGAAACCTTGTAATACGAGACACCGATCATAATGAAAGTCATATTTATATCAATTATGTTCCATTTATACTTGTTATGTTCAATTTATACTTGTAATCGCATGCAACGAACCCTAATTCGAAACTATGTGCCGATACGTGCAAATAGCCGACTTTCAACGCGTTTACGTGCAATACTTGTGATTAACCAACAATTAATGATTCCAATACTTATTATACATCATAATACATCATATTATACTTGTAACCACCTTCGACATATTCATTATACTTTCAATTATGTGTTATAGATCGTAAATCGCCTATACTTGCATTTTGTGCGATAACCGACAACTATGTGTTACAACCGGCATTACCGATACTTGTTTTACATAATTTCACATACATGGACATACTTGAAATCACTATTAAGTTTACGATACTTGTATGCTTGTTACACGCTTGAAACTACACGAAAAGCACTCGAAAACACCCTAAAACCTAACTTTGGGGCCTTAATTGCATACTTATCAAACTTGAGGGACCATTTGTGATAAAAAGCCAAACCTCCCCTAAGACCCACATTTTGAACCTGCATTTTTGGCTCCAACCTCCATCCTAAAATATAAATTTTGAATCTTGTATTTATGGCTCCAACCTCCACCTCCAATCTCCACCAATGGGCTTTTAAACCTCATTAAACACTCACCTAACCTCACTCAGCTATAAAAGCAAGCCTCCCAACACTCATTTTCATTTTTCCAACTCATTTACACTCTCAAAACACTCTAATCTCAGCTGAAAATGCAAGTTTTCGACACATTATTCTAAGTGCTAAATGAGCACTTTTCTTCACCTTTCTTCCATCTTTTTCACTTCTTCTTCCTCTACAAAGTGTGGAACACCTCTAGAATTGTTCTTACAAGGTTTTCCATGGAAAACCAAGGTGAAATATGACCAAAATAAGGTACAACTTTCTGTTTTAGAATGAAAATCTATTAAACATACATGAACTTATATTCTTTATACATTCCTATGCCCTTATGCCACTAATCAAGACTATGATTATGTGTGCTTAAAAACAAGGTTGTAACATAAAAATCCAGAGGTTTTAAGCCTCAAAACTTTATGTTTTAAAAGGGTTTTAACCCACAAGTGATGAACAAGTCTTGAACTTGAATATGTGTGTTTATTTGGATAGCTTGGGCTATCATACTTACAAATCCACACATCACTTGATGTTTTCTTCTTAGTTAATTAGTTAGTTTATTTCAATTCTTTAATGTATGTTCATGACCATCCTTGTTGTCTTATGTAACAACTCTCGTCAAAATTATTATTTCTTAATTTATTATGTCCAATAGGAAACCCTAATTGAGACCCCCAAATAATATTGCATGACCCCTAAAATTTTCAGAACAGTTGGAACTAGGATCAGGGCCCCTAAAACTCGGGGGGGGGGGGGGTATTCCCTAATTGGTATTATCTACACAGTTTGTTGTAGAATTCGAATTTCGTCGAACCGCTGACTCACCCAGGCTATAAATACACGAGGCTACCCTACCCTAAAAGTGTCCCCGTCGCGCCACGCGACAGCCTGTAGTGACACACGACAGGGACGATTTTTCAGTATAAGTATCAGGGGTTTGGCACTTGAATGGCACAGTTGGTTCGACGTTCAAATTCGTTTTGTACACTGAGTTATTCACTTTTTCGTTCAAAAACACACACTAGCACGAAGCTCTGCTGCGACAACAGGGTAATAACTCGATCACTGCTACGATATAATGTCTGATCGATCGAAACCGATCCGATGGATGTTTAAGTGCTGCCCGAACTCGGCCTATACTTTGTCATTCGTTGTGAGGGTTTTGATATCGTGAGCTTATCGTAAATGTTGTATTAAGTTACTAACCTAGTTTCGTATGCATTGCTGTTTTAACTAGGTTACACGGCTAAATCAGTAGGCTAAATTCTGCCCGTCTAAACTTGCAATGTGAGTCATTCTCTTTTTATCAACAATGTTTTACAATACTCCATTTATTTTCAAAAGTTATAATTACAGGGATTAAGTCTTGGTTATCTTGAATCACTGGCAAGTGGGGTATTGTGCACATTACTAATTTCTCACGGTTAGGTTCATCAACCTAACAGTGATAATCATCACTACTTGGGTGAAAGGACCCAATAGTGGTATGACCATCGTCACCAGGGTGTGACACGGCGCCAGATAAAAATAAGATAGTAGCCATTGTAATCGCTCTTATGCTGTAATTTATAACTATGTGTCATTTTATGTAAACTTGAGTGACTCGCCAGTATTTCCCCGCTGATAAAATATTTTTAAACATGTTTCAGGCAACCTACTGTGAATCAAGGAAAAGTGCTACGGAGCACTAATAAAGCTTGAAGTGGTGGCTCAGTTAAATAAATATACATGTTATGTAAAACAAGGAATTTCCTCGTGAAATTCCTCTATTATAAATTACGGGGTTTATCCCAATTTATGAAATAAAATAATTGGGCAGTTTCAAGTTTTAAACGATCCTGTTAAACTTCCGCTGTCAACTCAATTAATAAATACCACGGGTTTTCTGTCCCGCGGCTCCTGGACCGGGTCACACCGGGACGGGGGCCGTGACATCTTATGACAACTTGTGTATTGGTGACAACTAAAGAGGTTCCTAAATGAAAGATTCATCTTCCTACCTCATGCATGACTTGTATGAAACACAAAGAAGTTCCTAAATGAAAGATTTATCTTCCTACCTCATGCTTGACTTATATGACATTCTTGTAGACTAGAACCTATAAATATATACTACGAAGATATATAATATTTATAATAACTAAACTTTTGATGATAACCTAATGGTTATTTGTCAAAATAGTATGCTACACCACCTAAGAACATAATACTCGTCACGATTCTAATGGGTACTTTAACCCATGAAAACATTCAAACCCTATGGGTTGCATAGTGTCAAGAATGAGTATTATGAGCTAGATGGTTATTTTCTCATATATTTATTTTCCATGTACTTTTAAATTCCGAATTCCGACCTTAAGCATACCTTGAACTCCAATCCGTATACATTCAATCCCCTAATTCCATTACTCGTCAACACTTGGATAATCGGAAAGCATATGCAATATTTGTGAGTATACTTGAACCCCTTTTTATTTACCACCTTTTGGGGTGTAACATGTTTATCTATGAAACTTACACTTAAACTTTATTCGTAAACGCACAAACATTCCTTATACATGCTTGCATACTTGATTACTTGATACATTAAACTTGGGGTTATACGTTTTGTGTTAGACTTATCATTAACTTCATACGAGCCTATCCTTGACATATATAGCGCTATAGGATTAAGGCACCACCCGTATTCTTGAGGTTATGTCATGAGCTTATTGCGTTTCATCATTGGGTTGATTAGTAGAACACATGGCGATTTTATTGTTTATCTTGTATCAATAGCTTGCCATGTGGAATTGTTTAAACTCATTTTCTTATGATACGTATGAAAACTTGTATACTCGCCTTTGTTTTTGCATTGAACGTTATTTTTAAACATGTTACAGGTTGAGGATGACGATGCTTTGAAACTGAAGTAGTGATGATGCTTAGATATACATTTAGACGTCTTAGGTCTTAATATGTTGTACCAATTTCGTACTTGTTTGTTGTATCGCTTTCTTGTATTGAACATGTTGTATTTCAAAGTTCCATGTATTGTAACACTTTGTTATGAATGAAATTAATTTATTTTTAAATCTAATGTCACAATTAGCGTTATGTATGATGAGCAATCTTTCTTCGTCCCACTCCAATGATTCTGCCATTGGTTGGGGTGTGACACTGTCATTTAGGGGTAGAGGACTACAACAGATGGTGTTGTTTAGGTGATATGATTAGGGGGGGGGGGGGGGGGGGGGGGGGGGGGAGGTATCGTTTGAAACTTGCTATTGTTTGGGGTGTTGTCGTTTGAGCATAGGATCTCGTTTGGATGGTATCACTTGGGTAGTGGGGTGATATCTTTTGTAAGTCCAATGTCGTTTGGAGATCCAATATCATTTGGAGTGTAACAATATATATGTAACTTGGTTAATTGTTTTCCTTTAATATTTTATTAGGACCTATTGAATCCAAATTATTTTTATTTGTAAAAATAAACTTTTTAACCCAAAGTACTTATATTAACTAACCATTACGTGACATTATTATAAAAAAAATATAATAAAGATAATAAATATTTCGCTTTTCTATCTATTGCAAATTCCGATCCAGTTCACAAACGAGTCGGTTTTTCTACTATCCGTTTTTTTTTCGGATGTTACAAGGTTTGAGCATATCGATTTGCCGAAAATCTGGCCGGGGAGTGAAGTTTTGTAGTGGGATTAAGTTCATTTAACTGGAACTCTTCACAGGTGTGTAATGTGCATTCTTGGAGTTTTAAGATTCTGGGGGTAATTCTCGGGGTTTTGAGTAGCATATAAAGGATGAAGGAGTTTTTATTTAGTAATAAAATATTTAGAAGCGAAAAAACATAAATCCTCACTTAAGAATGTGAAATTTCAAAACCCCCCTCATTAAACGGAACTTTCTAACCCAGTTAGACGTTTGGATGAAAATGACAAAAAGTGTCAAAAGTGAAGGGTAATATGACACAAAAAAAAAATCGTTTTGAATGAAACTGACAAATAGGTCCAAACCTCATGGACAATTTTGGCAATTTACTCACAAAATTATTATCACACGACTACAAAAGAAAAATGCACATAACCGGTACATCTGATTTCAAAACTTGTTTTAACATATGTAACATTCTTTAGACCATTCAAAGTTTTACACAAATATGATGTAAATGAATGAATACATAGTTGTGTTTCAACTTTTAGTACAAACAACTGAACAAATTAAACATAAACATAAAAAAATGTGGGCTTCATACAAACCTGGAAATATCATCAAGATTTGAATTCTCACAAATAGCACTTATCTAGACATTTCATTTCATTGCATTGAATGTGACATTGATATGAATTGGGAATAAGAAACATTTGCCAACGACGACGAAGACGTTGTTTGCTTTGATGATTCAGTGCTAGGAGGTTCTAGACTTCTACTTAAGGATTGGTATTGGCTAGTGGAAGAGAAATCGGAAAGTGAGGACGCTAGAGGTGGCAAAAAATAAGCTATTGGCATCTTTGAGGGTAGTAATGGCATGGAAGCTTCGGAGTTTAGTACCTTAATGGCTTGTCTCATCGAAGGGCGGAATTCTGAGTCGGGGTGCACACACCATAAACCAATGCTCATTAAACGCCTGACTTGTTCTTCATCAAACTCTGACCCTAAACTCGGATCGACTGCTTCTAAAGAACTGTCATTCCCATAAAGCTCCCAAACCCATTCTACTAACCGTATTTGTTTTTCTAGAGATATATAGTCGGTGGCTTTTCGCCCACAAGCTATTTCCAATGCAACAACTCCGAAACTAAAAACATCTGTTTCCTTGGTTGATCTGCCAGTGAATAGATATTCAGGAGCCATATAACCGAAGGTTCCTGCCAACATAGTTGTTTGCATGCTTTTCTCGTGGTCAACCAACTTAGCTAGCCCGAAATCACCAAGCTTCACATTGAAATTTGAGTCCAACATCACATTACTTGATTTGATATCTCTGTGCAAGACACATTGCTCCCATTCTTCATGTAAATATAACAAAGCAGAAGCCAAACCATGGGCAATTTTGTACCTTGAGTTCCATGTCAACATGCTCTTTCCTTTGAAAAGATGTAAATCCAAGCTTCCGTTTTCCATAAATTCATAAGCAAGCAGGAGTTCTCCTTTCTCATGGCACCAACCGATGAGTTGCACCAAGTTTCTATGCCTCAATCGGCTAATGATCCTTACTTCTGACGCATACTCTTTGATGCCTTGTTTGGAAGTCTTCGACACCCTTTTGACAGCGACCCACATGCGTAAATCTTTTAGAAAACCTTTGTAAACTCCTCCAAAACCTCCCTCTCCAAGCTTCTCTGTCTCAGCAAAGTCCGCAGTGGAGCGAGCTAATTCATGGTAAGAAAATCTTCTTGGCATGGAGGCCCCCATTTCAATCTCATTGTTAATCTCCAACAGTGCAATTTCCTCCGCTTCATCGTCATGGTTTTTCTTCCTTATCCATAAAAAGTATGCAAGTATTGCCAACCCAGTAAATAGAAGCCATGCTCCAGCTATTAATCTCATCTTACTCAACATATGGTCTTTCCTATTTTTTTCATCAACCTTAAACTCAGTACTATTAAACTTCCAAGATATTACATTGTTTTTCTCGAATCGATTTCCAGTGGAAGCCGAAAACCCAAAAATTACCCATTCCGGCAAGACATGCCTTAGATCAATGGTGTAATTAAGCCCAGTTTCCCATACAGGTAAATGATCTTTAAAACTAATGAAGGAAACACTAAGAGTTTTGAAATCAGCATTATAATTAATCAAAGCTCTACACTCTTTCCCATATGTTATATTGCTAAACCACTTTCGAGACACAACAGAAGTAATAGAGCCAATATCAATGCCCACATGGTCGTTTATCGACATATTATTAGTATCCGGATCTTTTGGATCCCAATCGTTTCCACCAAAAGCATCAAACTCCACAGCAACAAATCGATATCTAGTGGTGTTGGTTGTAGAATCGTAAGGAAGCCCCAAGTATCCTCCTGCATTTATCACAAAATTTTTCTCAGCAAGGAAGAATGTGAGACCATCACCGTGCTTCTCGTTTAGGTATGAATCCATCACAAATGTGAAGCTTGTAGAGAAGCTGGCCAGATCAGTAGAGTTGCTGTCCCAAAGATGAAGAAGTTTGGTGTACGTTGCTCGACCGGCTAACCAGACTGAACCATATCGATCATTATAACTTCCACCGGTCAACTGGATTCCATCATCAGTGGTATAAGCTGCATCACCTGATAATATTATTTCATGGGAATTTTTTGAAGTAATATTTATGAAATTGAAAGTAATTGAAGTTGAATAAGGGATTAAAGCAAGAAAGAAGCACGCCAAGATGGACATTGAAGTTGGGAGTTTCTTGGAAAATCTATCCCTATGAGGACAACATTCATCTTGGAAAATCTGGTTATGAGGACAACATTCATTGTAAGTAGACTTTTTTGCCCCTTTGAATTAACTACCATATAATTAAGTCAACTTGTTTGAAAAATGAACAGCACTTCATAACAAAACTCGACCCATTTCATGCTGATGTGAGCTTTCTTTTTTTTTCTCTCTCTCTCTTTCTTTTTTTTTTTTTTTTAATTTTCTATCTCTTTTTATAATATTTGTATACAAAATTCGAGTAAAATTATTTTACAAAGGCTCCTAAAAGTAAGAATTGTACAAAGATACAATGGATCACAAAATATAATACAATTTTCTAGCAAAATATAACACAATGCCGAAAAATATAAATACAATGTCTAAGAAAAAAGACACGAGTCACAAAAAAAAAAAAAAAAAAAAAACACCAAATGAGGTAAATATAGAAAAAACACAATGATAAATAAAAAGAAATAATGATGTAAACAATAAATTTTAAATCTACAAGCTAAACATCTAAAAACAAAAACCTAAAATCTCACATGGTAGAGTTTAATCGGAGTCCGTTTGATACCCTTCTTACGACTTCTTATTTTTATGAGACTTTGTATTTGATCCTAACCCTACAAAATTTATTCGTTTATTCTCTTTTAGATAAAACAACTATGTTTTATTTATAAAGCCAATAGTTTTATAAAATCCATTTGACGTAAAAGAGTTATAATTTTATTTATAGGATATTTATAAATTGAAATTATTTCAATTTTTTTTTATCAAATTGATGTATGAATATCAAATAAGTTTTTTTTAACAAATTAACTAGGGCTATTAAATCCGTGCATTGCGCGGTGAGTGGGTATCAGTTCATTTAACTACGGTACCGACACTTGTTATATAAACCAATAGAGAAAAAAAATTAAAAAATCATGATATGGCCAAAAATATACCAACACGGCGGAAATTTGGTCGGTATCGGTTTATTTCGTTACGCCACCGGCACACGTTGTGGAGAGTGGATGTAGATCAAGCTTGATCGAACCACTATAAATCTCGTGTTCTTGTTCTTGTGATTTAGAGTGTGTGAGCTTGCTGCGTTTGTTCTAGTGTTCGTGTGACTCGTGTTCTGACCTAACATTCCAACACAATGACTCGCCTCTTTTAATGCTTTAAACAACTCAACTACATTCATTTTGATCATAAATCGGGTTTCTTTGCAACAATCATATACAAAAATAGTCCAATCTATGGACTCCTTTTGTGCAAGTGTTGACCAAGGTCAAACACTTTCATCTTCTATGAATCTATTTCCACATTTTTTAGTTCTTAATTCCAAACTGCTGTTCAATTTAAAATTCGCTAATGTAACATAGCTGTAGTTTGAAGTTTCAAGTAGGTAATCTATCGATAGCTGCCCTCCAAGCGAAAAAAAATAATTTTCAAAGGTATCCAGCTTACCTAGTTATGAACATACCTCTCCTTTTAGAAACCGTTGCTTTCAATTTCCAGGCGCATCGTCTTCACCTTGAACTCACCCGAAGTATCACCCATCCACAACCATGAATCCTTTGTTTCTGAATCCAAGTTAAGTTTCAATTTATATATTATGATAATAAAACAAATACAATTTGGTTGTGGAAAGCCTTTTGTTCTAACAAATGCAACGAAAGATAGCAAAATCTTGATGAAATTTAAGAAATAAATAGTTCATATCATTAGAACCTTAGTACACTGTCTTGAAAGACAAAATTAGTTGTAGCATAGAAAATTGGAAACCATGAAAAAAATACTTAAAAGAGACATAACCAACTCAAAGTTGATTGTAGATTAGTTTGAGAGGCTAAATTCTTCATTTACATACTAGTAACGAGATAACGATAACAAAAATACCAAAAAAATCATGTAGCAAATGGCAGTTTTATAGTGGACCTCAAAAAATATTTAGAAGTGGTAATATTAGTATATAAACTACCAAGAGAAAAGCGTTATGGAAGCAGCATCAATTTGCCAAATAATGCAAATATATCAAGTTGAATTTGTACAACATAGAGGTACTGAGGTAGCGATTTGAACCCGTTCACATAAAACAGGGTCGATTTGGGTTATGTTTCAACTCCAGCGGGTCAAACTAGAATACTCAGTTCCAAAAGAAACGGATCAAGTGGATTGAAAGACGCCAATAGTGTTATTCGGATGTTTTCAACCTCCTAAATCAATTTTATCAGGATAATTATACTATTTAAATGGTACAGTTTTTTAAATTATACTTAGAACATTAATGATTTGTAAAATAAAAAATAACTAGACATTTAAGCCTTAAGAAGTCAACGCAGCCAAAGCCATTTTGACCAATATAACAAGTGACCCCTTTTGATCCGAACTCCTTTTGACCCGGTACTCAACCTGCTCGGCCCACCCATATATAATTCTTGCACTCTGGTGATATTTTCAAGACTATAGTAAAGAAGATAAACTTACAGCTCGGTTCTTCAACTCCAATATATATAGGATCACCATCATTCAATGGCCTATGCCTCCATAAGTTCATCTTTATCAAAAGACATGACGTAACCAGCTTCTTTCAGTTGTTCACTCATTCCATCCAACAAATTATACATCTCAACTGCCTTAATGTTCCTAGTATCCGCCGCCAAAAACTCGGTAAATCCAGACCCTACATCTAACCAAGCACAACCAGGAACCTTATTCACACCCAATTCCCTCATCAAAACCCTAACTTCTGCTAGTTTTTCCCAACATCCATAATCCGCGTACAAATTCGCCATCAATACATAATATCCCGAATTTCGAGGTCTCATTTCCAACAGTTTTTCACCTGCAAATTCCCCTAACTCTCTGTTTCCGTGAATTCTACATGCTCCGATAATGGTGGCCCACATGGCAGGTGTCGGGTCATAAGGCATTGTACTTATTATTTCTTCAGCTTTACGCAATAATCCAGCTCGCCCGTAAAGATCAACCATACAAGAAAAATGCTCCAAACGAGGTTTTATGTTATATACAGAGTACATCTTTTTGAATAAAGTTTGACCTTGGTTGACTAGAGCCGAATGACTACAAGCTGACAGAACCGCCACCATGGTCACATGGTCCGGTTTTATGTTTGACCGAATCATCTCTTCGAATAAGTCAACAGCCGTTTGACCCTCGCCTTGAACTCCGTAACCAGCTATGAGTGAAGTGTAGGTCACTTCATCTCTTTTGGTTAAAGAATCAAACAGTCTTTTAGCCAGCAAGATTTTACCGGATCTTGCATACATGTCGATAAGTGAATTAAACAGTAATAAATAATCTTTTAACTCGTCATGTTTTGTAATGTAACAATGGAATTCTTTACCGTGTTGTAGATTTGCCACTCGAGCGCATACAGGAAGTATGCTTGCTATCGTCACATAATTGGGTTCGGTTTTAGAATTTAACATTTCCCGAAACAGAAAGGTGGCTTCCTCTGCATTGTCGCAGTGTGCAAAACCAGATATTATAGAGTTCCAAGTAATCACACTCTTATTTTCAACCAAATTGAAGACAATATACGCACGTTTAAGATCCTTACACCTTGCGTACATTGTTATCAATGCGTTTCTAACATTATCATATCCATGACAACAAGTTCGAATAGCCTGACCATGAACTTCTTTACCTATTTTCAACACACCGATATGCGAACACGCACCTAACCCATTAATCACAGCCACCGGATCCCATTCAGCACCAGACGCCCTCAATTCAGAAATCAACTTCAGCACCCGTACGTAGTTACGGGTCTTCAAGTACCCTCCAGCAACAGTATTCCAAATTATCATATTCACTTCCACGTTCTCATCCCGCATAAGATCAAAAAGCTCAAACGCTTCCCTCCACATGCCCTTACACGCATACCCCGATATTATAGAATTCCAAGACACACAATCTCTCACAGGCATTTCATCGAACAACTGGCGTGCAACATTCAAGTCCCCACATTTCCCATACATAAACACCAAGGCGTTACGCACAAACAAATTCCACTCCAAACCCGCCTTCACAATAGATTCATGAACCTCTCTCCCAAACCCCAAATCAAAATCTTCACCACAAGCCTTTAACACAGACGGATAAGTGAATTTATCAGGTATAACCCCTTTACCCACCATTTTCCTATACACAAACAACCCATCTTTCAAACACCCAGCTCTAACATACCCAGAAATAACAACATTCCAAGGTAAAGGGTGCATAATATTTGAAGTTTCAGTGACAATGTATGCATCGTTTAAAAGATTGGAAACAGAGTAAAATGTGGCTAATTTTGGGAGCAAAACAGGGGATGTTGAGAGGCCGGAAGAGATTGCGAATGCGTGAAGTTGTTTACCTTGTGAGATAGCGTTGATCTGTGAGCAACATGCAAAGAGAGAAGCCAGTGATTGTAGCAATGTATCGGTTTTGTGATTGTGGGTGTGTTGTAGGATAAGAGAGAAAGTGTTGAATGCTTTTGATAAGTTGTGTTGAGTTGATGATTGTTTGAGGGAGGTTAGTAACATGGCATTCTTGAACGAATCTCACTTCTAGGGAAGAAAAGAAAGACTACGTGATTGTTTACAATGATATGAAGCCCGTGAGTAAAATTTTTAGTTTGAATATGTAGTTAGGCTAAGAACATGGGTATAGTCGGGCGGGCTGGGGTTTGGGGCATGGGTTGACACGTGGAGTTCGAGCCCCCTAGCTGGTGAGTGACGTGTCCGTGAGGTATGGCGGGACGTGGCTAGCCCGGCGTGGCTTGGCCAGGTGTATTAAAATAAAAAAAATCTAAAATTAAAAAATACACACAACATTTAAAAAAAGCCTAAAATTTTATTAAAATTTCCCAAACATTACAAAATTCTACAAAAAAAAAAAAAAAAACTAAAGCGTTAGGTAGATTTCGAAAAGGGCGAGCTTGTCAAACGGCTTCCGCTCCTTGCCCCGGAACTCGATGTTGGCCACCGCCACCCGGTCTTCGTGACTTATCTCACCGCCCGGGACGCTGTTGTAGTAGGCTTTAAAACGATCGAGTTTCGGTCGTAGCTCGCGCCACTTGTGTTGGCACGCGTTTAAATTGTGTCGGTCGTTTACCACGTTGTGCCGGTAGCTTGCGAAAGCTTCCGGCCAGTAACGGGTCTCACCCGGTTGGCGGCCCTTCATCGCGTCCACGACGCTCGTGACAAGGGCTAGCTCTTCCTCGTGCGTCCAAGTGGCCATCGATCAAGTGTTTGTGGGTAGCGGTTCGGGTAGGTGACTTGGGTTGGGGTAGCGATGGAGACAACCGGTGGGGTTGGGGATTATATAGCGATGTGGACAGTTGGGGTGGGTGAACCGTTTGACTTGCCAACGGTTATATTTTAAAATTTAAACATGGCCCACTATGCCCTAGCCAACAAGCCAATAAGAGCCAGCCACATAGGATCGCTAGCATGCCCCACGCCCGGCCTTAAACTCCCGCCCAAAGGGCCACGCCCAAACCCAAGCCCACCCGGGGTGGTGAATTGGGCGTTTCTCTCCAACCCACGCCCCAACCCCGCCCCATACCCCATAGTGTAAGTTAATTATTGAGTTAACTGTCATTTTCGTCCCTGTGGTTTGGTCACTTTGGCCATTTCAGTCCATTTTTCAAAAATGCGCCATTTTCCTCCCCGACGTTCTGGAAATGTGCCATTTCAGTCCAAAAATCATAACCCAGTCAAGTCAGTTAGTAAACAAGGACTAATTGTGTAAATTTGTAACATAAAGGACTGATTGTGTAAATTTGTAACACCACCACCACTCCGCTGCCACCACCACCACCACCGCCACCACCGCCACCACCGCCACCACCGCCACCACAGCCACCACCGCCACCACAGCCACACCGCCACCAGTTAAGCAACGGCGTTGGATTCCTCTAATCCTCCGATGTATACCGAGACGACGTTTGACGTGGTTCCCGTCGTGAACCTCCGACGACCTCCGTTTAACCGGCGAAAGCTTGAACTCCGACGAACTCCGATCGTTTTCTCCAACGGCGTTGGATTCCTCCAATCCTCCGGTGTTTAAAATCAAAGTTAGATACTCTAACAGTGGCTAAATCGAGGGAACAAGAAAATAAAGAAAGTATACCGAACAAAAGGATAACGTGAGTTCCGACGTGACGACTTCGACGAGAATTCGAGTTCCGGCGACGTCTCTAATGTTGCGAGCTTCCTCTCCGGTTGTCTCCGGCGAATTGTTATCGAAACAGGGAGATGAGAGAGATAGGATGGTGTCGAGAGTGGCTTGTGAGGATGTCGTATATATAGCATGTTTCGGACTCGAAATTTATGGCAATACGTTATGAGGGTGTAATAATAATCACCGAAAAATCAGCAAGAAAAATGGAACTTGGCAAAGCTCTTTGCTGTCAACAGTTGCGCAGCAATTGAATAAAAAAAACGGAATTATTGCTAATTTAAATTCTAGAAGGTGAATGTTTGATTGATAGGAATCAAGTGGTGGAGTGGTTGTTGGTGTTTAAGTCCAATTTATTTTGTTTAACCGATTTAATAGTTTTAGAATTTGCATAATCAGTCCCTGTGGTGTTTAAGTCCAATTTATTTTGTTTAACCTATCAACTTCTGTTCGAAACATAACTTCCCGAAACAAGATCATCATCACCGTTCATCATCGCTCAAACCTGCAACATCACCATCTTCTCCGGTCATCACTCCGAACATCATTGTTTTTCACCCCTCACTCCGGCGACCATCATCGTTCCGCATAACCCGACAACCTTTATATCTCCATCGCACACCTCGCCGTAGATCACTTTCACCACCGTAGCACCATTGTTGTCATCATCGGACATCATTCCCGTCATTCATCATAATTACCATCATACCATCATCGGTCACCATTGTTGTCATCATCGGACACCATTGTTGTCATCATCGGACATCATTCCCGGCTGTGGTGGCGGTGTGGCTGTGGTGGCGGTGGTGGCTGTGGTGGCGGTGGTGGTGGTGGTGGCAGCGGAGTGGTGGTGGTGGCAGGGCTAGTGGTGGTGGTGTTACAAATTTACACAATCAGTCCTTTATGTTACAAATTTACACAATTAGTCCTTGTTTACTAACTGACTTAACTGGGTTATGATTTTTGGACTGAAATGGCACCTTTCCAGAACGTCGGGGAGGAAAATGGCGCATTTTTGAAAAATGGACTGAAATGGCCAAAGTGACCAAACCACAGGGACGAAAATGGCAGTTAACTCTTAATTATTTTTAGTTGTTAAGAAAAAGTAATAAAACCCGACGATTTTTAAAAATAACTAACAACCATTAAAGCAAATCGAATCCTGGAAGTGGTATCGCCAAATAAAGTTGAAAGTTAAAAGTGGTGTGATACAAATCGAATGCTGGAAATGTCATCGCCCAGTTAATGAAAATAAAGATATTTAAATACAATACCCTTTTTTTAAAACTATAGTTAGCTAGTTGGTGTAATTTTTTTGTCAAAAACCATGAGCACTACAGACCATAATTTAACATTTATGTTAAACCTTCTAAAATTTATAAAAAAATAAACTTTATTACTTTTTATAATTACATTTAATGTATTAACTAGGGTTGTGCAAAGGGTCAGAACTGACCCGACCTCTGACCCGACCTGGACTTACTAGAACCGCATACCCTTTTATTGATGAATTTGAGAACCATGAACCGAACCTTAGAAGGCTATGTGGTTTCGGGTCCTAGAGGTTCTAATGGGTCGGGTAAAGGGTCTGATGTGCAAGAACCTTTTAGATGTAATAGGCCTTTGAGGGGTTATATCCTCTCATTCTGTAAACATGTTCGTCAAAGAATTCATCCTAATGATTCCAACAATAGCCCATGAGCTTCCTTTTTAAACCACTTTTCATTTTCCAGCTTGTGTTTTAGTAATGGTTTTGTCATTCTTGTCACTCAGAACTGTAACAACCCTCGGTAAAACCAACACCCTTATAATATTTTCCGACCCTCTATTATATCTTAAATTTTCCCAATATGTCTTATATTATGTTCCGTATGTGAAAACCGAGCCCTAGTTATGTTATAATTATAAAAAAAAATCTGAAATATAGGGTTGAGGCGGCCGCGACATACTCTACCCTTAGTTTACGCGGGCCGTATCAAGGCTGGATTTGACTTCGCTGACTTCTTTAGTTGAAGCGGGCCGCGTAAGGGTTATGCTTAGTTAACGCGGGCCGCGAGAGCTCGTGAAACGCGGATACACCCAGAGGCCGACACGTGTCATGATCGTGGCGGTCTAGTGAACGACTCAGCTAAGCTACTGCGTTGACTAGTGTTGACGCGGGCCGCGTAAGGGTCCCCTGTCTTTTACGCGGGCCGCGACAGGACTGAAATCAGCAACTTTATAAGAAGGCCATCAGTCTACGTTTTCCGTTGCTCATTTCTTTCTTTCAATCTCGAAATTCTGTAGAGAAGTTATAATATTTCGGGTATTATACCCCTAATTAGCGAGGTTCTGCTCCGTTGTAAGTATTATAACCCCAGTTTCATAATAGTTACGCTGTCCGATTGATTTAGGGTTCCGTAACAACTGTCGTGGTTTTGCCCGACGTAGTTGTTGGAATGCCGTCTCGGGGATGGTATTATTAATATTTTCAAAGGGTTATGATACTAACCAATGTACAGTTGTATAAATTATAGATTATAGCCAGGAAACCCTTACGAAAAGCCTAAGACAGCAATGTGAGTAATCTCCTTTTTATTAACAGTTTTTACAAAACCTTAAATGTTTTACAAAGTAATTAAGCAGTGATTGAGTCTTTGTAGTCTTCAATTACTGTCCGGTATGTTGGGGTTTTGTATACAAAATTTGTACTACCTGCGAGTAGTAAGTCGAGTATGACAGTACGTTACCATTGGGACAATGAGTTAGCCAATGTGTAATATGACCCACAAGTGAGTGGATTGATAGTACCAATTGGAGTAATTGTGTAGACATAAACATTGTAATCCTCCTCGATACTGTTTTAATTAAATGTTTCTTGATTAAACTGGGATTCACTCACCAGTATTTCCGACTGACAAATGTTTTAAAACGCGTTTCAGGTAACCCAATGTGAAAGCCAATTATTAAAAAGCCAGCTGGAGAGCACTGAAGGCTTGGGAAAAATGTGGCTATAAAAGTTACCTAATAAACGATGTTTTAAATACAATAAAATAGGGTTTATCCCTATAAATGTATTGTAGTAAGAAACTTGGGTTATACCCATGTGTTTATTAATATTAAATATGGTGGTTTTACTCTGATAAACATTTCCTAACTACGGTCCTGATGTAAATTCCGCTGCGAGATTAAATAAACCTGATACCACCAAACTCTGAGCTCGCGTCCGCCCGTTCCCGGGAATCAGGAATCGGGGGTTGCGACAGAAGGTGGTATCAGAGCCTAGCCACTGGTCTGAGCCAAAGAAGTGTTCTGCTGACACTTAAATTCTAAATTTTGTGTTAGGAAATAATTACGGAAATACGTGCATAACTGTATTTATTGGTTATGTGTTATTTGACTATCTGTTAGTTTTCAGTATGAGTGATCAAGGACCATCAGACGTGAATCGTCAGTTAGCTGATTCACCTAGGAGTGAAGGTACATCATCACAGCATGCCCTCTCTGGGTATACTGCTGATCAGGAAGAAGGAATATTTGCCTTTAGAGCTCAATTTGAAGAACCATTTCCTACTAAGAAATGAGGATGGTTCAGTAAAGAAGCGTTTGCTCGTAGGAAGAGAATGCGAAAATTGCAACAGCAAAGGGCTTTAGCAGCTATTAAGAGAGAGACAGATGCTCATACTCAAGATATGCTAAATAGAAGCCTAGCAAATTTCCATATCTTAGCTACAACTGCTGTTGACCCAGGTCTGGAACAACTAGTAGCCCCACAACCACAAAACCCAGAACAGCCCATGGAAATAGAAAATCAGGAAAACCAAGTGGAGATGCACAACTTTAACCCAGAAGAAATCCCTAGAGTGCCTGCACCAAACCCCATAGACACGAATTATGACCCCTGGTGGGACGACAATAGAGACTTTGTGCAACGTTACCCTATCCGGGATTATCCACCCATACAAAACATAGAAGCTTACCCAGGTATGGACCCTTTAGACCCCTATTATCAAGATGATTATATTAGGGAGATATTAGAGGATCCTTACCAATTTCAGGAATTGTCACCCCCATATCAGGAAAATGCACCCCAGATTCCAAACCCAGTCCGAGAACCTGCACCCCCAATGAGTGCAGAAAACGTTCAAGAACTTAGGACTTTCGGGGAGGAAATTTTAGAGAGCAGTGAGAGAATGCGTCAGGTGGGAGAGCGTCTCGTATGGAAATACGATGAACGCAATATGAATTTTTGGATGAATCCATATCCATGAATGTTAGAATGGAGGAAGCGGTAGTAATAATAATAATAATAAAAATAAAATAATAATATGTGTGTATGGATGCATATTACTATTTTATTTCTGTTGGTATTGTAATCTTTATTTCTGTACTAGTGTGTAATAGACGCATAAGTATATGTAAATAGTAAAGTAGCAATGATCTACATTTTTGGTTAGATTGTGTGTCATGTGATCAACTATATTACTTACTATCTTGTGATATTAATATGGGATAAATGTTTAAAATTCAGATGGCCGACGAAGGAAATCAAGGAAATCTGAATAACGATAATCAGAGTAACATTAACGTGGTTAATGATAATCTGAGTGTCAATAACAATGGAAACCAAGTGGACAATAGTGCTATCCAACACATAGTAGCACAGGGAATTATAGATGCAATGCCATTTATACTTCAAACTGTTAAGGATGCTGATAACAAAAGTAAACATAGCAGTAAGCGACCACTTGAACCAGAAAACAGCGTGAACAATGGGCCTATACTTCAAATGCCTATTCCTAAAAGAAGAAGAACTGTGCCTAACGGTTGTTCTTATAAAGAATTCTGGTCCGTAAACCAATAGAATTCTCAGGCAATGAAGGGGCATTGCAACTTTACGCTGGATAGAAAAGACTGAGGCAGTCTTAAGGATAAGTAAGTGTGCTGAAGAAGATAAGATATTGTTTGCTTCTAATCTGTTTAAGAATGCAGCATTAGAATGGTGGAACACTATCCTCCAGACAAGAGGAAGTGATCGAACCTATAATATGGAATGGGAAGAATTTAAAAACAAGGTAGAAAGGAAGTTCTGCCCACCCAATGAAAAAGAACAGATAGCAAACAAATTCCTAAATCTTAGGATGACTGGTGTAGATAGTAAGGGGTACACTAAGATATTCTTTGAATATGCCAGAATAGTGCCAACTCTTGCTTCACCAAAACCAGTGTTAATCTCTCGTTATATTTGGGGATTAATTGGAGAGATTAGACACATAGTCAAGGCAGCTAGACCACAAACCATAGAAGAAGCTGTAGAATTAACAAATACCTTTACTGATGAATTAGTCCGTACTAGAGAAGAAGACCAGAGAAGGAACCTAACCCAAAGGCTTACTCAAGAATTCCGTTCGGGGAATTACAATCGTAGGAATACAGGTTCTACCTCTGCACCATACTGCAGGAACTGTAAGAAAAAACATTCGGGAAAATGCTCCACTCTCTGCAATTATTGCAAGATGCCAGGACACAAGGAAGAAAATTGCAAGAAGAAATCCAGTAATGGATATTGCTACAACTGTGGAGAAAAAGGTCATATCAGGCCAAATTGTCCGAAATTGGCCCCAGCTGCAAACAACAAAAATACTAAAAATGCTAGAGCATTTGTTCTGACTGCAGATGAAGCTAAGTTAATTCCAGATGTCATAGCCGGTACGTTTTTAGTTAATGATGTCTTTGCTAAAGTATTATTTGACTCTGGTGCAAACCAAAGTTTTATTAATACATCGTTTTGCAAATTTTTAAATCAGTCATTAACTAAACTACCATTAGAATGTTTAGTAGAAACCGCTAATGGAGAAACCGTTAGAATTTCTGAAATCTTGCAGGGAGCAAGTATAGAAATTTCAAATCAGAAATTTATTGCAAATCTTTATCCCATGAATCTGGCAGGATTTGATGTTGTTTTAGGAATGGATTGGTTAATAACCAATAAAGCCAGTATTTTATGTGATCAAAAGTTAATCCAAATAAAATCACCAAAAGGTAAAATGATCACAATTAAAGGAGATAAGCCCTCTAGATCCACAAAATTCATATCTGCAATGAAAACTGCAAGTTGTATAAGAAAAGGTTCTATAGTGTATTTGATTTCTATAATCACTAACACTAAAGGGAAAGAACTAAAAGATATCCCAGTAGTATCTCAGTTTTCAGATGTCTTTCCAGAAGAATTACCAGGACTACCTCCAGACAGAGAAGTTGAATTCAGAATTCATTTGCTACCAGGAACATCACCAATTGCCAAAGCACCTTACCGTTTGGCACCTGCAGAAATGCAAGAATTGAAGAAACAACTAGACGAATTGTTAGAAAAAGGATTTATACAACCAAGTTCGTCGCCATGGGGAGCGCCGATACTGTTTGTTAAAAAGAAGGACGGATCAATGCGTATGTGCATTGATTATCGTGAATTAAACAAGGTCACGATTAAGAATCGGTACCCATTACCGAGAATCGATGATCTGTTTGATCAACTGCAAGGAGCTTGATTTTTCTCTAAGATCGATTTAAGGTCAGGATATCATCAATTAAAGGTACAGGAAGAGGACATTCCTAAAACCGCATTCAGAACGAGGTATGGTCATTATGAATTTACTGTCATGCCATTTGGTTTAACCAATGCCCCAGCTGCATTTATGGACATGATGAACCGAATATGTAAGCCATATTTGGATAAATTCATAATTGTATTCATAGATGATATTCTAATTTATTCTAAGAATAAAGAGGATCATGCAAGACATTTGCACGCACTTTTAAGTTTGTTAAGAAAGGAAAAGCTTTATGCTAAATTTTCTAAGTGTGAATTTTGGTTAGAACAGGTACAATTTCTTGGACACCTAGTCAATCATGAAGGAATTCATGTAGATCCAACAAAAATCGAGGCAATTACTAAATGGAAAACCCCTGAATCACCAACTGAGGTTAGAAGTTTCTTAGGATTGGCCGGTTATTATAGAAGATTTATTCAAGATTTTTCTAGAATAGCCATTCCCTTAACTAAGCTAACATGTAAATCTGTTAAGTTTGAATGGGGATTAAAACAAGAAGAATTCTTAAGCAAAGATTAACCCATACACCCATATTAGCATTACCAGAAGGAAATGAAGACTTTGTAGTCTATTGTGATGCTTCTAAATTAGGTTATGGATGTGTATTGATGCAACGACAGAAGGTTATAGCTTATGCATCTAGACAACTTAAGAATCATGAAGAGAATTATTCAACCCATGATTTAGAATTAGGAGCTATAATTTTTGCTCTTAAGATCTGGAGACATTACCTTTATGGTAGTAAGTTTACCATATTCACTGATCATAAAAGTTTAAGGTATATCTTCAAGCAAAAGGAGTTGAATATGAGACAAAGACGCTGGATGGAATTTCTTAGCGATTATGATTGTAATATCCAGTATCATGAAGGAAAAGCAAATGTAGTGGCAGATGCTTTAAGCCGAAAATATCATGAAAAGCCAAAAAGGGTACGTTCTCTTAAATTAAATCTGCAAGTAGATTTAAATGATCAAATAAGAGAAGCACAAGAATCAGTAATAAAGGATGATTCTGAAAAATTAAAAGGTATGTTAAAGGAATTAAAACAAGGAACAGATGGAATATGGAGATTCCATGAAAAGAGAATGTGGATACCTAAATTAGGAAATCTACGCTATCGTATATTAGAAGAAGCCCATAAGTCTAAATACACGATGCATCCAGGAAGTGATAAAATGTACCAGGATTTAAGGAAAATTTTCTGGTGGATAGGAATGAAAAAGGACATAGCAACCTATGTTTCTAAATGTTTAACTTGTTCACAAGTTAAAGCTGAACATCAGAAACCCTCAGGTTTATTACAGCAATTAGAAATGCCAGTCTGGAAATGGGAATTAATAACAATGGATTTTGTTACTAAATTACCCAAAACTAAGAAAGAAAATGATACAATTTGGATGATTGTAGACAGATTAACCAAATCAGCTCATTTTCTACCAATGAAGGAAACAATTAGTATGGAACAATTAGCTAAATTGTATGTAAATGAAATTGTTTCTTTACATGGCATTCCTTTATCAATTGTTTCTGATAGAGATAGTAGATTTACCTCTCGTTTTTTGTTAAGTTTCCAAAAGGCAATGGGAACCAAATTAAGGTTAAGCACAGCTTATCATCCTCAAACAGATGGACAAAGTGAAAGGACAATTCAGACAATGGAGGACATGCTTAGAGCTTGTGTAATTGATTTTGGAGGTAATTGGGACGATCACTTACCCTTAATAGAATTTTCTTATAATAATAGTTATCACACAAGTATCAATGCTGCACCATTCGAAGCACTTTATGGAAGAAAGTGTCGAACCCCAGTCTGTTGGGCAGAAATTGGGGAACAACAATTATCTGGACCTGAGATAGTGCAAGAAACAACTGACAAGATTATTCAAGTCAAGGAACGACTGAAAGCTGCACGTGATCGACAAAAGAGCTATGCTAATAACCGACGCAAGCCGTTGGAATTTCAGGTAGGAGATAAAGTATTGTTGAAAGTCTCTCCTTGGAAAGGAGTGGTAAGATTCATCAAAAGAGGAAAGCTAAGTCCCAGGTATGTTGGACCCTTCAAGATTATTAGAAAAATAGGGCCTGTAGCCTATCAGCTACAACTGCCAGAGGAAATGGCAGGAATACATGATGTGTTTCATGTATCAAATCTTAAAAAGTGTTTAGCCAATGAATCATTGATAGTACCTCTTAAGGATATAGAGGTAAATGAACAACTCAAGTTTGTAGAAAGACCTCTACAAATTGAAGATAGGAAAGTCAAGAATCTCAAGCACAAAAGACTAGTTCTAGTCAAAGTGAAGTGGGACTCCAAAAGAGAACCTGAATACGCGTGGGAGCTCGAGTCAGAAATGAAAAGGAAATATCCGCATTTATTTCAGTAGATCTCGAGGACGAGCTCTAAAGTAAGGTGGGGAGAATGTAACAACCCTCGGTAAAACCAACACCCTTATAATATTTCCGACCCTCTATTATATCTTAAATTTTCCCAATATGTCTTATATTATGCCCCGTATGTGAAAACCGAGCCCTAGTTATGTTATAATTATAAAATAAATAAAAAAAAATCTGAAATATAGGGCTGAGGCGGGCCGCGACATACTCTACCCTTAGTTTACGCGGGCCGTATCAAGGCTGGATTTGACTTCGCTGACTTCTTTAGTTAAAGCGGGCCGCGTAAGGGTTATGCTTAGTTAACGCGGGCCGCGAGAGCTCGTGAAACGCGGATACACCCAGAGGCCGACACGTGTCATGATCGTGGCGGTCTAGTGAACGACTCAGCTAAGCTACTGCGTTGACTAGTGTTGACGCGGGCCGCGTAAGGGTCCCCTGTCTTTTACGCGGGCCGCGACAGGACTGAAATCAGCAACTATATAAGAAGGCCATCAGTTTACGTTTTCCGTTGCTCATTTCTTTCTTTCAATCTCGAAATTCTGTAGAGAAGTTATAATATTTCGGGTATTATACCCCTAATTAGCGAGGTTCTGCTCCGTTGTAAGTATTATAACCCCAGTTTCATAATAGTTACGCTGTCCGATTGATTTAGGGTTCCGTAACAACTGTCGTGGTTTTGCCCGACGTAGTTGTTGGAATGCCGTCTCGGGGAGGGTATTATTAATATTTTCAAAGGGTTATGATACTAACCAATGTACAGTTGTATAAATTATAGATTATAGCCAGGAAACCCTTACGAAAAGCCTAAGACAGCAATGTGAGTAATCTCCTTTTTATTAACAGTTTTTACAAAACCTTAAATGTTTTACAAAGTAATTAAGCAGTGATTGAGTCTTTGTAGTCTTCAATTACTGTCCGGTATGTTGGGGTTTTGTATACAAAATTTGTACTACCTGCGAGTAGTAAGTCGAGTATGACAGTACGTTACCATTGGGACAATGAGTTAGCCAATGTGTAATATGACCCACAAGTCAGTGGATTGATAGTACCAATTGGAGTAATTGTGTAGACATAAACATTGTAACCCTCCTCGATACTGTTTTAATTAAATGTTTCTTGATTAAACTGGGATTCACTCACCAGTATTTCCGACTGACAAATGTTTTTAAAATGCGTTTTAGGTAACCCAATGTGAAAGCCAATTATTAAAAAGCCAGCTGGAGAGCACTGAAGGCTTGGGAAAAATGTGGCTATAAAAGTTACCTAATAAACGATGTTTTAAATACAATAAAATAGGGTTTATCCCTATAAATGTATTGTAATAAGAAACTTGGGTTTTACCCATGTGTTTATTAATATTAAATATGGTGGTTTTACTCTGATAAACATTTCCTAACTACGGTCCTGATGTAAATTCCGTTGCGAGATTAAATAAACCTGATACCACCAAACTCTGAGCTCGCGTCCGCCCGTTCCCGGGAATCAGGGATCGGGGGTTGCGACAAGAACATTATGCGAATCCATTATGTATACATCACAAAACAAAGATACATGTATATATATATATATGAGAACATACCTAATCACACATTATCTAGTAACGCAAAGCTATGTAATAAGACTATACCATAATACGTGGCGTGTTTGCTTTTATTTTTGTCACAAATACCTACATATAAATACATTAGAGCAAAATACATAAATATATACTTCAAATTTAGATATAATAAATATATATTGTAATATATCGCATCCATACATATACATCTAGTTGGAAAATATTTCACGAAAGATACGATGTTTTTCTTTAAAATGTTATTTTTAAGTATTTTATTAATATAAAGTGAAATCGATTACAATAACACGTTAAAAAGAATAGCGAAGAGACGAAAGAAGATCAATGTGTTATTTTTTGCGTTAACAATACATATCTATTGGACCATTCTACAAATTGTAGTTTTTCTATACATTCTAATTAAAATACAAATGGTTCTTGTGGTTCTTATATTAGAACCACCGGATTGGAACCGACCCGACCTGGAACCCATATTTCTTATAAATCTAGAACTGGGAACAGACCCATGTATTCAAAAAGGTTCGAGTCCAAAGTTCTCGCGAGTCAGGTCCAAGGTTCTCTTGGTTTGAAACCCCGAAAGCTCACCCCTGGTATTAACTATCATTAAAAGTGTTTATAAATGGACAAAAATTTAAGGATCTTAAGAATTAAACACAAGAAAGTATATATTTAAGACAATTTAGTGGTAAAAATTAAGGCTATTACAAATTTAATGCCTTCTATATTGGACACAATTTCCGCTGCGTTATTTATTAATTGGTTGTTTTATCTTTTATCAATTAGATATGCATGTATGGTTTATCTTGTTTTTGGTTTTTGTATTCCTAAGTTTTAGGGATAAGATTTCTTTTGTATTTATTAACATTTTCGGCCATGGAATGAAAGCATGAATGATTCGACCAAACTAATGCTCTCGGTTTAACAATTTAACATGGTAACAGAGCAGGTCGAACAAAATTAAGATCCTCAAAAACTCAGATTACATGGCCGGCGACAAGGATGAAGGAAACGGGTCGGCCGACCCATCATCACCCTTCTACCTACACCCGTCCGATTATCCAAAGCAGCTCCATGTCAACGAAACCCTAAACGACAACAACTTCAACGATTGGTGCCAAGAGATGACGAATTTTTTGTTCGCCAAAAACAAAATAGGGTTCGTTGACGGAACCATCGTGAAACCCGAGAAGACCGACAACAAATACATGCCATGGATGCGGTGTGATGCTATGCTGAAGGGATGGCTCACCACAGCCATGGAAAAAGACATCCGTGGAAGCGTCAAGTACGCGAACACGGCAAAAGAATTTTGGGACGACCTCAACGAACGTTTTGGCAAAGAAAGTGCTCCTAGAGCATATAAATTGAAACAGGCGATTACAACAACACGCCAAGATGGTACGTCAGTTTCGGCTTATTACACACGTTTACGTGCGTTATGGGACGAGATTGACTCTGTTCTCCCGGATCCACGATGCGAGTGCGAAGGCTGCAAATGCGAGATGGGAAAGAAACTGGTAAGCCTCAAGGACAAGCAAAGGCTTTACGAGTTCCTTATGGGACTTGACCTAGATTTTTCGGTCATGAAGACGCAGATTCTGGCCACTAAACCGACACCAACAATGGGGACGGCATACCATCTGATCGCTGAGGATGAACAACAGCGAAATATCACGGCCGGAAAGAAAATCAACACAACAACAGAAGCCGCAGCCTTCCAGACGTCGCACACGTCCAGCCGAACACCACAGCCGCCACGGAAGTCAGCGGCTCAGTCAAACCAGCGAGCCAAGAAGGTTAATGAAAAGGGGCACTGTACCTTTTGCGGAAAAGACGGTCACGTGGCCGAGGGCTGCTTCAAAAAGATCGGGTACCCTGATTGGTGGCCCGGTAAAGCGAAGAAGGAGGTTCCCAGACCCAAGGCAGCCACAGTTGAAAGTGTTAATCAGTTTCCCGGACTCACCGACGAATAATACAGGATGTTCATGAAAATTTTCGGGAAGCAAGGAGATCAAAAGAAGGATGTTGGCGGTGCAATTGCCAACATGGCAGGTACGTTTAATGACAAAGGTGAATGGGTCATGGATACGGGTGCCATCGAATACATGACCTACATAAAAGAAATCTTAAAAAAACTGTCCATAAAAACCGACGAGGCGCCTGTCACCATACCCAACGGTGATCATGTGCCCGTTGAAGGAAAAGGGGACATTTCCTTTGAAGGCGGTATAAAAATTAAAGGAGTTTTATTCGTTCCGAATTTTAAATGTAATCTTATTTCGGTGAGCCGTCTAACGAAAGATTTGCATTGTGCTGTCACGTTTTTCCCGGATTTTTTTGTGATACAGGGCTTGAGAACGGGGAGCTTGATTGGAACGGGTAAGTGCAGTGACGGTTTGTACAAGATACGGTTTGATCGAAGAGAAAGAATGGCTATGGTTGCGGTTTCGTCTAGTCAGTGGCATAAACGTCTCGGTCATCCGTCAAGTGTCAAGATGTCTCATATTAGTTCACTTGTAATTCTCCCCGGTTCAAAACATGATTTTTGTGATTCTTGCATTAAAGCGAAAATGTCTAGACTTCCATTTCAATTAAGTTCAATAAAAACGCTTGAATGTTTTGACATGATCCATTGTGACATTTAGGGAGGCTATCGCACCTTTTCACTTACAAACGGAAGTTACTTCCTCACCATTGTTGACGATTTTAGCAGGGCCGTGTGGGTGTATATCATCAAACACAAAAGTCAAGCAAGTGATCTTTTAATCAATTTTGTAAATTTGGTGAAAACCCAGTTTAAAAGGGAAGTTAGGCGGGTACGCTGTGATAATGGGGGAGATTTTACATCAAACCGAATGAAGTCTTTTTATAGTGATCGTGGAATCATGCTCGAGATAACATGCCCCCACACCCCATAGCAAAATGGGGTTGTGGAACGCAAACATAGACACCCGTTAGAGATTGCGCGTGCCTTGCGTTTCGAGGCAAGCTTACCGATACGTTTTTGGGGAGAACGTGTCCTAACTGCAGCTTACATCATTAACCGACTACCAGCCAAAATAATAAAATACAAAACTCCATATGAGCTGGTTTGCGGAAAGCCTCCATCTTATGAGAACATGCGAGTTTTTGGTTGCTTGACTTATTTTTGGAATACCGACACCAAAGGAGATAAATGTGACAACCCGTGATTTACGGCTCTTAATTACGTAATTAACAAGTAATTAACGCGACAATAAATAGTGTTTACAGCACGGATTAACTTAATTAGGCCTTTGGAGTGCCTGAGAACGTCTATCCGTCTTTACAGTGCGCGAATGGTGGTTTACAGAGAAACCGGCAAAACGTTAAACGTCAACGGATGGAAACCAAGCAGGATACTGACAACGCCGACTGATATTAAATTTTTACGATATATTTTAGCTTCGTAATTAAATTTTAATGACTACAGTCAAAACCGAATCGAAAAACGGATTAAGGACGGCACCGATGGAATTTTTCTCGAATATTACCGTAATCAACGAACGGGCGTGCAAACGACGACTACCGACCGTAGTTTTCGAGTATTTTAATTTTTGACGTTGAAACGGAGTACAGGATTTGACAACGGGTCTCGTATGAATTACGGGCCGCTTACACACGAGATGGGCTTGTGGGCCCTGGGCCCAAGCCTAAACCTACACATAACATATTAGATCTACAAAATTCTATTAAGATCTACAAAATCCTACAATATTTTACTAAATCTCTATAGAATCTTGACAAAAGATTTCAATCTCTAAGTTAAAACATTTGACCTGAAGCTAACTTAAATACCTAAAAGACCATGAGGGTGCTTTTGCTCTATTTAAAACACAGACAACCCTTGTGAAATTATAACTCCATCTTCACAAAGCCATTTCATACACACACAACAAAATCACAGACCTCTGCTCCCTCTCCCTCGCTACATCTGATCGCCGGCCACGCACACCCACTCCGACCTACATCTACAACTCCTGCAGCCCCCTCGTTTCGATTGCTAAACGGACCACCACCACCACCACAGTCCGGTGGTGGTGCGGCAGCGACTTATCAGAAGAGAGAGAGAGAGAGAGAGACTGAAGGAGAGAGAGAGAAACCGGCGGTCAGCTCAATTATCCGACGGTCGGCTCGTTTACCCGGTGGTCGGCCTTATTACCCGGAGGGTTTCAAAATCCGGTCAAAGACTCGGACCGGCGGTCGACGTTAAAGTCCGGCGGTCCATGACGTTGTTATCCGATGAGCTCCGGTTCCGGTGATGGTTCTGTTTCGATTTATAGCATGGTTCAGTGTCGAATCAAACTCGGCTCGGTTCAGCTTGGATGGTGGTCGGCGATCTGTGACTCGGTTCCGCGTCTCGGACCGGGTCCGGGTCAACACTGGTCAAGGGCGGCTCCATATATGTCGGGCTTTCAGGTTCAGTCTCATCTCAGGTCCGGTTCGGTCAGATTTGTCCGCGTCAGAAGCGGTTCGGGTTGACTCGGATAACTCAGCAAGTTGACTCGGTCAACTCAACCGAGTCAACTCGGTCAACAGCAGCGAGTCAGCTCAAATGGTTCGGTTCGGGTCAAACGGTTCGTTCAGACGGCTCAGTTTCGGTTCCAGTTGACTCGGTCAAACCGAGTCAACTCAGTCAAACTTGGTCAACTCAGTTGACTCGGTCAACATCCCGACGTGAAGACTTGGTAAAATTAACGATGCGTTTATTTCATTATATCTATATAAACTTAATCTTACGTGAACGAGCTCGAACCATTACGTTTATAATTGAGTTTATATTTTGAAATACTTGACGAAAACTACATATATATTGTTTGAATTTGGTTGAATTTTGTTAAAATTACGACAACTTGGCTGTCCGGGGCGTCCAAAAAATAGAGGAAACTCTGCCCGTTTTTCGAGAAAGTCCGTAAAATAATTACGTTTTATTATAAAACGAAGCATAACCGATCGACTGCAAATGATTTTTATAAAATAAAATACAAGTGTATAACATTTTGGATAACACTTTACAACATCGCGACAACGACGATTTGGATGTCATTTTCGGCGATTCTTTTACTAAAATAAATATAATTTATATATTTATTTCAAATGTCGAACAAAACGAAATCATTTCATAAAAATAAATATAGATTATATTTATTTTTCAAACGACGAACAAGACGACTTCTCTATATGAAAATAAATACAGATTGTATTTACTTTCAAAAGCTACTCGATGATTCTTTTATAAAATAAATAAAACTTTTCCTATTTATTTTATACGCCTAAACGGCACACGATAAATATATATTATCGCATACGAGTTTGATACATGATATTTTCATACAAATATTCTTTTTATACACGTACGACTACTCGAGACGTCTAACGCGATGATAACGATATATTTATATATTTTTATATAAATATTTATTTATTTTTAAATCTTTCGAGGACCAAAGTCCTTTCAAGACTTATTAGTTTTTACCAACAATAAGCGAGACTTAACAAGTATAACTTAATCTCTTCCATTAAGTTAACAACTTACCGTTGAATCGTTCGATTAACGATTTGGTAGAGCTCGGTGACACGTAGTTAGTTACTACGTCTATTTAGAAACTTATTAGATATTCCGTTTTAGGAATATTGTAGAATGCACGCTAGCGAGTCCTGTCTTGGAAACGACATCACGAAGTCGTAATTAGCTAGCTTTGCACAGAAATATTCAGGTGAGTTCATAACCCCCACTTTTTTTTACTATTTTACATTTTTATAAATGTTTTCGGGGTGGAAAGACATGCACGTTTTGCAAAAACATACAAAGTTTTGAACTAACGCAAAACTCGTATTTCTAAATCATATTACGAAGGGATTTCGGGGAAACACAAATGAATTACGAAAGGTTTACACTAAACATACCGGTTTTTACAAAAACAAATGCTTATTTTCGAAATGTGAATGATATTTGGCCAGGGTGACCAGGGATCTGGTTAGGGTGATCAGGGAGTTATTTTATACAAGGTATGATTAGCTTAAGGAATGGTACACTTGGATCATATGAGTGATAAGTCTATTTGAACATAACGAACCCCACCCATGCGCCCGCAGGTTGGACCATGTGGTGATTACATCTTAAACCCACCCATGCGCCCGCAGGTTGGACCATGTGGTGATTACATCTTAAACCCACCCATGCGCCCGCAGGTTGGACCATGTGGTGACTTGTCTTAACCCCACCCATGCGCCCGCAGGTTGGACCATGTGGTGATAATATCTTAGCATGCGCCCGCAGGTTGGACCATGTGGTTACACATTTACGGATCTCTTTTTCCTTATTTGCATCATACCAGGGATTTTATACTTACGAAACATACTTGTTCATACAAATTAAATACCATGTTTTATACAAAATTTAAGGCATAAGATTATGCGGGTCAAAGTCAGGGTGGGCATTGATGATTATACGAACATTACAAATACATGGTTTTATGAACATAACGTGTTACAAACACAACGTTTCCATATAACTTCGCAAGAAAATGATTGTTAAATTCATTTTCTCAATACTACTTCAAAAACCGGTTATTCCAAAGATTTATTTCAAACCTTTCACAACCCAAAGGATTTATCTCAAACCTTTCACAACTCAAAAGATTTATTTCAAATCTTTTACAAACAAACTATGAACTCGCTCAACTTTATGTTGATTTTTCGCATGTTTCTTTCTCAGGTTACAGATCTAAGACAAGGCACGGTTGGAATAGGAGAACCATGTGGAGTCGAGTAGTTAGCGGGCGTTCAATTTCTAGAAAGTCTTAGCTTATTTGCTTCCGCTGTGCAATGACGATACCAGTCCAGTCACGCCAATGCTCTGATAATTTCGGGGTGTGACAATAAATTCGCACCAAGAGGCAAACCCGGTGTTTTCTTGGGATACCCCTATGGCACAAAAGGCTACAAGGTGTATGATGTAGAGAATAAACGAATGGTGGTAACAAGAGACGTTCGGTTCATAGAACACATTTTCCCGTTCTCGAGAAACGGCATCGGTGACTTCACAGGGGATGAAGAAGTTTTGGAAGAATTCAGAAACAGTAACTCGGTTCAAAGCCCAATCGTGGAATCTGTTGCATGTAACGATGGGCTTGATCCGGAAATTGGGCCAAACATTGAAGATAATAGCGATATGTTAGAGGAAGATGAGCAACAGGACCCACCGGTCCATAATGGGCCGGCCCCAGATGAAGCCGTTCATCCACCCGAGTTCGAAGATAACAACCCGGGCCCAGTTCAAATTCCGGAAACACCAAATCCCAGCCGAGACTTGAATCGGCCCAACACAAACTCAGAAAACACGGCCCAAAGGCCTCAACGAACCAGAACCCAACCGTCTCGTCTAAGGGAATTTCAAGTGAAGCTTCCACTGTCCATTGATCACGCACACCCGTTCACCGATCAAGCTGTCCAAAATTCTCCTCAAGCTCACTCAACGGTACATCCTCTCGCTAATTATGTTAATTATGATAAATTTTCTAACGAACACAAAGCGTTTCTTGCGACCATCTCTTCACAAGATGAGCCTAAGAATTTTTATCAAGCATCACAGGATGAACGTTGGAAGGAGGCCATGATAAAAGAAATCCAGGCTCTCGAAGAGAACGGAACGGGGTCCTTAGAAGATCTACCACCCGGAAAGAAAGCCATTGATTCAAAATGGGTGTACAAGATCAAGTACAAACCAAATGGTGAAGTGGAGCGGTATAAAGCAAGACTTGTGGCAAAAGGGTACACCCAAATGGAAGGCGTTGATTATCACGACACCTTTGCACCGGTAGCTAAGCTTGTGACTGTAAGAACACTCCTTAGCTTGGCGGTCAAAAGAGATTGGATGATCCATCAACTCGATGTAAATAACGCTTTTCTACACGGCGATTTGGAAGAAGAGGTGTACATGAAATTACCGCAAGGATTCTCCAACACGAAAGAAACAAGAGTGTGCCGGCTAAAGAAATCGTTATATGGGCTTAAACAAGCGTCTCGAAATTGGTACCACAAGTTTACTGACGCTCTACTACAACTCGGTTACACTCAGTCCAAGGCAGATTACTCGTTATTTATTTATAAAAGAGAAAACGAGTTCGTGGCAGCCCTTATATATGTCGACGATGTCATAGTAGTTGGAAATAGTTCGGCTATGATAGCTCAAACGAAGAATCGGCTACACGAATTGTTCACCATTAAAGATCTTGGTAAGCTCAAATATTTTCTGGGAATAGAGGTGGCTCGAACCGAACAAGGATTAGTTTTGAGCCAACGGAAATACATACTTGATCTTTTGAAAGAAAGTGGGCTAGAAGGGTGCCGACCCAGTCCACTCCCGATGGAGCAAAACTTAAAAATTGGGCCGGACCAAGAAGAAGAAAAAACCGATGCAAACTCCTATCGGCGCCTGATTGGGAAGCTTTTGTACTTACAAGCGACCCATCCAGATGTCGCCTATTCCGTTAATGTGCTCAGTCAGTTTGTAGCTGACCCGCGTCAAAGTCACATGAACGCGGCAGTTAGAATTTTACGGTACTTGAAAACCACACCGGGACAAGGAATCTTATTACCAAAACAAGGTGGTACTCAGCTCATTTCTTATTGCGATGCTGATTGGTTGGGCTGCCAGTCCACCAGACGTTCACGAACCGGATACTTGCTGTTGCTAGGGGGAGCTCCCATTTCTTGGAAATCCAAAAAGCAGTCAGTGGTTTCCCGATCGTCAGCAGAAACCGAATACAGGGCAATGGCGAGCGCTGTGAGCGAAATTCTTTGGGTCAGATTTCTTCTCAGCGAACTTGGAGAACGGTTCAAACAGGAACAACTTTGTTTTGTGATAACCAGGCTGCTAGACATATTGCAAATAATTCTGTTTTTCACGAACGAACGAAACATGTGAAAATGGACTGTTATTTTGTTCGGGAAAGAATCCAGCCAATGCATGTTGATTCGAAACTACAGATTGCCGACCTGCTCACAAAGCCCTTAGGGGCATAGCATCTAAAGGATCTGCTCGTCAAGTTGGGCATGCAAGATCTACACGCTCCAACTTGAGGGGGAGTATTGGACACAATTTCCGTTGCGTTATTTATTAATTGGTTGTTTTATCTTTTATCAATTAGATATGCATGTATGGTTTATCTTGTTTTTGGTTTTTGTATTCCTAAGTTTTAGGGATAAGATTTCTTTTGTATTTATTAACATTTTCGGCCATGGAATGAAAGCATGAATGATTCGACCAAACTAATGCTCTCGGTTTACCAATTTAACATTCTATGGATTATAAACATAACTTTGTCTCTTTAAAAAAGTTAAATCTTTTTAACCTCTAACACTCATAAAGTTACAACCCTTTTTACAAACTTGATCATTTTCTCAATCATATTTTCACAAAAAAGAAAACCCATACCGTGACACATTCACACATAGCCAATTCAAGCAACAACCCCACCAATATTTTCTGGCATCTTCCACAATAAATATAAAAAAATAATATTTCAAAAAAATAGTCGTTTTCCATTTGTTTGCAATGTGATATGGTACACCCATATCCAATCCTCAACACTTGGAGTAACTTTTAGTCATTGGCTGAATACCATACATCTCCTCATGTCGTCTTCCCTGAAAATGAAGGCTTCAATATGACCACAACTTATAATTATTAACCGTTGATTCCATTTATAGTCAAACCTGCAAATTTCAGTTAACCGCCCAAATGCTCATAATTCATATCTTCACTTAGTAATAATAACCAATACCCTTTGATCAACTCAATCTCACGATCTCTCATTCTCCTCCTGCTAGTTATTGTCGAATTCGGTACGTTTGATTATTTATCCGTTTGATCTGTTTGTATTTGATTCTGAGTGTTTGTGAATTTGTGTAGGGGAGAAGATGAGTTCCTTGTTTGTTAAGGGGATGATTCTAAAATCAGCTGATGAGTCGTGTTTACCGACGAGATTGAAACAACGGCGGACGGGTGATCACCAGAGATTAAACCACCACCGTCAACCGCCTTTTATACGGTGGGTTTGTGGCGGGATAGAAGCACACACCGGTGGTGGTTCGGTTCCAATTCGAGCGGTTCTTAATCCGGTGTCTCCTCCGGTTATAACGACTAAAAAGGTATGTTTAAATAACCAAAACTAGATATAAATGGAGTAGAGTAAGCGTTGCCATACAAAAGAAGAAAAAAGAGACATACATATTGGACTAGTGAGTATATTTTATTTATTGTGTTACTGCGCTATTGAAACAGTAAGGACCATAGCTGTAATTTGAATTACCAAAACACGAGCCTCCACAGGACGTTTAGGACTTGAACTTCCTCTCTATAGCGATTGCTATTAGGTGTTTATTTAATCGAATTTTTGGGTTTTGATTTGATTGAATTGGGATCCTTGAATTTGGAGTTGTTGAAGGTGAAATTAGGTTTCGAGAAAGCGATTTAAATTTGAAAGAGTAAAGTCCTTTTTGAGTTCATGTGGTTTATGCATTTTAACTATTTGAATCCAAAAACCAAACTTGTCTTGATTTGAGTCCCTGTGGTTTGTATTTTTAACCCTTTGAATCCAAAACGCAAACCTCATCCAAATCATGGACTAAAAGGGTTGGATTCAAAGGGTTAAAAATACAAACAACAGGGACTCAAAGGGTTGGATGAGGTTTCATTTTGGATTCAAATGGTTAAAAATACAAACCACAGGGACTCAAATCAAGACAAGTTTGGTTTTTTGATTCAAATAGTTAAAATGCACAAACCACATGGACTCAAAAAGGACTTTACTCAATTTGAAAATTACGTGATGAGTTGATATGTTGAGTGTCGATGGTAGAGGGCACACTTGTTATTTTGAAGTGAGAAGGTCCATTTTATTTATTTTTTATTTTTCTGAACGACAAATTTGGACCACTGACGGACCACTGGAGTATAATCGTGTCACGAGTGGAACACTGGAGCAGCATCGTACCACCAGCAGAACCACCCGATCATATCCAGCTCCACTAGGTATAATGCCTATACACCAATTTAGTAGGAAACCCAATAAATATGGGAAAAAACCCCTTGTGAGAATCGAACCCAAGATCTATGGGTCTTAAAGCCTTATCACACCTCTAAAATGCTACTAGACTATAAAGCCATGGACATCTTAGTTTTATTACCTACATATACATTTATAAGTTGAGGGAATATTGCCAGGCAACTTGCCTGGCACTTCCCTATTGGACCAACCTATTTTTAATTTAATTTTATTCCCAGTTTAAAATTACTTTTTCGTCCTTCGTTTAAAATTACGTTTTCGCCCCCAGCTCAAAATAAAATTATAATTTTGCCCCTAGCTCAAAATTACGTTTTTGCCCTCGGGTCAAAAACTCATTTTTAATTTTGTTCCCAGTTTAAAATTACGGTTTCGCCCTCCGTTTAAAATTACATTTTTGCCCCCAGTTCAAAATAAAATGTTGTTTTCCCCTCTAATTCAAAATTACGCTTCTGCCCTCAGCTCAGAATTACTTTTTTGTCCACAGTTTAAAATAAAACTATGTTTTCCCCCTAGCTCAAAATTATTAGCTGTCTGTCACTTTATTATTGGACCGACTCATTTTTAATTTAATTTTATTCCCAGTTTAAAATTACGCTTTCATCATTCGTTTAAAATTACGTTTTTGCCCCCAGCTCAAAATAAAATTATAATTTTGTCTTAGCTCAAAATTACGCTTTTGCCCTCGGTTCAAAAACTCATTTTTTATTTTGTTCACAGTTTAAAATTACGGTTTCGCCCTCCGTTTAAAATTACGTTCTTGCCCCCAGTTAAAAATAAAATGTTGTTTTTTCCTCTAGCTCAAAATTACGATTATGGCCTTAGCTCAAAATTACGTTTTTGTCCACGGTTCAAAATAAAATTATGTTTTCCCCCTAGTTCAAAATTATGATTTTGTTCTCAGTTTAAAATTATGATTTCGTCTCCAGTTAAAAATTTAATTATGATTTTTCCCTCTGTGCAGATATACATGTTGTGAGAGAGAAATATTTGGCTTATTGCCTGACACTTCCCTATTAGACCAACATATTTTTAATTTAATTTTATTCCCAGTTTAAAATTACGCTTTCATCCTTCGTTTAAAATTACGTTTTTGCCCCCAACTCAAATTAAAATTATACTTTTGCCCCTAGCTCAAAATTACGCTTTTGCCCTCGGGTCAAAAACTCATTTTTAATTTTGTTCCCAGTTTAAAATTACGGTTTCGCCCTCCGTTTAAATTTACGTTTTTGCCCCATTTCAAAATAAAATGTTGTTTTTCCCTCTAGCCAAAATTACAATTCTGCCCTCATCTCAAAATTACGTTTTTGCTCACAGTTCAAGTATTTTCAAGTATTTTCAAGTTGAGGGAATAGTGTCAGGCAGCTTGCCTGACACTTCCCTATTGGACCAATCCATTTTTTATTTAATTTTATTGTCAGTTTAAAATTACGCTTTCGTCCTTCGTTTAAAATTTCGTTTTTGCCCCCAGCTCAAAATAAATTACACTTTTGCCCCTAGCTCAAAATTACACTTTTGCCCTCGGTTCAAAAACTCATTTTTAATTTTGTTCCCAGTTTAAAGTTACGGTTTCGCCCTCCATTTAAAATTACGTTTTTGCCTCCAGTTCAAAATAAAATGTTGTTTTTTCCTTTAGCTCAAAATTACGATTCTGCCCTCAGCTCAAAATTACGTTTTTGCCCACAGTTCAAAATAAAATTATGTTTTCCCCCTAGCTCAAAATTATGATTTTGCTCTCAGTTTAAAATTATAATTTCGCCTCCAGTTCAAAATATAATTACGATTTTGCCCTCTGTACAGACATACAAGTTATGAGAGAGAAATATTCGGCTTATTGCCCCGCAACGCGGGCGGGGCAAAAACTAGTTTCCTACATATACATTTATAGGTTGGGGGAATAGTGCCAGGCAGCTGCCTGACACTCCCCCATTGGACCAACACGTTTATTATTTTATATCTATTTTAAATTTACGTTTTTGCCCCCAGCTCAAAATAAAATTACGCTTTATGTCCCCAGCTCAAAATTACGATATTGCCCTCAATTCAAAATTATGACTTTGCCTGACACTCTCCCATTGGACCAACCAGTTTATTATTTTATATTCATTCTAAAATCACGTTTTTGTCCCTCTTTAAAATTACGGTTTCGCCCCCAGCTCAAAATAAAATTACGCTTTTGTCCCCAGCTCAAAATTACAATTTTTCCCTCCATTTAAAATAAAATTGTGGTTTTGCCCTCAGCTCAGAATTACCTTTTTCGCCCCCATTTCAAAATAAAATTTTGTTTTTGCCCCCACTTAAAAATTACGATTTTGCCCTCTGTTCAAAAATTTGATTTTTCCCCGTTTAAAAATTATGATTTCGTCCTCAATTCAAAATTACGTTTTTCCCTAGTTAAAATAAAATTATGTTTTTGCCCCCAAGTCAAAATTACGATTTTGCCCCCGGTTCAAAATAAAATTGTGCTTTTGCCTCAAGCTTAAAATTATAATTGTGCCCTTAGTTCAAATTTATATTACGTTGTTACCCCAAGTTAAAAACTACGAATTTGCCCATGTGAAAATTTACAATTTTGCCCCAGGTTCAAATTTACAGTACTGCCATTACGTTAGCTTTTGCCAAATTACGATTTTACCCCAGTCAAAAAATACAACTTTCTCTCAGTTAAAAATTACAATATTGCCATTGTTTTAGTTTTTTTTTTTTTTTCAAAACTATAAAAGTGTTTTGTTTTAATTGGTTGAATCGATTTAATTGTTTTTCATGCAATGAGCTGACTAACACTTGCTAATTATTCGGCCATCGCCCCGTAACGCGGGCGAGGCATCAACTAGTTGAATACAAATTACAAACCATGTATATGTTAGACTGAAACAGAGCCCATTTTTTATTTTATTTTTTTAAATTATATATTTGTATATGATATGAATTCAGATATTTGAATAAGAAAATCACAAATTGGAAACGAAAACAAAATATGTATTCGAATAGATTGCTAACAAGATTCGAAAAACAAATTTGAAGCCGGAATCCGAATTCCAGATTATTAATTCCATTCCAAACATTGAATGCACGTTGGCTTGATCACAATTGGTTTGACAACTCAATAAAATGTTTCACATTAGCCATTACTGAATGATAAAATTTGGAAAATCGTATAGGTTTATCATTATATCAGCACATAAATGGGTAGTGTGAAGTATTATACATATTAAAAGAAACTTACGATGAACAGTAAGTTTTTTTAATTTATTTTTATTTTTTTATTACCTAAAGAATTTGATAAAGTACAATGAGTATGACTGCATGATATTGGCAATATCTGTAATGTTTTTAGATATTTAAACAATTGTCAATGGTTTTTTTAAACAATTGTTAATTGTTATGGTAGAAAACATGAAGAAAAGTATTTTAATGTGTGTATATATTAGTACTTTGATATTGGGTTTCCTTTTTTGGTTGCTACATCAAGTGCCGGTATCATATAAGGCTAAAGCGTGTGGGGGTCATGGTTGGACATGATTCGTCATGTAGGAACATGAATGGAAGGCTATACTATGGATGGCAAAAAAGTCCAAGCCCGACGGGTGTACCCGAAACCCGAAACATACAGGCTAGGTATACCCGAAACCCAATGGGTATGGGCCAGGTACGGGCTTAAAAATAGAAAAAATTCGGGTATGGGTACGGGTATGGGATTTAGTGATACCCGCCCGATACCCGGCCCATTTACTCAAATAATACTCGAAAGTATCGTATTATAGATTTCCATATATATAAACTTAGTACATGTACTTATTATCTTCTCTATAGTCATATGTGGATATATATTTGGCAAGTGTTTAGTGAACATATAACTTATTTTGAGCATGTATATTGGATATGGAAGCTAGCACCCTTTATTATGCGGATGTTTTATGCAATTAGGTGGTCCGGATACAATTACTTAATTAAGTAATCGTTTTAAATTAGTTTAGTATATGTGGTCTGAATATGTTATGTAAGTTATTAATCATATTTTCATTTGTTATAGTCATTAAAATAGTAAATTATATAAACATCAAAGTAAAAAATTGCACATTTGTCCCAACGGGTATTTTTAAGAAATTAACGGGTATACCCGATACCCGTAGGTATGCCCGATACCCGACGGGTAATTACCCGAAAAATACCCGACGGGTAACGGTCCGGGTATGGGACAAAGAATTACAACCGGGTACGAGCCTGGGATTACCAATACCCGGTCCAAGCCCGGCCCATTGCCATTCCTCACCACCCCCTCCCTAATTTACCATGGTTTGCATAGATTAAACCATGGCAACCATGGTCCTCCTTTCCATTTTTGAAGTAATCATTTCGTTTTCCTTTAGACAAAGATAAATTAAAATAAATAAGAGGATAGTGTTTTATATTTTTTAAATAATTTATTTTTATCATAGTATATTATATATTCTTTTATTTTTTTAAACTTTTAATTATAAATAGTAATTAATAATTCTTAAGTGTTTGATTTTCTATTATTAGTATTTTATTTATCAGTTAATTTGTTTTTTAGTAATTAACTTGCCTTTGTACTTTTTTTAAAAAAATTCTACATTTGCATCTATGTCTATTTGACTGCACATTGTGACGATACGTTATCACAGGCATTGGATCGGTATCAGTTCGGTTCTTTATAGTACCCGTTTGATACATGCACTCAATATCATCGACCAATAACGATAAAAACGAATACCGGTACAAACACCGAGATTGTTCGAACGATATCGACCTGTTCGTATTGTCACGGTAATGGTACTGATATTCATTTATTGTTGCAGACAAATTTGTATAAATGAAAAAAAATTAACCGGAAACCATAAAATGAATACATGTATCGGTACTAATGATGTTTCATACGGTACGGTAGCGATACAATATCAATTTATCAAAAAAAATAAAACAATCAAAATAAATACCAATAGCGAACCGATTTTGTTCGGTCGGTTTGAGTTTGGTTAACTACGATAGCGGCATGGTATACATTTGCAGATGAAGAGATGTCAAAGGGGCTTCTTACTCCCCAAACAAATCCTCCTGTGTTAGATTAACAAAAACAAAAACAATAAAATAAATATGGTGTTATACAGATGTTGTTCAATTTGTTTCGGTTCGTTTTAGAACGATACTGTCACAATATTCATTTCAATAAAGTTTATATCACAATGTTGACAAAAATAAACATAGAACGCAAACCAACCGAACCGATATCAACTGAAAAACATTGGTACCATTATCGATATTCATTTTTATTCTTTTCGATCAATATAAGGTTTTTTCTTTCGATTAATATAGTGAGTGTCAGTACCGCAAGGAAACAAACAGATACCGACTGAATTCCCGCCGCGAAGCGCGGGGGAATTTCACTAGTTATTAATTATCAAGTTTTGTTTGTGAATAGGAGTTACTATGTAATTTTGTTACAATTTTCACCCCCATACTTCACTTCTTTTACAACTTAGTCAGAAACCGTTTTCTTATTTTTATTTTTTTACCTCAACGTTTTTCCACTTTCAACTTTGTTTCATTATACTTTTTATCTTTTTATAAATTTGTCGTTTTACATTTCGGTCTAAAGTTTGCAAGTTAACACGTTGCAACATGTGAACGTGTGTGTCTCGATGTTTTTATGTTATATTTTTTTCAATTTAACGGTTCCATTACAATGCCCGGGTCCTAAATCGATCTAGCTTTTACGAGTTAACACGCTGCAATGTACGTGTGTGATTTAACGTTTTTACGTTCATATTTTGTTCGGTTTAATGATTCCGTTGCAAAACGCGAGTTCTGAATACTAGTTACTTCTTATTTTAGAGCCTCAACATATCATATTATATCAATACATAGTTCATCTAGTTTTACCAATTACATAACTTAAGATCACACAGTGTAGGCATTGAAATCTGGCGTGGAGGCCAAATCTCGCCGCCCAAATCACACTGTCCATGGCGTTGTCGACGGCGTTGTGCGTGGGGCTATCGAATTTCCACTGGTGTTGAGGGCAAACAGGAGACGACGTGGCATCTCTGTGTTGGTGGGTTTAAATTTAATATTTTTTATAGATTGTAAATATAAAATAATAACAAAAAGTGTATGTCACGTGTCGAACAACATCACTCTTCCACAGTTCCACGCCCCGTCCGACACCTCCTGTTTTTACACCACGCCTGATTTCTTACACGCGCATACATTTCTCGTCTACATGTCGCATAACGCGGAATTTTGTGTCAGGTGTAGTCCAATACTCCAATGTAGAGGAACATGTTGACAAGAAGATACAAATGTTTTTTTGTTTTCACAGAGAAAAGGAGAAAGTGCCACATCATTACATGCAGACACTAACATGGTTATCCAACACGTGTCGTGCACACCATCTGACTCACACCATCTAGTAACTTTTTAGTGTGTTCGATGTCTCCGACGGTCGTCGTTAGAGCCATTTTTGAGCCACGTGGCAAAAAGAGAAGATGGCGAGTTACGTGTGGCTCGACACGAAGGAGGACCACCATCTTTGAGAATGTTTTGTAAAACTAGTAGATGTCCCGCCCGCGTTGCGGGGCGATGGCCGAATAATTCTCAACCAATTAAAAAACGACTACTATAATTTTGCTAGGAAAAAAAAAAAAAAAACAAAAACGATGATAAGACCGTAATTTCGGGCTCAGGGCAAAACTGTAAGTTTTCAGGACTAATGAGCCAGTGTTAGGCAGCTCATTGACACGGAAAAAAATTAAATCGAGTAAACCAATTAAAACAAAAAACCTTTTTAGTTTTGGTAAAAAACTAAAACGATGGAAAAACGTAATTTTTAACTGAGGGCGAAATCATAATTTTAATTCGGGGATAAATTGTAAACTAAATGGACCAACGGGGGAGTGCCAGGAAGCTGCCGCATGACAGTAACTTTACACTGGTGGCAAAATTGTAATTTCACCAGGGAAACAAACAAAAACGATTGGCAAAATGTAAATATAAATTGGGGGTAAAATCGTAACTTGGTTGTGAGAAAAAAAAAGTAATGGCAAAAGTATAATTTTATACGGGGCAAAGTCGTAATTTTGAACCGAGGGCAAAATTGGAACTATTAGCTGGGAGGAAAGGCATAAAGTTATTTTTAAGTGGGGGTAAAAACATAATTTTGAACTGATGGCAAAATCATAATTTTAATGGAAAAAAAACTAATGGCAAAACTGTAAATTGAAACGGGTAAAAATCGTAATTTTTAACCGGTGGCAAAATTGAAATATTTAGCTGGGAGCATAAGCGTAAATTTATTTTTAAGCGAGGGCGAAAACATAATTTTTAACTGATGGCAAAATCGTAATTTTAAAGGGGGATAAAATCGTAAATTTGTTGGACCAATAGGAGTGTGCCTGGCACTATTATACCTCATTTAGCCCAATGAAAGGGCACTACTATTACCTGTCGGCGGCAGACAATTGGTTTTGTAGTAGTTGGGATTGGGAATGAGGATTAAATATGTTTGAATGAATTATGAATAGAAAATACATTAATAGTAATTGGGTCAACTCACATACCATTGGGTGTTACAAATCAACTAAACTACAATCAACCAAATGACTAATATGATAAAATAAAAAAATATATATATGTTTTGACTAATTGACCATTTTACAAATTTAAAACACGGCTTTTGTAGTTCTATTTGTAGGATTTCATGGTTTTGTATTTGTTTTAATTTTTGAACCGTTTTACATTAGTTCAATTTAGATTTCGGTAAACACATATAAATATTCGTTTACTGAGATGAATAGTGTTTTATTGTCATTTAGTCTATTTCGTCACTTAGTGTAAACTTTTTCATTTACAATTCATTTACTTTAATCATCGATTTTTTTTTACCTTAAGCAAATTACTTTTCTACCCATAAATAGTTTTTTTAACGAACACGTTAGTATCGTTTTAGACATGTTTTTTAACTTTTCTTTTTGTTTGCTATAACGAGTGTGGCGAACGTTTTTTTTTTTAGTTTTTTAAGGAATGCGCCGATACCCTTTTGAACACATTTTTTAACTTTTCTTTTTCTTTCCAATAACGAGCGCACCGAAACCGACCGACGTTCTATCGTTTTCTTTTTGGATTACCTTTTTTTCTCTTTGTTATTTACTATATTGTTTTACATTTTCTTATTATTTTGATGTTCATAGCCGAGTTATGATGCAAATAGCTTAACCCATTTAGATAGTATTTTTTTTATTTTACAAATATTTTTATCGGTTGTTATGGTGTGCTATACGTTCTGAATTCCAACTGCGTCCCTGCGCAACGCACGGGTAACTACGACTCTAGTTTTATTAATTAACAAATAAATGTATATACAAGTATGTGAGTTGTAGGATCGATCATCTCTTTCGTCTCTCTCCCATTCACATCAACTTTTCTCACGAATTCTCCTCCACGTGAAAGGGTTGGAGATAGATTTAGAATGATTTATACGAATTTAATCATAGTTTATTGAAACAATTTACTTTTTAACATTTTAATGTAGTTATACTAGTTGAATCGTCACGAGTTTGGTTAAATGGAGACATAGGGCCATAGGGGATATATTGGTTAGCGTTTGCATGGTACCCCAATTTGTAATTGTTTAATAACATCCAACCAAAGGTTATTAAGATACCCATCTAAGGTCTTACTATTATGTTTAGCAAAAAAAACTTATCGATCTAGCTTAGGATTATTGGATATTAGGTGTAGTGTTATGAATCCACGGGCCCGTTAGGTATCTATAAGAAAATATTAACATAAATAAACAAGGTATCTAGTGGATACTGTATAGTACCATGGGGTAGCTAAGAAGGGGCCGGGACAGGCGCCTGACCCCCGAACTTTTCGCTCAGTAGTTTTATATATGTAGCTTTCGTATAGAAATTTTGGATATATACGTTTTCGACCCCCCGGTTCTATAGAAATTTTTGAGTATATACGTTTTTGACCCCTCGTAAGAAATCTCAAGTTTCGCCAGTGTATAGTACGTCATAATGAATTGTTATTAGTTTGTTTTCTATTTATGGCAAGAATAAAACAAAATTTGAAATATCAATCCATAAATGAAAATAGTTATCACAATTTATATTTATACAATTATACTCCAAGATAAGACGTACACGGCTCAAACTTTAACGAGGCCTCCTCACGGATCAGATATAGAGACAAAGGAATGCAGTTTTCAGCCATCCAAGATGCTCACGTGTCTTTGTCTATTGCCACGTAGATTGACGTGTCACTATAAAATACATGCAAATTGACGTAAATATTAATATCGTACGGTACTAAATACATATAATTAGAGTTTTTCTTTCAAGTTCAATGTATTTAAGTGTAGATAACGAATCTGAAAATTAAGGATGGGGTTAATCTTTGCGCGGTCTAAGCCTAGTCGAGGTAGTGTGGACTCGGATCAGCTCAGCTCGTTTACATCCCAATAGTCATTATATTCACACACTATTATTTGTATCTACTTTACTCAATTATCGTATCGTAGTTATGGTATCGTCACACTTTTTTTTTTCTAACATGAAAGCACATATATATGAAAATAATATGGATAATCGAAAGTAGATATAGACACATACACACAAATATATATATATAATGGAAAAATATTGTGCTTTGAAGAAGGGTTATGATTTTCGTTTTAAGAAAACACAAAGAAAAAGGAAAGATCTAAATGGAAAGGTATGTTCATAGAATAATTTATTATTTAAAATTTAGAAAAAAATATATATCACAACCTGTTAAATATTTTTTTTTTTAAACTGTTAGAATCTTAAACTTGTTGTGAGAGAGATCTCATACCCTCATAAATAACAGAGGGCCTTAACCACACTTTGACAAGACTATGTTGTCTTAACTGGGTCCACGCTGGCATCAGAGTTTAGCTAACGACATTCCCCGGGAAACAATACCACCCACTGCCAGTGACAGGGGCTTGCTATGCCACAGGAGAGAATCTCTTTGACGTAACACACAGTAGACTAAAACACGGGGTAACTCAGACTCGAACTCTTAACCTAGAGTCTAGGAGAACTAGCCTTCATTGACCTGTTAAATATTGTTAATCCCTTGCTCGGACCATGGAAGTAAAATGCTTGTAAACGTCACCTCATTTATTGTGCCAAATCCGTAAATTGGTAGACAGTTGAAGGGCCATAGACATAAGTCCTTGTATATACATAGCTTATAAATAGCACCAATTGTGCTCAAGTCCACACAAATATTGTTCAAGGTCATTACACAATGGCAAAGGTCAAATCTACTCCTTCCCCTTCCCTCTTTTCTTTGTTTTTGTGTGTGTATATATATGTAATAATATATGTTGATTGAGTTACATATCCGATTTTCTATAGCGTATGTCTTACATGTGTTGTATGCGTCACATAATTGTATGATTGAGTTTGGTAAAGAAAGATTAATTTGAACAACGTTTAATTGTGTGTTATGCAGAGAGTATTCACTTTTGGTAAAGGAAGAAGTGAAGGTAACAAGGACATGAAATCCTTGGTAAGCAAATCATTATTGTATTTTTCTTCTTAATTTAACTTATGTTAATAAGTTTGATGACGACGATAATATAATTGGCATGATTGTGAAAATGATTTAACAAAATTACTTTTTTTTAGTTAAACAACTTAGTAAGTGTGAAAATTTAAGGGAATATCATGTATCCTTTCTTAGTTTGAAAAATATGAGGTTTTATTAAATATAAGTTTTTAACAGATAATATATAAAGCCCTTAAAATATTATTTAAGGGATATACGAAACAGGCACAAAACCCAAAACGAAAAGCTATAGATGTATAGCCATTCGTCGTTTAAGTGTGGTATGCATCGTTTTTTAAAAACAATCCGTGTTTGTACACGGGTTTTACTACTAGTAATGATTTATAAGACTATGTGGGGTGTGGAGGGGCTTGGGTTGGGGGCATTACTAGACATGTGGTGAGGGTGAGATCCACAAGATAATACTCAAAATTCAAAAACTAGGGGTGTGGCGTGGCTTAGCTTGGCGTGGCCAGCCATGTGAATTTCTTTTATTTATTTATTTTTTGTTTAAGCTATTTAAAATTTCACCCAGCCAACCAAAGCCAGCCATGTTACCTGGCCCCCGCGCCACGCCAGGCTCAATTCTCAAGCTAAAGGGGCAACGCTATGTCCAACGGCCAACCCGGGATGGAGCAGCGGCGTTAAATGGCCAAAACGCCAAAAAGCAACGGCCCCACACCCGAAAGCCTAAAAATTTAAACAAAAAAATTGAACATAAAATTTGATGGTTTTTTTTTTTTTAACTTTTGGTTTAATTGGAATGAAGCGAAGTTATTATCGACATCAACATCAACAACAAGAACAATAACAAAAAAAATAAAAAATCTAGTCGGTTTGGTGAATAAAACAATAACAATAACTTATTATAATAAATAAGTTATAATTTAATAACACAAATAAATTATTCTAACATGATTTTTATTACAGTCTTCAGTTTATTATAGAGTTAGCATATAAATTAACAAACAAAATAACAGATAATAGTATAATACTATGAACAAATTCAGTATAGTATACATACGATATAGTATAACATAACGTAATATATGTGACATACATAATATTATATGTTATAACATACTATATGTAATATAGTATAACATGATTTATTGTTATGCAATGTAAACAACAAAATAAAATGCATGTAACATACTGTAATATAATTTAAGATAACAAGGTAATCATTTCATTCTGTTATCATTTATTAAACATTTGGAATGAATACAGTTGGGAGGAAAAGGAGCAAATCTTGCTGAGATGGCAAGCATTGGTCTATCAGTTCCTCCTGGGCTCACTATTTCAACTGAAGCATGTGATGAATATCAACAAAGTGGAAAAAAACTGCCTCCAGGTTTGTGGGATGAGATTTTGGAAGGCTTACAGTTTGTCCAGAAAGAGATGGGTGCATCTCTCGGCGACCCGTCTAAGCCTCTCCTCCTTTCGGTCCGTTCAGGCGCTGCGGTACGTATTCTGCAACCTACACATTTCCTTTGGTCCGACCCGATATTTTAACAACTGGTCGATTTGGGCTATATTTTATCCAACATGAGCCATAAAAGATTTAGAGAACGGGTCGAATGGCTTAGAAGTCAGCAAAAGTTTAACTCATAAAGTGTGCTATTCAAACATGTAAACTATCATTGTAACTATAGTTATAGTGCATTAGTTATCTATAACCAAATTTTAAAATGGATATGAAAGGTGTTCGTGGGTCATCCCAACCATGTTATGTGCATTTTGCCACATCAAACAACTATTTTTTTTTTGAATTTAGATATCGATGCCTGGTATGATGGACACCGTATTGAATCTTGGGCTTAACGACGAGGTTGTGGCTGGTCTAGCTGGCAAAAGTGGAGCGCGTTTTGCCTACGACTCGTATAGAAGGTTTCTAGACATGTTTGGCAATGTTGTAAGTGCTACTTTCATTTCTTAATCTATAGTTTACTTGATTGTTAAATGTTAATCAAGTTATCCCTCTGGCATTAACTAGTTTGAGATGATTTATGAAGGTCATGGGTATCCCACATGCATTATTTGAGGAAAAGTTAGAACAGTTGAAAGCTGAAAAAGGGGTTCACCTAGACACCGGCCTCACTGCTGCTGATCTTAAAGATCTTGTTGAGCAATACAAGGACGTGTACATCGAAGCAAAGGGTGAAAAGTTTCCTACAGGTATGAATATAAGGTTTCTAGATTTATTGTGTTAAAGTTTTATGAGTGTTTATCCCTAACGGGTCAAATAAAAAATAGCAAAAAGGAGAACGAGTTAACCCTTTTCGACCTGTTACATACAAATAGATTTGTGTTATTATGAGTGTTTTTATTCTGCAGATCCAAAGAAACAGCTTGAGTTGGCGGTGAATGCGGTTTTTGACTCGTGGGACAGCCCGAGGGCCAATAAGTACAGGAGTATTAACCAGATAACTGGGTTAAAGGGGACCGCGGTTAACATTCAATGCATGGTGTTTGGCAACATGGGGGACACTTCAGGAACCGGTGTTCTTTTCACTAGGAACCCAAGCACGGGTGAAAACAAGCTTTATGGGGAGTTTTTGATCAATGCTCAGGTAAAAAACTAGTTTCGCATTTAAACATTTATATTGATTATATGTTGGGTTGGGTTGGGTTGGCCCGCTAACACTTTTTTGCATTTTTTATAATAATTTGAACTTTTTTAAACAGGGAGAGGATGTTGTTGCTGGGATCAGAACACCACAAGATTTGGTGACCATGGAGACTTGCATGCCGGACGCATACAAAGAGCTTGTGGAGAACTGTGAGATCTTAGAGAGACACTATAAAGATATGATGGTAATCATAAAAATAAAAAAATCTTTTTTCGCTTATTTTTAGTTGTGCTTAAATATCGAAAAATGTAACAATATCTTTGGTGCTATGAGCACAGGATATCGAATTCACAGTTCAAGAAAACAGACTTTGGATGTTGCAATGCCGGACAGGGAAACGTACCGGCAAAGGTGCAGTGACAATTGCAGTAGAAATGGTGAATGAAGGGTTAATTGATACTAAAACGGCAATTAAGAGGGTCGAAACTCAACATCTAGATCAACTTCTTCATCCACAGGTATAGTCAGCGGGTCTTCGGGTTGGTAAAGGGTCAAAAACAGGCCCGGGTTGCAACGGGTCATTCTTTAGGATGGGCTGGGACCAGTTGGGTTAACCGTTAACCAACAAACACTCTGTTGTCCATTTTTCATATTCTTAGTTCTGAGTAGTATATTTCTTCCACGCGTTGCGGCGGCGTCGAAACGTAAAGTAACGCGGATTTATACTGTCTAATGCAAACATATTATATTTGACTCGACCCGCTTCCGAACAAAATTTATGTCAGAATGTAGACCAACTGAAAACATATATTTAAAAACAAGCATGAAAGCGTTTTATATTTGACCCGACTTATTTCCTTAAAAAAACTACTTTGAAACGTAAGAAAATAGTGGCTTTAAAAGTTAAAGGATGGTACCGTGTTGCGGCGGCGTCGAAACGTAAAGTAACTTAAATTTATACCGTCTAATGATAACTTATTATATTTGAACCGACTCGTTTCCGAACAGCATTTACGTCAAAACGTAGACCAACTGAAAGCTTACATAAAATTATGCACGAAAACGTATTATATTTGACCCGACTCATTTCTGAAAAAAGATTTACGTCGAAACGTAAACCAACTTGAATTTATACCGACACATACATATATAAAAAATAGCACTTAAAACTCGAGGGGGTATAAATGTAAAAACAGAAAGTTAAGGGGCTAAAGTACCAAAAAACAAAAAAGAAAAAAGAAGTTACTATAGTGCCGATGCGATGGACGCTACAGTAACCCCAACTTGTTCTTTAATAGCATTTATAATTATGTATCTGTGGTCCAGTTTGAGGATCCATCGGCTTACAAAAGCCAAGTGGTAGCAACCGGTTTGCCAGCATCCCCCGGGGCAGCAGTGGGGCAGGTTGTTTTTAGTGCAGAGGATGCAGAAACATGGCATGCACAAGGAAAGAATGCCATTTTGGTATGCATCATACGCTATTCGCCTGTTCAATTATTTTTCTTTAAAAATTGAAGTGATATCGTAAATACGTTGATGCAAAGTGAAGGTAAGGACCGAAACCAGCCCAGAAGACGTTGGTGGTATGCATGCAGCAACGGGAATCTTAACGGCTAGAGGAGGAATGACATCGCATGCAGCAGTGGTGGCCCGTGGGTGGGGGAAGTGTTGCGTTTCTGGTTGTGCTGATATTCGTGTGAATGATGACCAGAAGGTCAATCTCTTTAAACGAAATCGTTACGGTTATAAGCTTTAATCAAGTAAACGAGATTATAAGTTTAACAAAAACGGACCTTTTTTATGCAGGTTCTTACGGTAGGTGACCATGTGATTAGAGAAGGTGAATGGATTTCACTTAATGGTTCAACCGGTGAAGTTATATTGGGTAAACAGCAACTGGCTCCACCTGCAATGAGCACTGATTTAGAAATATTCATGTCGTGGGCTGATCAAGTAAGACGTCTCAAGGTATTGACCATAACTGAAGTAATTCAGGATCATTCAACAGGTTTAGTAAACCATCTAGAGTAGGGGTGTCAACTGAATCAGGTTGTATTGTTTAACCCGAACACAACCCATATATTTATTCATCTCAAAAACATCAACTCTAACCCGCGTACACTTAAAATGATGTAACCTGAACAAGACTCCTTAACCCATTTATCTAAACATGTCAAACTATAAATGTGTTAATCGGTTTGGTGGGTTGTAAAAGGAGTCAAACGGGTTGGCGGGTCGACATGTTTAATTAGATGGACTAACCCGTTTAATTATGCAGGTCAAACTGAACACAACCCGTTTAATAAACAGATTGAAGATTAAATATGACAACCCAAAACTGATTATTTTCATTTCGGGTTGGAAATTGCCACACCTGTAAGATTTTTTGACATGATAAGCTGGTTCTTGGTGGTTTTTGAACAGGTAATGGCAAATGCAGACACACCTAATGATGCTTTAACAGCTAGAAACAATGGTGCACAAGGGATTGGACTTTGTAGGACTGAGCATATGGTAATCTTTTCAGTGTTCTCATCTCTAATATAAACATATTCACATCAATTATAATCGCTAACACATATTCGATTCGGGTTATTTGATATTTTTACAGTTTTTCGCTTCCGATGAGAGGATAAAAGCTGTAAGAAAAATGATCATGGCCGTCACTCTGGAGCAAAGAAAAGCAGCTCTGGACCTCTTACTGCCTTACCAAAGATCCGATTTTGAGGGCATTTTCCGAGCAATGGATGGTAATTTTTAGCACTCTAACCACCAAATGTACATCATTTCATAATCTCCAAGGTATAAAGATCATATTTGTTGAATATTTTAGGACTTCCGGTGACGATCCGCCTTTTAGACCCTCCCCTTCATGAATTTCTACCCGAAGGTGATCTAGATCACATAGTGAGTGAACTTACAGTGGATACAGGCATGACCGAGGATGAAATTTATTCGAGGATCGAAAAACTATCCGAAGTGAACCCAATGCTTGGTTTTCGCGGCTGCAGGTGCGCATTCCGTTAGTGATATTAGTATCATCAATTTCATTATAGTTTAATATGATTAACTTAAGAGTTAAGACAATACGAGAAATCATAATAAACATGGATACGAGTATACAGGGGTGGAACACACGCTCTTTTAACACTATTAAGATCTTCAATAGTAACTAATTAACAGTATTATCATCAGTGGTAACTAAAGATAAGTGGCAACTTAGTTGTGACATTTTATCCCAATCAGTGTGATGGTTCGACACCTATATATACGGAATACTTTAATCTGAAAGTGAATTCATACACGATTCAGTCCATTACATCTGCATGTTGTTCTTGATTCATGTTCCATTTATATGATCTCAGGCTTGGGATTTCATATCCGGAGCTAACGGAGATGCAGGCTCGTGCAATCTTTCAAGCTGCTGTGTCTATGACCAACCAGGGCCATACAGTTGTTCCAGAGATCATGGTTCCATTAGTCGGAACACCTCAGGCACGATACTTTCCATAACTTCAATCTCTTAACCACATTATTGTATAGAATAATGAAAACCGCATGTCAGGTATTATGTATTATTAATCAACTATATACCGATGAACAGTTAGTATAACTACAAAAACTATTCAGTTTATATCTTCAAACTATGGTAATGATGTAACAATAAACTCTATCGCAGGAACTGCGACATCAAATTAGTGTCATTCGCGGTGTAGCAACGAATGTTTTTGCTGAAATGGGGTTGACATTGGAGTATAAGGTGGGCACCATGATTGAGATTCCTCGAGCTGCGCTAATCGCTGATGAGATCGCAAAAGAAGCTGAGTTCTTTTCGTTCGGAACCAACGATCTCACACAGATGACGTTCGGGTACAGTAGAGATGATGTTGGCAAGTTTCTACAAATTTATCTTTCCCAAGGCATTTTACAACATGATCCATTTGAGGTAAGTAACAACAGTTATAGTATACAAATTACAGACAGATTGTGGATATTCCGAGTAAATGTTATTGACATAAATATCATTTGATGGTTCATAGGTTCTTGACCAAAAAGGGGTGGGTCAATTGATCAAGATGGCTACTGAGAAGGGCCGTGCGGCCAATCCTAAGTTAAAGGTGAGCACAGGTCACTATACTGTGTCCGTGTTGTAAGGGGACAATGCGGGTGGGTTGAATAAAAGGTAAAAAAATATATGCTTCTAAAACGGGTCAGCTTACACTTTTGAATATGATTAAGAACTTACTCTTATAGTTGATTTTTTAAAATAAAATGATTTAAAAGATCTTATGTTTTTGAATAAACTTCGGTGACTAAACGTGGTCGGCCCATTTTTGCATATTATACAATTTTTATTTTTTACATATTGTGCTTTGTAAAATGATTTAGGAGGTCACAATGTCACATGTATTTTTAATACATTTTAGGTGATTTTCTGCCTGACCTATTTGACCTGTTATGGCCAAAGTACAACCCCAATCGGCCCGTTTTTTCATTAAATGAGTCAAAATTGTCATCTTTAGTTATCATTGAACGTAAACTTCTTACATTGGATCAACCACTAAACGATGGATACGCAGGTTGGGATATGCGGGGAGCATGGTGGGGAGCCTTCTTCTGTTGCATTTTTTGACGAAGTTGGACTAGATTACGTGTCCTGTTCTCCATTTAGGTACGTTTGTACGCCCGTATGTATGCATTAATGTACACATATGCATGTTTATTTGCAAGTGTAACAAACTGTCCATTTGGTTTAAAGAGTGACAAATAGTAAGTGTTGAGTTTATGACAACTCATATCACATGAAACTAGATATGGCAAGTTTGAGACTAGTTATGGTGTGATGTTGGTTTGGGCTTATTGGGCTAGTATCACTTTGGGCTTGTGATATTAGTAAGAGTGTCAGTTTGGACTTATTGGGATGTTAGTGTTGGTTTTTTGCATAATTGTTTATGGGCTTCTTCTTTTCAATTGTTGTTGCAGGGTTCCTATTGCAAGGCTAGCTGCTGCACAAGTTGCTGTTTAAGCTTCAAAAGGAGGATGGCTTGCGCACTTCACATTTCACGTCATTGTATATAAATAATTCTGGGTCTCGACCCTATTGTAATGGCGAAAATGAACGCGGTTTAGACGAAATAACCACTTATATCTTGGTTTCATTTGGTATACAAGAATTTACTTTTCAAACAAACAATGCATTGAGTTCCATATATTTTGAAGTTGCACACTTTGCCAAACATTTGTAACTGTAAGAGTCAAAACTGGCCATGGTCGGCTCAACCTTTTTCAAGGCCTAAACTGAATTCTAAAGTCAAGGTCTTTTTCGTAAATAAAAATATTTTTTTGCTTAGGATCCTATCATGCCAGAATGAAATAGTATAAATTTTGGTATCTCAAATCTTATCTTTCATTCACCAAAGGATACGACCGTATATACAGGTATAAGTCAAAAGACTAGCCTAAGATTAAGCCCTCGAATAAGGAAACTTAATCAAGTAAAAAGAAAACAATATTAGGCTAAAATAAACTGAAAAATAATCCCTTCCTATACTCCCTCTCAAGTTGGAGCATGAAGGTTACGAATCAGCTTGTCGAGTAACAGTTGTAGTTGTCGGGCTCCCAAGGGCTTTGTAAAAAGGTCCGCGATTTGAGATTTGGTGTGAACATGAACCGGCTTTATTTCTTGTGACTCGACTCGTTCTCTTACAAAATAACAGTCCATCTCCACGTGCTTGGTTCTTTCATGAAATACCGGGTTATTTGCAATGTGTTTGACAGCTAGGTTGTCACATAACAATTGTGTTGGGCCATTTTGAGTGACATCTAATTCCTTCAGCAACCATCGAAACCAAAGGACTTCACTTACTGTACTAGCCATTGCACGATACTCTGCTTCCGCCGAGGACCGAGATACAACCGACTGCTTCTTTGACTTCCATGACACTGGCGCTCCTCCTAGAAGTAATAGGTATCCGGTCCTCGATCTTCTCGTGTCAGGACATCCAAGCCAATCAGAATCCGTATATCCCACCAAATTTGTTCCTCCTTCCTTTGGAAGTAGAATACCTTGGCCTGGAGTAGCCTTCAAATACCTTAGGACTCTCATGGCTGCTTCCATGTGGTTTACTCGTGGGTCACCTACGAATTGACTTAAGACATTAACCGAGTAAGTTATGTCTGGTCTGGTTGCTTACAAGTATAACAACCTCCCCACGAGTCTTCTATATTTGCTTGCATCTGTCCGAACCTCTTCATCATCCTTTGCAAGTTTCGTGTTTTGTTCCATGGGAAAGGCACTTGGACGGCAACCCATCATGCCGCTATCCTCAAGAATATCGAGAATATATTTTCGTTGATTCAAAACTATTCCTTCTCGGGTGCGTGTGACTTCTATACCCAAGAAGTATTTCAATGGCCCAAGGTCTTTGATACTAAACTTCTCGTTAAGAAAAGTCTTCGTTTCTTTAATCTTGTTAGCATCGTTTCCCACAAGAATAACATCATCAACATAAATGAGAGCGGCAACGAAGGATTTTTCGGTTTTGAATATAAGTAAGGAATGATTGGCGAGAGATTGCTTGAAATCGATTTGTTGCAAGGAGGTGGTGAACTTTTGATACCAATTTCTCGACGCTTGTTTTAGACCATAGAGAGACTTTCTGAGTCGACACACTTTATTTTCTTTTCCTTTTTCAAAACCTTGTGGGATTTTCATATAAACTTCTTCGTCTAGCTCACCGTGTAGGAAAGCGTTGTTGACGTCAAGTTGGTTGATTATCCAATTTCTTTTGACCGCCACAGCAAGTAGAGTTCTAACAGTGACGAGTTTAGCAACGGGAGCAAACGTGTCATGAAAATCAATCCCTTCCATTTGTGTGAACCCCTTTGCTACCAACCTTGCCTTGTATCTCTCGATTTCTCCGTTCGGCTTATATTATATTTTGTATATCCATTTTGACCCTATGGCATGTTTACCATTCGGAAATTCTTCAAGTCTCCATGTGCCGTTTTGTTCGAGGGCATGAATCTCCTTCTTCATGGCATCTCTCCAATTAGAGTCCTGTACAACTTGATTAAACGTTTTGGGCTCATCGTTGGATCCGATGGCCACTAATAATGCTTTGTGAGAATTGGTAAAAATTTTATAGGAGATAAAATTAGCAATTGAGTGTACCGTGGAGGATTCTTGATCGGAGACGAGTAAACCTTGGTCTATGGATGGCGGGAGGTTGACGATGTAGTCGTTAAGATGGGATGGTCGAGATCTTTGCCTTCTTTCTCTGATCGGTTGTTGTGCATGTGAGTGATCATGCACTGTTTCGGTTTCTTCTTGAAGTGGGCTGGTTTCGTTTGGGCCGTTGTCTTGTTCTGGCCCAATCTCATTGTCATGATCATGTAGGCTATCTTCATTGAATGTGTTAGGATCGGAGGCTCTCATGATAGTGTTTGTTTGTTTAAAATGAATGAACAATGAATATGAAAACATGTTAGGTGCAGCGGAAATGAAAACAAACTTTGTAAACACAATCAAAGGAGGAAATAGTTTGATAAACAATTGCTTCACATAGAGTCAAAAGATTACAAATCAAAGCAAAGAATTACAGTCATGCTTACAAACTATACTCCCCCTCGGCCTGATGCCCCAAGGTTGGTTGCACACAAGATGAAAGGATTAGACATGAGGAGAAGAACTCGCTCAGTCAATCAAATGTAACAGTACAGGGCACTGTTACATTTATAGGCAAACCAAACCACTGAGGTATCTCAGCTGACGTCACCATGAAAGCGACGTCTAACAGCCTAACAACCTGTATCTACTGTCCTTACACAAACACTGCTAACCTAACCAATGACTATACATAAAACAAACAATTTACTAAACAACTGCTCTCCCTTTATGTCAGTGCTTTCCTCAAGGTTGATCAGTCCTTGACTGGGCAGTGCTTTATCATCAGTGGATAGGACCAGCAGTGTTGGATACTTCAGGGTTTTCATCAGCAGTTGAAAGGACAGCAGCAGTTGAATATGAGCAGCAGATAGAGACCATCAGTTGTTATAAATCACTTTCAAGGGGAGAGCAAAGTGTAAACCGCTGCTTATTGTGAATCCACTGATGTGACCTGGTTTTGGCTTTACATTATCTGTTCCTCTGGTAGGGTTCAATCCCAACAGAATGGCCCATATTCATGCTCATTTGAGCCGTGGTCAGTAGCATTATTTTGTTCATGCACATGCAAACCATCACTTTTAGAACCATCAACAGTTTCTTCATGATTTCTTGCAATTGGATCATGGTGGGTATAGTGAAGCCAAGGTGGTAGTTGAAAAATTTCAGGTTCTTCATTTAGTTGCGCCTCCATTTTGTCGTGTGGAAACACAGTTTCAACAAATTTCACATCCCTTGATATCAACTTTTTATTTTTAATGTCGAACACCTTGTACCCCTTTGTCCCATGTGGGTAACCTAGGAATATTCCCGGTCTCCCTCTTTCTACGAACTTGTCGCCCCTCGTCTCGACACTTCGGTAGTAGGTGAGACAGCCAAATATTCTCATGTGGTCATAGTTCGGTTTTCGGTTGTAAATGAGCTCATAAGGGGTCACATTATTTATTGTTTTGGAGGGGAGCCTATTTATTATGTAGGTTGCGGTTAGAATACACTCACCCCAAAAGGTGGATGGTAATTTTGCTTCAAATTTTAAGGCTCTTGCGGTTTCGAGCAAGTGTCGGTGTTTCCGTTCGACAACACCGTTTTGTTGCGGGGTATGGGGACATGTGGTTTCAAGTAAGATACCTTCCTCGCTGTAAAAATTTGCCATTCAGTTTGATGTGAATTCCCCTCCATTATCACATCGTATCCTTTTCACACTTTTGGCAAACTGTGTTTTGATCTTTTTATGAAAGGCAATTAAGAAATCACTTGCATCCGACTTTCGTTTTAAAAGGTAGACCCAAACAGATCGACTAAAATCGTCGACTATAGTTAAAAAATAGTTTGCCCCTTTTAAAGTGGGTGTGCGATATTTTCCCCATATATCACAATGCAAAAGTTCAAAACATTCCTCTGTCTTAATAGAACTTGAAATAAAAGGCAATCTAGTAAATTTTGCTTTCGCACATGAATCACAAACATCACCATTGGTCTTAAAAGAAACAAAATCAAGAAACGAAAGTTTACTATGTGAAGCATGCCCCAAACGTCGATGCCACACGTCATTTCCAACCGCCATAGCCATCCTTTCTCGTCCCACCTTCCTCATCTGGTATAGACCTTGTTGACATTTACCCATTCCAATCAATTTCCTCAAACTTAAGTCCTGCATGATAAAAAAATCCCGAAAAAAATGTTATTGTGCAATGAAGGTCTCGGGTTAAACGACTGACCGATAATAAATTGCAAGTAAATTCAGGAATGTATAAGACATCACTAATTTTAATTCCATTTGACAAGGTGCACGACCCTTTCCCTTTAACGGGTATAGAGTCACCGTTAGGAATTGTCACGGGTAGTTCACGTGTTGTTTCGATGTTGCCATGAAATAAATCAAGAATGTGGGTTATATGCTCGGTACAACCCGAGTCTACAATCCATTTGCTACCATCGTCCAATCTACCTGCCATATTCGCCATCGGTTGGGTTATTTCGACATTAGAAGAATCCTTCACAGTGAACATGTTGATAAACTGCTTATATTGTTCGCTATTTAATCCCGGTATCGGGCTCGATTCATCCTTGTTGTCACTAGCTTCAACACAGGCGGCCTTTGCGCGTCCTTTATCCAGCTTCGTCTTCCCAGGCCACCATTCCGGATATCCAATACGTTTGAAACATCCATCATGATTGTGCCCGTCTTTTCCCCAAAAATCACAATGTTCCAACTTGCCGTTGTTGGGCTTCTTGTTGGTCTTTGGACCGCTTCTGTTTTGCGTGGCAATAGAACCATCACGCTTCATGGAAGCTTGAAACGCAGCGGAATCGGTGTTTGTCCTTTTTCCCGTGGATACCGCTCTTTGTTGCTCATCTTCTGCAACGAGATGGTATGCTTCGCTTAAGACAGGAACGAGTTTCATGGCGAGGATTTGGGTTCTGATGGTTGAGAATTCACTGTCGAGTCCAAGCAAAAACTCGTACAGCCTCTCTTTATCTTTTGATTCAGCCATCTTTTTGCTAATACCACACGTGCAACCTGTACAGGAACATTTTGGCACAGAAAAAACTGAACCTATTTCATCCCATAAGGTTCTCAGTCTTGTGTAGTATGCTGATACAGAAGACCCTTCTTGTTTTGTTGTCACCAGCAATTGCTTCAGTTCATACGCCCTAGGGGCACTCTCTTTCCCGAAACGTTCTTGTAAATCAGTCCATATTTCTCTTGCAGAATTAGCATACTTCACGCTAACCCTGATTTCTTTCTCCATGGCTGTGGTTAGCCATCCCTTAATCATGGTGTCACACCCCCAAAATCCACCCTACGGAGTATCACCGCTTGGAGGCGTGACATGACCAGGATCAAGCCACCAATCATATTGAACAACGTAATTAAGTAAATAAAACAACCACAATACAATTGGTGACCAAAAGAAAGTAACCAACTTTAAGTTAACAGCGGAAGCATAAAACGTAGAACCAAAACATAAGTTCAATAAGTTCATAAAGTTTAAGTGTTTAGAACGGGACATAACAGTCCATATCCCACAACGACCTCCTCCTCGTGCAAGCTCCATAAGCATCTAACAACCTGTAAGGCATGTAACAACGAGTCAACAACAAAGTTGAGTGAGTTCACAGTTGGTTGTTCAGTTTTAAGTTGTTTCCGAAAACATGGTTTGTCTTTTGTTGGCTTACTTGCCGTGGGGGTTACCCCATAGTTGAAAATATGATTAACCAGTTCCTTCTTTATTACCCAAACCATATCCATAATCAATGGGGGCTTCCCCATGTGAACCACTAGACCGTTACCATATCGACTACTAACGAAAGTAAGTTGTGCCCTACGTCAATGTCTATCATCATTGACAGTTTGCCATAGTCCATTAGTACACGCCCGTCCGACTGGCACGGTGTGAGGTTTGTTAAACCTAATAGCGCTATTAACTAATGACCCGCTCGCCATTGACCTCGGCGATTAAGTCGATATAAAATGAGTGACTTAATGATAGAGTTTTATCTAGTAAGTTTTAAGGTTGTTGTCCTACCCAAGGAGGACGAACGTACGTATTCTACCCAAGGAGAATACGCAGGATTAATATTGGCATCCTACCCATGGAGGATGGCGGTACATATCCTACCCAAGGAGGATATGTAGGTTCCGTTTTAATTCTTTAACCCATTCCCAAACCACTGGGAATCCCATGCCTTGTAGAGGGTGTGAACTCACCTTGGTTTGCTCGGTTAGATTAGTTACTCTAATAATCAGAATTCAAGAACATCCTAATAAGGTACAGATAACAATCAGTTTTTCGTGCATGCATAACATGTATCCTACGTACGGTTTATCTACTCATTACTTCTATCACATAGCACGCACTCACGTTAACATTTCACGCCCATATAAACATCCCATATATACCCATTCAAAAGAAAACATACGATATTGCACATAACACTTTCATTGACATATAACATGTTAGATCATTCTCAGATAACCTACCCGACATTTAGACACGCAAATTGTTACTTATGTCGTTTCAGCTTTAACATTCAAAACTGGGCTGTTTTCGGGAATTTTAATAAAATAGTTAACTCACTCCAAAAATTCCCAAACTTTTACAGAATGTTTTAAACAATCCAAATATTACTGTGTAAAAATATCGGGATCCAATTCATTACCAATATTTTGTAAAAAATCATTTACCGGACTGCAATCAGATTCGTCACTTTCTGACTGCAGTCCACGGAAAAATTCATTTAAAATTCATCGTAAGTCCGATTGACGAAATTCCAGTTGGAGCATTACAAAGACATCAGTGGTCATCTACAGTATAAATTTCATGAGCTAATTCTACACATATTTCAAGTTATGACGAAAAACATAACACACATTTTCTGCAGTAAAAACGCAGCTTTTGCTGCTGTGAAAAACGACCCTTTAAAAATAGCAAACGAAGTCAAAAAATTATGATTCCAGTTCCATTAGAACCGTATTTCAAAATAACACGCTATAGACTCAAGAAAATCAGTTTTTCAATAAATATCGACCTGTTTACAGCCAACTGAAGTTGGCTGTAAATGTTTGGACAGAAGCTGTTTCCACCTTATAGCGCTCTATCGCAAGTTCTATTTGTTTCGTTAACATGTTTAGTGATCAACAACGACATTTAACATCACTTGAAGCAGGTTATTGTGTATTTAACTCAGATTTATCATGTCAAGTACCATCATCAACATAACAACATCATACTAGCATTATTTCATCTTGTTTCATCATTATGTTCAAGCTTTAAGTTCATGATCTTTTAGTGTTCATATGTTTTCGTCAAGTTATAACTATTAACCACTAAAAACATGGAGTAAATAAAGATAAAAGGAGCCTTACAACTAGCTTGAAGCTAGGGAAGATCACAAGTGATAATGTAGAGGATAATAGCAAACGAATGTGGTCCTTCAAGTTCCGTGAGCACCGAGCCTCGTTGATGACCTTGCTACACCTTGAAGTACACTTGGATTGCTTGGATGAAAACCGAAAATGGATGGTGTATGGAGGGGATGCTTGGCCGTAGCTTATGTAGGAGAAGAAAGAAGAAATGTGGTGAAGAAGATGAGTAGGCTAGTGTTCTTATAATCCACTAAGTTCTTTGTCCATTGGTTTAAGTGTTCCCATAAGTACTAACAAGATCCCTCAAGTTCCAAAGCAAGATCTTATGGAAGATTACTAGAGATTTTATGGGAGATTACACAATCTTGAGGTGGGCCATGCTTTATGACCGAAAATTACAATGGGGGGGGGGGGGGGGTTAAGTGCAATTTTGGAGATAAGTAGGTGATTTAATGGAAGGTTAGGGTGTAGGACTTGTGTTTAGTGTGTTACATGATTTATGTAATATGTTAGTGTGCTCGGGAACCATAACTAGGTTAGAAAAATAAAAACAATGTTTCTTGCAATATTTTAGTGTTCCGGGTAATGTCCGGTTGTTCGGTTAGATATCGTTCCGTTAAAGTTCTAAGTTATACCGTTTTGTGTCTTCTATGTTTCTTTT